>CM063513.1:14332135-15532135 GCA_032199755.1 Ambrosia artemisiifolia
GGCGTTGCCCGAAGTGACTCTATAGCCACCTTACTTGGAATATCAGTGTCGCATCTTACAGGAGTATTTCCGGTAGGTTCATAATCCTGAAAAAAAATATACATATGTCTCATTAGTCATTATCATCAAATATTAGTATGTATGAGTATGACTCATCAAGAAGTGATCCTGCATCATGTTACCATATATTTTTGTTGGAAAGTATCATGAGCCTTCTGCTCTATGGCACCAGATTGTGTAGAGTGATCATTTTGTAAAGTTTCAAGATTCATGGCTTGTGCTTTTGTGGTCTCTAAAATTCCAGAAACAGCCTCTAGCTCTTCTTGAGATGTATCTATATATAAAATCGAACATGTAAAGCTTTAGTGACAAATGGATTGAATTTACCCATTTATAAGTAAACGGCTCAAATGGCAACCTTTAAAATTTGTAATTAAACTGCAATCTTTATAACATCTCTGCAAAAGTAAAAATATAGTGCTTCAACACATACCTTCAATGTGTTTGATTATTTCCTCAATATTCTTCATTACATCTTCTTCAGCAGTTTTCCTTGCAGAACTTATCTCAGCATCATGATGCTCGTTGCTCTCAGAAGCAGTTCTACAGAAACAATTACAAGTTTGTTCAAAAACTTTAATTGTTTTTTCTAAAACTTTTTGACCGCAAGAAAACGCACATAACTCACCTAACAAGTTCCTCAATTGCAGAAACATGTTTGATACCCATGTCAGTCACAGATTCGTGTGTCTTTTTGGAATGATTCAATGCCATATCAGTAGCATCAACACTGGATTAAAAGTTCAATAAAACCCTTAGCAAGAAAATTCTAACTAACATCAAACTTAAGAAGATTGCATGTGATTTCTTAATTACCATTTTTGTAGCAATAGTTCGAATCGGCAGTGTTTAGCAGCAGAAAACTCAGCACTGTCCTTTGCATTGTTTTCTGCTTGTAAAGAAAATTCTTGCCATTTTCTTTTGGCGTCTGACGTAATATTCTCAATAGAAGAAACGTGCCCATCTAGAACTGTCTTGCTTCCGGAGCAAGTTTCTCGTATACCAGCTAAACGTGCATCCACCATCTCTTTTTGCTTACTCAAATGACTTGAGACTAAACTTGTGACATCAGCAATAAGCTTCTCTGCATCAGATCTTGATTGCTCCTAAAGGAATTTATCATCAAAAACTTGAGCTATTGGTTGGCAACTCATTTATATTTGATATTTTAAAAGTCTGGAAATTGGAATGTACCTCATATGCCTTTTTAAATTCATCAATATTCTTTGTCTGGATCTCGTCAACTTGATTAGCATGATTTCCTATCTCTTTGGATTCTTCCATCAGCTTATCAAATACACCATTAATGAACTCGGACATATTTGTTGTATGATGGATGCTATCATTAAACCTCTGTAAAAAATTAATTCACCAAAATTTAATCCAACATAAACTAAAAATGAAAGATCTTAAATGTCATTAAAATTCTTATGTAAACAAAAAACACAAACCTTTCGAAGTTCTCTAGCAAAAAGTGCAATCTCTCCTTGTTGAGTTGATAAAGTTCCATGAAGCTCATCAAATATAGAATGTCCTTTTGTAGCTTCTTCAGCCAGTAGCTGATATAAAATATACAGTTCAAATTATATAATGATTAATATTAAGAAAACAAGTTTTATAGATTAAATAATTATTTGGACTAACTTTTTCAACACTGCTAGCATTAGATGAAGACTGGGCTGAAATATCCTCTAAGCTTCCATTAGCACTTGCTTTGTGTAGACGTACAACATTTTCCATTTCCTCAATATGAGAAATATACAAATGCCTTGATGCAGATACTTTTTTCTTTAGATCAGTGATGGCCTGTATCATGAAATTATATAAAAATCAAATACCACTACTATATGAACATACTTTATATATGTAATTACACAAATCAAGCAAAACCTTATCACTGATGCTGATAAAAGTGTCACAAAACTTCTCAATGCACTGAAGTTGTTCATTTTGCTGGGATACAGACGCAGCCACCATATTGCAAAGAGAACCAACATCTTGTGCCAGCTCAGATTCGAACTTATTCACAACTGATCTGTTTCCAGCACTCAGCTTATCCTCTCTTGCTGCATACATGTGTAAAGATAATGTGTGAATGCGTTCATGTATGTATATTAGAGAGAATACTGAATGCATACCAATTTTCATAAACAATGAAGCATTGTCCTGAATAGATTTCTCTAAGTCAGACCGGAGAACACATGCTTGGTGTGCCAACGCATTTTCTGTAAAAACAATTAACCATATGTAAAAAAGTAATTAAAAAGTAAGAAAATACTTGCACAACAAAAAAGGAACAAATATACCTGCTTTTTTCTGTTCTTGTATGATAAAATCTCGCTCCTTAAGAGCATACTGACATTTCTTTAAAGTCTCCTCAGTGTTAGCCAATACATTATTGGTTTCGTTCAAGTTTTTCTACAAAAAAAAAAAGTAAATGGGTTGCTATTTATCAAAGATGTTACGAAAATAAATAAACACACACACACAATAATGCAGTTAACCATAAGTTTTAACTTTTAATTTACCTGAGTAGACTCAAGTTTGCAGCTAAGATCAGAACACTCTTCCACCCGGGCGTTAAATTGAGCTTGCAATTCTTCAAATTGCTGTGGATGTCACAAAGACAAAGTAAACACAGTTGCAAAATTAAGTGAACTACAATACAATAACCAATATAAACAAACCTTTTGTTGGTTTTCTATTTTGATTCCCATTTGTTCGATTTGATCTGCCATTGACTAAACAAAAAATAAAATCATGAGAGTAAGTAAATAAACAAAATCAGGTGATGTTAACCTAAATAAAAAGCATCAAAATATTGTTGCAAAAATTGAAATAAAAAACAAGTTAACATGGAAAGACAACAGCTTCTGGATATAAGATGCTATTATGCAGTATAAATTTAACAGTAAACACAAAACATTACATATCAACATGATAATCTGAAGTCCAAAAGTTACGATACCTTTCGTTCCATTTCCTCTTGGTAATATCGCTCTTTTGGTAGATAAACACCACTTTTCTCACGTGAAGCATAAACCTCTGGAAGGAAATTAATTATAAGAGACAGTAACACATTAGTTATTCCAAATTAATTCCCATTTTAAATCCTCAAAGATCTTATCATACAATGAAAATTCTTACCAGCTTTGAGTCTCTCAATTTCACCATAAAGATCCTTTATTAGAGTTGTTTTCATCATCTTTTGATTTACCTACACATACACGAAGAAGAATGAAATATATTAAAGGAAAATATAAATATTTTGAGCTTGCGGTATACCTCTGGCTTGTTCTTAATATTCTTTGCCCTGTGGGCATAATCTAATGTGCTCAAAGTCTCTTCAAGACAATGAACAGCAGGAGACACAGTGGCTATGATGCAGGTTTTTGTTCTTCCACCCAATGAGTCACGAAGTAGACGGGTCAGTTTACTATCCCTGGAAATCAAATGGAAATCATACATTTAGCATACAAAAAAATGCCATATACGACAGGAAAAGGAAGCATGACATGTAACGATAATCCAACAGTTTTACTAAAGCTTAGAAACATTGACAACCCAAATAAACATAACCTAAACATGATTCAAGATATAATCTAAAATTCCAAACCTATAAGGAATGTGTCCCAGATGCTCCACCAAAGCATTAATTACTCGTCCCAAAGTTAATAAACTTTTGTTTATTTCTCCGGCTTCTCTTGCACGACCCTAAAATAATAAAGAAAAAGTTACAAACTTTTACGGCGCATATTACAAAGAAAATGATACTCTGTAACTTGAAAATCATAACTCAGGGAGAAATTAATGAACATTGTTGAAACATTACCTCTCTTGCACCTGAACGAGAAATGTTTTCCGAACCAGCTAAATCCACCAGATTTAGTTTCCCACATTTGATAAGTTCTTCACCTTCTGGAGTTGACTCTTTAATGTGTATGGTAATGGAAAAAAGTGAATGTGACCGACTGAAAGAAAAATAAACCTTACAGGTAGGAATTAAAGGAATATAAGTTAACAAGACTCATGAATAGCTTGAAGAAAAACCTTACTATACCTTGACTGTTTATTTAACAAAGTCTCCGCAGTCCGACGTTTAGCAGACCCCCTCTCAAGTAACGTAAATATCTCACTTGCACTCGTTACAATCTCCTCCTCTAAACCTCTAACAAGAACCCCACCTTTCCCATCTTCCATTAAAGGCAGGAGTTTTTTCTGTTTATCCTCAATACCAATTTTCGATATTTCTTCAGGAGCAAGCAAATCAGTAATTTCTTCATTATACAGCTCCAAAAATGTTACTTTTACACTATACTCCGCATTTTGGCCCTCCAATGTGTCAAAGATTTGTTTCACCGATCTCGGTATTACACCTGCTTCTAAAGGCAGCTCTCCATTCGGCCCACTCTGAGAATAAAAGAAACAACAAACTTAGTTATGTTATGTTAACAGTTAATCGTTAAACATCTACAACAAACTATTAATACGTAACCAAAGACTACTATACTATTAAAAGATATAATACCTTGGCCCTCTTACATTCTCCTTCCATTGTGTATGTTTTTCCTGTGCCTGTCTGTCCATACGCAAAAATGGTGCAATTGAACCCTTCTAAGACTTCATTTACAATCGGAATAACAGCTTGTTCGTATAAATCCTTTTGCTGAGCCGTAGGCCCGAAAACCTGCAACAATTTTGAAAAAGGTCTTAACCAATTGGATCAAACTGAAAATATACGAAAACGCGAAGAAGTGAAACTTAAAGTAACATACTTGGACTCTTTTCTTTATTAATTAAACTCGACACCAAAAACTAAATGCATAACCCTAAATCTGAATCCAATTGCAATTAACAAATGCATATAACATATTAATAAGATAAACAAAAACGAGACCTTATCGAAAGTAAAAACCCGATCAATCTGCTTGCCAGCAATGCTCTGGGAAACAGCTACCTCCCTTTGAAACTCGTTACACGTCACCACTTGAGGTGCATTGTTCTTCAACTCTTCGTTACTAAACGGCCTACCAAACATTCAAACAAAACAAATTTATTCACCAATTAAAGAACCAAACCAGCAACATTGTTACAAACAGCAAAAAAAAAAAAAAAAAAAAAAATCAAACCCTAGCAGATCTTATACTTGCAAAAAGTAATAATAATAATAATAATAATAATGATAATAATAATAATAATAATGAAGAGTTGGAATACCTGCAACGCAAAAGCACCTGAACATTGACGCCTTTTTCATGACGAGCGGACATTTTAAAAGACAGGTAGTGTTGGGTGTAGGAAAAGAGGGGTTTTGGTGGTTAGATCGAATGTTTGATGAAAATGGAATGTTTAAGCAGCGGGATATGGAAGATTTTGAATTTTTGAAGGGGGTCTGATTTTGATCTGGGCCCTTCGTTTTATCATCTCGGAGTTTATTTAATTAAGGTTTTAGATTTGAGTATATGATGAGCCCAATAATTGGTTTCGGGCTAATTTTTTTACCTTGTTTCACTTGAAGAAGGATGTTAAATTGTTCCAGTTAAGTGAGTGTAAAATAACTAAACTATCATTGTTATAAAAGAAATATATAATAATAAAAAATAATTAAGAATTTTTGTGGTGCCCACTAGAGGTGTACAAATCGTTTTTATTTTAAATCGAAATCGGGTTTTTTTCACAAAACCCCAAAACTGGTATAATTGGTTGGGATCGGTTTTTTTCTTTAAAAGACGGGTTTTTCTAAATCAGTTTTAAAACCGGTTTTTTCTGGAAGATGGACACTGAAAAAAAAGGTTAAAAAAACTGGTTTGTGATTTTGTAAAACTGAGAGAATCATAGATTGTGTTAAGGTTGGTTTGTTCTTGGTGGTGGGACCCACTTAAATTTTGAAATATTAATTATATTTCTTTTAGTTTTTTTATTATTATATTTTTATAGCAAAAGTAGTTTTGTCAATTTCACACCTACTTAACTGGATAATCTGGTATTCATCCACTCTAACGACTATTCGAGCAAAGCAGGGTCAAAAGGTGGGGACTGAACTGTAATTTTGAAAAGGTTGGGAGTATTGGTGAAACTGGGACAAACCACATGGACTATTCGAACAATTTTCTCTAATAAGAATAAAGCCAACATAAGTTTAGGTTAATGTGTGTGATCGACGGTCTTAATCATTATTATCACCCTCCACATCAACTCCATATTATAATTATCCTCCATTACTAGGCTATGGTATGGTGTTCCCTCTACCTTCACCCTTCTTTTCATTTTTTTATAAATATTAAATGAAGAGATTTGGAAAAGAAAGAGGCTTGTGGAAGACATTGAGAATTTCACGATTATCATGTGCCAACCATATGAGAGATGATGTTCTCATGCCTCCTCCGTCCTCAAGACCTCCGCAACGCTCCTACACCTAGCAGGCTTATGTTCGTTAACGAGCAAACAATGAAAATAAACATGATAATGCAATTATACCTACCCAAAAAGAAGACTTGAACTAAATAAACAATAATATCTTCATACGTAAGTTAGGGGATGTTTGGTAGCCTCTTAATGAGGCTCTTAACCATTCAGTGCTGAATGATTCAGCATTCAGCGCGTTTGTTTCAGCCTCTGAATGGAATGGTTAAGGCTGAATCATTAAGACTTGAGATGTTGCTGAACCATTAAGCATTGAATCATTAAGCACTGAATTATGCTGAACCTTAATGAAACTCTCATACCAATGTGGGACAAGAAAACTAACCATTAAGATGTCCAACTTAATGATTCAGCACTTAGTCAACCAAACAGCCCCTTAATTAATTTAGTGTTATACGAAACGGTGCTATCATGTCAACAGTTAATCAACGAAGACCTAAGAAATTTTGTTAGGGGGTATCGGTAGGTAAAAGTAAATCGGGTCAAAGAAAAATCACACATACATTTGATCATTTGTCATGGCTGTTGACTGCAGGAAGTCAACATATGCTCATTTGCTCATCATGGCTCCATTCTATTAAGTCTATCATACATTATGTAATTATGTAACATACATTTGGTCTCATTTGGCTCCATTCTAAGACGATCATTACTCCACTACGAAGCGCAGGTGCTTAAACACATACATACACCTTACATATTGATTTTTTAATCGTTTTAAGGTTTAAATTGTGTTTCCGCCCTGTATTGTCGACTCCGCCGCAACGCGTGGGTTCCCTGCTAGTATCACTTTAAACGCCATATATTAGTTGTGTGCTATTGGAATTTGGAACGCATGATAACTTAAAAGTCTAAAACTAACATACCTCAATGTGTCAAAACACGAAGAAGAGCGGATGATCGAATTGGTTGGACAGGGAACCGTTCAATTTAAACTTATTTAATCATTGCCCATTTGAACCGGCCGTATTTTCAAATTTTAAGTTTTTTGTTTTTTCTTTTGTTTTCCGTCAAAAACTCATTCTCATATTGATTTAATACTCGGTATGCCATATTTTTATTTATTTTAAGTCTTCACATTTTCATTAAAATTGAGGATTCACACAAAAACATAGAAATATTTTCGATTTTGCTTGTACTAGTTACATCTTTATAATTTTAATTATATATCAACTAGATTATACCCCGGGAACATTCCATCATCAGTTTCTTGTATCTGGTTGGACAAACGAACTAGTAATACGACTGGTTTGTTGTCTAGTCCGGTTCTAGTACTAGATGTTAAAAATATATAATAATAATAATATTTTTAATCTTTATCATTTTATTTCATTTTATAAAAGTTTAGTGTTTCATCATTTTGCATAAGGTTTTGGGCAGGTATGCATTGTGGGTTTTGGGCTGATGATGGCCCTGATAATGGACAAGAATGAGATGCGGCCCAGTTAGAAGATAAAGGTCCAAGAGTGTTGAGTCCAGTTCAAAGAGTAGCCCGGGTCCAAGAGTTCAAGACTTCAGTCCAGTCCAGTTCTTCGAAGTCCTCTTGGCTTATGTGGCAATCCGTGTGAACTAACACAACGGATTGACCACCGTTGATGCATGCTGACTAGGCTATTTTTAGCCGTTGGATTATTTCGTGTGCTGTGCCTATAAAAGGCTGTGCTTCTTTGTTGACGAGATTCATTCGTTCACTTTTTTGTTTTTTCCTCTTTCGTATTCTCTCTCAATCAGTTTAGGGTTTGTTGAGTTATCATCAGATTCATTCTGAATCTGCTGATTGGTGCTCTATTAGATCTTGTTTAGAGGTTCTTTGTATCATAAACTCTTTACTTTTGTTTTGTATTTGAGAGATTGTGAGGAATCAGTTGTTTGTAAGGGTTTCAACGTTTAGGGTTGGGTTTTATTATGAATAAAGTTCTTTAGTTTATGATTCCATGTTTCTGACATGGTATCAGAGCTATTGGCTGTCGATTGAGAGTCTTCCGCTGTGATCTGTTCTTGATTTGTCTTCTGTTCTACCGTTGTGATCTGTAGGTCTGGATTGATCTTGGTTGGTTAAAAACTGGGATAGATTGACTCGATCTAGACCATACGTTGGATTGTTGGTATAGCATACCAGATTTGGGGTTTCTTGGTCTTCAAGGAGGCTAAATCTGGTGATTGGACATTGGAGGCTTTATTCTTGCTCTCTGATACTACAACCCTAAGTGAAGGTTGTGGTATTACGAGTTTTTGTGGCGAACCCTAACTTGGGCCCTATTGGTGAGATCGTTCTTTTTGTTTTGTGTGTCCTAGAGTATTGTCTAAGGAGTCGATTGCCAGGGCTGAGACCCTGATTAGCTTTAAGGAAGGTCTAGGTCTAGGTGGCTCCCTTTCCAGGACCTGCGTTGGCACCAAGAGTGACGAACCAACGATCTGGAACACCGGATTGGCTTCGCCGAGTCTGTGTCTGTTTTGTGATTGGTTCTTGTTATCTGTGAGTGATTCTTTGTAGGTTTTCTTGTGTGATTGACTGTTTGTGTGTGACTGTCTGATTACTTGCTTACATGGACCCTGACCCTGATCCTGCTGCTGCTGCTGCTGCAGCTGCTGCTGCTGCTGCGGCTGCTCAGGCAGCAGCTGCTGCTGGTAGTGGTGCCATAGTTAATCAAAGTGATAATAATGTTACACTTGTTAGTAAATTGGATGCTAGTGATCCATTGTATTTACATGCTAGTGATTCAACCAACTTAACTATAGTCAATATCAAATTAAAGGGAACTGAGAATTACACACTATGGGCTAATGCTATGATGTTAGGACTACAAGTTAAAAACAAGATAGGGTTTATAAATGGTGAGTGTGTGAAACCCACTGATGATCCTGTGTTGGCCAGGCAGTGGGATAGATGTAATTCTGTTGTGCTAACTTGGATATTGAATTCTGTTGCTGATGAACTTTATATGGGTCAAGTCTATTCTAAATATGCATCTGAAGTTTGGAAGGATCTAAAAGAAACCTATAATAAAGTTGATGGTTCTGTTGTGTTTAACCTTTATCAAAAAATTAATTCATTTAGTCAAAATGGTATGACTGTTTCAGAATACTATCATAAACTAAATGTTATGTGGAAACAACTTGATCAGATACTTCAGTTGCCTTCTTGTATATGTGAAGCCTCTAGGGACTTTAATAACTACAATCATATGATCAAATTAATGCAGTTTTTGATGGGCTTAGATAGTAGTTATCAAAATGTAAGGACTACTTTGTTAATCAAGGATGATCTTCCTTCTGTCAAGGAAGCTTTTGCTGTAGTGTCTAGAGAGGAATCTCATAGGCAATCCAGCAATGCTTCAAAACAAACCACTACTACTGTAGGGTTTGTTTCTAAAGTCAGTCAAGGAAATGACTCTCTTGGTAACAAAAAGTTTTCAAAAAATACTAATCAATCTTTGAAGTGTACCCACTGTAACAAAGTGGGTCACACAATTGACAAATGTTTTGAAATTATAGGTTATCCTAGTTGGGCAAAACCTAGGGGTTATCAAGGCAAGAAGGCAAATGTGAGTAGTAATAATGCTTGTTCTGATAACTCTAATTCTTCTCTTACTACTTTAACTAGTGATCAGGTTGCTAAACTGTTAAGTTTGATAAGTGATAAGGGTTCTGAATCTACTCAAAGTTGCAATCTATCTGGTAGGTTGTATTGTGCTTCTGCTTTAGGACATGGTGTATATTGTTTTACTAGCTCTGATGGGAAGTTACTTGGTATTGGGTGGATAATTGATTCAGGGGCTAATGAGCATATGGTTAAAAATGACAAAGGACTTTTTGACTGTGTAGATGTTTCTGACTTAAACATTAAAGTAAAACATCCTAATGGAACTTCTGCTTTGGTTACTAAAATTGGTAAACTTAAGTTGGCAGATAATATTGTTTTACAAGATGTGCTAGTAGTCCCTGAGTATAATGTGAACTTGCTGTCTGTTCATAAGTTAGCAAGAGACAATAAATTGTTTATAGGATTTGATGAAAAACAATGTTATGTACAGGACTTATCAACCAGGAAAACCCTGGTGACTGGTAGACAAGTAGATGGTCTGTACATGTGTGGCAGTGCAAATGTGTTCTCTAAGGTGTGTTATAACAGTGTCAATATGTTTGATGTTTGGCATGATAGGTTAGGACATCCTGCTGATCAGGTGTTACAAATATTAAAACCTGAATTTAAAATAAAAGCATTAATTAACCATGGCCCTTGTGAAGTATGTCAAAGGGCTAAACAACATAGAGAACCTTTTCCACTTAGTGATCATAAAAGTTCTCATGTAGGTCAGTTAGTTCACTTGGATGTGTGGGGACCTTATAGGGTTGTAGATAGGGAAGGTCATAAGTATTTTTTGACAATAGTAGATGATTTTTCCAGGGCTGTATGGGTATGTTTGATGAAGCAAAAAACTGAAGTTTTTGAACATATAAAAGATTTTGTACAAATCATTTTAAATCAGTTTAAACAAAATGTAAAAATAATTAGGAGTGACAATGGTTTGGAATTTGTAAATTCACAAGTAAAAAACTTCTGTAGAGAGAAAGGTATAATTCATCAAACAACCTGTGCCTATACCCCACAACAGAATGGGGTAGTTGAAAGGAAACATAGACATTTGTTGAATGTTGCAAGATCTTTACTGTTTCAAAGTAATGTGCCTATAAGATTATGGTCTGAGTGTATATTAACTGCTTCCTACTTGATTAATAGGATCCCTTCTTCTGTGCTGAATGGAAAGTCCCCTTATGAAGTCATTCATGGTTTTAAACCCTTCTTAGAACACTTGAGAATCTTTGGGTGTCTGTGTTTTTGTACAATTTTAAATGAGTCAAATAAGTTAGAGAGTAGGTCAGAAAAATGTGTTTTTGTGGGATACTCTCATGAGAAAAAGGGTTACAAGGTTTACAGTCTGGACAGTAGGTCTATACTGTATTCCAGGGATGTTAAATTTTTTGAGTCATGTTTTCCATTTAAAGAAAAAACAATTTTTGAAAAATATGAAACTAATGTTGATAATCAAGTAACGTCTTTAAACTTTTTTGATATTTTTGAAAATACAGAAAGTCAACAGATTCTCAAAGTGGGTGATCCCAATGATGAGGAGAAGGGTAGAGGTAACCAAGATTTAGGAACACATGAAAAGGAGCAGCCAGCTCCTTCTGACCAACCTGATGGCATGGCTGATATTCAGCAGCCAGGTGGTGACAGGGGTGAGCTTGGGAATGCACCACATGTGAATACTGAAACTGATTTAAATCTAACTCCTGAGGGTGACACTTCTGTTGAACTTAGTCAGTCTAGAAGGTCAACTAGAAATATCAGTTTTCCAAAGAAATTCAGTGATTATGTGGTGGAGGGTAAGGTTAAGTATGGCATTGAACATGTGGTTAATTTCTCTAAACTATCTAATGATAGTAAATGTTTTGTAACAAAGTTAGATAAAAGTGTTGAACCTAAAACTTATTCAGAAGCTGTTACTGACCCTAATTGGGTACAAGCTATGAATGAAGAGTTAGAAGCATTGTATAGGAACAACACTTGGGAGGTTGTTGATCTTCCTAAAGGTAGGCATAAAATTGGATGTAAATGGATATTTAAAATAAAATATAAGGCTTCAGGAGACATAGATAGGTACAAAGCTAGGCTAGTAGCTAAGGGATATAGTCAGAAAGAAGGTCTGGACTATGATGAAACATTCTCACCTGTAGTGAAAATGGTCACTGTGAGATGTTTGATTACCTTGGCTGTTCAGAATGGTTGGAAAATTTTCCAACTTGATGTGAACAATGCCTTCCTATATGGAGAATTGTATGAAGAAGTGTATATGTCTTTACCTGAGGGACATAAAAATATGCCTAAAAATAAAGTGTGTAAACTAACTAAGTCATTATATGGGCTTAAGCAAGCCCCTAGAATGTGGAATGAAAAGTTAGTTAAGGCCTTAATTGAATTTGGGTTTGTGCAGAGTAAATGTGACTATTCTATGTTTGTCAAAAATGATAATAATGTGTTTCTTATGTTATTAGTTTATGTAGATGACATAATAATAACTGGTAATTCAGAAAAAGAAATTGAACACATTAAATCATTGTTTAAAACTAAATTTCTTATAAAAGATTTAGGAGAACTAAAATATTTTTTGGGAATAGAAGTATTAAAAGATGAACATGGAATCTGTTTGTCACAAAGAAAATACTGTACAGATTTGTTAAGTGAATATGGGATGCTTGGGTGTAAACCTGTGTCTTGTCCTTTGGAACAAAACCATGTTTTAACAAATATAGTCAACCATAGTTGTAAACCTTTAGATAGTATCACTGGTTATCAACAATTAGTAGGTAAACTAATTTACCTATCTCATACAAGGCCTGATATCTCATATAGTGTGCATTATTTGAGTCAATTTATGCATAAACCAACACATGGACATCTAAAGATTGCCTTTAGATTGTTAAGGTATCTCAAAAGTGCTCCTGGAAAAGGTTTGTTGTTCAAACCAGGAGATTGTCTCAGTCTATCAGCATATGCTGATTCAGACTGGGCAAAGTGTATAGAAACAAGGAAATCAGTAACTGGGTTTTGTGTTTTCTTGGGTAAATGTTTGGTTGTATGGAAAAGTAAGAAACAAGCTACTGTTTCTAGGTCGTCTGCTGAAGCAGAATATAGGGCTATGTGTGCAGCAGCTTGTGAAGTGATTTGGTTAAAAAATTTGTTATCTGAACTGGGTATTGATGTTAGACTTCCAGTTCCTTTGCACTGTGATAGCACAGCTGCAATATCAATAGCATCAAACCCAGTATTCCATGATAAGACTAAACATTTTGGTCTTGACTTGTTCTTTTTAAGAGATTTGATATCACAAGGTGTGATAAAAACAATTAAGGTTGAATCAGCTGATCAACTAGCTGATTTGTTTACAAAAGGTTTGTTTCCTGCTCAACATGATATGTTAAGTATTCAGGTAAACATGTATGATTGCTTTGGGAAATAAAATGATGGGGGGGGTGTTAAAAATATATAATAATAATAATATTTTTAATCTTTATCATTTTATTTCATTTTATAAAAGTTTAGTGTTTCATCATTTTGCATAAGGTTTTGGGCAGGTATGCATTGTGGGTTTTGGGCTGATGATGGCCCTGATAATGGACAAGAATGAGATGCGGCCCAGTTAGAAGATAAAGGTCCAAGAGTGTTGAGTCCAGTTCAAAGAGTAGCCCGGGTCCAAGAGTTCAAGACTTCAGTCCAGTCCAGTTCTTCGAAGTCCTCTTGGCTTATGTGGCAATCCGTGTGAACTAACACAACGGATTGACCACCGTTGATGCATGCTGACTAGGCTATTTTTAGCCGTTGGATTATTTCGTGTGCTGTGCCTATAAAAGGCTGTGCTTCTTTGTTGACGAGATTCATTCGTTCACTTTTTTGTTTTTTCCTCTTTCGTATTCTCTCTCAATCAGTTTAGGGTTTGTTGAGTTATCATCAGATTCATTCTGAATCTGCTGATTGGTGCTCTATTAGATCTTGTTTAGAGGTTCTTTGTATCATAAACTCTTTACTTTTGTTTTGTATTTGAGAGATTGTGAGGAATCAGTTGTTTGTAAGGGTTTCAACGTTTAGGGTTGGGTTTTATTATGAATAAAGTTCTTTAGTTTATGATTCCATGTTTCTGACACTAGAATATAACAAATGGACGAGTGATCAAATGAATTTCTATAAAGTAATGCAGTAAGTCAAGAAAATGATTTTAGAACATTGGATTTTGAAGTTAAACTGTTTCAACGGACTAGACAAAGGTATTGAAATCTATCAAATAAATTGAACTTAATTTGTGACGCACTAGGTTAACAAGTTCTGTTTGTATTTTCTAAATTTAGTCAATAAGTTAGAAATTAGAATGTGACGGTGGTGGTTGACTGGTTGTGGTAGCGAACATGGGTGCACATGCGGTAGTGAAACATGAAATTCCACATTCTGTAATTTTTTTTTTTAAATTCAAGTAAATTCATCTTATTATTGTACCAAAAATGAACAAAGTATTGAACTAAGTCACTAACCTATAACCAACTATAGTCACGGCTCAAGTCACAAAACTATACCCGGTCTATCAAGACTAAACCATCCCACATGATGATGATGATGATGAAACCTAGCTGTAAAACTTGAAAACTAGCCACAAATATAAACGAGTAGTTTCGTCCACTCGGCTTTAGATTCAAGTTTAACTGTTTAAGTACTAAATCAAAATTAAAACGCATAGCCTACTGTATACAAGCCTCCAAAAGACGTGGTTAAATATAATCGAGTCAGGAAATCGACATTCGGAAAGTGAACAACGTTCGTACAAGATAATCGTTGGTTTGAGTTCTTCTTCAGAAGATACAAGGTTCAAGATCGAATGCCGTTGATGGCATAATCATGCCACCACCATTATTCGATAAATTCTTTCACCTAACTTCAAACAAACAATTCAAAGTTTTACAAAAATAAAGCTTTTGTATAAACGAAGTGTTGACTATAATACAATGCGGTTATATCATTTAGTTACTCTTCTAGGTGCATAAATGCTCTAAATAAACTCTTCAACCAAATTACTCAAATCACATTTTCCACTACAAGATTCCACAACACTTACCACCTCTTGAAAAGCATTGACACTACATGGAACCACCAACCCATTCTTCTGCCCGAACCCAAACTCTTCGGACGACTTCTCTAGCAACATCTTGAAAAGAGGGTGCGACAAGTAACCCGTGGGGACAACAAACCTACGTCTTTCCTCACCTACATAAACAGTGAAAAACCCGGTTGGTGTTTTAGAGGATGGCGAAGAACAAAATGGCGATAAACTTGTTTCTTCTTCGTTGCCCCTAAGTAATCGTTCGGATTGTGACCGCTTAATGTCACCCCGAACCTTAACCTTCTTGGCTAGGTTCTTAAATGAGCCTAGCTTCTTCCCCAACATTTTGTTATGTACCGAAAAAAAGATGTGATTAGCAATGGCATTGGATGAGTAAAGTTGGGTTGGGGCATTTGTATCATATATGGTAATTGGTAAGAAGGAATGTTTGAAGGAAGTCAACCATTAGACTTTTTATCTTTGAAAAACTGTACGTGGGCCTCTCATATTTTCTAAGTTTAATGAAAATTTATGGTCTTATTTTGACTTATTTTAGGAGCAAATGAGTTAGGATTAAAAAAAACTAAATTTATGTATTAATATAATATTTGTTTGTGAGTTCATATCTTGTTTTATATATGATTTTGTAGACTAGTGTGGATGCTCTTAATCTATTTAAGCATTGACTGCGTTGAAGGTTTAGGTTCTTTTTAACTATTTAAAAAAAGTGATTAGGCTTTTTTTTTCTAGTAACAAACATATTTATTAAAATTTGTAGCGTGTAGAATTATAATATGTGGGCTGTAAGAAAAATAAAATAGTTTTGTGAAAAGAATCACTTAGAAAATAAATAGTGATTGTGACAAATATATTATGAAAAAACATTTGCTTACCACATGTATTTCGCCACCAAAGTCCTTGATTGGCTTTTATTATCCTCTATGATATTGATGTCATTACCAACCACTACTTGATTTTGTTAACGAAATTTATTAAAATTCACATGACTGATATGGCCATATGGGAAATGGAGGAATGATAAAAATATATACAACTCACCGTTATTTGTTACGTAATTCGTAAACTGTTTTTTTCTATCATATACAAGGTCTTTAAAACATAAAACGATACATGGTATGAATTGATTGTCAGTTAGTACTTTTTTATAATTGTATGAATTAAAAATATTACCCGTGTTGTATGAATTAAAAATATCACCCGTATTGAAACTCATTAACGTGTTTATTTGTTCGTTCGGTTGTTCGACCATTTAGCACTCTCGATCTAGCTTAATATCTTTAAATTTTTGTTTACATATAAAACCTTTTAAATATCATGATGTTTCTAGAAACTTAATACTAACACCAATAACGACGACCTGCCTTGGTCTCGCCGCTAATTGTCGTGTTCCTCGTAGTGAACATGATCTATGCTTCTTGTTTATATTATAAGAATTATAACATATAGCCCATAAAATAATAATTTCTGAAAGTTCAATAATACAAACATATCCATACTACGCAAGCATATAATGCTTCTTATATTTTGAGATTTGGAGTTGAAGATGGGCATGGAAATGGCTACAATTGACGGTGGGTGGCATGATTAGTGACACAATAAATAAGTTAGCTTATGTAATATGTATAAACTAAAAAATAAAAATAGTCAAGTTATAATAAATATGTTAATTTAAATCGGTCTTCGTAACGTGCAACACTAAAAGAAAATTATGAAAGCAATCTTCACCACAAATCGTGGAGATTTCGTATGTCCTTGTGTACTTCAAAGTCTTTTGATTGTGTCACCGTACACGCGTACATCAACAAAACAATTTTTTTTGATCGGCAAACTTCCATTTATTCATCACCAAACAATATATCAACAAAACAATTAAATAAAATTTTCAGGTGTTTGCCAATGTGGTTGAAGGAATTAATGCCTGAAATAAATGCCCGATTGAGATGTTAATTTTGATTCATCATCCTCTTACTTACTTTTACTTTTCAAATAATCTACTTATTTTAAAAATTCACTCCATTTCATCCATCAATTCTCTACTCCAACCCTAAATCATAAAAAGATGCTATAAACATTTTTTATATATAAAAACTACTATTCATACTCTATTTAGTTTTTGTAAGTGTAAAAAACAAAAATTATAATAAAATAAGTATTTATGAATAAGATTAATATAAAAATGATAGATAAAATGTGAGAGGTATTCTAAAACGGAAGATAAATTTTAAAAAAGTAAGATTTATAATTAAATTATAAGTTAGAAAATTTGAAGGGAAGTGAATGCTCTAAAGCTATGTTTTGTGGAATAACAATCACATTTAATAATTAGTAAAAAGTGTTGTTACCTTAATGCCTCGTAGACATAGAGGCAACAACTAAACCATCTAATAACTATGTGTTATGTAATAATTATAAAACAGAACTAGAGAGAGAAAGTAATAATGTGATTGGATGTTAGAGGGGGACCCCGCCTTCTTCCCCAAAGCGTTCCTCGCTCACGCCCGCCATTTGAATGGCGATGGGAGCCACCGCCGCCGCCATTAACTAGTTGGCACGTGTTTGGCGCGATACCCAAACAACTTAATCAAACTGTAAAAACACACACCATCCAATAATATTGTGCCACCTAGCCGTAAGCAAACTTTAAAATACTCATCATCCGATCATATTATGCCCCTATCTCAACCCATTACTTACTACCTTTTCTATCTTTACCATTGCACACACTAGGGGTGTTCTTTTTAACCGATAACCAATAACCGAACCCGAAGTGGCCCGACCCGAGAAACAACCTTACCCGATTAACCCAAACCCGATTAAGTGCATACCCGTACCCGACTAGAGTCTTTAGGGTCGGTCTTCGGATTAGTTTTGTATAATTCGGGTTGACCCGAATAACCCGAATAATTCAAAAACAAATAAATGATCCAGTTTTCATATTTTTATGTATATCGGAGTAGTGTTTTTGTAGCCAAATTTGCAACTAAATATTATAGCCATCTTGTAGTTTTATTTTACACATATTGTAGCCCAAATGGATAGAAATACGCAACTCAAATTGTTAGAAATATGTAACTCAAACACCTGAACCATTAAACCGATAACCATTTAACCCGGCCTGAAAAACCCGAACCCGATTAACCCCATAACCGATAACCATTTAACTAGATCGGATCGGTCATCAGGTAATATTTTGACAACTGAAAACCCGAATAACCCGATAACCGAAAACCAAACCCGATGAACACCCCTAACACACACATTGAATACACCCGAGTAGAGGGCCCGACCATTGTCACTCCTAAAAACTTTAACAACCTTTTTAAATGCAAAATTCATGGTTTGATTAGTTTTAGAACCTCCGTAAGACTTCCTATGTGACTCTTCTCTAGATACAATAACAAATATTTTCTTTACTAAAGGAAGTTGATCCTTTGTGAACAAATTAGTTCTAACATTTTGATAAACATCACCAAGACCCATAAAAGATTGCATCAACTTAATCATATGGCTATACTTACTAAAATCTTTTGAAGCTTCATAAGTACAAGATGACAATTGTAGGATTCAATCTAGTTGTTTCCACATTACATTCAGTTTATGGTAATAATCAGAAACAAACATACCACTTTGACTTAATGAATTAATTTTCTTGTGTAAATAAAAAACAACAGACCCAACAACTTTATTATATGTTTCCTTTAGATCTTTCCAACACCAACAACTAACTTAGAATAGACTTGTCCTAAGTACAGTTATCCAGAAATAGAGTTAAGGATACGAGTTAACACAACAGAGTTACCACTATCTTCCTAAAAAAGCATCATTAGTAGGCTTGACACAATCACCATCAATGAAACCCTGTTTGTTTTTAACTTGTAAGTCTAAGATCATGGCATTAGCCCATACAGTGTAATTTTCTGTTTCTTTCAAATTTACACTAACAATAGACAAATTAGCTGAGTCATTAGCATGTAGATACAACGAATCACCTGCATCAAGTTTACTAATAAGAGTAATAATGGCACGATCATCACCATCATTCCATAATAGCTAACAACCAATAAACTCAATAAACCAACACAAGGTTACACAACACACACAACAGGCGAAGCCAAGTTAGTGTCTAGACTCTTGGTTTGTCACTCAAGGGTGCCATGGCAACTCTTAACATGGGAGCCTGAAAACCTAGATCTAAGCACAACCCAAGCAGTCACAAATCAAGATCAACAGATAGTAAAAAAAATCTCAACAAGTAGCCAAACAGTCGAGATCAATATCAAACAAGATCTAAACAGTTACCAACAGATAAGACCATCAACAAGACAATGTACAAAGTAAATGCATAAACAAGAACAGGGTGCGGCTCTCCCTGTTATTTTAAATTCCGGTACCCCTAACCCGGTCAACAATGCCTAGACTCAATAATAATCGCAAAATAGATTAAAAAAGAAACAAATGTATGAAACAATCTCATAGAAATTTCACCCAAGCTAGGGCCTCCTTCTAGTAGTTCAATAATATATAACATTCACTTAGGGTTATAGATTCAAGAAGCACTTTATTCACCCTTTAAATGCTTCAAGTTCCAATCACCAAATTATCTACATCAAGAATCCCCAAATACTTGACACACCATAAGATTCCAATACAAAATCCCTGACAACAATAACAAAGGAAACCATGAGTGCAATAGACCAAATCTACCTCATCAAGACCAAATCTATTGACAACAAATATCAACAAGCGAGAAGAAGACCAGATCCATATCAAAGAATCGGATCTTCAACAACTCAATAAAAGCTAATGAAAAAAGCAGACAAACTTAAGAGTTGTGCCCTGATACCATATCAAATGGTATGAATACTAACAATTTTATAAACATCCGAAGAATTTACTGCTGAAAACATTCACAAAATACAATTACGTAAACAGAGTCTGTAATCTCTAGACACAACCAACTGATTATTACAACAATAGCCCAGACGATTAACAAGAAATAAGAGAAACCACGCACAGATTCAAGATGAATATGTGCAGTATCAAACCCTAATCATCAAAGATGAACAAGTGGGAAAACTCAACAGACTCGAAGAAAACAAAATATCTGATTGAATGATTGATGAGAGAGAAAGGCTTTATATAGCCTTATCTCGAGTCTTGAGAAGTCACTAATGAGTTCGCCCGAATGGGCTTTAATTCTTTAGGTCCAATAGCCCTTGAGCTCACAAACTTAATCCATCATCCGGTTCCCGTATCATTTAGCCTACACTGAGAGTCCAAGTCCAAGTCAGCACAGGTTCAGTCCAAGAGCAAAATATGTAAACCTAAAAATATATTATAACCTATTATAAATTGTAATAAAATTGAAAATAAAGAATGTATAACTTTTAACATACTACAATTCATTCCCTTCTGAATCTTTTCACGTTATCGCCAATGCCACATGTCAACTCCAACCACAACATCCCTTATACCTTCCTCTTCCACCACAACCTCAAGTTTGCACCGATTGATCATTCACGGATAACTCTTTTCATTATCCTAGCTTCTTTTAATAATTAACTATAATCAGTCATAAAATCATTTGATTTTACTTATTTAACGTGTAGTGTCTAAAATATAACTCAAATTTGCTTGTATTTGAGTAAATTAGTTAAAACTGTCCTATTTAATTTTGCACTTTCTCATTCAAATAGCAGTAAAGAATGTGTGATGTGAAAGCATTTCGATAACTTATGAGACAAATTTTAAAAAAGGACTGGGTTAAAAGGAGATCGAAAGATGCAACATTGAAGATAATTTAATTTGATGATTTTATAGTTTTGTAATTATAGTCAATTTATTAATCACACAATAGTAACGAAGAAAACTGTGTTTATTGGTCAGACATGATATTTTAATCTTAAGCAATCGTAGCTACACAGTATAACAAAAATTAGAAGGGTGAAAATGATTAAAAAAAACAATAGATCATAAAATATAACACAATGCAGAAAAATATAACACAATGCTCAAGAAAAATGACACAATCTATCACAAAATGACACAATGATGAAAATAAGAAACAGACACAATGCTACATAAAAGACACAATGATATAATGTAAATTAAAAAAACTACAAGCTAAAAATAAAAAAACGAAAACCTAAAAACTAAGATCGTAGGGTTCGATAAGACGGTTTCAATGCCTCTTGAATGAGTTCAATCGGAATATGTTTGATAGCATTCCTACGTTTTCCTAATTTTTCTTTCACTGTGTATTTGATCCTAACCCTATAGTGATAAACTCAATTATATAATATATCCATGAACATTTTAACCTACTAGAAGCATGTTTAACGTCATATTTGGCTTAAAATTATGAACTTGTGAGATCCATCTATTTCATAGCATATAGTATCGGAAAACAAAAATAGAAATAAAACGTATTATGACTTATAGGAGGAAAGAAAACAATTGGCCGAAATCGCGGACTAATATGAGGCGATCATCCGTACAACTGTACTCCAAATAATTCAACACACTTAATACTCGTTTTTCCAAGTCCACACATGCCTTTTGATTGTATTCGGTCGGTCTAGTGATAATCCAAGAAAATGTTATAAAATTTTAATTCAAGTTCTTTGATATAGGTAAAAGTTCGGGTACAAAGGCTATATTTCGTGAGAAATGTGAGAAGGATCAAAAATTGATACGTAGGCATCATGTTTTGGATTTAGGTATGATGTTTTGGGTTGTTTTTGCTAGAAAAACACCAAATACAACAATTTAAAACACAATCCAATGTATTATAGCCATGAAATTTAAAACATAGTTAAAACACACGACTAAAACACGATGTAGAACACGTGTTCTTGGCAATGTGTTTTATGTTTTTAAGCTCAAAATAAATTGTTTTGTGTTTTTAATTATTATGTTTGGTGTTATTTTAGCCTAAACAATCCAAAACATCTTGGATAAGTCCAAAAAATGATGCCTAAATATGAATTTTTAATCCTTCTTATACTTCTCACGAAAATGAAATATGGCCTTTGCACCCTAACCCCACCCCTTAAATATATATAATTATGTTGTTCTAAGAAGATTTTGAACGTGCTATGTTTATTTGTTCATGCTGTAATTTTTTTCTTCTTTCAAACAGGTATAAAACAGTCAAGCTATTAATGAGCTACTTGAAATTTTCTTATTAAAACTAGGGGTGTAAATGAGTCGAGCCGAGCCTACTATTCTGAGCTCGAACTCGGCTCGAAAGTAAAACCTAAGATCTCGAGCTCGGCTCGGCTCGTGGTAATTTAAAAATAATTTTAAATGACATAAAAGCTCGGCTTGAGCTCGCTTTAATAGCTTAAAGAGCAAAAGCTCGGCTCGAGCCCGGCTCACATACATAAAAAAATAATATAACATTTGTTTGGGCTCGCGAGCCTAAACGAGCTTTTTACGTAGGCTCGATAACTAAACGAGTCGTATTTCAGGCTCGAACTCGGGCTCGGGCTCGTTAAGGCTCGGCTTGTTCGAGCTTTTTACCGAGCCGATCACGAGTAGCTTACAAGCCGCTGTGTATCATTTACACCCCTAATTAAAACTGTTATTAAGTCAAATTAAGAAAGGCTCGAGCTGACTCAAGCTTACACGGCTTGGCGCCCCCTTTAGGAATAGTGCATGGATGAGTTTCATAAATTGAGCTTAATTAGATTAACATGCTTATTGTTGTAGCTTTGTGCATGTCTTGTTGTTTTGGTTTGCCTATGGTGGGGTTCGCTTAGGGCTGGCAAATCGTGTCCCTAACAGGTTAACAGGTCTCTGACGCGCGCGAACAAATGAAGTTCTAAACATGAACACGACTCGTTAACTCATTTATATCTCATGTTTATAACACAGTTTTATGTTTTATGTACCAAAAAAGAGAAATGAAAGATTTTTGCCTCTTAATTCTAAGTATTAAAAAAAGTCAAAAAATCAAATAGTGTAATTTTCAGTCAAACAGGTCTTATCGTGTCTTAACAGGTTACCCATTGCCAGCCGTTCGCTAGGGGTTGTGTTTCTAAAAGTTGCCTTTCGCGAAAAATAAAATAAAAATCTTTAGGTTGTAACCATTAACTAGCATGTCTTAGATGTTGTTTGCCTGTTTAAAGGGAAAAATCTTTGGGAAAAACCAAACAAAAACAGACGAAAATGAATCAAATCAATCAAAAACTAAATTAACCAAAAATTGGATTAACTTAAACTCGGTTATCGGTTTTTTGTACACTTAATTAACCAAACTTAACCAAACCATTCATATATTCATAAATTTTAGTTTTGTACCTAAATTTCATGTCATTATTATACCCTTATTTAATGTACTTTTACTAAAATCAACAGAACCGAACTGAAAACCGATAATATAACCAAATAAACCAGACTTATTAACCGATTGGTTGATCAGATTAATTAACCAATGACTTTGCCTCCTGTTTCAGTTGAAGCTAATAACCGAACTTAACAGAACCATGCACACCCTTATAAGGGGCTTTTGTTGGGCACCATGCTAGTTTTTTCAATAAGCATTAAATTTCTTATATTTCTTCCCTATGTATTATGTGTTTGTGTGTATACATGTATATATAGTAGATTTTTTTATTCTAAACGAATTTATCTTATATCACCTAAACTCTGGTTAATGTATTTTCTTATTCAACCTCTAAGGCTCTAACGTCGGTTGATGAATAAAATAAAGGAATTCTACAGGTTAAAATAAAGGTCTCTTATTTACATTCCATGGTCCGAACATTGGAGATTTATGAAAAAGAATATTCGGGTTCATAAAATTAAAAAAATAATACATTATTTTTATGTAGATCCAAAATATTGCCAATTGAATAACTATGACCTCACGATAAGTTGACCCGCTAGTCTTCTGCATTTCATTTTATAATGCCCAACATTTGCTCCACAAAATACTTTTGACTAAGTTTTAGCCTTTTCTTTAGCTACCTATCATTTTGATAGAATGTATTCTAGAAACTACAAAAAAATCACCCTTTCTTGGTGAATTCCATTGATAGCGAAGCTTAAATATACTTTCTAAATTATTTTAACTATATATATATATATATATATATATATAGGGTGGGGTTCCTGTACAAAGTGCATTTTTCATACAAAGTGTGAGAAGTCTATATAGGCATTGTGTTTTAAATTTTAGGCATGATGTTTTATGTTCCTTTTGCATAGTATTATATAGAAAAACACAAAAATTAACAATTTAAAACACCAATTAATGTATTCTCAACATGCAATCTAAAACACCCTACGAAGAAAGTAATCAGTGTGTTTTAAACTTAATGTCTAGAATACATGTGATTGTGTTTTAAATTGTAACGTTTGGTGCTTTTTTATATAAATCAATGCAAAAGGAATCAAAAATATTATAGCCAAACTTTAAAACACAATGACTATATAGACTTCTCACACTTTGTACGAAAAATGTACTCTGTACAGGAACCTATACCTATACCTATATATATATATATATATGTAAAACATAAATTCCAAAGCGAATAACTTAGCTGTTACACAAGTATGACTTCGGTTTTAGTTGATAACTTTTGTAAAACTCCAACGGTAAGGGCGGACTCGCCTTATAAGGATCAGGTCAAGTGAGCTCAAATTTTTTTTTATATTACGTATACTAATGAAAAATATTAGTGAGTACTAAAACCAAAAAAATGTATAGATGTGTAGCACATTAAAATAAATAATGTTTAGTGTCCTATGTAAAAATACAAGTTCATATAATCATATTACTTTTATTTTTTCAATAGAAAGATTCAAATAAAACAAACTTCAAAGAAAGCCCAAAAGTAAACAAGCCCAGTTGTTAACCCAATTCTCATTCACTGATTGACTCAAATAGTCGAATGCCATTGCCCATTTACCCGTTCCTTTTATCCGTGTATCGTATTTTCATATCCTAGCAAAAAAATTCATAGCAATAAACAAATATCAAACATGTAATACTTTCATACCAATTGGTAACAAGAAAAACTTACAAATTTCGATAGGCACTAATATAATGGTAAAAATTACAAATAACAACAATGATAGGTATGTCACTAGAGCATTGTATCATACAAAAGGAGAGTTCTTCATAACAAGAAGTGACATCAAAGACAGAATTACAAGCTACAAGTTTTTTTTTAATAACAATTGACAACGGCCAAGAAAAGTTTACATGTTTTGATGGAAGCAAACATGACATAAAAGTTACAAGTAACAACAGTGACAAGTGTGTCGCAAGAGCAATGTATCCATTTTTAGTTAATTAGGGGCTGTTTGGTAAGCCTCTTGATGATGCTCTAAACTATCAAAACTCACAAAACTCAATGTAACAATTTCATAAGCAGACAAATACAAGAGAATATCCCTAAAATATACGTTATGACTTCTTGTTTTCACAAGAAGTCCCATTTAGCTGTTCAATCCCACAAAATGTGTCCCCGTACGAATGGTGACACCCATGTATTGAGGTCAACGAGTAGTAAAAGAAGTTATATTGATTTCCATGTATTGTGAGTTAATGATGATTCAATCAATGAATTTGACAGAAATGATTTTAACATGATAGGTTCTGAGTAAGGATTTAAGGCTTGTGCTGGGGCAAAATGATAGGATCATCAACGAGTCGAATGTGTGGAACTGGCAGGTATCATATGTATACTTAGGAGTAAGATACATAGAACTACTGTGGAGAAAGGTGGTAAGTAATTACCCTTTCAGCAAATGAACATATAAACCGACTTTTTGGAGTGAATTTAACCCTTTTTATGTGGTTTTGGTATGGATTCATGGCCATGCACACATTTTTGCAGAACGTCATGAGTAAAGAGACTGTGCAGAAGAGATTGATTTTTGTGGACCAAAGCTTGTGAAAATAGAACCAATATAATGTTGGAAATTTAGTGAAAATGCTATTTTCACAAAATATAGGAAAATGAGTTTTTCCTAACTTTGGACTAAAATATATATTTGAAACAGATGTTTATTTATATATTTCTTTGTGGGTTTATGTTCTATGTTGTGAGAGCTTCGCAACGAACCAAACCATGTCCAAAACGGAGCTAAGATGAATGAGATATCGATGCTCAAAGATTGGTGAATGATGCACTTGATGCTGAAATGAAACAAAGTGGAACTTGTCCCACATAGGAGGAGTGATGATACCATGAGTGGTATATAAGGAGGAACACTCCTTCCTAATTGTTTCATGGGAGCTCACACTGTGGAACTCGCGAAGGGTGCGGCGCACCCCAACTCGCACACGCGCGTGGCGTGGGCGCAATGTGGCGCTTTGATGGCGCACTTTGCACTTCGCATCACCGAGAGCCGCCTTAGTATTTTTGAACACAGGCTCGTGGTCCTTAGCATAGGACCAGTGGCAGGAGATGCGCGCGAGCACGAGTAAACAATCAGGTAGCGCCCTGGTCTGCGCTAGAGTGGCGTAAAACGTAAAGACGTTGTGCGCCAGCGCGCAGGCGCTCGAGTGACGTAAAGTGCGCAGTAGCGCGTGCTAGCTTCCACTGACGTAGATTGGGACTTACGTTGCGCGCGCGCGGAGTCTCCAGCTCCTCAGCAGCTGCAGATCAGAAGTGTAACTGTCCAGTCAAACAGTTTCGTCTGAAACTTTAAGAACGTAATAAATGCCATTGAAGACGTTCAATGACATTTATTTTCGTTTTTAATGCATTCTGAAACTGATGAAGCATTGGACTCTATAAATACCAAAGGAGACCTTTGGTTGAGACACACCTGGACACACTGTTCTGAATATTCACCAAGTCTGTCTTCTCCAAGCAATCTGTTCGAAGTTTCTCTTGCTGTTTCAGGTACACTTCGGGTCAGAGTCTTCTCCGGCAGCAATCTTGCTGTTCCGGCTGTTGTACCCTGGGAAACAAAACGAGTTCTTGTTAATAGACTCGGAATTTGTTTTAAGGGCCCCGTGTTCAACACGATCCTCAGCCATCTTGTCTTTTCTGTTTCTATTTTCTTCTTGTATTTCGATTCTTTAAAGTTGTAATCATATTTAATTTCTGCTTTCGTTTATTTATTTAGTGTAATCGTATTATTTATATTGTTTACTTATTTTATATACGAGCGGTTCCTACAATCTTAAAACAAAATTTTAAAACACCGTTCGTGTATAATAAAAACCTTTCTAATTGTGATTCAAACCAGTTTTGTCTCACTTAGTTTGTGTTTTAAAAACAGATTTTTTTTTGGTTTTTCGAATCATTATAACTTACTGTTTGTCTTCAAAGTTGGACTTAGAAGCCTACGGTTTGTTATTTTGTTAGAAAACAAGAATCGGTTACATCTAAAACCTTTGTCTAAAACTCGAAATAAAAACTTTCTGTTGGACTTCAAAGTTGGACTTAGAAGCCACAGTTTGTTCTTATTTTGTCTTAAAGTTGACATTTTTTTATATAAACGGGTTAAGTTTTATAAACTGAAAATATACAACGTTTTGGTTAAAATTTTCAGAATGTCGACTAGTGACAACAACAACAACGTCGTGAACCAAGCGGTTATTGGTACCCCTTTGCCTACCAACACAGTGGGAGCGTCCACTGTGGCCAATCATGCTGAAAAACCTGAGAAGTTCTCGGGTTTGAACTTCAAAAGGTGGCAACAGAAGATGTTCTTCTACTTGACCACTTTGAACCTTGCGAGGTTCTTGACTGAAACCGCTCCCCTACCTAAGGATGGGGAGAACGACGTTCATTTTCAGAGCGCGTTAGATGCTTGGAAGCATTCGGATTTCTTGTGTCGTAACTATGTGTTAAACGGCCTAGTGGATGGATTGTATAATGTTTTTTATACAATAAAGACTGCCAAAGAATTATGGGAGTCTTTAGACAAGAAGTATAAAACGGAGGATGCTGGAACGAAGAAATTCGTTGTAGCCCGTTTCTTGGACTACAAAATGGTTGATTCCAAGACTGTGATGAACCAAGTCCAAGAGTTGCAAATTATACTTCATGACATCCATTCGGAAGGCATGACACTTAGTGAGACATTTCAAGTGGCAGCAATGATTGAGAAGTTACCTCCTTCGTGGACTGACTTTAAGAATTATCTTAAGCATAAACGAAAGGAGATGACTGTGGAGGAACTTGTTGTTCGTCTTCGTATTGAAGAGGACAATAGAATTGCTCAAAAAGGTAGCCTTGTTCAAGCTTTGGCCAAGGCTAATGTTGTGGAAGTTGGGCAATCCTCCAAGGGCAACAAGAATAAAGGGAAAAAGGACAAAGGGAAAGCGAAGGTGGATCTTGGACCTAAAAAGGGGGCTGTGAAAAAGAAGCCTGCGCCTTTTTCTGGTATTTGTTACAACTGTCAAGAGACAGGCCACCGCGCCAACCAATGCAAGAAGCCTAAGCGTGAGCGTGCGCATATGGTGGATGAGGATGGCATGCCTCTCGTAGCAATGATAACTGAGCAAGGTGCTATGGTTGATGATGAAGTCAACGTGGTGGGCAACAACCCACCTGGATGGTTCGTTGACACTGGTGCAACCCGCCATGTTTGTGGAGACAAGGCTCTTTTCTCTACATTCAAGGAACTTGCGGGTGATGACAAGCTTTACATGGGGAATAAAGCTACTGCCGACATCAAGGGTGAAGGCGATGTGATCTTGAGGATGACTTCGGGGAAGGACCTCACGTTGAGCAAGGTGTTGTATGTGCCAGACATACGCAAGAATCTCGTCTCGGGATGGATGCTCAACAAGTTTGGATTTCGTCTAGTGTTTGAATCGGACAAGTTTGTTCTTTCTAGGCGTGGAATGTTTGTAGGAAAGGGCTATGCCCTTAATGGTATGTTCAAAATGAATGTAATGGTTGTGAACAATTCAATGAATAAAACTCCTACTACTTCTATTTATATGCTTGAGTCTTCTAATGTTTGGCATGGTAGACTAGGACATGTAAATTTTAATTCAATTCGTCGTTTGATTAAATTGAATAGCATACCAACATTCCACATTGAATCCGATTCTAAATGCGAAGCATGTGTTGAATCCAAACTAACACGATCACCTTTCAAATCGGTTGAACGAATAACCGAACCTCTTGATTTAATTCACACCGATGTTTGTGACTTAAAGGCAATTCCTACAATTGGTGGGAATAAATATTTCATCACGTTTATTGATGATTGCACCAAGTATTGCTACGTATACTTACTCAAAAGTAAGGATGAGGCAATAGATAAGTTTACCTTATATAAAAATGAAGTTGAGAATCAACTTAAAAAGAGAATTAAGGCCGTAAGAAGCGACCGAGGTGGTGAATATGTTGCACCTTTTGCGGATCTATGCGCAAAAAGTGGCATAGTACATGAGTGTACACCACCTTATTCCCCACAATCAAATGGCACCGCGGAACGAAAGAACCGCACATTGAAAGAAATGATGAATGCCATGTTGATAAGTTCGGGAGTGAACAGTGAAATGTGGGGGGACGCCATTCTCTCGGCCAATTATCTTTTAAACAGGATACCTCTAAAGACTAGGGACGAGACTCCCTATGAGTTATGGAAAGGTAGAAAACCTTCATACAAATACTTGAAAGTGTGGGGGTGCCTAGCCAAGGTGACTGTACCACCTCCTAAGGCTCTTAGGATAGGCCCCAAAACTGTTGATTGCATATTTATTGGTTATGCACATCAAAGCACGGCGCATCGTTTTCTTGTGTTTGATTCCAAGAATCCAGATGTACACAAAAATACTTTCATGGAGGTAAATCCTAATGTTGTCGAGTATTTTGAACATGTGTTTCCTATGCTAGGACAAACACATGTTAGTTCATCAAGACTAATTAACGATGACCAGGCAGGTCCATCAACATTGGTTGACGATGAATTTCAAGAAGAAAGACATGAACGACCTGAGGTTGAGGAGGGTGACCTTAGAAGAAGCAAAAGACCAAGGGTTGCAAAATCATTTGGTCCAGACTTCTGGAGTTACATGGTTGAGGGTGAGCCCAACACCTACCGCGAAGCGGTCTCCTCATCAGAAGGACCTCAATGGAAAGAAGTAATTAAGAATGAAATTGATTCTATATTACAAAATCATACTTGGGAGTTAGTAGATCTTCCACCGGGTTGTAAACCCCTTGGATATCGTTGGATATTCAAGAAGGAGATGAAAACTGATGGAAGTATTGATAAATACAAGGCAAGATTAGTGATCAAAGGATTTAGACAAAAGGAAGGTCTAGATTACTTTGATACTTATTCGCCTGTAACTCGAATAACCTCTATAAGATTGGTTCTTGCTATTGCGGCTTTGAGAAATTTGGATGTTCACCAAATGGATGTAAAGACCGCATTTCTAAATGGCGATTTAGAAGAAGAAATTTACATGCAGCAACCCGAGGGTTTCTCTGCCCCAGGTCAAGAGGGCAAAGTATGTAAATTAGTCAAGTCTTTGTATGGCTTGAAGCAAGCTCCAAAACAATGGCACCATAAATTTGATCAAGTCATGCTTGATAATGGTTTCAAAATAAATGAGTGCGACAAATGTGTTTATTGCAAAGACACACCAGGAGGCTATGTGATCTTATGTCTCTATGTGGATGATATGCTTATCGTTGGGAGTAATGATAAGATGGTTAAAACCACTAAAGACATGTTGAAAGCGAGATTTGACATGAAAGACATGGGTCTAGCGGATGTTATTCTAGGAGTAAAAATCCTTAGAACCCAATATGGTCTTGTTCTAACTCAATCTCATTATGTGGACAAAATCCTTGAAAAATTCAATTCAGGAGATAAGGCTATAGCTCGTTCTCCAATTGATACCACCCACCATCTAGTTAAAAATAGAGGAAAGGGTGTTGCTCAGGTAGAGTATTCATGGATCATTGGCAGTCTAATGTATCTAATGACATGTACTAGACCCGACTTAGCATACGCGGTGAGTAAGCTAAGTAGATATACAAGTAATCCAAGTGATGAACATTGGAAAAGTATAACGAGGGTGCTTAGATACATAAGATTCACACGGGACTATGGACTGCATTATACCCGTCATCCAGCAGTGGTTGAAGGATACACTGATGCGAACTGGATTTCGGATATAAAAGATTCCAAATCAACAAGTGGTTACGTGTTTACACTTGCGGGTGCTGCTATATCTTGGAAGTCTTCGAAGCAAACGGTTATAGCACGCTCCACGATGGAATCGGAATTTATCGCTTTAGATAAATGTGGAGAAGAGGCGGAGTGGTTACGTCAATTTGTGGAGGATATTCCAAGATGGAGTAAACCTCTACCAGCCATTTGCATACATTGTGACAGCCGATCGGCGATTGGTAGAGCTCAAAGCTCAATGTACAATGGCAAATCGAGGCATATAAGACGTAGACATAACACGATACGACAACTACTCTCAACGGGTGTTATCACGATTGACTATGTGAAGTCAAAAGATAACATTGCGGACCCGTTAACGAAAGGCTTAAGCAAAGAGGTAGTACATAAGTCGTCAAGAGGAATGGGACTAAAGCCCACGCAAAAAGGGAGTATGAGGGAAACCTAATCTAGTTGACTGGAGATCCCAAGATCTAGATTCAATAGGCAAACTTAATCATATGACCAAAAGGGAGTCACTGTGGGGGGCACCCCAAAACATTAAAGGGAGTTATACTTCCTAGTCCATTCCAAATCAGTGACAGTATGTTGAGGTTAAGCATATACAAGTTAATGATTGTGGTAAATCAGTTTAACTTTTGCTTTTAATGATTCATGGGAATCACCTATGTTAGAGAGAAGTAGGGTCGCTTCGAATGGATTTGTGGGGAGGCGCAAATCCTAGAGCTCTCGCAGAACCAGGAGTGTCCATGACCATAAAGGACACGACAATGAGGGGTTGACTAAACCAAGTGGGGTGTTGTGTGAAGTGTATTGTCGTTTACACAAACGGGGGTCAGTTCAAAGACATCAAGTTCTACTGACTGCTAGTAAGCTAAGTATGCTTCACAAAGGAAGGTTCAAAGGCAAAACCTACCTATCCTGCAACATTGTACTGTCGAATTGTATCGTTGAAACTTGTAAGAACGGATCGATCTCCATTCATGTGGGGGATTGTTGGAAATTTAGTGAAAATGCTATTTTCACAAAATATAGGAAAATGAGTTTTTCCTAACTTTGGACTAAAATATATATTTGAAACAGATGTTTATTTATATATTTCTTTGTGGGTTTATGTTCTATGTTGTGAGAGCTTCGCAACGAACCAAACCATGTCCAAAACGGAGCTAAGATGAATGAGATATCGATGCTCAAAGATTGGTGAATGATGCACTTAATGCTGAAATGAAACAAAGTGGAACTTGTCCCACATAGGAGGAGTGATGATACCATGAGTGGTATATAAGGAGGAACACTCCTTCCTAATTGTTTCATGGGAGCTCACACTGTGGAACTCGCGAAGGGTGCGGAGCACCCCAACTCGCACTCGCACACGCACTCGCACACGCACTCGCACTCGCACACGCACTCGCACACGCACTCGCACTCGCACACGCGCGTGGCGTGGGCGATGGGCGCAATGTGGCGCTTTGATGGCGCACTTTGCACTTCGCACACTCGCATCACCGCGAGCCGCTTGAGAGCCGCCTTAGTATTTTTGAACACAGGCTCGTGGTCCTTAGCATAGGACCAGTGGCAGGAGATGCGCGCGAGCACGAGTAAACAATCAGGTAGCGCCCTGGTCTGCGCTAGAGTGACGTAAAACGTAAAGACGTTGTGCGCCAGCGCGCAGGCGCTCGAGTGACGTAAAGTGCGCAGTAGCGCGTGCTAGCTTCCACTGACGTAGATTGGGACTTACGTTGTGCGCATGCGCGCAGGTATACGCGCGCGCGCGGAGTCTCCAGCTCCTCAGCAGCTGCAGATCAGAAGTGTAACTGTCCAGTCAAACAGTTTCGTCTGAAACTTTAAGAACGTAATAAATGCCATTGAAGACGTTCAATGACATTTATTTTCGTTTTTAATGCATTCCGAAACTGATGAAGCATTGGACTCTATAAATACCAAAGGAGACCTTTGGTTGAGACACACCTGGACACACTGTTCTGAATATTCACCAAGTCTGTCTTCTCCAAGCAATCTGTTCGAAGTTTCTCTTGCTGTTTCAGGTACACTTCGGGTCAGAGTCTTCTCCGGCAGCAATCTTGCTGTTCCGGCTGTTGTACCCTGGGAAACAAAACGAGTTCTTGTTAATAGACTCGGAATTTGTTTTAAGGGCCCCGTGTTCAACACGATCCTCAGCCATCTTGTCTTTTCTGTTTCTATTTTCTTCTTGTATTTCGATTCTTTAAAGTTGTAATCATATTTAATTTCTGCTTTCGTTTATTTATTTAGTGTAATCGTATTATTTATATTGTTTACTTATTTTATATACGAGCGGTTCCTACATATAATAGAAGTAAAAAACAAAATGTAATTTTGTACAACTATTGATCGACAATTATTTACTTTCTAAAAAATTGTGTTTTGAAAATATAAATGGTTAATGTGGGTGTTTACGTTTTGTAGTTTATCACTTTATTGTATTATTGTTAGGAATAATTGTAGCTTCATATATTACTTAAAAAAAAATTAACTCTACGATTCTTATTATTTTTTTAAAAATGGTTTCCCCTTTTGTTTTCTTTCTATACCGTTTCAAATTAAAATTATATATATATATATATATATAGATTATTAATTTACAAACATAATAAACTAGCTTTTATCCCGGGAGCGTCCCGGGCTGAAATATCTAATATAACATATCAATTTTACATATGGAATAGACTGATACGCTTTACAGTTACATGCAGGAAAACTGTAATATGTCATTCTAAAAAGAACTAACATTAAATAAGAAAAAAAATTATTTATTGAAATAGTATTATAATAACCATACATATATTTTAGTTACATACTATAAAGTTTTTAGTTTATGATGGTGCACGTATATTGCAAATATCGACTGCATTAATCTAAGGGTTATGTGATGCGTTAAAAAATTCATGGGTATATGATCGGGTATATAGTTCGGGTATTTGGGTATGTGGTTTCGGGTAATGGGGTCGAGTATCACTTAATCACAGACCCGGCCCAAACCCACAATTTTTTTTAAACTAATCCCAAATCCGACACAATACCTGTCGGGTTACAAAAAGTTGTCGTTTTTTTCTTCGTTTTTTATATAACACTATGATACTCGTTGGAAAGATAATAAAACGCTCGTTAATTTGGTGTAATTTTTTTCTTCAAAAAATCTCGTATATAAAAGATATTAACGTTTAAAAGTTATGGGAGGAAACATGATAGAGAAAATAATAAATGGTTAATATTTAAATTTAGTAGATTATGTTTTAATATATTATTTTCTTTTTTTTAATTGGTGTAGTAGGTGCCACATATGATCCTACATGGCATCTCTCAAAGGAGAGAATGCCTAAATGAATGACATGTAGGATTTCTCCCTTTGCAATATATATAGAACTAGCTTTTATCCCGGGAGCGTCCCGGGGTTGAAAAATATAATCATTCTAATAATATTAATACTAATAGTAATAATTATTACTCTTGTAATTAAATAAAAATAATAACCTTGCTATAAGGTGACACCATGTGTTGCAGTGTTGCACGATTCTTTCTCCTAATTTCTCTTGATGAAGTATACCTATCCATCTTTAGAATAGTAAAATTCCAATGATAGCATGACGATTGGGCTGAATTTCAACATCTTAGATAAAAATCTGGTTTAAAAGAAAAAACATGATTAATGATTAACCTGAACACTTTGTGTTTTTTTCCTTTATGAATGATACCCCACAAAAAATAGTCGTTTTTTTCTCCGTTTTTTATATAGCACTATGGTACTCGTTGGAAAGATAATAAAACGTTCGTTAATTTGGTTTAATTTTTTTCTTTAAAAAATCTCGTATATAAAAGATATTAACGTTTAAAAAATATAGGAGGAAACATAAGAGAGAAAAATTTAAATTTGTTTTTAAATTCTTTTTTCCTAAAATAACTCAATTTAATTTTTTATATAGATTAAAAACAGATTATTAAAATAATAAATTCAATACTATCACCTCAAGGTGCCACATGGCACATTCAATGGGGGGTTGAGGCCTCCATTGAATGCCACCTCATAAAAACTCAATTCTTTTATTATAAGTTATAGATATAGATAGATAGTAACTTTAATAATATTATATTATATACTATAATATTATTTTATTTATATTATTTTATTTAAAAACTTTTTTTAACTATATTATTATTTTATTCATATTATTTTTTTATTCAAAAACTTTATTATTTTATATACTATTAATATATATTATTTTATTCAAAAACTTTTTTTAACTATATTATTATTTTATTCATATTATTTTATTTAAAAACTTTATTATATTATATACTATTAATATAAATAACATAATATTATGTAATTTCGTTACAAATTTCATGTGTTATCTTATGTGTAAATTTCTTTATTTTTTTAACGTTTACAACCAAAATGGAATCTCGATTGTATAATTTTCATTGATTGATCAGCACCTCATCTAAATCTCGATTGTAAAACGCGCAACGCGCGTGATTTTATACAACTAGTTCAATATAAAAAGCAACTTTTTGGGGTGTGCCTTTCAATTGCTATAATGAGTGTACCAAAACGATCGAGTACCTATCTATCGCAATGCGCAGGCCTCATCCCACTATATAATCATAAACATGTCCTTCTAATCCATGTATCTCAGGTGCCAAACAAGTTTTTGAGTTATGGTCAAGTTGTGAAAGGATTAAACGAGTCACAAATGCGTGACACTTAGGCTAACTTATAAATAATAGTTTTTATGTTAGCTTCTCAACTTTTTTTATTCAAAAACTTTATTATATTATATACTATTAATATATATTATTTTATTCAAAAACTTTTTTTAACTATATTATTATTTTATTCATATTATTTTATTCAAAACTTTATTATATTATATACTATTAATATAAATAACATAATATTATGTAGAAAAAATTACGCCGTTAGTCCCTGTGGTTTCCTTCCAGTTTCAATGTAAGGTATTAAGGTTTTATTGTTTCACTTTAAGGTATTAACTTTTTAATTTGTTTCAATGTCAGGTATTAGGGACTAACCTAGTTAAAACTTAACTAGGTTTGAGGGGTATTATGGTCCATTCACCTATATATTAAGTTTTTAAAAACATTGTAGCTTGGGGGACTCGAACCTGGCCTCTAGCCGGTTCTCATTCTTAAAACATAACCTCAAATACCAACTGCTCTGCAAGTCTTTTTGTGATATTATTGATTTCGAAATTTTAATTAATAAGTGATGAGAAAGGAAGGGATCATACGAGCCACCTTTATTCTACCGACATGTACCTTAACCTATTTCTTGATTTATAATACAACGAAATTTTGTTTTTCATTACATTTGGTCATTCATTTAGAGGCCATTGGATCGGATGTTATTATTCTAACTATTTGCTGTGACTGTTTAGTTAAAGCATACGGAGTGTGCTCAACCTTTGACAGAAGAGATCTTATCAGAAGAGGTATCGTTTTGCATCAAAAATTAAAATCACATAAACCTATTACTTGATAAATACAGCAGTTTTAGGAAATTTTGTTTTTCATATATAGCATTTGGTGATTCATTTAGAGGCCATTGGATCGGATGTTAATTTATTTGCTGTGATTAATACATATCAGACTGTTAAGAAATTGTTTTCGGTGTTTCGACATCCTAATTAGCTAACAAAGTACCAAGACGTTTACATGATTCACATCTCGTGGCATTGTAACAGCAACAGGAACTGAAAGTCTAATGTGAATATAGAGAAAGGATGATCTAATGTGTCATTAACTGAATGTAGGAACACCACATCTCTGATCACTAATATCAAATATAATCTCCAAAACTATTATTAGAATAATTGCAATTTTGTTTATCGAGTAAAGCGGCTTAGTTGACTGTAAACACTTGGATGACTTTTAAAACACATGACATGTTTGTTTCTAGCAAAATCTGTTGGGTTTCGATTAGTAAAATATGACCCATTTGGATGAATATACCTGAATAACCAACTATTAACTATTAAGTGGGTCATATTTTGCACGAGTTGTCTGATAATTGTGTTTGGGGAAGATGAAGTATAACATAGATTATTTAATAAACTTTCGAAATCAATAATATCACAAAAAGACTTGCAGAGCAGTTGGTATTTGGTGTTAAGTTTTATGAATGAGAACCGGCCAGAGGCCAGGTTCGAGTCCCCCAAGCTACAATTTTTTCAAAAACTGAATATATAGGTGATTGGACCATAATACCCCTCAAACTTAGTTAAGTTTTAACTAGGTTAGTCCCTAATACCTGACATTGAAACAAATTAAAAGGTTAATACCTTAAAGTGAAACAATAAAACCTTAGTACTTTACATTGAAATTAGGTGGAAACCACAGGGACTAACGGCGTAATTTTTTCTATTATGTAATTTCGTTACAAATTTCATGTGTTATCTTATGTGTAAATTTCTTTATTTTTTTAACGTTTACAACCAAAATGGAATCTCGATTGTATAATTTTCATTGATTGATCAGCACCTCATCTAAATCTCGATTGTAAAAGGCGCAACGCGCGTGATTTTATACAACTAGTTAAATATAAAAACCAACTTTTTTGGGGTGTGCCTTTCAATTGCTATAATGAGTGTACCAAAACGATCGAGTACCTATATGTCGCAATGCGCAGGCCTCATCCCACTATATAATCATAAACATGTCCTAATCCATGTATCTGAGGTGCCAAACAAGTTTTTGAGTTATGGTCAAGTTGTGAAAGGATTAAACGAGTCACAAATGCGTGACACTTAGGCTAACTTATAAATAATAGTTTTTATGTTAGTTTCTTAACTTTTTTTATTCAAAAACTTTATTATATTATATACTATTAATATATATTATTTTATTCAAAAACTTTTTTAACTATATTATTATTTTATTCATATTATTTTATTCAAAACTTTATTATATTATATACTATTAATATAAATAACATAATATTATGTAATTTCGTTACAAATTTCATGTGTTATCTTATGTGTAAATTTCTTTATTTTTTTAACGTTTACAACCAAAATGGAATCTCGATTGTATAATTTTCATTGATTGATCAGCACCTCATCTAAATCTCGATTGTAAAACGCGCAACGCGCGTGATTTTATACAACTAGTTAAATATAAAAAACCAACTTTTTGGGGTGTGCCTTTCAATTGCTATAATGAGTGTACCAAAACGATCGAGTACCTACCTGTCGCAATGCGCAGGCCTCATCCCACTATATAATCATAAACATGTCCTTCTAATCCATGTATCTCAGGTGCCAAACAAGTTTTTGAGTTATGGTCAAGTTGTGAAAGGATTAAACGAGTCACAAATGTGTGACACTTAGGCTAACTTATAAATAATAGTTTTTATGTTAGCTTCTCAAATGAGTTGTCGACTTATAATCAACTTGATTTATGCCAACCCAACACGATCCGTTTGACCTAGACAATAGATACAATTTAATGCATAACCAATAGGTATTAAAAATAAATTACGTGAATGCCGCCTGACAATGTACGCAAAAAAACATAAGTACCCGCAACAATGCGCGAGCATTCCCACTAGTTGTTAGTAATAAATAAATATTCAAAGAAAGAATAAGAATAAATGGAATAGGTGGCATGGTCTAATTGGTGAAGGTAATCAGTGCTCTCCATCACCTTCATTATTTTAGTCTCTCTTTCATTTCCCTCCTCTCCAAACTCTCTCTCTATAACCAACTCTACACTACAGAACACAACCTACAAAATTACATCACTGTTACATCGCTTTCTCTTAGCCAGGTTTTCGTCTCAAAGAAGGTATTGATATATATATTTTCAACATCGTTGAACATGTTTCACTTTAATCTGAATCTTTCACGTAGCGCCTGTGATGTTTAGTACTTGTTACTCTGTATTTCAGTCCGAGCTATCTGATGCTACAAATGCTCATGTTACAACCTGTGAGTTGGGGTTAGATACATTCGCTGGCAGAGTTAGGGTAGCTTTTAATGAACTTGGCCCATAACCGTTGCAATCCTACTTGTAAGTGACCTCAGTTAACATCTAACCATGTGTTCTTGTTTATAACTTCACCTCAGTTATCAGTGTATGTGGCATTTTAAGTTATTTTTCTATTGACATATGCTCTCCTTTGTTAATATCTAACAATGTGTTATCATTTATAACTTTAGCGGGGGCGCTGATTGTGCGATACTGACGGTTGATATCACATGTCGGCCATTTACTCCGGACCTAAGCACTTAACTCGGCGGGGATATCGGTGATATATCTGGTGTGCTTGGCTTTTACTTAAACTTCTTTTCTTTTAAAAACGGCAAGTTCCCGGAGGAAGTGCCAAAGGCTTTGGTGAAAAGGGAATTAAGTCAGAAAACAGTGGGACGCTTTCAAGTTTTAAATTTATAATCTAAAATGATAGTTGCTCAACGTTCTAGACCCCACACAACAGGCAAGTGTAGCTATCGTGAGGAGTATAGAAATGTGCAAGTACCGAATATCGAATCCAAGGACACGATTTTTACTACTCAACTTCCTAAAAATTACTAAAAGAGTTTTAAAATGCAAGAAAAGTAAAATAGAGAGATGTAAATTGTAAGAGAAATCAATAGCAAAACAAAGGTGTTGCTTCGAGATCAGATGTTGCCTAGTATGAAACAATAGTAGACTCTTGTTAAAGTGGTGTGTTTAAGTTGCGTACTTTTGCTTAACTTTGAGTTACATTACCGCATTCTCTAGAGGTGACTGTTATCGCATAACTGTGTAAACGATTTGTGTTCTTAAGATTTTTATGAGGGTCTCCCAAACCGGGTAGCTCACCTCTCAACAATGAGGGAAAGATGACTCGAGACTGTGACGTCCCAACCCCGAAATACCCACCTCCCAGTGTTGCGATATAGACATCTAACGACTCTAAACTTTTATGAATAACTTTTCGGTGGCCGGAGCATGACCGAACAAGCTACCACTTAATATCATAGGGGAGTTGTGACTAACCAGAACACGTGCATCCCCTACTTAAATTAATTAATCTTTCAAAAAGTGATTGGCCTATTACTAATTGTGCGACAATATTGTAATGAAAGAAAATATAGACCGTTTTCTTTCAACACGGGTTCACAATGCTTGATTTGCGCCAAAGCTATCACATAGACAATGAAGCTAGGTCACACAATCAAACCTTGGCTTATCACTAGGACAGAGTATAAAGACCGCACCGACCCTAAAGTAGAGGATTAAGCCACAAAGTGTGTATATTTCTATCCACAAATAGGCTAATCACTACTCGTGGAATTAGGTTGGCTTGCAAGTGCATGGGTTGTTACACACCGTGGGTGCACTCACAAGTCCATCCACTTCCTATCAAAACACCCACAAGACCAAATACTAAGTGATTAATTAGTTAATTCATTAAACAAAGTTTAGAGTATACAGAAGTATTAAAAGCACAAAACACCACTTTAAACAAAAGATAAACTATTTATTTCATACCAAGTTCCATCATCACCCTAGCAACACCAAGAGAAATCTAGCCTAGCATGGTTGATACAACAAGCTCACAAGGTTGGTTTTGTGTACAAAACATGGTGAGGGTTGTATAAAGATTTCTAGTGGTTTTGGGTGATTTCGGGTTGTTTCTCTCTCAAATGTGGTGTTTATGGAGTGATCCCTATTGGAGATAATTTCTCCTCATTGTTCTCCTCCACCATGCACTTCCAAGATTTATGCCTCCTTCCATTATGTCCAAGATATTTGCCTCCATGTATTATGCCAAAAGACTAGCACCTTGTCTTATGCCCCAAGATTATCTACTACCTATTTTATGTTATTTCTTTATGTATTTATAGAGGAGGTTATCTCCTCATTTGAATGTACCATCTCATTCACAGTCCATATCGCTCTCTCCCTCTCTTCGTTTATTTGCATTTAGTCTAATTAGATGGCGGCAGCCCAGCAAATGCTTGAGGTGGTAATAATAAGCAATGGAAGGTGGGAGCAGAAAAGTGGTAATAATTTTCATTATGATGCTGCACACCCGAGAATTCTTAGCAGACGGTTCCCTGCGGCTATGGATTTCAACCATTTTAGGGCTGGTGTCTACCAACAGCTGGGGATGGAGATTGATCAGGTGGCTCTCCGATTGACAGGAATCCGTGAGACGAGGATTGGTCGAAGAACACAAACTTTGCCGATCAATGTTAACCAAAATACGTTTGTGTCGTACTGGAATCACGGCCTTCTCACACCGCCCGAGTATGTTTATCTCGTGTATGTTGAAGTACTGCAGCAACCTCAACCTGTTCATGCAATTCTAGGTTGATGAGGTCCGGTTCAAGCTTTGCGATGTTATGGTTGTTTCTATTTTATTTTATCATGTCTAGAGTCTTGTTGGTTATGTACTAGGGTTAAACGGTGATTGTTATGGTTGGTTATGTACGCTTACTATAACTCTGCTGGACGGTTAATGAGTTTCTTTCCTAAAAAAAAATATTGGAGATTATGACTTTGACTAGTCAAAGTTTTATAGTCAAAGTCATCCTTATTCTATGCCCCAAAGACTAGCTCCTTATTGTGTGCCCAAAAGACTAGCTACTTTCTCATTTTATATTTTTCCTTCATGTATTTATAGAGGAGGTTATCTCCTCACTTGAATCGTACCAAACCAAACATTATAATCAAAATAACATCTTTCATATTCCTCTCTACATTTCTTATACAAAAACCACTTTACCATTTTGAGAGTCGTTGGCTAGTTACCGAGCCGCCTCCGGCCGCAAGGCCAAACCAACAAACCTAACCAAATAGAAAATCGCTTCCGCTTGAATTTCTATAATCCCAGGCTCCAAAAGACACTCACAAGTCCCAAAGATGGCTGAAACTTCATGGAGAAGTGTTGGTTTTTAGTGTAGGATGGGATAGAAGGGATGTCTCAAATGAGGGGTGAATGCCTCTATTTATAGGCAAAGAGTGTGTTTAAATATTATTTATAAAAAATAATATTTATTAAATTAAAGCAGACTTGTCTCTTCCTTGTGGTTCAAAACCTTGCATGTGGGAGACAAGGTTGTTGTATCATGTACCCTTTGTCCCCTAGCCACAACTTTGTCTTTTTCTGAGAAGCTTGTTCTCCACTCATCCCACAAATGTGCTCTTTTTTACTACTTTTTGTTTCCTGCTGACCTGGAAATGTTGACTTGTTGACCCGGGACAGGTGCACGACCGTGCACGACCTACAGTTGGTAATTCACTTCTTTTTATTTACTATATTTCGAGCGGTTATTGTAGTTTCAGTTATAAATTTCAAAAAATTATATCGACTCATTGCTATAGGCATATACTCTATAACTTAAGTGCTTAAAACCGAGGCAAAAATATGTTAGTTTTACTGCACGCTCAGAGTTATGTTTATAGTTTAGAACCATGCATTAAGATTTGAGATGTTGCTGAACCATGCATTAAGCACTAAACCATTGAGCACTGAACTAAGCTGAACCTTAATGAGGCTCTCCTAACAATGTGGGACAAGAAAATTAACCATTAAGAGGTCCAACTTAATGATTCAACACTTAACCATTCAGACCTCTTAATGATCTGTCACGACACCTTTTGAATTGGCTCGTGTATACACTTAGCGATATATCGACTTCTTTTAAAAGCTAGCCAGTTTGGTTAACTTAGGTGCTATTCATTAAGGCAGCTTATGGAGTCAATCATGTAGACCCTCCAAAGCCATCATTCCAATACAACAGTAATAAGCTTTTATGTGGAATTTTGGACTGCACATAATAACTCCTACAATGTCTGTCTTTTTGCTTAAAGTTTCTACCTAAAAAACAACCTTAATCAAGATAAGATAAAGAGTAAAATCAAAGTCTCCATGCTTGCATACATTAATAAAAAACCCACAAAAGCCAAAAAAAAAAAAAAAATTATATGATGGAGATGAACGTAATATATTGATAGAACTGTAACGGCCAGATTAACATCTAGGTCTGATTGAATTCATTTGGGTTCAATTGGTTTTGTAATGGTTGTTACATTCAAGTGCTTAATTGCAATCGTGTTTGGGGGTTATGATTCCATCAGGGGCGAATTTCATTTAACTCATTTGGATATACAAATGGGTTTTGTAAGAATAGGGGTAGAATGGGAAAGTTTATCATGATATTTGTGTGTGTGAAGCAACAAAACCTTTGATATGTCATCTCTAAAATAGGGATGAAATTACCATCTTAGCGTTAGCCATCTTCGGCCCCTAATAATGTAATAATATAGATAAAATAATTTATTAGTCAACACGGTCTAAAATTTCATGTACAAACAACCATATTTCATAATCCTTAACCGGTTATTGACCCATGGTTAAAACTTAAAAATAACCACTAATCGGTTACTTCTCCTGTTGGTTAAGGGCAGCTCTAGGTATTACTATCACTGGGATTTAACAAAAAAGGCTTATATAAAATGAAGAAAGAGATTTTCATTTTTTTTTTTTTGAACTGATATATATTCATCCATATCAAACTCCCAAAGTTAGTGGACACTTAGTCCATGACTATGGAAAAATGAAAAGCAAGTCTATGTGAAGGAAATTGAAAATTAGAAGATGTGGTACCATTAATGAAACATAAGGTACAAGCAAACTTAGCACAAACCAATTGAACGATGCTTTTGCGAGGGGGAAGTATTTTGGTAAATTAGTTATTTTGTGGTGCCACATAAATCAACCTAGTCAAAACTTATATTTGTATGCTAAATTGTCACATTTTAATATTTTATACCTGGTCTATTTTTTTTCATTGAAATCAATCTACTCTCACTACAAGGAAAACTCAGTAGCACACCAAAATGTCACTACAAGTTCTATACTAAAGTTGTCTAGGTATTTTTTTTAACCATAAATTAAAACAATCATTAGTAATTGTGCGTAGGGGTGTCAAGATAAAATGATCCATACTCTTATTTCTTTGTGAAAATGAAAAAACCGCCTTATATAGAGAGAAAAGAAAAAGCCCTAGTAACGACACGTGTCACAATCCCAACGAAGGGAAAAAACAATCAACAGTCGACAAAGTCTCGAAATAACCGCCACGTCCCATCCCAAAAGACATGGCCTGGGATGCCTCCACGTGCTGCGACCCTAAAAAACAGCTGGCAAGCAACAGAAAGCACGACCGAACTCCATTAAGTTAAAAATTAACTTAGGGACTTAAGGGGACATGAAGAGGTATAGAACCTCGTCCCTTTATTAGACGCGGCTCACACTAATAAGACGCGACTTGACATGACACGAACGTACTGAAATCATCCGACTGGAGGTCACAAATACCGGGGGTTAGTACAACTAGGACGGAACAAAGTACAAATATTCTGACTAGTATAAATACCCCCTCAAAAGTACAGGTAACACACGTTCACACACACTCCGAACCTCCTATCTCTCTCTAAACTCTCTTTATCTCTCTAAAACAAATACTTATCCTCACGCCGGAGGGTGGTCACAGAGAGGCCCTCCCTGCCCCCCTGTGACGAGCCTAACGGTCTGCTAGTTTTGCAGGTCCAATCCATACAAGATCTTATCAAGTTAACTGTCTTCTTCCTCACTTACGAGGTACGGTCTAACTTTTGGATCTTCAATCATTTTCATTTTTTACTTTTTACTCTTTCCTTGAAAAAACTCTTTCACTTCCACTGTCCTTTGAAAAGCCTCACCAGGTCGTCCATTCGTCTTCTTCGTTTCTTCACCATCTTCAGGTTCGTCCCCTTCTCTCTTCCTCTTTATTTGAATTAAAATGGGGAAGGATAATATGAACGCTAGTTTCTCTACCCTAACCCAGGATAAACTGAACAAGTTTTTGAGGGATTATAGGATTCCCCTTGACTTGAATCCTGAGTTGGCTGCTCCTGACCGTGCCATTTACCCTCCTCTTCCTGGCAAGTTTGCCTTTTACACCCGTGTGTGTGATTTTGCAAACTGCCGGATTCCTATGACCAAATTTCTTTTCAAAGTTCTTCTTTTTCATGGGGTTCATTTTTCTCAAATGAACCCTTTTAGTTTGGGAAGGGTCTGTCACTTCGAATTGAAGTGCAGGGCTTTACGGTCGAAGCCTGACCTTGATGTTTTTCGAGCTTTTTATAAATTGAATCAAGCCGGGGATTTGTTCACTTTTGAGAAGAGGAGGAAGAAGCCTGAGTGTCACCTGAAGGACACTTCTAGCTTAAAGAACTGGAAGACGCAGTTCTTTTGGTTGGACGATCGATGCTTGCCTAGGGAGATGGTCTCTTTGTGGAGGACAGATTTTGAGTCCTCGGAGTGGGAGCTGCCGCAGGATTTTGGTTGTGATGCGGCTTTGTATAATAAGTTGGTGACTCATAGGTGCAACATAAAGAAATATCCGGAGCATGTCTTAGTGCTGGGTGGGGTTAGTAGGATATGGGACGAACCGGACCGTTGGCCGATTCTGTTGTATAAGAATAAGGGTGAGCGTTGCTTGTTATCCTTCGTCCCTATTTATGTTATAAAGTCTGACCTTTGTTGTTATTGTTTTTTGTAGAAATGTCGCTGCTATCGGCTTTAAAGTATGACGATTATGACGATGAAGACTTTCAACCTTCAAGTGAACCCATAGGTTCAAACAAGCCTGTGTTGGAGCAGACCTCAAAGCTGCAGTTTCCCATTCGTCCTCCTGGTTCGGACGAGAATGTGGAGGAAACCGGAGGTGCAAGCCAAAACAGGGATGAAGGTAGTGTTGGTGGTGATGAGACTGGTGGTGTTATTGGAGAAGGTGGAAGTGGTGGTGATAAGTTGGATGTTGATGAGGGGGCGACTGTTGGTCATGTTTTTCCGAAGCCGGTGCCCATTCGATCTGTTGATTCGTCCGGAACGTATGCTACTGAGGACGAGGGTGTGGAGGATGCGTCCCTTGATTTGAACGTCCAGGCTCGTAAGAGGAAGCCGGAGTCTTCGAAGGCTAAGAAGAGCCCTAAGAGGGTGAAGTTTGCTTTGACTGGAGTCCCTCCCTCCCCCAAAGGTAATATCATGGATGAATTTGACCTTCATATTTCTGGGGGTAAATCTTCTCGCGACAGTGACCCAATTTATATGGATGTTCCAGGCAGTGAGCAAGGTGGGTTTGATGTAGGGAAGTCTAACATACTTCCAGAGTCGGGTGACATTCCGGACCGAACTTTGGAAACTGAGGATGCTGGTGGTTTTTCCTTGTCTTCTCCGGGTAAGTTTCCAGGTCGCATCTCTGTCTTTCGTGCTAGTGAGGAGAATGAGTATGGTGCATCTTATTCTCCTTGTTGGTTCGTGACAGAGACAATGACTATTTTTAATATTGTAGATCCGTTGGACGATGTAATGGGCGTGGATCCCTCTACCGCGAAGGATGTATTTGTCCCGGACTGGGACTTAAAGAATGGGTCAAGAGTGATTGATGCCTTATCCTCCAAAATGATGCTTTTTAATTTGCATACTCCTGCTGACCATGTTTTTTACCGGAGGATGAAGGATAATGAACTGGGCGATGCTCTTATGGTGAACCAGGCCCAGTCCAATTTCTTGGTTTCCGAGGTTTACCAGCGGTGGGTGGATTCTGAGCTTCAGAGGGTAAAATAGGCGAAGCGTGCAACGGATGGGAACGTGGTGGAGCAGTTGCGGTCGACTCAGGCTTCTCTCGCCGTTGCTGGTGAGGAGCGGGACTCCTACCAGAAGGAGACTGTTGCCCTGAAGGAGAAGCTACAACTTGCCGAGCAGGCCCATGATACCTCCAAGCGAAAATATATTCAATCTATTGAGGAGCTGGAGAAGTTGCTGGAGAAGACTAAGGATGCTGCGGCCGTGTTGGTGAAAGGTATGTTCTTTATTTTCTTTGTGCTTCCCTCAGTTTTGTTACTTATGATTTTTCGGTGATTTCCTTCCTTGCACAGATAAGGATGCAGCTCAGGCAGGTGAGAAGGAAGCCCTGAAGCTTGTAAAAGAGCTGAAAGTTGAAGTGGATAGGTTGAATGGTGAGAAGGGTGATTTATTGAAGGAGGTGGAATCTTTATTTGGGCTGAAGCAGTTCATCTTATCCGAAGGGATGGAGTTGGTTTGCAACTATATCCGGAACTGTCCTCAAATGAAGACTGCTGTAGCTGGCGTGAACAATGCTATGAACGGCATCGGATACAATGCTGGGGTGAGAGCTGGCTATGCCGCGGCCTCTAAAGGAGTGCCAATGAATGAAACCCCCAAGCTGATCCCTAATGCCAAGCAGCAGCTACTGGAAGCAGTAAAGTCTTATGGTGAGGTTGTGCTTCTGTCCATCTCCAAACTTCAAGATTTAATCTCCGAGCCTTCTGAAGCTGTCGTGCAAGCCTTCAAAGACCTACCCACTTCTGATGATGCGTCGCAGGGGCTTGTGGAATGATTGTTCCTTCTCCTAGACGAAGTAGACATGCAACTCCTTTCCTCCACATAGGTTCGGAGGTCTACTTCGTCTTAAAAAACTTTGTGAAGCTTTCTTTAACCATTGTATTACCCGTTCCTTATAGGTTCGGTGTTTTGTGAATTCCTTTAGAATAGTTGTATCCTCCGTTCCTTTATAAGGGTTCGGAGCTCGTGGAATGGTAGTCTACATAGTTGCATGTAGTGCACTTATTTTTGTAAAGGTATGTTGTGGCCGAAGCTTATTAGATGAGCGGCCACACATTTTGAAGTAAATGGGAATCTTTAGTATATTATCCTTGTGTTTTGGATGTTTTATTGTTTCTTGTTTTTTCTAAGTATAGATTTGTTTGTGTGAGTTCTGAAGTTTATGTAGGCTTCAGCTCGTAGTATAGAGGCTTGATCATGCGTCCATGACTTGTTAAGTCTCGGTTAAAAGATATGCCTTAAGTGTTTTAAGATTTTATATCCCTAACTGCTTTATGACATTCGAAGTAGAACGTTCGTTTTTCGCGTTTTGTAAAAAGGATGCTACGTAGTCTTTTTATGGGGTATCTTTTAAGTTCGGAATTTCTTGTTCCTCGAACTTGTGTGATAAAGAAGTCCGGACGAAAGGGCTTTCGACACCCCCATGCCCTAATTCTTATCCCCTCTTCTAGTGCTGAAGTACTTTTACTTTGTGCACCGAAGCTTGCATATTGTTTTTCTTTTTCAATACACGTATAATAAATATCATGTGAATGGGTTTTGTAAAGATCGAATTTCATTATAACAAGAGACCGGCCGCGTCTCATTTATTAGGTACGGAGAATTTCATCATTCCGTAGTACAAAATGAAAGGAAATTAAAGAGGGTGGGGCATTCACATCCCACTTTTACATTAAAAAACAAAGAACTATTTTATTCGTCGATCTTTCTCTCTAGATGAAGCATTTTTTAAGGTGGATCCCATTCCATGTCCGGGGAACTTCATCTCCCTCGAGTGTTGCGAGCCTATAAGCTCCTTTCTCTCCTGCTGAAGTAACAATGTATGGTCCCTCCCATTTAGGACTCATCTTTCCAGGCTTCTCCATACCACTGGCTTCGTTACTCCGCATGACGTATTCCCCGACTTTAAACTTCTTTTCTCGAACCTTGGAGTTGTAGTACTTCTCCAAAGTTTGTTTATACTTTGCTTCTTTTATGGCTGCGGTCTCCCTTCGTTCTTCCAAAAGGTCTAGATTGGACCGCAGCTCTTTTTCATTATCACCTTGCCCTGTGACCCGGTGGGTCGGCATTCCGATTTCCACCGGGATCATTGCCTCCGTCCCATAGGTGAGACTGAAGGGTGTTTCGGCAGTGCTGGTCTTGTTCATCGTTCGATAGGCCCAAAGAACGTTCGGCAACTCGTCTACCCAACCACTTCTTTTCTTTCCAAGACGTTTCTTGATGCCTTCGACCAAGCTGCGGTTGACTCGTTCGACTTGTCCGTTAGCCTGGGGGTGAGCTACGGAGGCGAAAGCTTGCTCGATGCCGAGGCTAGTGCACCATTTTTTGAACGGATTATGAGCAAATTGCTTGCCATTATCACTTACTATGGTCAATGGTAGGCCGAACCTACAAACTATGTTCTCCTATACGAACTTTTTAACTTCAGCACCTGAGATCTTGGCTAGGGGTTTGGCTTCTACCCACTTGGTGAAGTTGTCTACTGCGACTAGCAAGAATTTGGCTTGTCCTGATGACACGGGGAAGGGACCTACGATGTCAATCCCCCACTTCTGAAATGGCCAAGCTGCTGACACCGGGATTAATTTGTTTTTTGCTCTGAGACTTACTGGGGCATGCCTTTGGCAGTTTTCACATTTTTGAAGTTCCTCTACTGCATCCTGGTGCATGCCCGGCCAAAAGTATCCGGCATTCATTACCTTGGTTACAATCATTCTTGGTCCAGCATGAATGCCACATATCCCCCAATGGACTTCTTCTATAACATACTTGGCCTGCACTGGATCTAGGCATCGGAGCAGGGGGCCCAAGAATGTCTTTCGGTATAACGTGCCATCAATGACTTGATATTGTAGGGATTTTACTTTAAGCTTACGAGCTTGAGCTTTGTCAGTTGGAAGTTCGTCTTTCGTGATGTATTCAGGATGGGAGTCATCCATGAGACCGGACTTCCTTGGATCATGCATACTGTGGCTTCGGCTGTTGATGGTTCGTTCATAACTTCAAGTTTCACTTCTTGTGACATATGATCCGGTGTGTTTGCTGCAAGCTTGCTTAGAGCGTCTGCTTGTTTGTTCTTCGATCCAGGCACGTGCTTTACTTCACACTTTTCAAATTCTGAGATCAAGCTTTTTGCCTGTTCAAATAAAACAGAATTAAGAATGGTGTTTTGAGTTTATAAGCTGGAGTATACTTGACATGGGGCTTAGGTCGAACCTTTTGTAGGTATAGAACCATATTTGCCTCCTTGGCTTCATATTCTCCGCTTATCTGTCGTGCTACCAACATAGAATCCACGTGTGCCACTACCTGTTTCAAGGATATGGCACTTTTTAGATTGCTTATGGTGTTTCATGGAGAAGAATGATTATTAGTTATAAAGGTTTATACCTTCTGAGCTCCGACCTTTTTTGCCAGTCGGAGTCCAGCTAAAAAAGCTTCGTACTCAGCTTCATTGTTGGAACTTTTGAAATTGAGGCGAATTGAGTACACAAGTTCTTGACCTTCGGAATTTCTAAGGACGACTCCGGCTCCGGATCCTTCGGATCCGGAAGCTCCATCAGTGAAGATGGTCCATTCATCTGGCTCAGAGGGTGTGAGTATTTCGACTTGCCTCATGGCTAATTCGGTAAGGAAATCAGCTACGACTTGGCCTTTTACCGGGCCTCTCCTTTTGTACGAAATATCAGAGGCCCCGAGCTCAATGGCCCATTTGGCTAATCTTCCGGAAACCTCAGGTTTTCTTAATACGTCCAAGATGGGTTGGTCCGTCTGGACTTCGATTTCGAAGGCTTGAAAGTATCGCTGGAGCCTACGTGATGCGTGCACCAGGGAGAGTGCCAACTTTTCTAATGCTGGGTACCGTGTCTCGTAATCACGTAAGGCTCGGCTGACATAAAAGATAGGCACCTGTGCCTTTGATCTTGTTACCATTAACACCGAGCTAATAGATGCTTCCGAAGCTGACAAGTAAATGATGAGGGTTTCCCCTGGTTTTGGTGCAGTCAGTGTTGGTAATTCTGCCAAACATTTCTTTAAATCATTGAAGGCCAGATCAGCTTCAGATGTCCAATGAAACTCTTTCGTGCTCAAGTACTTTTTTAGCACAACCATGAAAGGCAAAGTTCGTTCAGCTGCTTTGGATAAGAAACAGTGTAATGCAACCAGCCGCCCGTTGAGGGCTTGTACCTCTTTTAAGTTTGACGGGGGTTGCATGGTTAGGACAGCTTTGACCTTCTCTGGGTTTGGACGGATACCATCTTTGGACATTAGGAATCCTAAGAACTTTCCTTCCTCTAAGCCGAAGGAACACTTCTTTGGATTGAGCTTCATGTTGATCTGCCGGAGCTTGTCAAAAGTTTCGGTGATGTCTTTTAGCAATGTTTCTTCGTCTGAGCTTTTTATCACCACATCGTCAACATAAACTTCCAAGTTTCGTCCGATTTGATTTTTGAACGCTCGATCCATCACTCGTTGGTATGTGGCTCCTGCATTCTTTAGGCCGAATGGCATTTTCTTATAACAATATAGCCCTTGGTTTGTGACGAAAGTTGTTTTATCTTCATCGGCCTCAGCCATTTGAATCTGGTGATAGCCTTTATAGGCGTCTAAGAAGCACTTCAGCTTGAAGTTAGCCACGACATCAACTTTGGAATCTATTTCTGGGAGTGGATAACAATCCTTGGGACATGCATCATTCAAGTCTTTGAAATCGATGCACATCCTCCAGGATCCATCGTGCTTCCGCACCATGACCGGGTTGGATACCCAGGTATGATAATTTATCTCTCTGATGATGTCTGCATCCAACAGTACCTTAACGTCATGAGCTATGGCTTTCACTCTGTCGGGGGCCATACTCCGTTTCTTTTGTGCTACAGGCTTTTTCTCCGGAGTAATGTTCAACTTGTGTTCAGCCAAAGTCCTCGGAACTCCGGTCATGTCTGACTGCTGCCAAGCAAATACGTCCAATGACGTAGACAACAATCTCCATAAGAATCTCTTCGTGTGGTCCGGCAGTTGGGCACCGATGGTAATTTTTTGTTCTGGGAAGGTTGGGTGAATAGACCATTCCTCGGTGGTTTTGACACCTACCGCGGCTTCTTTTAGTGGAGGCTGTCCTAAGGACTGACGAACTTCGGCAATGCACAACTCAGATTCAGTGTAGAGTGTGGCTACCCCAGTTTCAGTAGGAAACTTGATGGCACCATGAACTGTTGAAGTGACCATGTTGAATGCTTTCATTCCCGGCCTTCCCAGGATTATGTTATGTACTGAAGGTGCTCCGACTACCAGGAATGTCAGGATGACCGTACGTTGGTTTTCCTCCGTCCCCAGTGTTACAGGAAGACTGAGTTGACCCAGCGGATGTATTACTTCTCCAGAAAAGCTGATTAGAGGCATTTGGACGGAGACGAGTCTGTCTTTAGTGGCCGGGGCTAGTTGTTGATAACATTGGTAGTACATGATTTCAGATGCACTACCATTGTCAATATAGATACGTCGGACCTTGTGTCCCGCGACTACCCCTGAGACCACTATGGGTGCTTCCATGGCCTCCCTTGGACTGATGGGAGGAAAAAACAACAGCTGTTCCATCCATGGAGTAATGTGATCATGACTTCTCTTAGTGCCTTGCTCTGAACCAAGCCGAATCATGTGGATTCCTGTTTGGTTGTTCGGGTTAGCTATTTGTGTCGCAGCTGGTTTTCCTTCTTTCAGATCTCTGATTAGGTGAGACAGTTTTCCTGCTTTGCAGGCTTTATCTATTTCTTGTTTTAAAGACCAGCAATCATCTGTATTATGACCCTTCGCTTGGTGATATTCACAATACTTTTTAGTGTTTCGGTCTGAGGTGGGCTTCTGCTTTGGAGGTGTTGGGAATCGTATCTGTTCGGTGCTCAAGATTTCGCTTGGGGTTTTACTGAGGTCAGAGAAGCTAGTGCTTCGGGAAGAACGTCCGGAGTTGACCTTATCATTTCGGTCGTTCCTTGAATAAGGCTGCGACCTGTGCTTCGACCAAGAATTGTTTCTTTCAGGTTGTGCCGGAGCTCCTTTCTTCCAAGTGTTTCCTCTTGGGTTTCCCTTGTGGTCGCCATCACTGGTTTGACCACAGGCACTTTTGCCCCTAGCGAAAGCCCTTGCTCTTTCCATTAAGCCTTCCATTGTTTTAGGTAGGTCTTCGTGAAGCTTTTCCACCAACTGGTTGTTACGAACCCCGTGACAAAAACCAGATATCCGCAGCTGGTCAACAGGTCCGGATATTTGCATACTTTCTTTGTTGAAACGATCTATGAATTTTTCTAGAGATTCTCCATCTCGTCTTCGAATGTTGTGTACTTCGGTAATATCTTTCGTGCAACGTCTTTGTTGAGAGAAATTCTGTAAGAATACCTGCCGCAATTCTTTCCAGTTTGCAATTTGCCCAGCTGGAAGTCCATCGAACCACACACGTGCAGCTCCGGTTAATGTTTGGGCGAACATGTGGCACCATGCTGGCATGGGCCATAGCTCAATCTCCGCAGCTCCTCCAAAATCAAACACATGATCATCCGGATCTGTGGTTCCATCATACTTCTTGACCGTTACTGGCATTTTCAGCTTCGACGGTAATGGGGCACTGGCTATCCTTGGGGTGAACTTCGAGTATGAAGTCATGTATGCTGGTCGGTATGGTGCGGTGAGCTCGTCGTCTATTGGGTTAGAACTGGACTGTTGCTTGGCTGGCATTACCGGGTCAGTAGCAAGTGGCCCAGTAGATGAGAGACCAGTTGGCAATGGTCCGGTGTACCCAAAAGGCATTAAATACCCATAAGGAGTTTGGATAGGAACCGAAGTAATGACAGTTGAGTATGTTGGGAGACTAACTGGAGTAGACATTGTAGTGACAGAGGTGAGCCCTTCCGAAGGGAATAGGTTTACTTGTACACTACGGAGTCGTTCTTCTTTGCTTTGCTGATCCCTCAGCCTTAGCAAGAGTTCACGATTTCGTTGGAGGAAAGTCTCATCAAATTCCACAGACGAGGTTTGCATCTCAGTGGTTGTAGTGACCAGCTCTGTGGAGACAGCAGTAGCGTCGAAGGACGCCCTGAGATGATCAACTGTGTTTTGTTCAGATGTGTCGATATCAGCGTCTTCTCTGTTGGTGATATCAACGATGTGTAAATCTTCCTTAGCCATTCCAGATCTGTTTGGAGAGAGTAGATCTGCAAAAGGATGGCACCAATTGAAGATCCAAAAGTTAGACCGTACCTCGTAAGTGAGGAAGAAGACAGTTAACTTGATAAGATCTTGTATGGATTGGACCTACAAAACTAGCAGACCGTTAGGCTCGTCACAGGGGGGCAGGGAGGGCCTCTCTGTGACCACCCTCCGGCGTGAGGATAAGTATTTGTTTTAGAGAGATAAAGAGAGTTTAGAGAGAGAGAGGAGGTTCGGAGTGTGTGTGAACGTGTGTTACCTGTACTTTTGAGGGGGTATTTATACTAGTCAGAATATTTGTACTTTGTTCCGTCCTAGTTGTACTAACCCCCGGTATTTGTGACCTCCAGTCGGATGATTTCAGTACGTTCGTGTCATGTCAAGTCGCGTCTTATTAGTGTGAGCCGCGTCTAATAAAGGGACGAGGTTCTATACCTCTTCACTTTGTATATGTAATTTATAACAGGAAGGTTTCGACTTGATTACCTGTTGTTCATGAACCCGTGATCGATTATAACCTCGATTGTGTTGCCCGTGACAAGAGGGCGCTAAAACCGAATTGAGAGAGACGACGACATGACTATGGGTTGTCTTTCGTCAACGGCAGCACAATTATGATGGTCCTCTCATGGCGGTGGTGTTGTGATAGTGGTGCTAAACTTAGATGAATAGTTTCAGAATAGAGTAGTGACGTACCTATCTGATGCTAGCTAGCTTGTTTGCTTTGCCATCTATGTTGATATCTTGTTTGTTATTAGGGAAGGCTGAAAGCTATAATCACATACTCAAACATGTCATCCTAGATCTATATATTCAAGTTAATTTGTTTGTGTTTAGTATTTTTTTTAGCATCTACTACTGTTTCTTACTTGTACTATTGTTGTACATGGCATTGGACAAATAAACGACATATGAAGCATTCATCTAAATTCTAAAGCCCCGCCTCCTGCTAAAGACGGTGGCTCAAAGCGCGTTTATGGATACAGTGTATGCTTCTACTCTTACTCATACAATGATTTCCACATGTCAATTGTAATTTGCAACACATGCACTTCATAGTGTCAAGTAAACTATCACTTTGCCTTCTAGATGTTAGAAAGTAGATAAATCTAATATCACTTGACACGTTAGAACACTTACTTTCAAGCTCTTTTATCTGTTACCTTAGTTATTAATATCATTTGACAATGTAAATTTTGTGTAATGTAGTCATGTAAGTGTTTCATGGCTATTACAGTAGATAGTGTATACACTTGTTGACTTCGGTTAGTCAGTGGTAGTCTGTGTAGGAACCGCTCGTATATAAAATAAATAAAAACAAATAAAATTACGATTACACATAAATAAGAAAACGAATGCAGAAATTAAATTACAATTACAACTTTAAAGAATCAAAATACAAGAAGAAAAATAGAAACAGGAAAACAAGATGGCTGAGGATCGTGTTGAACACGGGGCCCTTAAAACAAATTCCGAGTCTATTAACAAGAACTCGTTTTGTTTCCCAGGGTACAACAGCCGGAACAGCAAGATTGCTGCCGGAGAAGACTCTGACCCGAAGTGTACCTGAAACAGCAAGAGAAACTTCGAACAGATTGCTTGGAGAAGACAGACTTGGTGAATATTCAGAACAGTGTGTAAAGGTGTGTCTCAACCAAAGGTCTCCTTTGGTATTTATAGAGTCCAATGCTTCATCAGTTTCGGAATGCATTAAAAACGAAAATAAATGTCATTGAACGTCTTCAATGGCATTTATTACGTTCTTAAAGTTTCAGACGAAACTGTTTGACTGGACAGTTACACTTCTGATCTGCAGCTGCTGAGGAGCTGGAAACTCCGCGCGCGCGCGTATACCTGCGCGCATGCGCACAACGTAAGTCCAATCTACGTCATTGGAAGCTAGCACGCGCTACTGCGCACAACGTCTTTTACGTTTTACGTCACTCGAGCGCCTGCGCGCAGGCGCACAACGTAAGTATGTTTTACGTCACTCTAGCGCTGACCAGGGCGCTACCTGGTTGTTTGCTCGTGTCCGCGCGCATCTACTGCCACTGGTCCTATGCTAAGGACCACGAGCCTGTGTTCAAAAATACTAAGGCGGCTCTCAAGCGGCTCGCGGTGATGCGAGTGTGCGAAGTGCAAAGTGCGCCATCAAAGCGCCACATTGCGCCCATCGCCCACGCCACGCGCGTGTGCGTGTGCGAGTGCGTGTGCGAGTGCGAGTGCGAGTGCGAGTTGGGGTGCTCCGCACCCTTCGCGAGTTCCACAGTGTGAGCTCCCATGAAACAATTAGGAAAGAGTGTTCCTCTTTATATACCACTCATGGTATCAACACTCCTCCTATGTGGGACAAGTTCCACTTTGTTTCATTTCAGCATCAAGTGCATTATTCACCAATCTTTGAGCATCGATATCTCATTCATCTTAGCTCCGTTTTGGACATGGTTTGGTTCGTTGCGAAGCTCTCACAACATAGAACATAAACCCACAAAGAAATATATAAATGAACATCTGTTTCAAATATATATTTTAGTCCAAAGTTAGGAAAAACTCATTTTCCTATATTTTGTGAAAATAGCATTTTCACTAAATTTCCAACAATCCCCCACATGAATGGAGATCGATCCGTTCTTACAAGTTTCAACGATACAATTCGACAGTAGAATGTTGCAGGATAGGTAGGTTTTGCCTTTGAACCTTCCTTTGTGAAGCATACTTAGCTTACTAGCGATCAGTAGAACTTGATGTCTTTGAACTGATCCCCGTTTGTGTAAACGACAATACACTTCACACAACACCCACTTGGTTTAGTCAACTCCTCATTGTCGTGTCCTTTATGGTCATGGACACTCCTGGTTCTGCGAGAGCTCTAGGATTTGCGCCTCCCCACAAATCCATTCGAAGCGACCCTACTTCTCTCTAACATAGGTGATTCCCGTGAATCATTAAAAGCAAAAGTTAAACTGATTTACCACAATCATTAACTTGTATATGCTTAACCTCAACACACTGTCACTGATTTGGAATGGACTAGGAAGTATAACTCCCTTTAATGTTTTGGGGTGCCCCCCACAGTGACTCCGTTTTGGTCATATGATTAAGTTTGCCTATTGAATCTAGATCTTGGGATCTCCAGTCAACTAGATTAGGTTTCCCTCATACTCCCTTTTTGCGTGGGCTTTAGTCCCATTCCTCTTGACGACTTATGTACTACCTCTTTGCTTAAGCCTTTCGTTAACGGGTCCGCAATGTTATCTTTTGACTTCACATAGTCAATCGTGATAACACCCGTTGAGAGTAGTTGTCGTATCGTGTTATGTCTACGTCTTATATGCCTCGATTTGCCATTGTACATTGAGCTTTGAGCTCTACCAATCGCCGATCGGCTGTCACAATGTATGCAAATGGCTGGTAAAGGTTTACTCCATCTTGGAATATCCTCCACAAATTGACGTAACCACTCCGCCTCTTCTCCAGATTTATCTAAAGCGATAAATTCCGATTCCATCGTGGAGCGTGCTATAACCGTTTGCTTCGAAGACTTCCAAGATATAGCAGCCCCCGCAAGTGTAAACACGTAACCACTTGTTGATTTGGAATCTTTTATATCCGAAATCCAGTTCGCATCAGTGTATCCTTCAATCACTGCTGGATCGCGGGTATAATGCAGTCCATAGTCCCGTGTGAATCTTATGTATCTAAGCACCCTTGTTATACTTTTCCAATGTTCATCACTTGGATTACTTGTATATCTACTTAGCTTACTCACCGCGTATGCTAAGTCGGGTCTAGTACATGTCATTAGATACATTAGACTACCAATGATCCTTGAATACTCTACCTGAGCAACACCCTTTCCTCTATTTTTAACTAGATGGTGGGTGGTATCAATTGGAGAACGAGCTATAGCCTTATCTCCTGAATTGAATTTTTCAAGGATTTTGTCCACATAATGAGATTGAGTTAGAACAAGACCATATTGGGTTCTAAGGATTTTTACTCCTAGAATAACATCCGCTAGACCCATGTCTTTCATGTCAAATCTCGCTTTCAACATGTCTTTAGTGGTTTTAACCATCTTATCATTACTCCCAACGATAAGCATATCATCCACATAGAGACATAAGATCACATAACCTCCTGGCGTGTCTTTGCAATAAACACATTTGTCGCACTCATTTATTTTGAAACCATTATCAAGCATGACTTGATCAAATTTATGGTGCCATTGTTTTGGAGCTTGCTTCAAGCCATACAAAGACTTGACTAATTTACATACTTTGCCCTCTTGACCTGGGGCAGAGAAACCCTCGGGTTGCTGCATGTAAATTTCTTCTTCTAAATCGCCATTTAGAAATGCGGTCTTTACATCCATTTGGTGAACATCCAAATTTCTCAAAGCCGCAATAGCAAGAACCAATCTTATAGAGGTTATTCGAGTTACAGGCGAATAAGTATCAAAGTAATCTAGACCTTCCTTTTGTCTAAATCCTTTGATCACTAATCTTGCCTTGTATTTATCAATACTTCCATCAGTTTTCATCTTCTTCTTGAATATCCAACGATATCCAAGGGGTTTACAACCCGGTGGAAGATCTACTAACTCCCAAGTATGATTTTGCAATATAGAATCAATTTCATTCTTAATTGCTTCTTTCCATTGAGGTCCTTCTGATGAGGAGACCGCTTCGCGGTAGGTGTTGGGCTCACCCTCAACCATGTAACTCAAGAAGTCTGGACCAAATGATTTTGCAACCCTTGGTCTTTTGCTTCTTCTAAGGTCACCCTCCTCAACATCAGGTCGTTCATGTCTTTCTTCTTGAAATTCATCGTCAACCAATGTTGATGGACCTGCCTGGTCATCGTTAATTAGTCTTGATGAACTAACATGTGTTTGTCCTAGCATAGGAAACACATGTTCAAAATACTCGACAACATTAGGGTTTACCTCCATGAAAGTGTTGTTGTGTACATCTGGATTCTTGGAATCAAACACAAGAAAACGATGCGCCGTGCTTTGATGTGCATAACCAATAAATATGCAATCAACAGTTTTGGGGCCTATCCTAAGAGCCTTAGGAGGTGGTACAGTCACCTTGGCTAGGCACCCCCACACTTTCAAGTATTTGTATGAAGGTTTTCTACCTTTCCATAACTCATAGGGAGTCTCGTCCCTAGTCTTTAGAGGTATCCTATTTAAAAGATAATTGGCCGAAAGAATGGCATCCCCCCACATTTCACGGTTCACTCCCGAACTTATCAACATGGCATTCATCATTTCTTTCAATGTGCGGTTCTTTCGTTCCGCGGTGCCATTTGATTGTGGGGAATAAGGTGGTGTACACTCATGTATTATGCCACTTTTTGCGCATAAATCCGCAAAAGGTGCAACATATTCACCACCTCGGTCGCTTCTTACGGCCTTAATTTTCTTTTTAAGTTGATTCTCAACTTCATTTTTGTATAAGGTAAACTTATCTATTGCCTCATCCTTACTTTTGAGTAAGTATACGTAGCAATACTTGGTGCAATCATCAATAAACGTGATGAAATATTTATTCCCACCAATTGTAGGAATTGCCTTTAAATCACAAACATCGGTGTGAATTAAATCAAGGGGTTCGGTTATTCGTTCAACCGATTTGAAAGATGATCGTGTTAGTTTGGATTCAACACATGCTTCGCATTTAGAATCGGATTCAATGTGGAATGTTGGTATGCTATCCAATTTAATCAAACGACGCATTGATTTAAAATTTACATGTCCTAGTCTACCATGCCAAACATTTGAAGACTCAAGCATATAAATAGAAGTAGTAGGAGTTTTATTCATTGAATTGTTCACAACCATTACATTCATTTTGAACATACCATTAAGGGCATAGCCCTTTCCTACAAACATTCCACGCCTAGAAAGAACAAACTTGTCCGATTCAAACACTAGACGAAATCCAAACTTGTTGAGCATCCATCCCGAGACGAGATTCTTGCGTATGTCTGGCACATACAACACCTTGCTCAACGCGAGGTCCTTCCCCGAAGTCATCCTCAAGATCACATCGCCTTCACCCTTGATGTCGGCAGTAGCTTTATTCCCCATGTAAAGCTTGTCATCGCCCGCAAGTTCCTTGAATGTAGAGAAAAGAGCCTTGTCTCCACAAACATGGCGGGTTGCACCAGTGTCAACGAACCATCCAGGTGGGTTGTCGCCCACCACGTTGACTTCATCATCAACCATAGCACCTTGCTCAGTTATCATTGCTACGAGAGGCATGCCATCCTCATCCACCATATGCGCACGCTCACGCTTAGGCTTCTTGCATTGGTTGGCGCGGTGGCCTGTCTCTTGACAGTTGTAACAAATACCAGAAAAAGGCGCAGGCTTCTTTTTCACAGCCCCCTTTTTCGGTCCAAGATCCACCTTCGCTTTCCCTTTGTCCTTTTTCCCCTTATTCTTGTTGCCCTTGGAGGATTGCCCAACTTCCACAACATTAGCCTTAGCCAAAGCTTGAACAAGGCTACCTTTTTGAGCAATTCTATTGTCCTCTTCAATACGAAGACGAACAACAAGTTCCTCCACAGTCATCTCCTTTCGTTTATGCTTAAGATAATTCTTAAAGTCAGTCCACGAAGGAGGTAACTTCTCAATCATTGCTGCCACTTGAAATGTCTCACTAAGGGTCATGCCTTCCGCATGGATGTCATGAAGTATAATTTGCAACTCTTGGACTTGGTTCATCACAGTCTTGGAATCAACCATTTTGTAGTCCAAGAAACGGGCTACAACGAATTTCTTCGTTCCAGCATCCTCCGTTTTATACTTCTTGTCTAAAGACTCCCATAATTCTTTGGCAGTCTTTATTGTATAATAAACATTATACAATCCATCCACTAGGCCGTTTAACACATAGTTACGACACAAGAAATCCGAATGCTTCCAAGCATCTAACGCGCTCTGAAATTGAACGTCGTTCTCCCCATCCTTAGGTAGGGGAGCGGTTTCAGTCAAGAACCTCGCAAGGTTCAAAGTGGTCAAGTAGAAGAACATCTTCTGTTGCCACCTTTTGAAGTTCAAACCCGAGAACTTCTCAGGTTTTTCAGCATGATTGGCCACAGTGGACGCTCCCACTGTGTTGGTAGGCAAAGGGGTACCAAGAACCGCTTGGTTCACGACGTTGTTGTTGTTGTCACTAGTCGACATTCTGAAAATTTTAACCAAAAACGTTATATATTTTCAGTTTATAAAACTTAACCCGTTTATAAAAAAAAATGTCAACTTTTAGGACAAGATAATAACAAACTGTGGCTTCTAAGTCCAACTTTGAAGTCCAACAGAAAGTTTTTATTTCGAGTTTTAGACAAAGGTTTTAGATGTAACCGATTCTTGTTTTCTAATAAAATAACAAACCGTAGGCTTCTAAGTCCAACTTTGAAGACAAACAGTAAGTTATAATGATTCGAAAAACCAAAAAATCTGTTTTTAAAACACAAACTAAGTGAGACAAAACTGGTTTGAATCACAATTAGAAAGGTTTTATTATACACGAACGGTGTTATAAAAATTTGTTTTAAGATTGTAGGAACCGCTCGTATATAAAATAAATAAAAACAAATAAAATTACGATTACACATAAATAAGAAAACGAATGCAGAAATTAAATTACAATTACAACTTTAAAGAATCAAAATACAAGAAGAAAAATAGAAACAGGAAAACAAGATGGCTGAGGATCGTGTTGAACACGGGGCCCTTAAAACAAATTCCGAGTCTATTAACAAGAACTCGTTTTGTTTCCCAGGGTACAACAGCCGGAACAGCAAGATTGCTGCCGGAGAAGACTCTGACCCGAAGTGTACCTGAAACAGCAAGAGAAACTTCGAACAGATTGCTTGGAGAAGACAGACTTGGTGAATATTCAGAACAGTGTGTAAAGGTGTGTCTCAACCAAAGGTCTCCTTTGGTATTTATAGAGTCCAATGCTTCATCAGTTTCGGAATGCATTAAAAACGAAAATAAATGTCATTGAACGTCTTCAATGGCATTTATTACGTTCTTAAAGTTTCAGACGAAACTGTTTGACTGGACAGTTACACTTCTGATCTGCAGCTGCTGAGGAGCTGGAAACTCCGCGCGCGCGCGTATACCTGCGCGCATGCGCACAACGTAAGTCCAATCTACGTCATTGGAAGCTAGCACGCGCTACTGCGCACAACGTCTTTTACGTTTTACGTCACTCGAGCGCCTGCGCGCAGGCGCACAACGTAAGTATGTTTTACGTCACTCTAGCGCTGACCAGGGCGCTACCTGGTTGTTTGCTCGTGTCCGCGCGCATCTACTGCCACTGGTCCTATGCTAAGGACCACGAGCCTGTGTTCAAAAATACTAAGGCGGCTCTCAAGCGGCTCGCGGTGATGCGAGTGTGCGAAGTGCAAAGTGCGCCATCAAAGCGCCCATCGCCCACGCCACGCGCGTGTGCGAGTGCGTGTGCGAGTGCGAGTGCGAGTGCGAGTGCGAGTTGGGGTGCTCCGCACCCTTCGCGAGTTCCACAGTGTGAGCTCCCATGAAACAATTAGGAAAGAGTGTTCCTCTTTATATACCACTCATGGTATCAACACTCCTCCTATGTGGGACAAGTTCCACTTTGTTTCATTTCAGCATCAAGTGCATTATTCACCAATCTTTGAGCATCGATATCTCATTCATCTTAGCTCCGTTTTGGACATGGTTTGGTTCGTTGCGAAGCTCTCACAACATAGAACATAAACCCACAAAGAAATATATAAATAAACATCTGTTTCAAATATATATTTTAGTCCAAAGTTAGGAAAAACTCATTTTCCTATATTTTGTGAAAATAGCATTTTCACTAAATTTCCAACAGTCTGTAGGGTAGGGTATCAGACTATCAAGGTTGTAACATCATATAAAACACTGTTTTAAATAATCTGTTTGACTATCCGACTTTGACTTCGACACAGGGCTGTTTTTGAGATCGGTCCTAGTTCCCAGTGCTGCTTACCATGTAAGTCTGGTTCTTCACTAATTTTAATTCATTTATCCTCCCGAAATCGTTAGGAGGTTTTGTAATCAGACTCCCCACTTAACAGTTAACCGTATTATTGGCACACACACGACTCAGCAATTGACCATCCGGTGAAGTCAATTGGTGAGAGTTTTAGGCAGTTACTTTTTTACCCAGTTGACGAAGCTGATCCCTTCACTATTATTATCTCCATCATTGTTTCGAGTTCCAGGATCTTAATCAATTAACCATAAACCAAAATTTGGGGTTGTCTTTATGCAACTCAATTCTATAAGGTTTTAAACACTTTAGTTAACCCCTCAGTTATATAAATCTAACACAGTCACACTACTAACAACTTACTCCATCATAGGTTAATACATACTTAGATAACGTGTGGGTTGACTAACGCCACCCCACTCGATCCCTTTCACCACTACTAGTTTTATGTATGCACCAGAAGTACTACTATCAAGGATTTTAGAATCTTACAAACTGTTAGACATAATATCTTGATTTCTACATTATCCTAAGTATAATTATATGTCCTAAGTTAGTTATTAGTTATGTCGGTTAATACCAACCGTTGTGTCGGTTGATGTCCAAGGGTCACACCCTTTCATTATGTATAAATAGGACATAACCCTCATTTGTAAATTAGAATGTTTGATCAATAAAGAACACATCTTTTACATTCTCTCTGTTCTCTCTCAATCCCACATTTGGCATCAGAGCCAACGATCCAAAGAAGGACCTGTGAAGAAGAAAACCGAGTGAGTCGGTATCGCAACGAAGAAGATCGAGTGATTCGATCATAAGAAGAAGGGCCTGTGAAGAAAGTGAAATTGTTCGTGAAGAATCAAAAGAAAAGAAATCGAGTGATTCGATATAAAGAAACAAAAGCCTTCATCCCCTGTTTTCTTATCAAAACAGAGACAGACAAGAATCTTCAAAACATAAAGTTTAATATCCATACGCCAACCGAAATCGGAGAAAAGGATCATTTACTAAACCTGTAACCGCTTGCCTCACCGGAGAAGAAGAAGTTCCCTGCGAAAAGGATTTTTCCGATCATACATCGGATTCACAGAAACCAATCGCGCATCCATCAACGGTTACATATTCCTGCCCTCTCTTTAAGAATTATAATCGAATAACATTCCTAATCCAAATCCGGTTCATACAACAAGAATTCATTGTTCTTGTTTAACAAAATCGCGACACAAGATTTCCCGCCAAAATTTTTACAGAAATTTGATTTCTGTATATCAAATAGTGTTCGGGAATTAATATCAAGGCGAAACCGGATTGCACAAACCGTTTTAACGTTGGATTAAGAAACCTTGTTACGGTCGGAACCGAACAAGGAAGTGAAGAAGAAGTTTGATATTCGATTATATAGAAGTTTGTTGATTCGTTTACTGTATTCGAATCTTAGTGTTGTACCGATTCATTGGAAGATTAGAAATCCAGAATCGAAGTGTATAAGGCGCGAAAGAAAGAAATTTGTTGGGAAGAAGAGTTTTACGTGGGAAAATCAAAGAAAAGAAAGAGGTTGACTTTCGAAAAGTCAAACCTCAAAAGAAAAGACAGAAACCGTTTTCTCGAAAGAATATTATAATATCTTGTTTTCAGTGAGTTTGTAGTTTATGAGAGATATTCATAAGAATTCAAAGATATTATTAAAGTAACGATTTTAATATAAAACAATTTGATTTGTTTTATAAATTTGGAGGGTTTAATACAAAAGTCAAGGAGGACTTTTATATTTTTTTTGGGAACAATAGTTGATATTCTAGGCACTAGGAGAAAGCCTATTCTCATTAGCGAAAACCCAAGTAGCGTGTATTAGGCCTTACATACTACTAGGATTCGTCAAAATCTATAAAGAATATCAAAGTTATTTTTGACAAAAGAAAAGGTCAAAAATAACAAGTTTGACAAAAGAGTAGTCAAACAAGTTCCAAAACGAAGTGTTGGGTAGTCCGTATTAGATCGGACAATAGGGAAAAAGAACAAGAACAAGACACCACTAAAGTCGCCCTCAAAACCCAAAATGACGAAAGGAGAGAACGTCACGAAGGACACACTTACGTTTAGCCTCCAAACACCGATGTTAACATCTACAAATTACACGATTTGGGCTGTTCGTGTAAAGGCAATATTGAATGCCAACAACCTTTGGGAAGTAGTGGAACCCACAGAAGGAGCAAATGTAGATGTAAAGAAAGACAGGACAGTGATTGCCTATCTATTTCAAGCAATTCCAGAAGATATGGTGATGCAGGTTGCATCACATACTACAGCCAAAGACATATGGGAAGCATTAAAGACGAGACATATTGGAATTGATAGAGTCCAGAAAGCAAGACTACATTCATTACGCACAGAATTCGAGATGTTATCAATGAGAGAGACAGAAACAATAGACCAATTTGCTGGTAGATTAAGTGCGTTAAATACAAAGTCAAAGACCCTCGGATCAAAGTTCGAAGAACCTATTTTGGTACGTAAATTATTGGACTCAGTACCAGACAAGTTTTTACAAATTATTGCATCGATAGAACAATACTCCGATATGGAAACCATGACACTTGACGAAGCAATCGGTAGATTAAAAGCTTATGAAGAGCGTCTCCGATCTAGAGATGAAAGAAATCATAGAAATGACTATGATAAACTTCTACTTGCACAATACAAAAGAAGGATCAGTCAAGAAGGACAAGGAGATTTTAATCGAAGTCGTAGTAAAATCAATTATAGAAAAGATGATAGACGAGACAAGTTTCAAAGAACCCAAGGTCAAAGTCGTGAAGACAACCACCAAGAAGAAACAAGTACAAAGGATAAGTCTCAAACCAAGTGTTATCGATGTGAGAAAATTGGACATTATGCCTATGAATGTCCAAATAAACAAAGGAAAAGAAGAGAAGAAGACTAATCATGTGATATGATTAAAGAAGAATATCCGTGTGATACGGAAACAACCTGCGATAGGTAGAATGGCGAAATCCAGTGAGAGGATCAAAAGCAAGAAGTTAGGTCAGTGAGGTGATCAAAAAATGAAGAGTCAGTGTGTGAAGCACTAAAGAACTAAAAGATGTATGTTGAAGATCATGGTGTGTGAGGCAACCATGTAAAAGAAGAATCGCGTGATACGATCAAAGCCGTGAAGGATTTAATAAAGGAGGAGACCCGTGTGACTCGGATCATCCAAGGAAAGCTGTGAAAGCAAAGTTGTGTGAAGCAACAATCTAAACCAAGAAATCTGTGAAAGTCGTTTGTGTGAAACAAACAAAAGAAGTGTGAAGCTAGCTAATCATCCACGTGTGATTCAAGAATAATCAGCAAGTTGTGTGAGACAAATAAAGAAAAGTAAAAGGCAAGAGAATTTGTGTGATACAAATCAAGCTATGAAGAAAGGAGCTAAAGAAACATGGATGAAGAAATCAAGAATTAGGGGGGAGAATGTTAGACATAATATCTTGATTTCTACATTATCCTAAGTATAATTATATGTCCTAAGTTAGTTATTAGTTATGTCGGTTAATACCAACCGTTGTGTCGGTTGATGTCCAAGGGTCACACCCTTTCATTATGTATAAATAGGACATAACCCTCATTTGTAAATTAGAATGTTTGATCAATAAAGAACACATCTTTTACATTCTCTCTGTTCTCTCTCAATCCCACACAAACACTTGGTTTTTGTCTTGTGGTACTTTCAGTCGCCCAATCTACCTAAGCTCTTTCCATTTTAGCTTAAGTTTTTAAGTTATATGTGTTTGATCTATTGGTTGTTTTTAGCAGACTTTTATAATCTTTTCATGGCTGAGGAGTGACAAAAAAATAATGTTGTTGATATACTGTATCCAACTGAAGCAGGGCTGGTAAGTTACCATTGACACTTAAAACTATTGTCATTATTGACTTGCTCTACTATCCGTTTTGCATAAAATTCTATAGGTTGTTTGTGAGTTTGATTGGGCGATCGATGAGCTAGAGGAGCCATTGCTTTTTTTTTTCTTCCTAATTTCTATAGCTTTATTGGGTATCTGCAACCTTTTGTTTTTTTTAATTCTTTTAATAAGATAGAACGATGTTGTTTTATGTAAATGCTTTTCACATGACCTTCCAAATGACCTTTCAAATGTTCTAAACAAATTGTGGTTGCAAGTAACATTATTCTTTCTTGACAAACATGCAAAACCAAAGATCATTCCAACTTTTAAATTTGGTGCCTTTAGCCACAAATTTGTGTAAATGCTTTTAATAAGATGGAACAATTTTGTTCATTGTAAGCGTGTCTTAAATGTTCAAGGCCTTTTGACCTTAACCTTGGTTTTGAGAAAAGAGCATTTGAGATTCGACCGAACCTAAACTGTTTCGACCCATATTAAAAGTTACCAATTATCCATATTGCCACACCTAGCTGACATAATCATCCATATGCCACTATGAAATCTTATGTATGAGTTCACTGATGAGTTCATTGCTGCGGGGGAATTGTCTAGGGATCACAAGCATGCCTTCAAGGTAGACTCACTCGAGTAGTCAAGCTATGCTATCACCTACACAGTAGTCAAGCTATGCTATCTTCAGTTGCATTTATTTTAAAGAATTTTTTCATTCAACAATGTTCTCCTTCTGTGTAGGTGTTTGTCAAACAAAAGGTTTAAGAAGCATAGAGAGCTAATTGCAAGGTAGTTTTGTCAAATTAATTGTTTATTCTGTTTAAACATGCAGTTACAATATAAATGCCATTTTGTATTGGGACTTCTTGTAGGCAATACAAAAGCAGATTCAAACTCAAGAGGGACTGCGGGCTGAAGGGAAAGTTGCTGCATTTGAGAATATAATGCTTTATAAATTCGATCCTACTAACACAAGATACATCAGATGTCTCGCGTGCCAAGGTGTTTGAATATTTTTAAAAATACGGTTTTTACGTGTGGTGAAATTTGGCTCAATAGACTTTAACCTGTTTGAATAAAACTCTGTTGAATCTTCATATGTTGGAAAACCTTAGTTGCTTCATCACCTGTCGAAGCCTAAGTGTTGTTGGCATCAACAGTTCTTCTTATCAGACCTTTGGCTCAATAGACTTTAACCAATAAACGTTTCTTCTTCAGTCTTTGTGTATCAGCTGTTTCATAGGCAGTTATTTAGTCTTCAGCAGTTGTTAGAGTCAACAGTCTTTTGGGAGGATCTTGCATTCTAAGTACTGTTATATAATGATCAGAGGTTTGGGAGTTTTGGCTTTTTTAGTTCAGCAGACCCAACAATTAAGCATCTTTTTTGATAAGTATGTAAGACACTTTTGCAAGGAGATTCAAGCATTGCCATCAAGTAGCTACAAATGCTCATGTTACAACCTATGAGTTGGGGTTAGATACAGTCGCTGGCAGAGTTAGGGTAGCTTTTAATGAACGTGGCCCAGAAGCGTTGCAATCCTACTTGTAAGCGACCTTAGTTAACATCTAACAATGTGTTGTTGTTTATAACTTCACCTTAGTTCAGTTTATGTGGCATTTTAAGTTATTTTTCTATTGACATATGCTCTCCTTTGTTAACATCTAACAATGTGTTATCTTTTATAACTGTAATGGGGGTGTTGATTGTGCGATACTGTTGGTTGATGTCACTTGTCGTTTCTTCTTTCTTTGAATTGCTGCAGTGACCTCAGTGGTTGATTAAATATTAATGTTTATTGTTTTACATGTTAGAATGACGCTTATCGTTTCTTCTTTCTTTGAATTTAGGGCGAACAATGATGTTGTGCCCATGATATGTTGTGGAAACAAGGTCGATGATACACATCACAGAAGATATACACCATCGGCTCTAGCTCATTCAATGTGTCTGCCTGGGGTGTCGTATGTTGAAGTTTTTGCTTAGTGCAACTATCATGTCGTGTTTCCAGTCCATTTTTTGATATCGAGCGCTGCGTAATTCTTTGTTTTCTAAATCCTAAATTTTTTCAAAATGTGCGTTTATTTTACATCTAATTATGTAGGAGGTATACTCGCGAAGGCAGTCGTCCATTTACTCCGAACTTATGTAGTTAACTAAGTAGTGATATCGGTGATATATCGCCGATATCTCAGTTATCGGACCTAAGGGATTATATTGGTTCATAATATCGGTGGAAATTTCGGTACCGATAATATCAACGATATCACTGGTTTTCCCATTTTATGTTTTTAGCCCATTTTCGTACCTAAAGCTCTGAGGAAAGGCTGAAACTTACTGATCAGAAAGTGAAAACTTGAATAGATGCTGCAGTTTGGTCGATTGATGCTGATGGTCACTAATTCCAAATCGTATAATCTTAAATGGTTGTTGCTGCAGTAGTGCAATGTTTAGAAATAGGGTTTGTTAGTTTGGTAGTGAAGTGTTGAGAGAGCAAGAATGTTGTTGCTGTAGTAGTGTAGTAGTGCTGAGAGAAAGAATGTTGGTATAAGAATGACGGCTGAAAGAATGGATGTAGGGTTTGGTTGGTTTTAGGGTTTGAAAAGTTGGGCTGTTATAGGTCATGTAAAAGTTATATGAATTCGGCCATGACTATTAAATTTGGGCTTATTGGATTAATAAAATTCTTGCGATTCAAAAGTTATATATACATATATAAATTAATATCAAATACAAATGGGCTTAACCTACTAAACGTGAGAAGTGAAGGGGAATTTTTTTTTTTTGATTTTTTCCCATCTACTTAAACATGATTTCTAGATGAATAATGTAAAAAAATTTAAAAAAAAATAGTGTAATTGCATCATTCGAGTAATTACGTAATTACTATACACTAATTTTTTTTATATTTCAGTACTAAAGTATATTTTAATAATATGAAAAATATTAAAAAAAACACCCTCCTTCACTTCTCACGTTAAGGCTATTTGTAGAATAAGAACCATTTGTACCCAAACCTCCCTCTACATATATATGTGTATATATACACACACACACATACATATATATATATATATATATATATATTAATTATCGATATCCCACTAATATATCAAATATCAGTAATCGAATGATATCGGATATTTTACCACGTTAACTACTTAGATGTGATATAAATGTAATCACATGCAACAAGTTGACCCGTTGGTGAATAATAATTTTTCATGTTATAATATACATCATATATGATCTACATATGCTTACATACACGTATATACCACATACAAGTTAAGAAAACTCTCAACTAAGCACATGTAACAACCCGACCAGGAGGGGCTGGACGTTACGTCAGTTGGGTATCAAACTTGCACAACGGAAGCAACGATGTCTATTATTTGTAGTTTATACATTTTCTAATTCAAAATATATAAATACATAGCTTAAATAAAACAGACTAATATCTATGCAAGGACGTAACGTGGCGTTCGTCGAAGCAGTTGATAAGGTGTAATCCACTATCCGATCCGATCTCTATCCATGCTTAGCTCTAATGCTCTAACCGCTACACTTGCACCTCGAATCTTCTACCGTAATATTCTCTAATCCACACGAGCAAGTATATACCCTGTCTTCAAGATTATCCCAATGCAGCACCTGAACACATGCTTAAAAGAGAGTCGGTCAGCAACACATGCTGGTGAGTCCGTGTAAGTTAGTTTAGCAAAAACTCAACAGTTTAACAATACGTAATCAATTTACCCAGTTCAAAACATAGTGATGTACAAGTATCACACCTCAATCCTAACACTGAATCCATCTACTCCCATTATGGATTCTCACGGCATAATATATGCCGCAACGGTCCGCAGACCTCAGTGGAGGGTTTTCCGGGCTTCCGGATCCACTGTGCGTGGGGGATTCCCCAAGTAGCGCTACCCACATATTAAGTGGCCCAATTCCCTTGGGTTAATGAGTGTGCATCTGGTTTTGGGAGCCCTTGTCACATCAAGTAAGTTTATACACAACACAGTTTAGACAACAAGCATATGTTCACCCCAAAACAGTAAAACAGGAAAAAGGGGAAGTACACGAACTCACCTTTGGTTGCGAATCATGTTAAGTCACATAATCTTATGGCTTTCCAATTCAGGATCCCATCTATCAATTACTGACAAGAACCTTGAATCCTTCAGTTTGACCAGGTTGACTGGTCTATTGACCTCGTTCAACTGTGAACCAGACCTCACGGTTCATTCCTATCAACCCCAAGTCTAGTAATGAATCCATCCATAGCTATGACCATTGACCCTTTATCACCTGTGACCAACTATTATTAACTATCATTATCTAACCTCATTCCTAATAATATCAGTAGTCCGAAAAGAAAGAAAGAGGGCCTAAAGAACTTACCAAATCGATCAGAACCCAAACCACTGGTGCAGTCCTCATCACTCGTAACCCTAACTTCGCCACCACCACTGCTGTCGTATACCAGCACCGAACCACCACCACTGCTGTCGTATACCAACACCGAACCACCACCACCGTCTGTGTTATCGACAATCAGGTTTGCCGTCACCGTTGTCTTCTTCTGTTGGGAACCCAGATCACCGTCACCGCCTTGATTGTCAAACAGGGACCGTCGTTGCTCACCACCACAACCATCACAGTACTCCTCTCCTTCGCCCTACCGCCTGCATCAACCCATCCCCTTATCGGAACTCTAGCCGCTGCCGCTGTGACCTCACTGTACACGGTGGTCGGAACCACCGTCGTCGTCTTCTTCTTCTTTCCAGCTATCTCCCTCTCCTCTTATTCTTCTCAGTGTCTCTCTCTCTCTCTCTCTCTATCTTTCTCCTCTGTTTTCTCTCTAGATAAAAAGGATTGAGGGTTGTGTGGTGTGTGGGGGTGTCAGGGGGGCGGCGGCAACGCCGCTGTGGCCAGCCGGTGACCCACCGGTCTCCTTCCATCTCTCTTCACCGATCTCTCTCTAATTCTCCCTCTGTTGCATAAGTGTGTGTGTTGAGATGATAACACACTGATGTGTGTGTGTGTTTGTTTTATAAAAAGGGGTGGGGGTGAAGGTGTCATGAGGTTAGTTGGGGCACATGGCACCTTGGAATGGTGCCATGTGTCCCGTGTGTTGAGTAAGCAAGAGGCACCGGTTAGATCGGGTTCGGGTTCGTTATCGGGTGTCAGTCTGGTCTCATAACGTGTACAATTATTCGGCTTAATTTCGTAACTTGCACTTGCGTATAATAATTATTCTTATATTTTTAGCATTAATATTTATTATTCCTTCGTCGTTCAAATTCTTAATCGCGAAAATTTTTGGGCCCTAGGTCCGGGGTGTTACAGCACATATTCAAAGTTCCCTAATCTGCGTTTTCCAGACAGATTATGGGTTCTCAAAACGAGTTTTTATTAAATACCAAATCAACACATTAGACTCCCAAAAATACAAAAGGTTCCTATATGTTCACTTGACTTGAAACTATTTTTATTTTGTGACAAAAACTTGTTGAGAATTTACGAAAATTTCTCAAACACAGCAAGGTATTAAAAACGAGTTGTCTGCGACAATTTACTAGAAAATTAATCAAAATCATAGGTTCTTTCAATTGAAATGAATCCACTTGGAAAAGTTCAGAAAGTCATAGATGTAGCTACTGACCAAATTGCATGCTCTAATGATTTGTAAAACTCGAGTCATGACTCTTTAAAGTTGACCTTAGTTTTCTGTTCGAAAATCAGATTTGACACCAGTTCTTATAAAATCATAAACAAATACTAATCACGTCAAAAACACACATTTTTGTACTTTCTGAAATCCTTACATCATGAACAACATCCTAGTATCAAGTTATGGTCCATACAAGTTAGCATATCAAATCTGTCCAAGTTTAAAGCATGCATGAACTCACTAATTACAAAACCTAGTTTCATAAAAAAAAAAAACTAACAACATCCAAAATCATGCAATACCATAGATATATCATGTTGATCCGATTCAAACTCTTTAAACCCATCATTGTAAACAACTACAATTAACCCTAGATTATCAACAACATACACATGCAAGTTTTCATGCAACAATATATCATATAGCCCTAGTATCATATTAATCCACATGTTAATCGTCATTAAAACTCATGTTAAATGTTTTTAACTTTTATATCAGATATGAACAAGTAGGGTTTGTTGTTTTAAAACAAGATTAAAAAGATTAGCACATCTCAAGCTCTTCGTATTAATGATCCTATTGCGTCTTAAGCACCTAGGATCTTGTTTTTAAGGTTTTGCAGATGTTGAGGATGATTATTTTCATAGGGGATGGTTTAGATGCAAATTAATGTTATGGCTATGAGAAAGGTGCGTTAAAAATTGATTAAATAGGCCAAAAAATGACTTAGGTCGTCTGATAGGCCTCCCGCGATCCGCGGGTTGATAGGGCATCGCCCCGCAGTTTGTGGCGCGTCACTTTTCAGCCATTATATAATTTTATTTTTGTTTTCTTTTCCTTTTTCTTATAAAACTTAATAATAAAAACCTTATCATTAATAATCCAAAATACAACCAAGGTATTTATATTATGGTTTCGGGTCCCGGTCCATCCCGTCTCGATCACAGACCCGATACATTTAATCATATAATGTTACCAATTATCCAATAATTTCACATAGATTCGCATAGTCACGTATTTGCACATAATTTCAAACGAACCAAAACACAATACTTGTATTTTATATTTCCACTAACGTTCGGAATTCAAGACTCGTGTATGCGATCCGGTAATTCCCCGGATTACCGTTTATGCAGCTATTAACCTATAACAGTTTACCATGAGACTCACTTAACTAACCTTAGTCAAGTAAAATGCTATGAATATATGTATAAATTAACTAGAGTTTAGTTAAAGTATTAACCTGAAAATGCGAGGTATCACAGGATGAGCGTACTCGAGACGATACAAGTCCTTGGCCATGTGAAGTGGTAATTTGTCAATCGCTACGGCTTTAGGCAAATTATTCACAAAAGAAAAGAGTAGTCGAATGTCAATATTACAACTTTGGGAGTTGTGTTGTTTAGGGTTGGGCGCGTACATTCTTAGGTGATATGTCCCTCACAGTTGAGAGGTGAGCTTACCGGAACGGAAGACCCTCATAATAACTTTAAGAGCACAAATTGTTTAAAAAACGCGTGAAGCTTAGTTTTGAACACATCACTTAAATAAAGATCTACTATTATCCCATACCAAGTAAAATCAGATCTCGAATCAACACCTTTGTTTTGATATTATTTGCTCTTACAGTTTATATCTCTCCTTTTGTTTTTCTTTCAAACACTTAGAATATTTAGTAATTTAGAAAGCTAAGTAGTTAAAATCGTGTCATTGGATTCGATACTCGGTACTTGCTCATTTCTATACTACACTCGATAGGTACGCATGCCTATTATGTGAGTTTTAGATCATTAAGCATCTATCGTTTTATCTATAAATTTAAAACTCTGTTGGGTCTTAAAAGTACAAAGTTTTAAAGGTTTTAAAAGCGTCTTTTAAAATTCACTAAAACCGCACACATAAAGTTTTTGACGCCGTTGCCGAGGACATGACTGTTTTAGAGAAAGGTTTTTTTAAAATTACTAAATTTTTCAAAATCGTTTTTAGTAAAGTCTCATCTTAAAGGTTCTACGTTAATGTATGAACTTGCACTCCTCGTCCATACTAGTACGTCCTCTTGAAGAACCCGAAAGATATTTTCTATCTAGAAGAAAAAATAAATATTAATAATGGCACAAATTGAAAGAAGAATTTCTGATTTTGCTAGACTTTCCATCAATATTTTGGGTCCTAGCATCGCTAGACCCGCCTTTGATACCGACCACTTCAAAATTAAGTCTCATGTCATCCACATGACAAAATCGAATTGCACTTTTCATAGTTTACCCGATGAAGATCTCCATGCTCATATCACAAATTTCCTCAAGATTTGTGATACTTTCAAGTTGTAAAACGTCACACCTGGCGCTATTCGACTTCACATGTTTCTTTTCTCTCACTAAAAGATCGTGCCAAAGCATGGCTAAACTCGCAACCACCAGGCTCCATTACCACTTGCACCGACCTTGCCAAAAAAATTTTCTCGAAATACTTTCCCTCAGCCAAAACCGCAAAGTTAAAACATGACATCACCATTTTTCTCAAGAAGATGGCGAGTCACTTTATGAGGCTTGAGAGCGACTCAAGGATATGCTAAGAAAATGTCCTACCATAGGCTTGAAATTTGGCTTCAAGTTTCATCTTTCTAAAATGGGTTGACAAATTAAGCAAGGCAGACTCTTGACGCAACTGCGGGAGGGATTTTCGGGAATAAAAGACCACAAGAAACATATGATCTCACCAAAGAAATTGTCGTGACTAGTTATCAGTGGTACAACCCTCGAAGTTGGCAATCGAAGACTGGTCTTTATCAAGTTAATCCTGTGTTAATCCTGTGACATCCTGGCAAGCTCAAGTCGAAGCTCTATCAACTCGACTAAACCAAATAAGCAAAGCACAAGTGATTGTCATCACCGCTACAAAACTTCAGCCGCAAGACGGAATTCTTCCTCCTCCTACTCAAGCAAATGTTGAGCAAGTTAACTTTATTGGTACAACCGCCAACCAAACAACCCTTCATAAAGAAACACAAATGAACATTATGAATGATCCAAGCACAAGCAAAGTTTCCCTTGGCTCAATTCGGCTCGAATAGATTATTATTTATTTATTATATATATATATATACACACACATAAATTTCAGTAATATTCATTGCTTTATGCATAACATTTGACCCAATATATGCAAATAAAATATAAGTAGTCTGTTTAACCAATAAAAATTTAAAACCAACTCTAATAGTAAAACCCTAAGTCGTGAAGTGATAGTATCAACCTAAGCCACATATTCGGACACTCGAACCTTAATATTAATGTCATCATCGGACAGCTTGACCTTAGGTGTCACCCCAGCAATGAAAATATTGAAGGAATCATCCCAATTTACGGATGTCCAAATTACTCTCCGTTTGTTACTCACTCGAAAAATTTCACCCCTGAAAAATGCTTGCTAGGTTGTAAATGAGCCGCTCAGCTAGTTACGGTTTGTAAACAAGCCAAGCACGAGGAAATGTCTGCTCGATTCGGCTCGGCTCATGAACAACCTTAGTGGTGCCGTGGACGGTGGCCTTTTGCTCGTTTTTTTTCATTTTTCTTTTAAATATAATAAACAAAGTTATATAAAAGAAACATTTATATTATCAAAACAAATAACATTACATAAAAAAACTAACTTAATCTAGAAATCATAACAACTAAAAAACAATTAATCTATAACTAACACGATTAAACTAAAAAATATAAAACTAACTTAATCATGGCCTTAACATTTGCCACATCGAAATGTGAGGAAAACTCCCACCGTTCCTACTTTGATACTCAACATGCTATCTCAATTGACACGTCTTCGACGGTATCATGACCCCTCTCATCCAAAGTTCTTTTGTATAGAACCTTGAAGTGTTCACAATTGGTATCAATATCGTTCCACTTTCTGTTTATTGAATTAACCATGCGATCTGATCCACCCACTAGCTCTATGAATTTTGCTAGGACGTCATTCCAAATGGAAGACCCTCCTGGTCTCCTTGAATCTTGATCCAAGTCGTCGCCAAAGCAATTTCTTCGTCCTCGCTCCAACTGGTCATGATTAAAAGGGAAGTAGAAGATTGGATGTTAAAGAATGGATGGAAATTAGATGTTAAAGCATAGTAGAATGGGTGAAAATTGGTTAAAATTGTAGTATTAAATAGGTGAAGTTTGAATTAAATGGTAATTATTAGTCGACCGTCCATAGCCAATCCACGGTTTTCACATCACCTGCCATTCGAGCCCCACGCCCTGGGGAACTCGACCGGATTCCCCCAAGATCTAACCACGCTGCTCCCGCAGTTGTGTGGGTGGCGTGGAGGGATTTTACTCATTGTTTTTAAAACCAGTATATATTGGCCGATTATGCCTGTAATGCCGGATACCGGTTGGGAACCCGGTACAAAACACCCCGATATAATGGGGAAATGGTATCTAGTTCTTACCGCCGGTAAAATAAGGTATACCGGTTTGAACCATTATACTAGTATCGGCCCAAGATAAAATTTTGGGTTTTTAACTATGGATCTTTAACACCTTTTAAACTTTTATCGACCATCCCAATTTTTTAACCTAGCGTTTTTTTAACTTTTTCCCTAGTTTCAGATACACAAGTTTAGCGATCATTGAAAATAAAAAACCACATTGTTCTTCCTCACGGTTTATCACTGATTCACTTCAATACCACCATCGCAATCCATCACTTCATCACGTTTATCACTTCCATAACGAGCTTCATCGTGCTTCCACCACATCAGGTTCCAACTTCCATTACCATCTTCATCTATAAGTTTACTTATTTCTTTGAATTTTTGTTACTTGTTAATTGTAAACCATCATATAATTAATGAATTGTTACCTTTAATGCATGTCAGGAAAAGCATACAATTGTTTGAACTTTGAAGAACATATACCCCATCTTACCGGTTTTTAAAACATTGGCTTCTTTCGCACATCCCATGCCTCATACCATGTAGCCTTAGGTGGTGTTTGTCTTTTCCCAAAAACACTTCTGTCCTCTTTTATCTAAGCCACGCAGACACGAGCAGACCTTTGGAGTCTGCAGATTGTTTATTTTTCAAAAGACCTTTCATTTAAAAAGGTCTTCTTGACCTCTTCTTGGTGCAGACATAGACCAAAGTCTTCCCACCACTTCTCAACTTCTTTCTTTTCTTCGATTGTTTGTTTTTCAAAAGACCTTTCATTTAAAAAGGTCTTCTTGACCTCTTCTTGGTGCAGACATAGACCAAAGTCTTCCCACCACCACATCTTCTTCTTTACTAGAAATCATCATCATCCTCCCTCCCTCCACCTTCCGCCGCCACCTTCTCCTCACCTCCCCTTCCTCCGCCGCCTTCTCCCCCGCATCCACCCTTCGCCGCTGCCTTATCCTCCCTCTTCCCTCCCCCCGCCGTCCCTCCTCCCTCTTCGGTCTTTCTTTTCCTCCGTCGCGAATGGGCTCATGAACCCGTGAATGCCACATGCCAAAGATGAACAGGGTTGCGGCTGTGTTCTAGTTGGACCATACTAACCCAAGGCTCCATCACAGGAGTGCACCGTCCTCCCTAGAGAATTTGGTTAAACCTAGTAATTCGTTAAGTTTGGCTATCAACCTACTTATAACTTATTCATATTCATTTGGGTTTGGGTAGATACGATGTCAATCAACTGTATGTTAATTGATTGATATGAAGTTAAATTTATAGATTTAAGTAGTATGGATGTTTATGTCTTTGAAAATTCGATGGTGGGTTGTGGTAGGTTATGGTTATGGTGGGTTGTGATAGTTAATGGTGGTTATGGTGGGTTGTGATAGTTAATGGTGGTTATGGTGGGTTGTGATGGTTCATGGTGGGTTGTGTTGGTTCATGATGGGTTGTGTTGGTTCATGATGGGTTGTGGTTATGGTGGGTTGTGATTTTATGTTACGCTGCAGATGTTAATAAACAAACAATCTTCCTCATGCAGATCGCAAACCTTTGGTCCACCTCTTCTTCTTCAGATGCCTGCAAATGTGGTCCACAGACTGCAGACCTAGCTCAATGCTAGGTGTTGCGCCCGCTGCTCCTCAACTTCGCACGCATAGTGGAATTTTATTTTATTTTTTACGATTTTTTGAAAACGTTACTACTAAAATGAAATTTACGTTGCTACTAAAATTTAATAAACGTTACATCTAAATGAAATTATACGTTACCAAGTTACGTTACTCGGAAAAATATCTATCAAATTCAACTAATAATAATCCAAAAAAATTTAACTAATCTAATTATAATACAATTAAACATGCCCACCCCATTAACCAAAGTTCAACAAGCCCACCCATCCCCCTTTAACCCAAGTCCAACAACTAACAAGCTCACGCGACCCACCTTTGGCCCTTTCACCTTCACAGAACAGAAAAAAAAAGTCTGGAACATTTTTTTTGTTCAAGCAGGAGCAGCATCCATTTAACAAGAAGCGAAGAAACACTACCCTGAGGCGCACTTTTTTAAAACCAAGTTTATATGAAACAACTGCGGTAACAAAAATTTTGAACGTTACTCCTAAAAAAAGAATTCTAGATCCGCTACTGCAGACCTTTTATCTCTTCAAAAATAAACAGCGCCTTAGAAACGTGAATGATTAGAGGCACTAGAAGACCCCACCTTACCACAAAACATTAAACATGTACATGGTACCGACCGTGATGCGATTTAGTCTTGTGACCGATGGAATTGTGGTGGTGATGAATGGCTGTTTGACTGTTTGTAGAGTACGAAAATGACTTGAGAGACGTGATTTAAGAAAGAAAACGTATAAGACCAACCAAAGCATTTCAACGAAGTCTTTAATAGAACAATAACAGTCAACAACACTTTGTGATAAGGTCCACATTGCCCGTTCAACAAGGCATGCAACAAACTATTTATGTCTAACTAGTATTATAATTTAGGGAAAATCACCCAAATGACCATATACTTGGTCAATTTACTAAAATAGCCACCCCAACAGGCAATCGTCTCGGGAGAGACGGCTCACAGGTCCCGAGACGTCTCCATGAGGCTTTAGTGGTGAACCAGTAGCCGATTGCCACGTGTCAAAAATATAATAAAAAAAATCTTCATAGGTCCCGAGACGTCTCCATGAGGCTTTAGGCGTTGGGAGACGTCACAGAGACACTTCTGACACGGTTGCAAAAGACGTTTTAGGAGTTGAGAGACGTCACAGAGACGCTTCTGGCACAGTGGAGACGTTTTAGGCGTCGGGAGACGTCACAGAGTCGCTTGGAGATTTTTTTATTAGAGGAGAGAGAGAGACTTGGGACACGTGGCTTGTTTTGATTGGTCATCGTCTCACCCGTCTTCGAAGTCGGCTCAGATGTCTCGGGATGGGGGAACCGTCTCGGGCAATTTTGGTAAATTGACCAAATCAATAATCATTTGGGTGATTTTCCCTATAGTTTATTAGTTTAATTTATCATTTTTGTTTTTATAGTAATTTATTAATATTTTCCTCAGTGTTTGTTAAAGCTTCAAGTTCCATTATTTACTAATAGAAATAGTAACCAACTTTATTAATCGAGCCTTATCGAGCCCGAGCTGAGCTTAAAACAAAGCTCATTTATTAATCGAGCCCAAACTCGAGACTGACATGTGAACCTTGTCAGACTTGTCGAGCCATAGTGTAATATTAGTTTTATTAATATTTAATACGGAGTAATATTTACTCCCTCATTTAAGTTTGTTTACTTAACGAGGTCGATTTGAGCTTCATTTATCGAGCTCTGAGCTTATTATTTATATTATTTTTATTTAATATATTAATAAATAGATAGTAAATGAGCCGAGCCTGAGCTAAGGTTGAGCTTAAGAAATTTTCAACAAACCGAACTCGAGCTTTGAAAATAAAGCTCCAACCGAGCTGAGCTCGAGCTTGAGTTCTTATAAGTTTTTTAAGCTCGAGCTTGGTCGAGCTCAGACTCGGATTGACTCGTTTGCACCCCTAGTCATTTCGTATTATTCTATTTCGTTTGTAATGTCAAATGGGATTGTCATATATATATATATTTTTTAGACTTTCGAATACTCTATGTTTTATAAACATTCTCAACAATCTTCCATTTTGATAAAAATAAAAACTAGTCATGTGATTATAAAGATATGTCAAAAAAATATTGTTAAATTTATAAAGAAAAATGGAATCCAAATTATAAATTGACTTATTATACTCCTGAATATGAAACCAAGGATACTGATATCTTGGCAGCATTTCGAGTAACTCCTCAACCTGGAGTTCCGCCTGAAGAAGCAGGGGCCGCAGTAGCTGCCGAATCTTCTGAGATAGATGTTACGGAGCCCTTTCCCAGAGATTCTTTAAGGATAAGGATTAGCCCATGTTTAGGGAATTGGGTTTGTTTTGTTCCTGATCACTGCCCTAAAAGAAAACTTTCGTTCAGTGGCATCACAAGGGTTAGTTTGAACGCTTTGGGCAATTGGTAGGTGTCATCCGTCATCCGCGCTAGAGCGCTTCTTCTTTGGGTCCATATGGCTGGTAGGGGTAGCATTGACTATTGGAGTGAGCCAATCCTTTCTTTGGTTCTTTATAGCAGATTAATTATAACAAATCAAAAAAGATCTAAAATAATCAAAATCTATATCATAACTAAAATAAAGAAAATGATCTTCTATTCGAAACTTCTAGTGATCTTCAACCAATTATGAGTTTCAATATAATTACCAGGAGTAAGTGTAAATGCTTCGGGTCCAGTGACTTTCCCCGTTAACTTCCATTATTCGATCGTTACAGAAAAGCCTATTGAAATCGATTGCTTTGCTCTACTCTATATCGAGGAGTCTTGCAGAGAATAGAAAAGAAAGTTGCAAGACCTGCTCATAGAGTTTGGCATCCTGCCGTACAGGGGTAATAAATTTTACTTTAGACATTAAATTATAAACTTGTTAGAGGTGACTGAATATTTTATAGATAAAGTGAGCTTCTAACGTTGTATTTCGGGTAAGTCGCAACGACGTGTCCTATACATTGTTAATTCGGTCTTTGAAAGGTTGATGAAAACTTCAATATAAAAACGAAAAATAGTGTTATAGGAAGGAGATAGAAGACCAAAGATACAACAAAGTGGCATTATAATGCAATTACATCATCAACCTAAAAAACACACTAATTCCTTTAATTTATAACAACTTAATTTGGACATGTTTTTGATCCATAATTATCAATAGTGATGGATCCAGAATTATTTTTTCACGAAGGATATAAATTGGTTGACCTGAAAAAAGGCATGTCAAAACAAGTAAGATCAAAACAATTCATACTAAATTAATAATTTAAATAGTATTCCATAAGTTTTCATTAAAAATTTCACCTAATTAATAAATACCATATTAATTGATTAATAATCAATGTATATTAAAAATTTAAAAGCGTGTTCAATTTTGTTAACAAGTTTACTTGTGTCACTGTTGTGTGTTTTAAAATTAGGGCTATCTCATTTGGTAAAGTTTATTTACATGTAGCAATGTTAAAGCGTAGTCAATTGACAAATTAATTCTGACAACAATTGAGATGATTGAATTTTTCTTTTAGTTTAGACTATATGAGGATAGTTTGAAAGCAATTATGAAGATTATTCAAGATTAACACATTTCTTTGAGTTGGAAAATGAAATGGACGTGGATGAAACTAAATTATATATACACATATTCGGTTAGGTTGGGCTGACTGTGGAACTAATATATACAACCATATGAAGTGGGTTTAGTTATAATTTGTGAGCGCAGTTGCCACTGAGTACGATGTTTCTTTAATGTCGTCCATAATGGACAATGGTGAAGCATGACGCTCCCTTCCTTTGAACTTCCAATCTATACTGTATTATAAAGCATGAGGCAATGATACAAATCAAATTTAAGTAATTACTATACTTTATGCTTATGGTACAACATCTTAATGAAGTTAGTAAGAGGTTAAAATAGTCTTTCTACAATATTATTAAATTATATTAATTAAAACCCATCTAGTATTAAGTATAAAATATTGATAATATAAAAAGATAGTAAAAAGAGTTGTGATATAATTAACATTTCTTTGTTATAAACATATAAATCATGGCGACTATACATATTCTAACTCCCATATACTATTAAGTTTGTATTAATGTTTTCTTTGTTATTAACATATATATTATGACGACTATACGTATTCTAACTCCCATATACCATTAAGTTTGTATTAATGTTATGTTCCTATGAATAGAGGCTTATTGTACTTGGTAAAACTCATTGATAAAGAACTCTATCATTTTCCATCCTATTTTCTCTCTATAATCTTTGTTCTTATGTTTACATACGTTATATAGTGGTTGCTAAGAATAACCATTGAGAATACGGGAAGTGGTAGCATCTTGTCATAAACTTTAACAACTCATGTTCCTGATTGAGATATAGCTTAAAAGAGAAACACGCAAGATGTGAAGCGAAATGTATTACGAGGGAAATTGTGGACAATGTTGGAAAATCCGTGCATCATGACACATGTCAGTGATGTAACACAAACAAAAACACTCCCGTTTTGTAATATGATTAAACTCGTTGTTTGTTTGATTTCGCATGTATGTTGGTGATGATGGAACTCTCGCATCTAGAACGATTTGTGGTAGTTTGATGTTGTTATTTGAATATCCAATCTAATTCACATCCATTCGAATTAGAACGTACCAACATGGATGACTTCCATGTTATTGTTACAAAACCAAATACATTAACTTTCCTTGTATTCGTTACATTTATTATGAGTAAAAGTTATGTTGGATCAGTGGCTGTTTTTATGAACACTTATGTGTTTATCAGATTTATCTATGAGTTATTAAGCAGCGGAAATACAAGTGTTCAAAGGTCTAAAAGATCACTTTGATGAGGAGTTATTACTCCCCCTTGACTGAACAATAAATGAGAAACAATAAATGATCTAAGTACAAAGCAGTAATAACAGTTTATGTTTCTCAGATGTGAAGTGGAAATTATAAGTTTAAAGCCCGAAGGATTTCAATATAAGTTTAAAGATATTACACAAAATCACATATTTGAAAATAGATGAACAAACTCATCTATTTATAGACTAATGTACTAAACTGTAGTCTGAAGTAATCTAAGATATTTAACAAAGATATTATGCAAAGATAAGGTTACTACAGTCCGTACATTGAAACTTGAAATCAAGACTTTAACAAAACTATATAATAATCAAACTGCTGATCTTCAGTCGGTTAGAAGCTTCCGAGGGAAAGTGCTGATGAGTGACAAACTGCTGATGAGCAGTTTGTCTTCAGCAGTTCTTCAGTGAAATGTCTGGTTAGACTTCAGAACTTCTGATGAGTTTACTCTTCAGTACTTTGTGTTTGTTCTTCAGAACTTCTTCTTTTTGTTCTTCAGCAGTTCTATACTTAGGCAGATATGGAATAGACTAAGGTTATCAAAAAGGTGGTTTCGTCAATCCTCTTCGTCCCAACAATCTCCCCCTGGATTGATGAAGCCAAAACCTTATCTATCCTTTATTGTTGTCCTTTTCTCTCTTCTAGCATCCTCCAGATCTCTGCTGTCATCCGGGTGGTAAGAGTACATCTTTGTTGCTCAGTGAGAGGACCAAGTTCAGGTGTTAAATGTTGAATGGTGAGAAGGTCTTTGGACGATAAAATACTCAACTCCTTTGAGTTTCTATAGACCTTACTTGAACGGTCTCTCCTGGTCACAAGTACTGAGTTGGATTCAGTAAATGACCATTTCACAATGTTTACCTTTGACCTGTCAAAGTCAGAGGCATAGGAAACCAAGCCTGTTTCCTTAGGTTGACCTGATTGAGGAATGTCTTCTATTTCAGTGACTCTCAGGTGAGACTCTTGACTTCCTTGTAATTCAGCAGCACCTTGGATTGGCATGTTGGGCAGGTGATGCTCTGTAACAACCCTTGTATGTGTCTTCTCTTGGATGGATTGTTGTAACTGATAAGCATAGGTAGCCTTGTCTCTGAATTGGGTCAAGATGGGTTTCTCTTCAACATCAAAATCACCATGTACAAGCTGATCTCCTTCTAGTAAGATCATTTTGAAGTCAGTCTTGACAATGGGATCTCCATCTGCTTTTCTTTTGGTGGCTGGCCTTCCTAATGTACCAGATGACCTTTTGACAATAGAAGTTGTTTGGACTTCTTGGCTTTCAAATCTTTCTGGTTCAGCAACTTTCTTTGCTTTGAATTTCTTGTAAGCCTCATATAAAGTTTGTTCTTTCCATCTGCTGATTGAGGCTTTTGAACCATAGCCATTAGCCACTAATTCTTCAATCACTTAAGCTCTTTTGGCTTTCCTCTCATTTTCAGTTGCTATTCTATCGGATAGCATTTGTGCTCTTCTAGTCAGCTCTTGTGTTGAGAGTCTTTTGAGGGCCACTTGCTTTGATTTGGAGTTCTTTGTAATGAATGCTATAAGCTGTGCTCTTTTGTCTTCTTCAGCAGCAGCTTCAAGTGCTCTCTCTTCAGCCTCAAGCTCATCAAGTTTCTCTTGGTACTTGATCAGTTTTTCTTCAAAGCTCAAGTCTTCTCTGGTTTCTAGGCTGTTCCATACTCTGTCTTCTTTTGCCTTCTTAGCAGCTTCTTTTAAACTCTTTTCCAATAAATCTTTTGACATGCTGATGGGAGTAGGGTTTAAGACAGCTGTGGAAGTTGTTGTAGGCAAAGGAGTGGGAGCAGGTTCTTTTTCAGTTGCCTTAGGAACTTCTGAAGATGGTTTAGGAGGTAAAACTGCTGATGTGGTAAGTGGAGTCACAACTGCTGAAGGATTGTCTTCAGTAGTTTGAGAAATGTAATCAGCAGTTCCCTCTGATGCCTTAGATAACTTGAACTCTGGTGCTACTTCTTTTCCTGGTCTTTGTGTTGGTCTATCAGCTTCTTGATCAGGAGTTTGTCTTTGTGTAGCATCTGTTGGTTCCTTAATCATCTCCCCCTTTTTGGCTTCATCCACTTCTGGAAGCCTAATAGAATGAGATGTTGCAGCAGACAACCTTGCCAGTTGATCTTGTGTTTCATCCATTTTCTTGTTCAACTCAGCAAGTCTCGAGTTGATCAACCCAAACTGATTGTTAGCTTTTAACTCCCAAGCAGTTGTGAAGGGTTTGAGTTGATCAGTTATGATTTGTTTGAGTGCCTGATACAGGGGACCATCTGGGCTGCATAGTTGGTTCAGATCTATGCTTGTGAGCCCAGTGAATTGGGTAGGTTGTTTTGGTGAAGGGGTGCTTTTTGGGTGATCTTCAGATTGCTCTGAAGATGCCAGTTTTGGGGATTTTTGGGCTAACTGGTCTTTAACCTGATCTTTGGTGACCAGCTTCTTGAGCTTGGAGACCTTAGATGCAGGACCTTCAATGTCAACCGTCAATTCAGTTTGTGGAATGTTTGATTCATCAACCAACTTAATGGAATCATCTGAATCCCTGATAGTGTCCTCAGAGAGGGCAGGATCAGTTATATCATGAGCTGGACCCAAACCAGTAGTCTCATGAACCTCTTTGTCTTGGTTCTGAGGTTTTCCTACCTATGGCCTTAGGCCTTCATCAGTAGTTGCCAAGTTTGAGGTCTTAGCTATGTTACTACTGTCCTCAGGTTCACCACTGGGTGATAAGTGAGTAGTAGCAGCCTCAAAAGTATCAAAAGTTTGCAAGTTTGGGCTTACAAACTCTTGTTCATCCTCATCTCTTTGGGTTGGGCTAAAGGGATCCACATTCATGTCAACTTCTGAAGGTATCTCCCCAATTTGATGTGTTGTAAGGGGAGTGACATGTGGTGAATGGGTTCCTTTAAGTCCTGAGAGAAGTTGGGCAATTTCTATGGTTGTATGTGAGGGTTCAGGTTCAGTAGTTGTGATGGGTTGGTGTTCAGGAGTTTGGGTGGGTTCAGGAATGGTTTCAGCAGTTTCAAAAGCAGGGTCAACAGTTATTGGTTTCTTAAATCTTTTTCTTTGGAAAATAACTGTGACAGGTTTTCTTTTGGGTGGTGGAGAAGGAGTGTGCTGAGAGGATGTTTCAGCCACTTCCTTTTCAAGTGCAGATTGCACATCAGTAGTTTCAGGTTTCTCCACTTCCTGAACTTTCTTTTTCAGTGACTTGGTTGTTTTTGGTTTTTGTTGTATAGGGTTTTTAGTTTTCTTTTTGGGTTTGGAAGATGTGGGTTCCTTGGGGATGGGTTGTTCTTCCCCTTGGTCATCTTCTAGCATAAGAGCTGGTTTGTTGTGCCTAGAGAATACTTGAGCAGTTAAAGGGTTTAAAGTTGTTGTTTCTCCCTCAAGTACTCCCTCTCCAAGTTCTTTTATTATGCACTGCATAACAAACCTTGGATACAACAAAAATTTCTTTTTATCATTTTCATGATGTAAAACCAGTTCATTGAAAAACAGTTTTGATGCCTTGAAAGAAGTTTCATTTATGATGGAATGAAAAATAGGTTGAAAGGTTGAAGGCATCTGATCTATTGACCCAGTTTTTGGACTAAGACACATAATAATATAATGAAATAACAGTTTATATTGTGGGTCAAAATATTTTTTGTAAACTGTTGCTTGTGCCAAAGTACCTTGGTAGCCACACTCTGTCATGGTCAGATGAATATCTGAGGTTGGAATATGCTCAGGTGCCTCAGAATCCTTCAAACCAAGCCTGATGCTTAGTGTTTCTGGTGAGATGGCCATCATTTTCCCTTTTATTGATGATCTGAGGGAAATCACTTCATTGTTTACTTTCACTGTCTCTGAATTTGCCCAGAACTCATTAAGAGTTTCTTCATGAATGGGTGGATCGATGGTGAAAGCATCATAGTATTGGGATTTTATGATGAGATCAAGTATCTCATCATACTGGGACCAGGCTTCATCTTTAACAAAGTAGCCTCTTTGGTTGTGTCCCTGTTTTAACACGAGAGCCATGGATGTTTTTGATCGAACAGTAATTTGTTAGGTTAGAGAAGGGGTTTTGCTTTGAATTTGAGAGAGAAAGAGGGAATTTTGCTTTTTGAATGGATAAGTGTTGGAACAGGGTATTTATCAGAAGTTTTTAACCGACTAGGTCAAACTTCTGACGAGTGAAAAGTCTGTTTTACCCTTTTAGTCAAACTGCTGAAGAAGAAAGGTTTCTTCATCAGTGGTTTTAGTTATCTCATCAGCAGTTTCAGCTGCTGATGCAAATGACTTTTAAAACACTTTTCTAACTTCTGATTTTCATCAGTAGTTATATCCATTTTGAAAATATCCCATTTTGATGTTTATCAGTAGTTTTCAAAATTTGTTCATCAGAACTTTCTCTTTTCTCAAATTTTTGGTCTTCAGAGGTTTGTGACAGATAAGTATGTAAGTGAAAAATAAAATATGTGCAGAATTAAAAAGTGAAACACTTACAGACTTTCTTCTAAGTTTAACATCCCAAGCATGGATACTAACCTCTGAAAAGTTGTTGAATCAAGGGGTTTGGTGAAAATGTCAGCTATTTGATTAGCTGTTGTGACATGCTTCACCTCAATCTTGCCTTTTTCATAGCAATCTCTTATGAAATGATACCTGATTTCAATGTGTTTAGTCTTTGAAAACTGAACAGGATTTTGAATGATGCTAATGGCAGATTTGCTGTCTACTAAAAGTGGGGTCTTGGTCTCTTTGATTCCATAATCAAGCAGTTGATATTGGAGCCATTGTATCTGTGAAGTACAGCTTGCAGCAGCAATGTATTCAGCTTCAGCTGTTGAAGTTGCCACAGATGTTTGTTTCTTTGATTGCCATGACACCAGACAGTTTCCTAAGAATTGACAACCACCAGATGTTGATTTTCTTGACATTTTGCAGCCTGCATAGTCACTATCTGAAAAAGCAGTTAACTTGGTATTGCTTGAAGCAGGATACCAAATCCCTAAAGTAGGAGTTCCTTTCAGATATCTGAAGATTCTTTTGACTGCAATTAGATGAGATTCTCTTGGTGCAGATTGGTATCTAGCACAGACACAAGTTGAAAACATGATATCTGGTCTAGAAGCAGTTAGATATAAAAGAGAACCTATCATACATCTATACATGGTTTGATCAATGTGTTTCCCTTGATCATCTGGTTCAACTTGTGTGATTGGTGTCATGGGAGTGGAACATGTTTTACAGTCTTGTAAAGAAAATTTGTTCAATAATTCTTTAACATATTTTGATTGATGTATAAATGTTCCATTTGACTGTTGTTTGATTTGCAGTCCCAAAAAGTACTGCAATTCTCCCATTGTACTCATTTCAAATTTTGATTGCATGAGTTTCTTAAATTCTTCACACAGTTTTGAATTTGTTGAACCAAAAATGATATCATCAACATATATTTGAACAAGTAAGACATGATTTCCAACATGTTTTATGAAAAGAGTTTTATCAATGGATCCCCTTGAGAAGTGATTCTTAAGCAAAAAGTTTGAAAGTGTTTCATACCAGGCTCTTGGAGCCTGTTTTAGCCCATAAAGAGCTTTGTCAAGTCTGTAAACCCAATCAGGATGAGAAGGATCCTCAAACCCTGGAGGTTGACAGACATACACTTCCTCTTTTATTTTTCCTTACAAAAATGCACTTTTGACATCCATTTGATAAACTTTAATGTTGTTGGAAATTGCATAAGCTAAAAATAACCTGATAGCTTCAAGTCTTGCAACTGGTGCAAAGGTTTCATCATAATCAATTCCTTCCTCTTGGGAATAACCTTGTACCACTAGTCTTGCTTTGTTCTTGATGATCATACCAGCCTCATCTGATTTGTTTCTGAAGACCCATCTTGTTCCAATTGGTTGCTTGTTTTCATGTAAGGGACAGATTTCCCAAACCTGTTGTTTCTTGAATTGAAGCAATTCTTCTTGCATTGCTTGCACCCAATTGTTGTCTTTGAGGGCTTCTTGATACTTCTTTGGTTCCAACTGAGAGATGAATGCTGAGAATAAGCAAAAGTTAGAAAGCTGGTTTCTTGTAAGTACCCCTGATGCAATATCACCCATAATTTGATCCAATGGATGATCCTTGTGTTCAATCAGTTGTTGTAAACCTGTACTGGATGATGGCTCTACAGGTTCTTCAAATAAACCACTGAGATTGATAATATCTGGTTCAGCTGTTATTTGAACTTCAGGAGTTTTAGGTTCAGCTGAATCAGTAGTTTCAAAATGTTCATCAGTAGTTCCTGAAGTTGAAGCTATTGAAACTTCTGAAGGTTTGATAGTTGATCTTCTGACTGTGTTTGGAGTCCATGGTGCAGGACTATCATCTTCAAATCCTTGAAAACCATTTTGAGGAGGTTTGGATGATTCAACAGTCTTTTCAGGTCCGAAATGAAAATTGTCAAGATCAAATAATTCTGCAGGATTTGCTGGAATAAGAGTGTGTTTTGATTCATTGAACTTGACATTCAGTGTTTCTTCTACTATCTTGGTTCTTGAATTGAAAACTTTGTAAGCTTTTCTCAAAGGAGAATAACCAAGAAAATAACCTGTGTCAACTTTTGCAGCAAACTTAGAAATAGAGTCTTTGATGTTGAGGATAAAACATTGACATCCAAAAGCCCTGAAGAAGGAGATAAGGGGCTTAATGCCATGAAGAATTTCATAGGCAGTCTTGGTATGTCTCTTGTTGATAAGAACTCTATTCTGAACATAACATGCAGTGTTGACTGCTTCAGCCCAAAAATACAAAGGTAGGCCTGAATCAGCTAACATTGTTCTGGCTGCTTCAATTAATGTTCTGTTCTTTCTTTCTACCACACCATTTTGTTCAGGAGTTCTGGGAATGCTGAACTGTCTAACAATCCCTTTAGACAGACAGAATTCATCCAGAGTTTTGTTCCTGAACTCTGTCCCATTGTCACTCCTGATGACTTTGACAGATAGAGAGTATTGCTTCTCTACTTGTAGAATAAAGAACTTGATGATCTCAGCTGCCTCATCCTTGGAATATAAGAAGAAGACCCATGTGAATCTTGAGTAGTCATCAATGATGACCAAACAGTACTTCTTCTTACCAAGGCTCATAATCTTGACTGGTCCAAATAAGTCCATATGGAGTAGTTGAAGACATGCAGTTGTTTTTGATTCTTCAATAGACTTATAAGAGGACTTATGCTGTTTACCTTTAAGACAGGAAACACAGTGTTCTTTGCACTGATATTCCTTCAAAGGTAGACCTCTGACCAAGCCCATTTTTGTGACTTTATTGATGGTTTTAAAGTTCACATGGCCAAGTCTCCTATGCCAGAGATCATTTTCTGAAGTTGATGCCTTTGAGAAGAAACATGCAGTCTTGTTCAATACTTTGTCTTTTTCAATGTCCACTGCATAGACATTGCCACATCTTTTGGCAATCAGCAAAGTATGATCTTCAATGATCTTCTCTATCAACTTCTGGCCTTCTGGTGATATGATCTTGCATGCTGTCTTTGTGAAAAAGGAAGAATATCCTTTGTCACACATTTGAGAGACACTCAGCAAGTTGTACTCAAGGTTTTCAACCAGATTGACCTTGTCAAACTGCATTTTGCCTGAGGATACATTGCCATATCCTAGCACATATCCCTTGGCATTGTTCCCAAAGGACACAGATCCTTCTCTTTGACTGATAAAATTGTTTATCAGGTATCTGCATCCAGTCATGTGCATTGAGCCTCCACTATCCACATACCATATGCTGTTCAAACCTCTGGAGACTCTCTGCACAAGATAGCAAATTAGTTAGTTTTGGCAACCCAAGCCAGTTTGGCTTTGGGTTTGCTCTTGAGAACAGGTGCAGCTTGTTGTGGACCATTTTTAGTAATCCATGTCTTTTTGGAAATGGATTTGTCTTTAAGAACAATGGTGGGTTCTTTTTGGTTTCCACCATCAACTTTGGTCATCAAAAGTTTAACCAGGTTTATCAAATCTTTAACTTCAGCAGTTTGTGAAACTGCTGATGAGTTAGGTGAAACTTCTGAAATTGAACTTTGAGAAGATGACCTTTGTTGAGATAAAGGCTTCTTCTTAGAAAGGGTTTTGTTTGATTGTTGTTTGTTGGGAAAAAAGGTATTTTGATAATCTTGTTTTATCTGTTTTCCCACAATCAATTATTGTCTTTGTTTGTTTAACTGATTTACCTTTCTAAATTTACAAAGTTCAGTTATGTGGTTAAACAGACCACATATTTCACATGCTTTTGCCTTCTCTTTCCTTTTAGATAGATCAAGAGAGCTGGAAGGCAATTTACTGACAAAATCTGATTTTTGAAATAGGTCATCAGCAGTTTTCAGGGTCTCAACTCCTGATGTAGTTGAAACTGCTGATGGCTTATTGTCAGTAGTTTTAACTTCTGCAGTACTTCCCTTTTTGAGGAAGTTCTGATGGTAGGATGTGCATTCCTCCATATCAGAAGTTTGAATCAATTTCTTCCCATCATTATCAGTTTTGTGGGTGAAATCTGTTGGTGATTCAGTGTGGGTATAACCAATGCCAAACTTAACATTGGCTGCAGTTTGTTTGTTAAGTAACATTTGATACCCTTTACAAGACTCAACCCATTTTTCACAATCAACCTTGGTGTCAGCAAGCTCTTGTCTGACTTTTCCTAGGCTGTCTATCATGGTTTTAATTTGTGCTTCTGTTTCAATGGATTTATCATTCAGTTTGGAAATTTCTTTGTTTTTCAACATAATTTTTCTTTCCAAATCACACTTCATTTGTGTGTATTTTCTTTCCATGTCATTGGATTTGCCTTGTAAATGCACATTAGTTTCTCTAATTAAAGCAAATGATTCTTTGCAAGATTTTGTGCAAAGCTTTAACAGAGATTGTTGTGATACCTGTGTGAGAGCAGAATTTGAAGAGTATCCTTCAAAGGCCATTAAAGCAAAATTCTTTCTGCCATTATCAGGTTCTCCCCAGTTGACATCATAGACCTTATTGTCTGCATCCTGACTGCATTCTGATGTGTCATAAGGAAGACTGCTCCAGTCAACATACCCTGAGGTGAATAAGCTTTGTTGCTGAGGGGGTTGTTGAGTTTGTGCAGGAAGTTGAGCAGTTGGAAATGGAGGCATGAGCTGCTGTTGTTGTTGAGCAGGCATCTGTACATATTGTACTTGTGGCACATATTGGACATTTGGAGCTTGTGCCTGTACAAAATGAGCACTCCCATTAGTTCCATTATTCCTATTATATGAGGGGTTATATTGATTTCCAGAGGACATTGGTTGGTTATAGCTAGAGCTTCTACACTCTCTAGCAAAGTGTCCCAACTTCTGACACTTATGACATCTCAGTTTAGATTTGTCAAAACCAACTTTTGTTGAATTGTTTAGTCCTGGAAATTTCCTTCCTGACCTTTTATAAAATTTGTTAGTTTTTAAGCTTAACAAGGCCAGTTGGTGCAATATTTCCATTTCTTCTAAGTCATCACTGCTAAAATATTTTAAATCATCCATGATGAAACACATGTTGTCAGCAGTTTGACTTAGTTCTTCATTGTCATAAGCTGGGAAAGATCCATCTGATGAGATCCCAGCTGTTTTGTCAATGTGGTCAAAAGAACCAAAATTATTAGAACAGGATGGTGAGTCATGTCCTAATAAGGCTGTGCTACCCGGAGTATAGTCATCAGCAGTTTTACCAGATTCCTGCAACTTTTTCTTTTGATTGATTTCTCTTTCAAAAGTTAATAATTTACCATGTAACCTAGTTAGGTTCAAGGTGTTAAAATCTGAACTGGTTCTGAGGACTATAGAGTAAGTTTCCCATTTTGAAGGTAAAGACCTTAAAAATCTATGCAACATAGACTCAGTTGTATAGGTCTGATTGTTTATTTTTAACTCAGAGATGAGTGAAGAAAATCTTTCAAACTGTTGAGTTAAAGTTTCACCCTCTATGTGAGTAAAAGTTTCATATTGTTGAGCCAATATTTCTCTGATGTTGGCTATCACCTCAGCAGTTCCTGCAAACTGCTCTTTTAGGCAGTCCCACAGCTCTTTGGCACTTTCACAGTGTAAAAGGCCAGCATAAATTTCATTTGGGAGAGCCATAGCCAACATGGAGAAAGCTTTTGCATCAAGCTCAAATTTTTGGAAATCTTCCTCCGTGTATTCTTTTGGGTCTTTTGGTCTTTCAGTCTTACCCTCTGGATCAGTAACAACTGGTTTGTGAGGTCCAAAAACTACAGACCTCCAACATCCAGTGTTTGTTTGAGAAATAGTATGTGCCAACCTTTTAGACCATATGTTATATTCATTTCTGACTAACATGGCAGGTTTGTTGGCAGATCCAGTATTGTAGGGATCCATTTTTAAGAAGTTTGGATTTGTCAATACTTTCTTAAAGTGATGGATTTAAAAAGTGAGCCTTTTATCCTTTTTATTGAATATCAATATTGAGCCTGTGTCTGAATCTCAATTTGTTAGATTGATTTTGATCAGATTAACCAGACGCTCTGATACCAATTGTTGGATCAGTGGCTGTTTTTATGAACACTTATGTGTTTATCAGATTTATCTATGAGTTATTAAGCAGCGGAAATACAAGTGTTCAAAGGTCTAAAAGATCACTTTGATGAGGAGTTATTACTCCCCCTTGACTGAACAATAAATGAGAAACAATAAATGATCTAAGTACAAAGCAGTAATAACAGTTTATGTTTCTCAGATGTGAAGTGGAAATTATAAGTTTAAAGCCCGAAGGATTTCAATATAAGTTTAAAGATATTACACAAAATCACATATTTGAAAATAGATGAACAAACTCATCTATTTATAGACTAATGTACTAAACTGTAGTCTGAAGTAATCTAAGATATTTAACAAAGATATTATGCAAAGATAAGGTTACTACAGTCTGTACATTGAAACTTGAAATCAAGACTTTAACAAAACTATATAATAATCAAACTGCTGATCTTCAGTCGGTTAGAAGCTTCCGAGGGAAAGTGCTGATGAGTGACAAACTGCTGATGAGCAGTTTGTCTTCAGCAGTTCTTCAGTGAAATGTCTGGTTAGACTTCAGAACTTCTGATGAGTTTACTCTTCAGTACTTTGTGTTTGTTCTTCAGAACTTCTTCTTTTTGTTCTTCAGCAGTTCTATACTTAGGCAGATATGGAATAGACTAAGGTTATCAAAAAGGTGGTTTCGTCAATCCTCTTCGTCCCAACAAGTTACTATAATTCTCTATATACGTTGTCTTCATCATGTCATATATAAAGAACAAAAAAAAGACTGATATTTAAGTGAAGAGGTTAACAAAACAACAATAATAAACACACGACTATACTAAATGTATGTAAAGCTATAAATAATAATTTATATGTTTGACCCTCATGGTAAATTAGTTGTAAAGTCTAATCAAATCAAATTAAGCAAACCAACTTGATTTTTGATCAAACCGAGCTCGAGTTTAAGATTTCATCTTTATTTTAGATTAGAGTCAACCCAAACCAACTCGGTATGAAGTGCAAGTCAAAGTCGAGCTAGCTCTGGATCGAATCAACCTTTAAGTGTTTTGTTCCCTGCCGCATCGCGCAAGCATCCCACTAGTCATTCTAATACAACCATAATTAGGTTCTTATAGTACCATGATTCCTATACGATATTTATGTATGCATAGTTATATATCACAACTCTTAGTGCCAACAATCCGAAAGCCTAAAGTTTACCTATATATATATATATTATAGAACTTGGGAGCGCAAACCCCTAGCTTTATTTTACTCCCCCTTAAGCCGGTTTTGACCATAATCTCCAGCAAGTTGCCAAGAAAATGATGTAAAATTGTCGCTTCTTCTTGATAGTTCTCGTATTTCATCAAAGTATTCTAGCGTCTCCTGAATAAATCCACAGTTCGAACGAAGGACATTTGCAAAAGGCGTTCCTCGACCAACTAAAGCTTCCAATGTTGGGATTTTACCAGCTGCCGCTCTCCAAACAAATTGCTTTACTTTGGATGGGCTAGGCCAATTGTTTCATTGAAACTTCTGCGCGGTTTGTATAATGTCATTTCCCACAACAATTGCTTTGTACTCTAACTCACCGTGTAGTCTATACCCTTATCGTTCTCCCATGCTCATTTATCATCTCCTGTAACTTAAATGTTTAAGATGATCTATTACCTGATTTTCTTTTAACAGAGAAGGGAGCAGTGGCGGAGCTTGGAGATTGAATCAGTAGGGCTGGACTCATTTTTTTTCCGATCGGCAGGGGCCGAAAGATCAAATCAGTAGGGGCCAAACTCAATTCATATTAAATTTTTTTATGAAAATCGCAAAATTCCATGACTGCGTCAAAAAAACGACGAGATCTGGGCACCTCCTGACCTCCACCATGCTTCGCCACTGAAAGGAGCATTTTATTTTACGCAACAACCATCGCTTTGTAGCCCGCAGCTAGGAAACAAATCAAACACAAACACACTTCAGTTCGTTCAACCATTTAATATATGAATACCATCTCTAGATCAATTTTCTATCTAAATTTATCCACCTTTGCTCTCTATTTCATCCACATGAAAGTGATGGAGTTTAGCTAAAGAACCTTTTAACTTGTTGCGAATGATTATAATTTATTAATGAGTGAGATATTATTAATTTTTGTAGGTTAATGCAGATAGCGATGATTAAAGGTTAAATGATAAACAATGGTCTCATAAACTTAAATTAACTAAAATAATGATGCTTTGCGAAATTCATGGCCCAATAAAGTTCTGTTAAGTTGTTAACAAACAAAATTTGTAAAATAAAAATTATTTATATTTTTATTTATATACATTTAAAGTCGTATGATTCAACTTTTCCACCTGAAATGACATGACAAAACTTATAATAAGGCCGTAAGCAGGGGCGGACCCACGTTATGTGGATCGGGGTCCCCGGACACCAATGTTTTTTAAAATTTTAGTAGAGACGGTATATTAAATTTTTCAGGGACCCCATAAAAATAAGTAGCTGGAACCCATGGTAACAAGATTTAGTTTGGTGTGGTGGTAAAAAGCTTGCCTTTTGTTTTCAAGGTCACGGGTTCCATTCTTGTTATTACCATTTTGTTGCCTTTTTTTATTCCAAATACCACCCTCCAGTCTTTCACCCTTGCCTTCATCAACACCTCCCTTATAGGATGGGCTGACCAACTCCCTTATGGAATGGGTTGGAACTTAAAGAAAGTCTAAACTAACAAACTAATATAGAGAGCCCACATTGAAGTGAATTTCTTATGTTGACTTATCAAATACGTGTTCACATTATCGATTTATTTTGCCATCAAATGACAAATAATAATTGTCCTATTAGCTATAGCTTCAAATGTTTACTTTTAATATTATAATAACCTAACGTCTTTTTGACTAGAAATGATTTGTGAACTTGTAATAAAAAAACATTTGGGTGATATTTAACTTTGATTGCAGTTTCAAACTTCATTCACTTGACCTTGACCTTGACCTTGACCTTGACCTGTTAAGCTAACATTATAACCCTAATGTGACCCTCATATAATTGAACTGGTTGAAATATACCATATTTAATTATAGTAGATTTATTAGAGGTGCTAATTTCGAATGGCATTGTATTTTCATTATGTGTTTCTTATGATATTGTAAGTTATTGTGTTCCCCATTTTGTCCCGACCTGACCCGACCCAAATGGCGCCCAACCCGAAAATTCCAACACTTGGTTGTGGAAAATCTGAACACTGAAAATAGGGGACCCCATTAGGAAAAAATCCTGGGTCCGCCACTGGCCGTAAGAAATGCTATCATCCTGAAATACGTACAATTATCATCGAGTAATAAATCTTTGAAACTTCACGAATTTAGAGTGTTGGGGGTTGAGTTTTGAAATGAAATTTTAAATTATTGTGTTTTGAAAACGAAAATAATCAGTTTTCAAAACACAGATCATGATGTAATTTTCTTTGTCCGGGAATAAAACACAGATCATTTTGTGTTAAAAAAAAAATCAGTTTTAGTGTTAGGGTTGAGTTTTGAATGGATTTTTATGCTATCAAAACGCAATAATAAAAAAACAGATCCACTTTTACCGCAGCAAAACGCATAATCAGTTTTCGAAAATCAATCAAAACCATTTTCAGTTGTTTCTTTTGATCTTTTTATACTATCGTTATACATGAGAAATGCAACTTTTGTTTCCACATCCATATTAATTTATTTAATAATTTTCTTTTAATATGATTAATTGAACACATGTATTTCGTAAATCGAGAGACATGTGACTTTCATCTTATCTGTATTTAGGTATCATCTAGCAGTATGCTCATGAAGATTATTCGATATGTCCACCATTTTCAATAATTATTTTTTAGTTATCATTTTGTCATACTTTTCATAGTTACATTTTCAGAATCACAAATAAGTTTTATATACTGTTTCTTTTTATAGTTTTATTCAAAATAAGATCGAATTTTTACTTTATGTTTTGATGAATAATCTTTCAAATAATAAATAAAAGTTTATAATTATGTTACAAAGATATATTAAGTTATACTACTATAGAAGAATTATTGAAATGATATGTAGTAGAGAAGAATTGAATGCTCAATTATTGTATATAAACAAATTCGGGGCATTGTCAATAAAGATTATTTGTCTTCTCTTGCCTACTTCTATAAGGTTATAAGGTAACGTTTGGTATGATAGAATGAAAGAGAGAATAGAATGTATCATTACGATGTAATGAAAAAATAGTGTGTTTGATTGGATAAAGGAATGTAATCACTCATTCTACAATGCATTTCATTCCCACAAAACTATTTCATCCATCCCCTATCTTTTTTTTTCATTTCATCCCTCATTCACCTTTTACTAACAAAACCATAACCCACCACCATCGTCACCACCCACCACTGCTATTACCACCACCCACCACTACCGTTGTCCACCACCACCCACCACCACCGTCGTCCACCATCGTTGCCGCCGCCACCGTCCCCCACCACCGCCGTCACCACCCACCACCACCACTGTTGTCGCCAACAACCACTACCTTCACTCACCCGCCACCTACAATCACCACTACCAACCACCACCCACAACGCCACCCACCACCGCCACTACTCACCATATTCAACCACCCACAATCACGGCCATCCACCTCCACCTTCCACCGTCGCCACCCACCACCGCCGCTACCGCCACATATCACAACCCACTATCACTGCCACTGACCACCACCCACCATCGCCACTAACCACCGATTTTATTCCTTCGTCTTTTTTTTTTCTATCCAACAACAAAAAGTAACTGTTTGTTTTATTCCCACATAGCAACCAAATAAGACACGGGATGGTAATGATCCATTCCATTACCTTGTCCATTCCATTATCTCATTCATTCCATTCTCTCATCCATTCCATTACCCCATACCAAACAGACCTTAAGACTATGAGGTGTGGTAAAGGCAAGTTTTGGAAGGACTACGCGTTGAAATCGATTTTTATTGACCAATCAGAATTGCCTAGGTTCTACCCGTAGTCTTCCTTGGGTAGTCCTCCACTTCTATTGATCCATTTTTTTATTTTAAATTAATAGCACACATAAAATATAAAAACCACATAAATATTACAATAGAAGTAGACATTAAAAAAAAGCAAAAGCTAAAAATTAAAAAAAAAGTTACCGAAAAAAAATAATGAAAGCTAAAATTAAAAAAAAAAAGTTACCGAAATAAAAAAACAACACCTAAACATTAATAAAAAAACACTAAACATTAAATACCAACATTAAAAAAACTGCATCAATTGCCATGCCAGAAGATGGGGATGCTGAATTCGGTGTTGTGAGCAGCCCGATAGTCTTCTCGTGTGCGTTGGACTGTCGTTCGTTGGGTATACCGGGATTCACTTCCATCGTGGCTTGAAATAGGGTGTTCCATCTCGTACACTTTCTATATAGTTCAGCCACTTATAAACGAGCTGATCCACGTTGCGGTGATTTGTTTGGCTTAATTGATTGAATTCCTCCAAAACATTGATCCAAAAAGAAGATGTACGTATTTGCATTTTCGGCCGTTGTTAGGTTCATATTGATCCAGGCCGTCACCAATTTGATCTCCTCATCTGAATTTCAAGCCATTTTTTAGAGAAGATGATGAAGTTTTTTTGGTGGTTTTTATAAAAAAAGGGTGAAGAAATGTTGATGGTTTTTAAAAAAATTGTAAAGAAATGTGGATGGTTTTATAGGTGAAAAATGGTAAAAAAAATTTTTAAAACGGTAACTCGTTTGAGGGCCCCACCATTTTAAAACACACCAATCACGTCTTCGTCGTACAATATTAGACGCTTTGGACGGGTTGGGAACGGCTGAGGCGGTGTTAGCCGACCCAAGACGATGAAGATGGGCTGGGGGCGACCCCCATACCCAATAGGCTAAGAGATTAAGAGTAAAATAAATAATTGCTTAACTCAACTTATAACTAATATTACATGTAATTGCAGTGGAAAAAATGACAGTTTGGCTTTGTTAAAAAAAAAAACGAAAACACAAATAAGCATGCCTAACGTAAGATACAAATGAGGACCATAACATGAAGTTTATTTAAAAAACACCTTTTCTAAGATTGAGATTAATTTGGTCTAATTTAAAAATGTGTAACCTTTCCCGTTTAGAAAAGGTATAAGGGGCTGTTTGTCAACTTTTGAATAAGTGTTAAAACAGTAAGAGCTCTGACCATTAAATATTGAACCAGTAAGAGGTCTAAACCATTATATGTTGAACTAGTAAAAGGTTTGAATCATTTAGATTCAGTATAATGCTTACCTATTCAGAGGCAAATATCTGACTGATTTAGATATCTACTTGCGAAAACAAACAGTCTGAATGCACATATATCTGACTGATTCACAGATCTGTCCCATTAAGAGAGCTCATCAATAGCCGTAACAAACAACGCTAAGGTTAGGATATCATATGATGAGAAAGGAATGCAGTTTCTTCTATTATTGTTAACTTTAAATTATTAGTTTTATTATTGTTAGGACCAAACTTAAATTGCTATTAATGGCCATAATTTATGTGGCCCAAGGAATAATTTTGTGGTTTTACCAAAGATTTATCAAGGGTTTGTCGTCTCTCTAACCGGTAGAGATTTCCGATACAACCTTTCACCGATAAGATAGTGGCCACTTCTTCATGTCTCACTAATGTTGTTTGATATATATGTATCAAATGTTCATATTCCCTTGTTATTAAAAGAAGAAATGTATTGAAGAACCATGTAACCATGTGTGGCTGTTAAAAAAAACGTAAGCATATATGCATTGATTATCACCATTTTTTAGTATGACATCACTTATGGGATTAAACAAATTTTTAGAATCGTTGTCAAAGAATATACAATACTAGGTTAGAGCCCCGTGGGGACCCACGGTGCAAACCAAAGTAAATTAAAAATAATATTAAACTAAGAGTTGTATTATTCAAGTTGAATGTCAGTAAAACCAATCAATATATCCAACATAATATTAATATGCAATTCCAAAACAAACAATCAAGTACCATGAAAAAAAAAACCAATAAAAATGTCATACTTGCATCGGTAAGTCAACATATTAGGCAATATTAAAAAGAAAGATTAGTAAAAAAAGGTGGGATAAAGACAATATGATGCAAAAATCTAACATTATCAAATTTCTCTTTTGGCCTTGCGCTTCTTAATTTCTCGTTTTTCCAATTTGTAAACCGAAGTTAGAGTAAGCACACCTTCAGTCTTGATGTACCTAAATGTGGCAAAACTACCAATTTCTATCCCATTTACCTTCAACCATTCACCCCAATTTTCAATAGCAAACCTAAAATCCTCTTTTGACTTTTCCATACGAAGCGACATCTGAAGTTCAATACCCTCAAGATTCCTTATAGTTATAAGCAGACTGCTTTGTTCAAGTTCCGCCATCTTAACAACTTCCTTTGGCAGACGCTATTGAAAAAATAAACATATAATCGTATATAATTAAATATAAACTAACATATGAGTAAATAAACGTTTTGAATAAATTAGTAAGGATGTTAATATAAAGAGGATAATAAAATACTCACAATGCGATTCCTAGCAACAACAGTGAAGTCATGATATTGTTTAGCATTTAATTTAGCCATCATCTTTTGAAATCGGTCATATCTTGTATCACTGTCATTGACATCACGAAGTTCTTCTTTTGAAATTATAGTTTGATAACCTTCAAACCCAAAAATCTTTAGCTTAATCTTTAGTTTATCAACTTGATGAAAAACCATCAGGTATAGAACCAAAGGCAAGCTTTTGAATAAATCAGACCAACCGTTAATAAAGACAAACTGGTTTTCAATTTTTTCGACAATCACTTTTTTCTCAATCACATCATTCAGAAACACTGAAATAGCGTTGTTTTCCAGTTTGTCGTAATTCATGTATTTTGCAAATGAATCAGGAATGACCTGCAAACATAGTGAATAATTAATTGTATATGACTAAAATAATTATATCCTTTAACTAATTAGAAAAAACAATACCAAGAAGTAAGGTGTATCTTAGTAAACGCGATGTGCAAATAACTCAGCATGTCGTTTCTCTTTATCTAGAGGTGAAGCAATTATATTCATGTATTTCTTTTGGAAATCATCAACATAATTACATTCAGTACCAAGAGGGAAAACATCAAGCTGATAAGTATCTGTATCAAATGGGCTAAAAACCAACAAATCTCCTTGATTAAGTTTTAGCTCCTCAACCATCTTCATCCAACCTTCGGAGAATACCGGTTCCTTATTCAATATACTTACACGTACTTTGTAGTACCGCTCAGCATCAACTTTTATATCTAAATGAAAATTTTCTGAAATAGTTTGGATAAACCGATACGGTAAAACCTGCATATATGTAAAATATATCACACAATACCATGTACTATTAAGAATATAAACTTTAAACAATAAATAACCATAGATTTGTAATACCATAAACTGATTGTCAGGGATTTCAAGTTCTATATAAAAGGATGGAAGCATGTTCACCACCTGTATAAATAGGTAATAATTTAATATTATGGGTTTGAAATTGGCAAACATTTTAGTATATGTACGTTGGATTTCCCAAAATGTTGGTTTAATTGTATAAGCACGATACAATATTCCAAACGTAAAATAAATATCAAACCATCTTAATCTTAAGTAAATATATATTTAGATCGGCCTATACAAAAACAAAACAAATTTAAATTATGGATCGCAACTAATATAAATAAAACTAACTTAAAAGTTATTCGTGAACTTAATTATCAATCAAAACCAAAGATTCTTAATTGACCAAATAAGCATCAATGTTTTATAGTATTTTCATCATACTTTTATAAAAAAAACAACATTAATACTAATAGTATACAAAAACAATGAAAAAAAGCAAGACATGAACAAACCTTTTTGGAAGAATGATGATTCGATTACGATAATAGAATTTTTAAGCAAACGGCAATTCTTTATATAGATGTTAGGAGTATTTTTTTTATTTTGTAAAGTTTTCTAAATTTAAGAAATATGTATTTTCGGAAATCATTAAGTAAAATATATTTAAAAAAATAGTAGAAGACACAAAAATGGTTTGAGTGCTGACAATTGGCCAATGGCTACTCCTTTCGATGAATATTTACTCCTGATTGAACATTGATGTTATAATTGGAATAGAAACACCAAAATATGAATGTCGAAGTGATAGATCATGTGATGTAAGTGTTTCTTGCTATTGAGTTAGGTATTTCACTCCTAATGCGTAAAATCAATTTCTTCGAAAATATTCAAATACTCATCTTAAGTTAGAGGCGGTTTGGTATGTCATTTGATAAAGTGTGCATGTGCACTTTTGGAAAGGATACTACTCCTTATCTTTATTACATTTATATTTTTACAAAATTTATAATTTTAAAATCCTTGCAAAGGAAAGAATATTTTTTTTAATTAGTTTGACAAACTGGTCAACTTTATGAAGTGTTCAATTAGAGAAATTTGTTTTTTTTTTTGGAATATCTTTATGGCATACGTAAGTATTTCATCTTAATGGTGACAAATATGTGTTTACAAAATAACTTTATAATTTATGTTTAACTTATGCATATAATAGGTATAAAATTATCCATTAAATGTATGATATAAAATCCATATAACCTATAATTGAAAATTGGAAAATATCTCTCAACTGGTACCTATTAACCTTTAATGTTATGACCATATTATTTTGTAGTGCCAATATTGTAATTTTAATGTTTTTTTTCAATTAAAGGTTATATATATTTGTAAAAGTTTGAAAGCAAAATAAGATGTTGGGGATGAAAGGTGGCACTTTTATATTTTTTTGATCGTCTTATCATGTTTTTATGATTGTTAAGGTTATATATTATTATAAGTTTTGAAATAATATAAAACGACCGGTATGCGATATAAAGGTTAACAAATGGCTAAATGACTTACACAAAATAGCAAACATAATAAACACATGTGTTCCTGCCGTTTGCCTTTGACACATTTGGATCCCTGGCCCCTGAGGCCGTACGGTTTCTGAAACGAGTGCAGAAGGTGGTCCACAGTGACTCGCAGAGCCCTAAGAACCAAAGGTTTGTGTTTAGCAGGATAGGCTTTGCGATTCAAAAGGGAATAGCGGCGCAACTTGTTGCCCGCTTACCCACCATCTAAATGTAACTTGTTTCTGTTGTCAATCATTGAATTCAATTCACTTTATTAAAAAAAAATAAACACATTAGACAAAACGATAATATTAAAGATGAAATAGAGTAGGAATCAACTAAATCCGAAATAGAAAAGATACGACATTACGAACACAAACTATTAATTATCCCATAAAATTAATAAACTCATGCGCCTTCAACGCCTTCTTGTGTTTTTTTCCCTCAACATGTGCATTCAAGTTATCTTGGCTCGTGCATTTAACATTGCAAAGACCACAATAGTTTACTTCATTCAGTGGGCCTACAATCCACCACATACATTAGTTGGGCTCCAATTCTATGGGCATGTTTGGGATTCCTTATTTTACCTCCTTATAACTTATCTCCTTAATCAAGAAGGAGATAAGGAGAAAATAATGTTTGGTTAATGGGTTGAAAAGGAGTTTTTGCGGGTTGAAAATGAGATAAGTTATAAGTAAGGATTTGTGACTTTTGGGATTAAGGAGATAAGGAGGTGGAAAAGGAAATAAGGTGATAGGAAGAAGTTTAGCCAAACATGGCCTATGTAACTATCATAAATATCGGCTACATAATATTGATTGGGCCTGGACGAGTTATATAACAATGTTATATATAAAAAAAGGTTCTAGTCAAAAGTAAGTTGGCTGACACAATTTAAAATGGTATATTGTACATGTATTATTAGATATTAAAAGTGTTATAAACCTAAGAATAAAATTGGATTAGATGAGTATATGGACAAAAATTAGTTATATTAAAGATTAAACATAATGGCAAATAGATGGAATATACTTCTTCTTCAACCAAATGTCTTTTATTAAAGATTACCCAATGTATTCAAACATAACATAGAAATAGTAGCAAATACTGGTAATCAACGAAAATAGGAAATACCAAGTTGAAATCGTCGAAACATAATTAGAAACAAACTTAGAGGAAAAAATGTCGTAGACCATTAATATGGTTAAGCCCATTACTTCGCTTCATGTGACTTTAGGAAGATGATGAAATTTCATTCCATTTTATCTTTCTCCCTACTCCCACCACTTCCAATCTTAGTTGAAGGCATTGGTGTGCATTCATCATCATCAATTGCATCAATAAGTTTCTGCTTAACCATATGATACTTCGAACTAATAGAACATTGTTCGCCTTCAACATGAACTTTCTTATCAACAAAGTTATCAGCAAATGAAATTGGGGTTCATTATCGGTTATGGTTGATTTAGATTCCTATAGGCGAAAACATTTATAAACGTATATTATTGAATATAGTAATGGATGTTTAAGTACAAAAAATAGGTTACGCTTGTAATATGAATGTAAATGTGGAAGAAAATTGTACCTTAGCAGCATACATATCATTAGACGGCATTTCTAACATAGATGTGTTGATTGACTCAGATTCAGTAGGCTGTAAAAAGAAAATTGAATCCTGTATTAAAACAAAATATTTGATATACATAAAAATTTTTTTAACAACAACGGAGGTTTTGAAAATGTACGTGTCCCACGTACAACTTTTTCTTAAGCTCCGAGATAATGGTTGGATCATCACTTATCTTAGTTACACCATAAACATCATATTTGTTGTTCAAGTTGAATCCGGATACAAAGATTTTGAATGCAAGTTCCTTTTCCAACAAAGCCTTAATCTCTTCTGGATATTGAACTGTATCACCAACCTATATAAAAAAGCCGATCAAAGATATATACCAAAAAAATATAATTAAATAGAATTTAATGACAAAATTTATCAATATATGGAAAATAATATGAACTACCGTATTCTCATCAAGCAAGTCAGATGCACTTTTGTTAAGCAGTTGTGCAGCGTCACGATGAAACAACGTAAGAGAAGCAGCACCATTAAGATCTTGTACACGAACCTGAATTTTAAACCTGGCAAACAAAAAAATGTCAATCATTTATATAATAATATTCTTTAAATCCTTCCTACATTCATTTATATTAACGTATATGTAACAAACAAACGGCAACCTTGGTGTAGGCACGACTTGTTTGGCACTACAATTAACATTCACACATTGGAAAACCTTTTCTTCCTCGAATTCAGAACTTCCTTCACCAAGTTGTTTGATTACATAATCAATACCACATTTTTTGGTACACTTGGGACAACCCATATAGTGCCAACCAAATTCGGTAAATAGGTCTTTAATAGTCCCCAATAACACCAAAGGTTGCTCCTATATGAATATTAGAATTAGATAACGGAAAATATAAAGAAATGATGTTGACATGGACAATTATATTAAAAAAAACACAATGTCAATAATGTTAACCTAATACACTTAAACATATACATCGTTATTATCTACAAATAAATCTAGATATAAATAAAAGCATGAACATAATCCATACCTCCTGTATCTCACAAATATCCCCAATGTTGCTAAAAGGAGTGTTATGCAAAAATTCATCTTCATCGAAACAAAACATAGACGTTCCATATGGCCGATGAGATGAGGAAGAATTACCAGACATTTTATTACCCAAACTGGAAAATAAAAACAAAATATATGTACACATAAATGCTTTCACACAAAAATTATTTCAAGTTTACGATATTGTATTTCGTTAAAAGGAAAATATTGTTCTACCTTTTTTAGTAATTGTTAATATCTTCAATGTCTTCATTAATGAGCAGTCGAGTAACATGATCTCCAAAAGAGTTAGAAACAAACGGTTTTCCTGCATAAAAAGTAATAGGAAAATCAAAAAATAAAAAGTAGTATACGTAAACAATTTATAAATATAAATATAGGAGAAATACAACACAATTACAATTAAAAGTTACAAACAATGAAAAAATGTAACCAACCATTATAAAACTTCAACCGGCCAAACTGCAATATTATAATAAATTGTTTCTCGGTTTGATGAGTCGCTACATATTTAGACATCTCCATGGCATAAGTATCCCACAATGTTACATAAATGTTCAACCCCCTTCAAAAAGTATATTTTATTTTAGTGTAAAAACAAAGCATGTATTACGTAATATGTAAATTGTATGAAATTCAAAACATTAAACCAATACATACTCGATATCTTGTAATTCCATCGTTAACCTCTTTTTACCAGCGACAACCTTTTTATCTTTATCGTCATTGTTAAAGAACTTGTTAACATGTCCGATGACATCTATAAAATAACATAAACAAACATTAATGTAACCTCGTTACTTACCATACAGTTATGGTTTACAGTTTACACCAAATAAGTAGATAGTGACAATGCATACCTATTGTGACGCTTTCATCAATCTCCTTGTTCAGAATTGTTTGATAGGGGACAAAAGAGAACCCAAAATCTGGACCTTCAAATTCGACATCATCTCGAATATGAGTGTTCATATTCAAGCATAGTTTGTTTGGGTTTGATGCAAACTTGTACTTAGATGAATTGACTCCAATGCCGGGTTTTTTGATAATAAGGGAAGCATTTTCAGTCAAAAACCTCTCAAATCTGAAAAACAATCGCTTATAAACATTTGCTTGAATCCTGTCACCCTTTAAATTATTAAATAACAGGGTAATATAAATATTGTTAGTGGATTACTTTTACGAGCAAATACTATATCCAAGTACAATATAAGATTATACTAATTAATGAAATCCTTAAATAGAACAATGTAACAAAAAATTTGGATATAAGATTATACTCGAATATAAGATTATACTAATGTTATTAAATAGGCAACATGTGTATTGCTCATTGTTTATACTCGAAATTAAGATATAATTGGAATGTGTCAATCCGTTTTAATTGGAAATAAATGCTGACACAATACAACCTATCTAGCCTAAGATTGCTCCTTGTTTAAAGCCCTTAATTTACGAATTTTGATTACATGAAACATTTTATCTTTATATACTCATTATAATGGTATGTGTCAATCCGTTTATCAATCCATGATTTTAAAACAGTTGATTACAGAAATTAATGTCTAGAATCCTATAACCGAAATAATTGTAACTTTTACATAATTTCAGTAATTAATGTCTACAATCATATTTAAGGAATGACTAATACGGTTTGAATTTTTTTAATGTTATTAAATAGTCGATTTTTTTATTTTTTGAAATTTATACTCGAATTGGAAATAATTGGAATTTATCAATCCGTTTTAATTGGAAATAAATGCTGACACAATACAACCTATCTAGCCTAAGATTGCTCCTTGTTTATAGCCCTTAATTTACGAATTTTGATTACATGAAAGATTTTATCTTTATATACTCATTAATATGGTATGTGTCAATCCGTTTATCAATCCATGATTTTAAAACAGTTAATTACAGAAATTAATGTCTAGAATCCTATAACCGAAATAAATGTAACTTTAACATAATTTCAGTAATTAATGTCTACAATCATATTTAAGGAATGACTAATACAGTTTGAATTTTTTTAATGTTATTAAATAGGCGGTTTTTTTTATTTTTTGAAATTTATACTCGAATTGGAAATTATGACACATTACCACCTATGTATTCTAAAATTGATCGCTTGTTTAAAAGCCTTAATGAAGATTGCTAATTTTTAGCCTTATGTATTGATAAATATCACCTAATTAATATAATTAAAACCGTAAATTTGTATTATAATTAGTAAATTGATTATGGAAATTACAGAAATTAATGTCTAGAATCCTATAACCGAAATAAATGTAACTTTTACATAATTTCAGTAATTAATGTCTACAATCATATTTAAGGAATGACTAATACGGTTTGAATTTTTTTAATGTTATTAAATAAGCGTTTTTTTATTTTTTGAAATTTATACTCGAATTGGAAAATTATGACACATTACCACCTATCTATCCTAAAATTGATCGCTTGTTTAAAAGCCTTAATGAAGATTGCTAATTGTTAGCCTTATGTATTGATAAATATGACCTAATTCAATTCTAATAAAACCAACCAAGACTGTCCTTTGTATGTGGCCACCGTAACGACATTGTTGTGTATGTTTTTAGATACCAAAAACTTGTTCATAGCTGCCGGCAATGTCTGGATCAAACATTAAAAACAACATTACGAGAATTAATATAATCAGTTTGCTTAAAGTTAACAAAAGATAATTATCAAAACGAAAATTACAATCATACCAAAACTCTTGCGGAAGGGTCATGCATGACCTTGAAGAATTGCTCTCCCTTGTGATAAGCCATATTCGCAACTTTGTATTCGGATGGTAGTCTAGCATTCAAATGACAAAACAATCAAAACAATCGCGGCATATCATATTTGACTCATAAACATAAAGATGACAATGAATCCTCTCTGGATCTCAAATGAAAAAAAAGATCAAACAACAGTTAATATATTTGTTTCGTTTCATATACAATTATTGACTTAAAAATCTGATCTTGCTTCCATATTGCGGATCGTCCATATTTAATTAAAACGCTGAGAATGAAGATTTTCTCTTCAAATATGAAAATGGTTACATATTAAATATTGTTTACAGATAGCTATGCGTTAATAATAAAAACGATGACAATATGGACTTGTTCCACAAATCGTTAACTGGTTCCATATTATCACTAAAAGTTTTACAGGTTTGAGATCCATTTTTGTTGGCTATATTTAACGTTTACGAATAGGAAAACGTTACAATGGTTGATCTTGCTTCGATCCAAATGAAAAAGAAAACATACCTAGAATGAAGAGTGAATAAAAAGAAGAGTGAATAATGTTAATTGGAAGATTTGTTAGTTAGGTATTGGAGGAGTGTAATGGAAGAATGTATGAATGTAGAAATAAAAATTAGAAAGAGTATTTATAGGGAGCTAGTTGGAGCTCCATATTGGAAATGGGTACCTCAAACACTCTCTAAGGCCTCCATTCAACCCAATCTCACCTCAATTATTATATAGATAGATTTATAACTTGTAAGTTGCATATCTTAACATAAGCAAGTAACTTGAGTGTATCACACAATTGAATTCATAAGAATGTACTTTGTGGTTTATATATGATTTTTTTAAAAAAGTGCACGTAGTCAATGGAAGCTTTCACATTCCACACTCAAAAAGGTGTATTATGGTTGTGTAAAATACGAACATGAGACATTACCGTAGAATATGAAAATTCAAGGGTTCGACTGGACACATGACCAACTCACAGCCCATCATTGAGGTCATCCCCGCCCTCATGCCTCTTAAGAAGTCCACGCCTCCGACAATGCCACTCTATTGTGCCATGCCGTTGCAGTATATACGCCGGCACCCCTCCAATGTGGCTAGGTTCTAATTATTGATTAAGACTTTGTCAAATCTTAAGAAGGTTTATAACTCCAAAAGAAATACTAAATAACTTATTTTAAAGAAATTGTAAACCTATAACTTTATTTCTTCTTTTTCTAAATACATATTATCAATTAAAAAAATGCAAAAATAATAATCATGCAAGAAAATATTAATTTAACATGCAATCAATTCTTAATTCATTTCATTGCTAACTCTTTACCATGGGTTTTGACAATTTGCCTTGAATTGATCTACATACACTTCCACCAATGTTATAAATATCTTATTATTTCTACATTCAAAACGCTCCCTCCCACAACTATTTTGTAAAAAAAACCTAATACTACCACTCTCTAGTGTCTACCTAACAATGACACAACTAGATTCCGAATCCGAATCCAAACCCGAACCTCTACCTTCGCTATACTACGCCAAAGATCGCAAAATAGCATGCGAAACCCTAGCCGACGTGCCATTAGACCAACACACGTCCGAAACCACAGTCCTCGATTACGCACCGGACTCATTTTGGTTATCGAAAGACGCCGAATTCGATTGGTTCGATCGCAACGCGTTCTTGGATCGAAAACAATCGATCAAAGGAAACTCTAACCCTACCGTTAACCCGATTGTAAATCCTAGTCCTTCGAACACAACCGCGAGTTCGTTACAAATATCTGCGTTTTTGAAATCGAAAGCTGCACAGAAGAAGACGAGTTACGTCGATTCGAAGCGTAGGAACTGTAAACTTGCAAACATATTATTGTTTCCAAAGAGATCGGATTCGATAGGGAAAGAACCGGCTGCTCTTTCGATGGCTGAACCGTCGTCACCTAAGGTTTCGTGTCTCGGTCGAGTTAGATCGAAGAGCTGTCATCCTCGTCGAAAGGTTAATAAACCGGCTGGTGAACCGGAAAAACCGGTGACTTGTCATAAGAAAACCGGATTTGTAGGTTGTTTACAGTCGTTATTCCGATCTGGATGGGGAAAAAGTAACAAATCGTTACATAATATTCAAAGGGAAATTATATCAGAACAGAAGGTAAACGAGCAACGAGCTGCGCCGTTAAATGGACAGTTGGAATATTCAGCTCCGAGAAGAAAGAATGTGACCGGTAATTTGTTTAACGGTGAACAGGAATTGACGGTTGATCCACCGGTTTTACGTGATGTGATTCGGTTATCGTCCGGTAGACGACGGGAGAACTGGTTGAGTTGTTGACTTGACTGTTGGTCAACGGTGGGATCGAGGTTGACGTGGCATCGAGGTTTGTTTAGTTTGGGGCCGACACTTGTTATACGGCTCGTATGACACGTTAGTAAAAAGTGGAACCTTTAAAAGGTAAAAGTAAAGCCACGGGTTTTTACGGTTTTTTGTTTTCTGTTTTATTCAACGTTCTTTGTTACTTACTAGGTTTTACTGGTGATGGTTGCATTGATTTCGATGGGTGTTTATACTTTATAGGTAGTTTTAGTAGGTTGAGATGTATTTGAAGCATGATTTTTGAATGTGTATATTAAATTATTTATCTATAAAAAGTATTTAATTTTAAATTTTAGACATTGAAATCTCCACTTATGGTCTAGTGATAGGAAGACTTAGGTTTTTTAGTGGAGACCTAAGTTCGGTCCTGCTTGTGTCTCTATTGGAGATTATGAGAATGAAAGATTTGAGAGCTAAGCCTTGTGAGGTTGTTGGTTTGAATCCCGAGCTTACTCGGGTTTTTATCCCACCGTGTGTTACCCAGAAAGTTCTGTTCTTGTGGAGACAAACTGACAGTCAAGTGACAACCGGTAGTATGGGTTCCCAAAGGACGCCCAAGCCAAACTTTGAAGCCAACGTAGGCCGGTTAAGACAAAATAGTCTGACCAAAGTGAGGCGTCGAGGCTCTCAAATTTGGGTAGTACGGTGACCAAATACAAGAAAGTTACCGTTTGAAAAAAAGGTAATGAATTTCATATGTAAATTTAAGAGTTAAAATGTTTTTTTCCATGACGCGTAATATGAGATGTTTATATAAACGTAATGCAATTATTACAAGTTATATGGAATTGTTACCTTGTGTAATTATTTCAGGTTCAATAAAAAATATGAAGCAATCTTTTAATTATGTAGGTATGTATTAATTTTACGTTTATATGGAACTATTGAAAGTTTCCAAAAAACATAAACAAGGTCTAATTATCATATATTTCAACCACCAGTCTTTAGACTGAAGGCTTGTTTGGTAGCCTTTTAATGAAGCTTTGGTTTAGCATTCAGACTGTTTGTTTCAACATAAAAAAAAAAGACTTTCAATGGAATGGTTAAGAGCTGAATTATTCAGACTTGGTGTATAGCTGAATCATTCAGAGCCTCTTAACCATTTAAACATCTTAATAATTCAGTACTTAATCAACCAAACAGCCCCTGGGTCTGGAACTCTGGACTTTACAAACCGGACCAAGCATGCGTTGGTGGTAAAAAGGTGGAGTGGTTTGGTTCGGCCGGACTTGTCCGGAGGAGTTTGGTGGGCTCTAATCACACACAAACATTATTTTATAATATACTGTATGTAAAGGTGAGGTGCGAGATGGTGGTTTGGATTGGCTTCGTGTTGGAGAAAAAAGTATCAATGAAAGTGTGAAATTATGTGGCTTGCTGAAGTGGTGAATCTGAATTTCAGATTTGATTTAGCGATTTGAATGCTCCCATCCCACAAATTTGTATTTTGTAATGTCTGAGAATTATGGTTTTTTCACAAACTCCTACACCACCGTAGGTATGCTTCTTCAAACATCATTAGATAAGTGATTTATTTTTGACATTTTCTCCATGTTTTATTTGATATGAACACAACATAGACTCAAAAGCATGCTTCGTCAAACATCATTAGATATGTGATTTATTTTTTGACATTTTCTCCATGTTTTATTTGATTATGAACCAATGGAAAGGTTATAGTTGGCTAGTATATCAGACAAGATAAAGGAGGGGAGATTGAGATGGTTTGGGCATGTGAGGAGGAAGCAGACGACAATGTCAGTTAGAGTAGTGGAAACGCTCACTGTCGAGGGGAAGAGGTAGACCCATGTTGACTTGGGATAAGTGTATTAGGCAGGATTTGATAGAGTTGCACTTCTCTGAGGACATGGTCCAGGATAAAAGTTCGTGGAGACGTAGAATTAAGGTTAAGGATTTTTAGAGGTTGTTCATTTAGCTGGACTTGGTATGTGATTTTGCTTGCATATATGTTACGTATCATGTTATATTTGTCCCTTTGTCTGCTATGTTACCTTTTAACACTTACTTAATTATTGGTAGCCTATTTTATATATATTGGTAGCTTTATTTCTATATTTATTTAGTTTTATTGTGTTTAGAGCTGGGGTTCTTTGGTAGCATTCTGCCCAGTTTTAGGGATGGGGATACGAATATACGAATGATGATGATGTGTGAACTAATGGGTGTATTAGATAATTCATAAAGCTTTTAGAATCTCAGATGTTTCTATTGACGAATAGAAAAATATAATAATACATATTTTAACTCTCAACAATAATTGTGATCCGAATAAAAAAGTACCTTAAAATTAAAGTTTCTGTTAAGCATGTATCTTTTTGAACCGTCCCTTATATAAAAGGATAATATAATAAACCAAAATATGGATGCTAGAACAATGGATCAAGTTCCACTTGGTCTAATGGACCAACATGCTACATGCCACATTTTTTTTATATTGTAGGTTTTCCTCTGTTATTTATTTCTCTTGAATATGTTGATAGCATAGCACAACCGTTTTATTGACTCATACGTTTAACTTAAGTTTTCTTGAGTTATGTCCTTTGTTTTTCCTGTTTAGCTTCTTGCTAAGTTAGCGTTTATATAATTTTAGCCGTTCAAAAAAAAAAAAAACATACGTTCAACATATACAAACTCAGACAACTCACTAAGGTTATACTCTTTATCTACACACTTTTACACAGAAATTGTACCCCAACATATAATCTAAGAACTTTATATAAAACGTGACTTGATCTTTCGTTTGAGACTTCTAAATAGATATTTTTAATCTGTATCCGTTCTAAAATGTTACTTGTATAACACAATTTGTCCATTTTCAATTCGCATACCTAGTTTGAATCATTTTAAAATGAACATCTTCATGTTTCATTGCGTTGTTGCGACATAGATATGGGCAACTAACAAAATAGTTTCACAATCTAAATTGTTCAATCAAATCATCATCGTACTCAGTAAATGCCACCAATAGCAAAGTTATGGTAGGGTCCGAGGAAGGTAAGATGTAGGAATAGAGAGGCCACTTTCAGCAAGACCCCCAGATTGATAGTAGTTTTGCATCAAGCCTGAGACATAAGGCACATGTACCCACTGGTCCTTCGGCTATCAACGCCACCACGTGATGCATGATTAACCATCCGCTAGTTTTAACATTATTTTCACTAACATTAGTAAAATAACATTAATATTAGTGAAATTTCAACCCCTCACACATGTATAACACCACTAGTTTTTTTAGTAGTAAACATTACTAGTTTTTTAAGCTTAAGTTAGAAAATATCAATGCCCACTTTTTTTTTAATCAAATCTACGTATGAGTTATATTTTTCATATAAAAGGGTAACCATCGTCTAGAGCCTCATTGACAGGTCTCATCACCATCACAGGAGACATACATTACATAAAACGTAAACAAGGACTATGAGAAGGACATTCGTATTACATTACCTATCCCATATACCATTATGACCCAATGTAAGGACATTTTTATTATTTAACTTAGGCCACACCTAATGGCTAGCGAAATGGGCGTGAAAGGGAGAATTTTGCCCCTTTCACTTGCCTACACCCCCCCCATGTTAATCAGGCGTTAAAGGTTCCTGCGCGACTATTTTCGCGTGGGTGAAAAATTATGCTGGCCAATGGCATGCTGCCACGTGGCAGGGTTTAAATAAAAAAATTCCAACGTTCATTTTTTTGAAAGTTAGCCATTTGATTTTTTTTTAAATTATTACACCCCCACTATATAAACCAAACCATATTAACCTTCACAACCCATATTCTTCATATTCCACTTCAAAAAACCTTCACAACCCATATTCATCAAAAAAACACTAGGTCGGATTAATGGCAACGTGGACTAACAACGAGCAGATCCAGTTGGTGACGCCCTGGATCAATGTCAACGCGAATCCGTCAAGCAATAGGTCGGGTTTTTGGCGCAATGTGTTGGATGAATATAATCGAATTAGCCAAACAAACAATCGCAACATTGATGAGATCGCCCATAGGTGGTCTCTCGTACGCAATAACCGTACGAGATGGAACACCCTCTATGAAGCCACGATTGAGGCGAACCCTGGCATTAGCCAACAAATGGGAATTCAACTCACAAACGACAGTTATCGGGAGCAGTTCGGAACCGACTTCGCCATCACCAATGTTCGATCATTGCAAATGATTCGTCGTTTTATTGTTTAATTATTAATGTTTTAGTGTTTTATTTCGTAATTTTTTTTATGTTTCGTATTTTTTTAAGTTTCGTATTTTTTTTATGTTTCGTATTTTTTTTAATTTTTAGGTAATTTAGTGAATTAATGTAATTTTTTTAATCTTTATTTTAGTTAAATATTTTAATTATATACTAGTTTGTTTATTTAAATTAAAAAAAAAACAATATAAATTGGCATGTGGCCCACATGCCACATGTCAAAAAATGTCTCATACCAAATTTCACCCACCATTACACCCCTTGCCCCTTTAATGCCCCATTCACCTACCAAATTAGCCCCACATGCCACATATCATAAAATGCCCCTTTCACCTACAAATTTAACCCATCATTACACATGGTCTTATCAGTTATCACATGTAAAGCTAAATGAAAGTTACATGATTAATTTCGTAATCGGGTTGGATATATGGGTCAATTAATCGATAATAGAAATTAGGGTTCATACTTAGTTTAAATTGGGAACTGGTTGATTTTGTCGTGATGTTTTAAATTATTTGAATCTGCTTTAAACATAAATGGACGCGTAGCTCAGTTGGTTGTGAGTGTTGTGGTTTAAGGGTTGGGCCGGTTGAGGTCTCGAGTTTGATCCGGCCACAAATCGTTTTTTTATATAAATCATATTCTGCTGTGGAGGGCATATAAAGAGGAGAACAGGGACGGTTTTGGCAATTACCTAAGGTTTAACACAGATGGACAATTTTGCCCCTGACTTAACGAGGTTGAGTTAACTTCATTAAGTAATTGGACCATTTTGGCCTATTTCGTCAAAAGTCAGAGACTGTTCAAGCAATTTTTAAAGTTTTGAGCTAGAGTGCATATTGGCCCAAACCACTTTAATTAACTCTAAACGAAAATTGAAATCTAATATCTTGTGATTTCTAGATTTTCCATTTCACAAAAATTGAATTACTGCAACAAAACTTTTGTCACCATTTGAATCAAAAGCTCAGATATTCTTTTTCTTGAATCTATTTATTTTCTCTTTTTCCATGTTATACGATTTTTAAAAGTAAAACAAAAGTTGTAATCAAAATTCTAAAAGTTGTTTTGACATATGTATATTGTATACAGATGGCTTCTCACAGTAAATAAATTCTTAGATTGCATAAGCTTGGAGTTTTTAAACATTAAGAAAAAATTAACTAAATTATATAACAAATCTTATCCAACATTTTGAAACATTTCAAAAAATTAATTAAATTATATAATCAAGTCTTATCCAAAATTTTGTACGAATTGAATGCTTATCCATTGTTTAGGTATAGAACTAAAAATAAGGTTTTTTACAGGGGTGAAATTTGACATTTTTAAAACTTTTTTTTTAGAAAGAGAGTATGAATAGCAAAAAGGGAGATGCATTTAGCACCCCTTTGAGATTTACCAAAATGGTTATAGGAAATAGAACTTACCAAAGGAATTTTGTATTCTAATACATTTGGGCGACAAAATAATCACACAGAAAATGAAATCCATCATCGTAGCCACCACCTACCGGTCATTGTCCTCTTGGCTGTCTTCAACACAGGCACCTAGTGGTCTTCACTGCCGCCATTGTTGTCAACCTCTCACCTCTACCACCACCACCAACCAGTTGTTGCCGCCAATGTTTGTACCATAACCATCGGTGATGGCGGTGGAGGTAGGGGTTATATGGCAGGCGTTTTGTGACGTTGGTTGTAAATATTGTGACGAAGACGGTGTGTTAGTGGCGACATCGGAAGGGGTAGTGGTGCGATGATAATGGGAGCTGCGATGACAATGGGTGTAGAAAGAGCATCGACTATAAAGATGACAGTGATGATACGGTGATGATGATTGTGAGCGATCATAAGATGACACGCAAGAAGATAATAAGTGGCCGGAGATTCAAATCATATGATTTAAGTTTCTTTACAATTTGGAGTCAATGTTAGAGTATGTGTAGTGTGGGGGTTGATGGGGTGTGTTGGAATACAAAATTAATAAAGTAAGATGAGAGGTTTGATAGGGGCTTTATGTAAAGTAGATGTGTAGTGGATAAGGGCTTGAACGGGGGTTGATAGTCATTGAGTAATCATTGCTTAATTATTGTTTTTTATTTATAAGAAAATTTTTATACATATATTCATTCCACAAATTACCAAACAAAAACACAAACCATCCAACCTTCTTACACACACATATCTGCTGCACATATACCAATCCCTTCCCCCTTTTCTTTTCCTTTCCCCAAGATAAACACAAACACACACATTTGAATAATAGAAAGAAAAAGTGATCGTAGAGAGAGGAGAGAAAGAGAGAGATCGAAAAAAGGAGATAAAGACTGACTTTGGCCTCCAACGAGTATCACACTGTTGTATAAGAAACAGAGAAAAAAAACGATTATTTTTTGTGGGGTTTTGTTCATACAAGAAAAAAAACACAAAGTGTTCAAGTTATTCATTAATCATGTATGGGCAAGTCATTAATTATGTTCAAAGCAGTAAATATGAATTCTAAAATATTAGAGTTATACATTGTTTAAGGTTAGGCGTTAACATTGGAGATACATTGTTAATTGTTTTAGGTTAGGTGCTACCCGAAGCTTTCCTGCATGTAATTGTAAAGCGCATCAGTCTATTTCGTATGTAAAATTGATATGTCATATTAGATTTCTCAACCCCGGGACGCTCCCGGGATATAAATCTAGTATATTGATATTTTAAAATATGAAATCCTACATGACACTTAAAGAGACAATTCTACCATGTTGAGTGTGTCATGTGACATCCTCCTTATTTCCATCCAAAAGTCTTTTTCTCTCTTACGTTTCTCCCACAATTTTAAAACGTTAATAACTTTTATATACGAGATCTAAAAAAAATTACACCAAATTAACGAACGTTTTATTATTTTTTGTTGTTTTTTTGTTCATATAGGAAAAAAAAACACAACGTGTTCAACTAATTCATTAATCATTTCTAGGCAAGTCACTAATCATGTTCAAACAGGATTCTATTTTCATCAACAGCAGAATAAGTTAAAACCACTCATTTCCAAAAAAAAGTCACGCCTTCAAAACTACCGCCTAAATCACGCCCTGCAATGGTTGTTTCTAGCTCTACTCCTCATCCAAACATATATTTTCTTTTTAATATATATTTTCATTTTTATTCACATGATTAAAATTGTTGTTGTTTTTTTATATTATAGTACATTAATTTCTATGTTAAATCATAACATATATTTTATCACATCATATTAGATTTATCTATCCCGGAAAGCTTCCGGAATATTATCTAATACTTATATAAGTACAAAGTAGGTAAAGGTTAAAATACAAAATATGTAAAGTGTAAGAAGTATATATACATGTTGCCTCAATTGTTAGACGAATGTGTAATTATCCCAACTTGTGCGTTCCCAAAGGAGAGGTGCGTAATCATGCCAAGTTGTTTGTTCGTTTTTCTAACAGCTTAAGTTACACTAAATCCGCTTTGAGCGGGGTTCAAACTATTAACCTCAAACAGAGTAAGGACTATTTGGTTGATTAAGTGCTGAATGGTTAAGATGTCTCAATGGTTAAGTGCCGAATCATTAAGTTGGATCTCTTAATGGTTAGTTTTCTTATCCCATATTGGTAGGAGAGTCTCATTAAGATTCAACCTAGTTCAGTGCTTAATGGTTCATCAACATCCTAAATCTTAATGGTTCAACCATAACCATTTCATTCAGAAGCTGAAACAAACGCGCTAAATGCTGAATCATTCAGCACTGAATGGTTTAGAGCCTCATTAAGAGGCTTACCAAACAGCCCCTAACACTTTTACTCTTATGACTTTACAATTAGACCCAAGTACCCCACCAAATGTTCATGTGTAAATATCGCAAATGCGCTTATGCTTAATTATCCATGCAAAAAATGTGAGCTACTTAAAAGTTCTTCCATATATTAACTTACTCATGACAAAATTTCCTTCATGAGTAATTATTGTGGATTTATCACGTAAAAAAGGTGAGGTAATTACGCATGGCGCTATGGCTTTGTATGCTTCGCACATTAATGCTACTTTTATATGTTAATCCGCCTAAATAAATAAGATAGTAAATAACCGTGATATCCTTCTTACTAACTTTCGTATAAACGAGTTGAAGTGAGACAAGTTCTTTTATTTAAACTAGTACATGCATAAATTATCATATATGAAGCTAGTACTGTAGTACATACATAAATTTGATCAAAAGTGGTTCATATCGTCATTCATCATACAACTCTATATGTCTCCCGTGCAATGGTTGGACTGGTCTCGAGTTATGCTTACATCCCACAATCAATGGTGCTTCTAAAGCCTCTACTTGTGCTCGCGAAATTGATCGTACCTATGATTTTCATCAAACCCAAACGATGGAACATTTTAAAAAAACATAATCTAGAGAAATTAAGTTGTAACACGATATCATGTTGTATTGGTGACCATACCTTGCCAAGAATGTTCCAAATAATGCCTTCGGTACATGGAGGCGTGGAAAAAGATCCCACATATCGGTAATACTTTCGTGTGTGTTTCCTAATTTCCTTGGTGGTGAGAGTTCCGATAACTATTTGAGGTTGTGCTTGAGAGGAATTATGAAACTCTTTGTTCAATTCGGCGAGTTTGGTTTGTATCTATTTAGCGATACAGGTTAAATATCAATCAAATGCACTTGTTACATAAAGTTTAACTAGAAAACAAATATTTTTCAGTTATCCAACAACTTACCTGTGATAGAAGAGGGTCGGGATGACCATATCGGTAGAAAATGGCTATAACCGATATTTCGCCATCTTTGGCTTTGTGAACCAAATGGAGCTCAGCAGCATACCTATAGTAAAGAAAACGGTTAAGGTTTGACTTTGAAAGTTAAAATATATGGTTAAATGGATGAAAGACATACTGATGACCATTAAGGTGATGCTCAGAAGGTGAATGCCAATGCATTTGGATAAGACTATAGTTTTTATCATACATTCTCAACATTCCTGCATTTTCATCATATTTTATCTGCACCAATTTTCCCAATGTAGTCATAAGTATATGTTAAAAAAGTTATATTTGATGCAAGAAATAAAACTCAAAATATTTGAGCAAATATCAAGGTCAAATATATATAAAATTCCAACTCAAAACTGATTAGGAAAAACAAACCCAAAAATGTTGATCAAGGTCAACATTAATTTTTTTTTTTTTTTTTTTTTTTTGTGGGGTGGGGGGGCTGAAAACCGAAATATTTCGGATTGTTATCGGTTCCAAAATTTTTGCTTATTTGAATACCAAACGGAATTCAATCAAATAATCTGAATAAGCGGTTTATTCGATTTTGGTGGATAACTGAACTGAATAAACCGAATAGGCGAATATATCGTGTATTTCAGTTCGGTTAGACACTTAGACACCAGTGAATTCTGATTGGATAGGTTATCGTTTAGTGACAACGCATTCTAAGTCTGAATAAACCCGAACAAATCGATATCCAATCCGAAATAATACAAAAGATGGTTAACACTAAAGAACAAAACCAAAATTATTCTAAAAAAGATGAGAAATAATACAAACCCCAACATTGAAGAGATTGTCAACAAGAGTAGCATTGACAGCAACATTGTATTCGATGTCTAACGGCTTCAGGTGTCGACCATGAACACATTTTGACTTCACTATGTTTACCGGAGACTGAAATTTTCCACGAGAGCAGGCCGAGTATGTTGGGCTTAGGCTCCCCCATTTTCTTGGGCCATATGGACCCACGTAAGTGAACTGTGGTCCATCCTCCCCATTCACTGCTTGCCATCATTCAATGGAAAACCAATCACAAACCCAAACATTCATATAAAACACACTTTTCAATCATCACTTAACAATGGTTGTTAACTTATCATAACCCGATTATCCATACTAAATGTTAACACATTACAATTTTAATACGGAATATTTCACGTAATAGTAACCAAGTTAAAAAGTGTTCAATTAGGTCATTCGTACCTCTTTTTTTGTCTCAATTAAGTCACTTAACATTTAAAGCGAGTCTTGCAAAAAAATTTATGTGTTAAGAATGAAATGGAGGAGAGGATGTTGGTGTGGGGATTTTGTAATATTATATATATTTTAGTTTACAAGTGGTTTGTGCTTTATGGTGTTATACATCACGCTTAACACGTGTTTTGTGCATGAATGGGTTGTACACCATGCTTTGTAGGTTATACCCTACTTTAGTTTTTCCTTTTTTACTTTTAACCCAAATAATTTTCATCTTTTACATTATCCCTACACTTTTTTACTTTAAACTTTATCCCATATAGCTTAAAAAGATTTTTTAGCTTTACGTTTCAATCCAAATTTTTCGAGTTGACATGCCACAACGTGCGTATGTAGTTTAGCGTTTTTACCTTTACTTTTTCCGTCAACGGCCACCCTATTTTTTAAGTTTCAGTCTAATTTTTTGTGTATTATCGCGCCGTAACGAGTGTGCATGGTTCACCGTTTTTGGGTGTTGTTGGTATGATTTTATTCCTTCCGCAACAACGTGGGGGACTTATTATTAGCATGTAATTATTATATTAAAAGAAAAAGAAAATAATATGTTAAAATTCACGTCATCATTTAACATCGGCATTAATAAATAGAAAAAAAAAACAAAAAAACAAATTATCATAGTTACCTATGAAATAGATGAAAAAACCTTTAGTTAACATAAAACGTGAATGTTGAGTGATCACCTAATCTAGACAAAAAAAAATATGTTGAGTGACCTAATTAAAACACTTTTGAAAGTTGGTTACTATTTTACAAAGTCACCGTATTTTAAAACACAATCCCAAGTCCTCACTTTACAAATTTTGAAAATAACATGCGAACAAACAAGTAGCGCTTTATTCAATAATTAAGTTCAAAAACATGTGTTCTTGACTTAAAAAGTTAACACTTCAAATTCCAATGCCTAAGTAGGAACTGACTATGATAAATTCATGTGTAATACATCTAAACTATAGTAGGAGGAATACATATATCATATATGTATGGTGATATAGAGATCATACCGAGATTAGCGCATGTTCCAAGGAAGAAGATCAATGCTATGGAGAAGAAGGAAACAACATAAGTAGCCATGGGTTGAATGGAGAAAGATTCTTGCCTATGGCTTGATGAAGATGATGGCATGAATAGGCTTATATGTACCATATACTGGATGTATATTGTCACTTGCATATGACATGTTTATATTCCTGTCTATATATAGACACTATGCTTTTGGAGGATAGCCAAATACCTCTAAAGTGTGAGACCTTTTGAACATTTTTCAATAACTTTGTTTTCTTTTAATAATAATAATAATAATAATAATAATAATAATAATAATAATAATAATAATAATAATAATAATTTTAATAACTTTGTTCCTGCCGTTTGCCTTTGACACATTTGGATCTCTGGTCCCTGAGGCAGTACGGTTTTTAAAACGAGTGCAGAAGGTGGTCCACAGTGACTCGCAGAGCCCTAAGAACCAAGGGTTTGTGTTTAGCAGGATAGGCTTTGCGATTCAAAAGGTAATAGCGGCGCAACTTGTTGCCCGCTTACCCACCATCTAAATGTAACTTGTTTTGTTATTATTAAATGAAAATGCACAAAAAGTTACTATAATAATAATAATTCTTTAACGTGTTGCATCCCTTTTGTTATAGGTTGGTATCTATTAACCACTAAATATTCTATACCAAAACAGTAAAAAAAAATAATGTATTCCCATGTTTTTAACTTATCCCGAATAATTCTAAACCATCCAACATGGGTGTGCTAAAACCTCAACAGTAACATTTGAACTGTAGTGTCCCTACCTACCATAATGTCTATTCATGATTCCAATAGAAACCCCATGCACAAATAAAGATTTTCTTTTAGAGGTTCCACATTTTGTTATCTAGATTTATTTAGTTATGTTATTTAAATTTGGAAGTTATCATCTTGTTTATGTTTGTGTCTTCAAATAAACAAGATCTATAATTGTGGTCTTGAATGTTATTTGTGTAAATTATGGACAAGTTCTCTTTGAAAACAAAGTTGTAACCACACTCATTAATTCCAAATCGACCTGCTAGGACCTCCAATGTTGTAGGACAAGTTTGTGGTGGAGAGATTTAGAGGAACCAGATGGTGGTCCCCATTCTCACCTCTCTCACATACATCCATTTATATTTTATATACTATATATATTACTCCCTCCGTCCCATTAGAAGTGTCCATATTCCCTTTTTTATTTGTCCCATTACATGTGTCCACTTTCAAAAATTTTAAGCCAATTTTCAAAGTTACCCTTAAAAACACAACTAAAATAAACAAAGAATATGATGGGCCCACATATGACAATGGTATTATTGTCATATGGCAAGCAAAAAAAGCAATCATTTAATATGCCTAAAACTTTGTGTTTTTCAAACCAAAACACTTATAATGGGACGGAGGGAGTATAAAATAATACTTACTTTTAATGGGTCTTTGAAATTTTATAGTTTTGTGAGAAACTTGGTATTTTTAGAGGATGTTTTGGAATTTGATGTGAGTGTTAAGGTGACGGTTTGTGAAGATTTGACATTGTGGATACTGTATTAGAATGTTTTAACTTTTAACATGATTCGAATTTTCTATAATCCCACCACTAGAAACCACAGTCGTCCCCTCCACCACCACAAACTTTAAAATATATAACAATTTGACCTCCACCACCTCCATCATCCCCACATACACACTAAAGTACCATTCATCCATTAAAGGTGGCCTATCATAATTTGTTTCTATATTTAACCTTTTGTTGTCTTCTGATTGTGCTAGAATAAAGTGATCACATTTAGCCTATGGTGCATGGTAGGCCAAATAATCCTGGGTTGACAATCTTCATGGTATCTATTCAATGTTTGACTTCAAATAGGAAGCATACAATGATACAACCAAGTAGATACCCTGAATTATTCACTGAAAACCCCTAACCCCTAATGTTCACTCATCTTAAAAACATTTTTAAAATCTTTTGATACATGATGCTTCTTTAAGGAGTGCTCCAGTGTCATCTGTAGTGGTACTACCACCATTGATGCATTCCACATAAAGTGGCGGTCCATAACTTTAGGATAAAATATGCCACCTTTGCTTGGAATTAAGTTTTTCTTTTTATAAGTTAACTCACGCAAAGCCTCTAACCCTACTCCTAAATCTAAATCTAAACGTATCTTTGTTCACCATATGATACCAAATAATACAATTAACTTTATGGAGAGGGACACCTTTCCTTCACACCACAACACACCCTAGGCTAAAAGCACCTTGGTTGGAATTAGGTGAAAACCACGAAGTATTGAAATATCCGACATGCATATTGTCTGATAAGGAATGACTGTATTAACTAAGGGGCTAACCGCTAGTGTTATAGTGTATGATATGATATATTATATTATATTATATTATATTATATTATATTATATTATATTATATTATATTATATTATATTATATTATATTATATTATATTATATTATATTATATTATATTATATTATATTATATTATATTATATTATATTATATTATATTATATTATATTATATTATATTATATTATATTATATTATATTATATTATATTATATTATATTATATTATATTATATTATATTATATTATATTATATTATATTATATTATATTATATTATATTATATTATATTATATTATATTATATTATAAGGGTGTGTTTGGTTCATAGAGTTCCTTGGGAATTGAAATCTTAAGACCCATGTTATTTACACAAGAACAAAAATTAGGTTTGCACAATCTTCTACGGGCCGTAGAGACCTCTACGGCCCGTAGAGGAGAGTAATTGGTGGAGTTCATTTAAACCCTAGACGGCCCGTAATGGTCTCTACGGCCCGTAGGTAATACGAGGTACGAGGACAATCAATGAACAGATTGACTTGCAGTGTGTCAGTCTGAAAAAGCAAGGCCTCTACGGCCCGTAGAAATCAGGGTTTGGTGGGAGCATTAAAACCTCTACGGGCCGTAGAGGCCTCTACGGCCCGTAGAGGTCCAGATATATTCTTCTTCCTTGTCTTCTTTCCTCAGTCGACGAAAAAACCCGAAGAATCCAAAAAAACGGAGACGAAAAATCCGGTCGATTCCAAGCTACCGCGATGTCTTCGGGCCACTTCAGTAATGTTTCGGATGAATGGGGGCACTCGTTTAGCGTATCTTACGTCTCGGATAGCTTTTTCGAAGCCGTAGTGGAACGTGGTGAGGAGGAGGTTAGATCCGTTGTTCACTGTGGTGACGGGAAGGCGCTGCCCGATTTGAACCTACTACCCGATTTGAACCAGGAGTACGTCGAAGATACTGAGTCATTTTACGTGCCGCCAAGTCATCCACAGTACGAATACGGGACTTATCATTCGCACGAGGAGGGTCATGGCAGCTTCAAGGAATCGCACGAGGGAGGTGATAACGGTGTCGACGAACCTGTCCCGGATGTTTCGTTTGAAACAAATCAGGTGTGTTTATGTATTTACACTTCTTTATAATTTAGACCCGTGTATATTTAGTAGTCTACATATTTAGACTCGTATATTTAGCCCCGTACATAAATTTGTTTTAGGGTTTGTGATATTTGAACTCGTATATATTAGTTGTTATTTGAACTCGTAGGGTTTGTGAGATTTGAAGTCGTATATATTAGTTGTTATTTGAACTCGTATATAAATTTTGCAGGTATTCGGGTCTCTTAAAGACCTGACAGATTGGGTTTATGAAAGGGCAAAAAATAATGGTTACATTACCGTATTCGGACGTACTATTTCTGAAGGCAGGGGGCAGCTAAAAGGGTAACGACGGCATGGATACGATGTGACCGTAGTGGCGTACATCGTAGTGTAGCCACAATTAGAAAGACGGACAGCAAAAAATGTGATTGCCCGTTTGAACTAAAAGGGAGATACAATAAAGGCTACGATAGTTGGATTTTGGAGATCAAGAACCAAACACATAATCACAAACCTTTCCAACACATCGAGGGTCACGCATATGCTAGGAGGCTGGGCCCGGGCGAGATAAAATTGGTGGATACACTTTGTTTTCAAAATGTTACGCCAGTAGACATACATTCGGTTGTTAGAAAACAAAACCCGAATAGTCCCTGCATTTTAAGAGACATACATAACACAATAACCAAGGTTAGGCATTTGTTATACGGCGACATGATTCAAATGCAGGTATTATTATTATTATTGTTATTATTAGTACTACTACTACTTTATTATTATTTTTTAATTATTATTATTGCTATGCAGGTACTCGAAAGCATATTGGTGGAAAAAAAAATTGTTTACTTCACCCGGAAGAATGTCTCGACAAATGCGATCGAGGATATTTTGTTTGTTCATCCCACCTCGCACATATTATGGTGTGCGTTCCCGCATGTGCTGATGATTGTTGCGACCTGCAAAACGAACGAGTATAAACTTCCGTTTGTTCAAGTTGTGGGTATGACATCAACTTCCAAGTCGTTTTGTGTCGCTCATGCATTTATCTCCCGAGAAAAAAAGGATAACTACCTATGGGTGCTACAAAGGCTTAAAGAGTTGCTAGAAGATAGTACGGAGCCCCGTGCTATAATAACTGATTGTGAGAAAGCATTGATGAATGCATGTGACATAGTATTTCCAGCAGCTACGAAGTTGTTATGCAGGTAATACATGTTGTTGTTATTATTATTATTATTATTATTATTATTATTATTATTATTATTATTATTATTATTATTATTATTATGCACGCAGGTGGCACATTCTACGAAATATATTAAAGCACCACAGAGAAGTATTTAGAGATGCAGATTGGAAAATATTTGTGAAATCTTTTAAGCGACTCTGTAGATCTTCATCTCAGGAATATTACCGGCACTGGTTAGAGCGATTCTACAGACGACTATGTCAGGACGAACGATCTGGTACATATTATATTAATTTAGTTTAAAACGCGTGCATACACACATTAACAATATTTTTGTTCTATTTTTCACAGATGTTTTTGAATATGTAGACTGGGTCTGGCTCCGTGACTACAAAGAAAGGTTTGTTTCTGCATGGACAGACACAAACTACAACTTTGGTCAGTATACGACCAACAGAGTTGAGAGCCAGCATTCAAGGTTTAAGATGCACATTAAGGGGCCTAACGACTCGCTCCACAAACTTGTGATGATTGCAGATGATGTGGTAACGTCACAAGAGAGGGCAATAAACCACTCGTTTGAAGAGAGTCTGTCGGTGAAAAAGGTGCACCATGACATACCGATTTTTCAAGACCTACTCGGTAAAATTTCCCATGCAGCGATCGAGTTGTTGATAAAAGAGATAAAAATTATGGAGAAGTTGAGGGAAAAAAAAGGAGTTGTGGTCACCAGCTTTTCAGGAGTTGTGGGTTGCCGTGTGCATGTCGATTAGAATCGTATATACATAAAGGTAATACCATTATTTATTAATTATTATTAATATTATTATTATATTTATTAATATTATTATTGAATACAGGAATAAAAAAACAATTGTCCGAAATAGGCGTCTTCTGGACACGACTGAATTACGAACCGGAAGTAGTTGGGGGGAACGTGACCTTGCGAGTGAGTGGGAAACAGACAGAGAGACACTACAGTGTCAACCACCACGGGTTCAAAGAAATATGTTGTCAAAAATAAAGTCGGTGGTAAATCCAAGTATGATTGACAATCAACCTCCTGAGGTACAAAAAAATACTCACGGGCGCCCAACTACAAAATCACAGAAAAAAACAGGAGGAGGATGCAAAAGAAGATGTTATTATTATTATTATTATTATTATTATTATTATTATTATTATTAGTATTATTATTATTATTATTATTATTATTATTATAGACAACTTGTGTTGATCATTAGAATATATAATCTGTTTAGGCATTTCTTTTGGGAAACTTATAAACAACTTATGTTGTCTGGTTTGAACGAAAACAGAGGAAACTCTGCCTAATTTTTTTATAAAATCTTTGATTATTATTATTATTTATTAATTATTTATTGTTATCCATTGCAGGAGGACGAGCCTGTTAGAAGATGTAGGCCATCCGATCCCGGTAAAAATAAAATGAGAGTATGTGATAAAGATTTTCCACTGTTAGTGGGGGACAGGTACATAAATAACTATTCATACATACATACATACATATATACATGCGTACACATCCGCTAATCATGATTTCCCAATGTTTGGCGGTGACAGGTATAAATTTGCGGTCAGAGATTTTAAGTGTTGGATTCAACCCCTTTATCGACAGTTTGTCACGCACATTCAAGATGTTCAGCCGGACGGTAACTGTGGGTTCCGATCTGTAGCTGTGTCTATGGATTTCAAAGAGGATGACTGGGGTTGGATCCGCCAATTTCTTCTATAAGAGATGATGGGGGAACACCACCAGGATTGGATGACGATTCTCAACACATTCGAAGATTACTGGTTCGCCCACATATACTCGACCATAGATTGGCAAGGAATGGGGCAAGCACCCGACTCAAAATGGATGGAGCTGCCTTCTACTGGATTACTAATTGCTCAGGCATTTAGTGTGGTTCTTCAAGTCTTCTCTGCTGGTGAAACGAGCACTTTCTTCCCTTTGTTCACTCATCCTGATGACGTACCAGGACATCGTATCATATCGATTACCCATGTGAACAGAAACCACTACATCATGCTTAAGCTAGTAGACGACGCTCCAGTGCCACATTCGAATGGAGCATGGTCGACTTGGGTAGTTCAAGATCAAAACCCATGGTTGGCGCTATATAGGGATCGTCTAGATCGGGGACTTAGGCTATATCCAAGAAGGAGCAGTGAAAGCGCGCGCGTTGACCTAACTCGTAGTCCTGGTAGTTCGGTGTAACTTTGTTTTTGTAATGTATAATGATTTATTAAGTATATTTTTTTGTCTTATTTTACCTATACAATAAGAAATCAAAAAGATTTTTTTTATAAAAAAAATTATATAACATAATTAAAACTAACAAAATACAAAAAAAAAACAAAAAAAACAAAACCTCTACTGGCCCGTATAGGACTCGACGGGCCGTAGAAGGATTTATCGACGGGTCGTATAGGTCTATACGGCCCGTAGATGTTTGGAGCAATGGTCGTAGAGGCCATCTATGGGTCGTAGAGACCCTGGTATCTACGGGTCGTATAGGTCTCTATGGCCCGTAGAGGAAACAAAGATTTTTTCTGTAAAAATATTTAATAAAATAAAATATTTATAAAAAAATAATATTAAAAAGGATAATCTACGAGCCGTAGACCCCTTAACGAGCCGTAGAGGGCCATCCCAATTAGAATCCCTATAATTTGGGGATTGAGTGTTAATGGGTTATATTATTTTTTTGTAATATAGAACTCAGCGAACTTGTAGCCCAGATGGTCCTCATATTTGCAATAAGACTTGTATGTGTGTGTGTTTGATAATATGCCCAAGATCGAACCTCGTCCCAAACGTTTTTTTATTTTTTTAAGGTACAAAATTTAAAACTTTTAAAACTGTTTTCGTTGCCAGTTTCCCCCAAATCACATCCCAATCCCAAACCCTTTCTTTGCAAACCCTTCTCCCACCACCACCTTCGAGCCACCACCTTCAACCACAACCCTTCACCATCTTCGACCACCAAAACTCTACCCCCCTTTCAATCGCCACTGTCAACACCACCACTACCACCACCGTCAACAACATCACCATCCACCATTACCACCGTCGTCAACAACACCTTCAACATCACCATCCACCACAGGTTAGTGTTCTTTTTTCACTTTTTTTTTCAGTTTAATTTTTTTTCTGTTTATTTTTTTTATGTTTAATTTGTTAATTGTTATTAATTGTTGTGTTAATGATTGTTTAATTTGTTAATTGTTGGGTTGATATTTTTATTTTCTTTATTAAAAAACAAATTGGGTTTGGTTTGGTTTGGTTTGGTTTGTAAGGATGGGTGAATTGAGGCTGCAACATAAGACGCAATGGTTATTATTTTCCGATAGTTTCATACATCCACTCAAAAATTGGTATAATATTAGATTTACCCAACTAGAAAAGCCTAATATCAAATATGACCATTTCCAGGATATAGTATTTAGTGAAAAAAAATGTATATATGTTGAATGGGTAAAGTTGATATTAATGTTTTGACTGGCTAAATATGATATTGTGCAAGTTTTCAGTTGTGTATACGATATTGTCCCTATCGTTTTGGGCGGAGGAGTAAAACATACACAGAAAGCCAACTGATATGGGACCCTCTTTTGAAAAGTTGTTTAGAATAACACGTTGTGTAGACTGTTGAAAATAAAAAACGGAACAAAGTTCTTTTGACTTTCTCAACTGTCATATTCGGGAAACTAATCGTTAGCCTTAGGTACCGAATCTGAAATGTCCGAACTATCGTTTAAACTTTATCTAAAATCTAAGTTTATCAGTTGATCTAATAAAAATCCTAGCTGCAATAGTCCGGCCATGTCTGATTATTGTTGGTATGGAGTTGGGTGTTTCTTTGAGTTGTGTTTTATGTCTGGTTTGATGTATATGAGCCATGTTATTTCATTAAGTTATCATTATATTGGATACAATGGTTATTATTTTCTAAAAATCTATATAAACATAAGGCGCACGTTTATGTTTAACATAAGGCGCGCCAAGGCTGCAACATTGGCCTTTATAGATTAATGGCGCGCGCGCCTTATGTTAAACATAAAGGCGCGCCTTATCTTGGCGTTAGATGTTTCAGCGCTGAACGTGCGCGTGTTCAGCGCTGTTTCTTTTGAGTTTAGGCGTTTCTTTTGAATCGCCTAAACCTATATTAGTTTAGGCGTTTCTTTTGAAACGCCTAAACTATATAGTTTAGGCGTTTCTTTTGAAACGCCTAACTGAATTGAATTGGGTCCAGGAATCTAAGAAATAGTGAGAATTCTTGATCTCTCTCAATATATATAGTTTTGGCGTTTTTTTTAAACGCCTAAACTAACTATATTTAAGAAACGTCCTAACTATAAATTATTTGCTTTTGCAGTTATGGAATTTTTTTGACGAGGAGCACCAGGAGCACGAGGACCAGGAGGATGAGCCCGTGGTCGTGGGGGCCCCCAACCCCATGGCAGGGGGGGCCTGGAGGACTGGGTGCATTGCAATTTTCGACGATTCGATTACGCGAATCCAGGGTTTCAGAGATTGAGGAAAAAGAACACATCTAAGTCGCGGGGGATTTGTTGGGATGCGCTTCGTGCCACCACGGGGGGTGCAGAGGAGATGGCACGACAGTGGATTCCGAAGGGTAGCCCGTGGGACAGGTTATTCGGCGACTGCAACGCGCCGTCCCATCGGCCGTTGACGATAGAGTTCCTATCGACCTTTCGCCTTCGGCCACGGGTGCCCAATGATGATCCTGGACAGAGGCCACCGCCGCCACGGCGCCACCGGAGGTCCAGTTTTCCATTCTCGGCGTTGAGTATGGTTACTCCCTGGATCAGTGGGCTACGCACACCTGGTGGTACACTGAGGAAGAGCTTAGAGAGGTATTATTATTATTTATTATTCTTATTAATTTTGTTCGTATTCTTAATGTTAATGATCTTGCTCAGGATGTCTACACTACAGCTGTCACTAGTGTTGCGGATGATGTGTTGTATGCGTGGTGGCCCACCATCGGGGATCCAGAGTTTGGGAACCCGGCCCAGAAGTATTATTATTATTATCATTATTATTATTATTTATTGTTATTGTTATTCTAATTATTATTATTATTCTGTGCAGGGAGAGGTGTGACAGGGCCGCCAACATTCGTCACCCCATCATTCGTTACATTCACCGTTGCATTTCCTATTCCCTCACTGCACAAGGCTAATTGTAACGAGCGGGTGACGAAGACGGGCCTGATGTACTTGTAGTGCATTATCACAGGCACGTCGTGTGCCCTGCATCGGTGCATGGCAGAATACTTTGCCTCCTTTCCCGTTAAGCAGGCGCGGGGGGATGATCAGCAGGATCGCCGAGCGTTGTAATGCCGAGCGATATTTTACATGGGTTACCGAGCATCTGCCGTCGCCACTACAGCCTAGGTATTATTATTATTATTATTATTATTGTTGTTGTTGTTGTTGTTGTTGTTATTATTAATGTTAATGTTTTTGTTTATTTCTTTCAGCCCATTAGCTCGTCCCACGCTCTATAATATGCTTTGTGCAGGGAAGACGGGTGATATACCACCCGTCTACTTTCTTTCTACGGGTCCGAATCGCGAGCCGTTTGTACCAGAGCCGTTGGTACATCAGGGCCTTGCAGGTATTATAACATTATTATTATTATTATTATTATTATTATTATTATTATTATTATTATTATTATATACAACTTGTAGTGATGATTAGAATATATAATATGTTTGGGCATTTCTTTTGGGAAACTTGTAGAGAACTTATGTTGTATGGTTTGAACGAAAACTGGGGATACTCTGCCCAATTTTTTTTATAAAATCCTTGATTATTATTATTATTATGTATTACTCCCTCCGTCCCAATTTAAATGCCCCACTTTCCTTTTTTGTTTGTCCCAAATTAAATGTCTCTTTCCAAAAATAGAAATGTAATTTCCAGTTTTGCCCATAAAAGACAAAACACAATCACCACTTTTAAGGATATTATTGTCATTTTACCACATACAAACAAAATATTTCTTAAAATGTGTGTTTTTTGAACTAGGACATTTAAATTGGGACGGATGGAATAATTATTTATTGTTATCCATTGCAGGTGGTGCTGTTGAGGTTGGGTTGCGGTATGTTGCTGAGGGGGAGGGGGTGCTGAGAGGGACGTCGATATGGCTGAGCCTCAGCCTGAGGAGGTGCAGATTCCGCCACGCGTTTATCACTCCCTGCGGTTGCCTCCTGAGGTTAGGGCGGACATACGTGCGGCTGCGTTAGAGGCTGCTGAGTCGCGTTAGTGGCGTGAGCGGCAGGACGCGGCGATGCGCTGGTTGATTGCTGGCCAGCAGGATATCTATCGCCGCCTAGACATGCCGCCTCGTGTCGCACCGATGATGGGCCCAGCACGCCGCACACCCACACCTCCACGGATCAGGGCGGGACGTCCTCGCAGCAGGCTGGGACTTCCTCGCAGCAGCCGCCGATTGATGATTCGCAGTTCTTTTAGTGTTATCTTTTGTGATCATATTTTGTAAACGTTTTAAACAATTTCTACTTTGTATTTACTTATTTGAACTCTTATTATGTTAATTAATGTGTATTTTTACCTGTTTGATTATGTAAACGCTTGTGTTAATGTTTACACGCTTATCGAGACAACATTAGTAAAAACAGACGACATTAGTAAAAACAACATGTTTTCTAATTATAGTTACACAGTAAAAATCAATAAACAATTAAAATGTGTTAAAAACAAAAGATTGTCTGCGGGCCGTAGAGGGTTACACGCTTATCGAGAAGACATTAGTAAAAACAACACGTTGTCTAATTATAGTTACACAGTAAAAATCAATAAACAATAAAAATGTGTTAAAAAAAATTGTCTACGGGCCATAGAGGGCTCTACGACCCGTAGGTGAGATCTAATATTTTTATGTGTTTTATTTATTTTTTCCAATATAGAAACCAGCGAACTGGTAGCCCAGATGGTTCACATATTTGCAATAAGATTTGTATGTGTGTGTGTGTGTGTGATAATATGCCAAAGATCGAACCTCGTCCCAAACGTGTTTTTTTATCTATGGCCCATAGAGGTCTAGACGACCCGTAGACAAAAAATAACTTCACCATTCCACCCAAATTGATCCCTAAATTAATCAGACGTTACATACGGGCTGTAGAGGCCTCTACGGCCTGTATAGGTGATCACAATCATTGGTAATCATTACTGTACCTCGTACCTCGTTTTCAGGTTTGCCTACGGCCCGTGGAGGCCTCTACGGCCCGTAGGGATCATTTTTTGATCAATCTAACCTTGTGTGAATATCCGGAGCCAATCTTAATTCTAATTCTTCTTATGTTCGGTTTGTAGAGTTTGTTGACTTTGGAATATCAATTTATTCTTAATGCGTTTGGTTAAGAAATTATTTGGAATTAGAATATGAAATTAATTTCCTCAAATTCTTTCATTTAAACGAATTCAAAATCCTTCCAAGATGTGAAGGAATTCCATTAAAGTCATGGGAATCTTAGGCCACGCACCGTCTTCGCATCCGCAACCCACTGCCCCTAACCACCCACGCCTCACTGTCACCCAGTGGCGAAGCTTGGTTCTCGAAATGCAGCCCCACCTTCTTCACCAATCACAAGTGCAGGTTCTACTTCCTGCAAATCGGCGTTGGACAAGAGCTCTGCCTTGACCCCGCTTTGGATAGTTGCTCTACCTTCCTTTTCAGTACTTCCATTTCAGTACTTCCATTTCCTGCGACGTTTTATGAACCAACAAACTTCCTGTTTGTAAGATCAAGAATATGTTAATAGCATTTGACTAAGCTTTTTATTTTAAATAAAGCTCATAAGATATTGAAGTCATAAAAGCGAGAACACAAATGCCATGATCCATGAATTCAATCAATTGTATGGTTGCCATCATATAAAAGAAAAAACTTTCATGCGGTCCAATTGTTTTCCTTTTTATAAAATAAAGATCTGATTTCTTAATATTTCAAAAAGAAAAACCTATCAACTCGATTTACATAATATTAAGATAGGGTCACCTTACAAATCAATTTCTCAATTAAACTCAAAATAAAAAAACCCCTTTGCTGTATTTACAAACACAGCAAATAAATAAATAAATAAATAAAGTAACAAAGATAACAAATATGTATAAGGAGCAACCAACCTTATAGACCATGAACATAAAAGAGTAGGACCCTTTTGTCAAACAAATCAAACCTGAAAAACAACCGGTGGATACAAAGCTACCGTTCAAATGAGTTGTCTATGTGCCGCAAAGTATAGCAAAACCAAGAGAAATCAAACCTGGAAACCCTAATATGCATAGAGGATCATCGGTGGAGATGGTGGCCGAGCGGTGGTGTTACGGTTGTGCTCCATCTTCCTATAACTTCTAATTCTCTCCTCTATTCATAATCTGTGAAGAATACCTCTTTTTGAGTAAAAGTGTGCGGGTGTATGATAATCGTTAAATTAATTGAAAGAAATTATTATGCATATAATGTGTGTATTGAAAGAAACTGAGATAATGGAATACAGATGTCAACTATGAATACAGAGACAGCCAGGTTTCGAACCCGGATCAATTTTGTACAACACAAACCATATCACCACTACACCACCAGCATCAGATGTTAATACTATTGAAATAAAAAACATTTATCAGCAACAAAATCAGGACAGAATCACTGTTCAAAGTGGTTTGATTATTAATATAGTATAATTAGTTGTTAATTTGTTACGATGTTATAAGATGCTTACTGAGAAATTATTTAATAAAATGTCCAATTCTAGAGTCCGCTTTAGGAATTTAAAATTTTAAGTTGTCATGCTTGTGTTATATAATCGAACGTGCTGGAAATGATTGCGGATGTTAAGACTCTAGGATTTTTATGGTATAAGCATAGGTTTAAAGTAGGTGTGGTCGATCGGGAGAGGTGGTGTAATTTTGATTTGATGTAATTTTGGTTGTAACTTTGGTTTTCGGCTTGCTATTTCCGTCTTGGAGATAGTTTGTCTTGGTTGCGTGGTTTAATGAAAGTTAATCTTCAAAAAAAAAAAAATATAATCGAAATGAAGTTTTCATACGTAGTCAATAAAGTGAAACTAGTGGGAACCTCGCGCGTTGCGGCGGGACCGCTAAACCGAACAAAAAATAAGCGAAAATACACTTAGTCAAACACGCGCATGGCAGCGAGTCAACTCGCCATATTAAAAAAAAGTTCAAAATTATGTTAGAAAAAACTAAGTAAGTCAAAACCGTAACATAACCACATAAAAAAAGAAAAAAAAAAACTAAAGAAAAAACCTTCATGACTCATTCGCCTATGCTTAGACGAATTGTATATTATCACACACAATTATGTTTTAAACGAAACCTATATTCAAACATATATAAAAATAAAACCAATATAGTAACTTCTCCTTTCTCTTTCTTCTAAACATAAGATAATGTTATAAAAAACAATAAGTTTGACATATTTCTTATAAAAAATTTAAAGATATGAGACAAATTTTCTCCATAACATAAATTTTCATTTTCAATCCTATATCCCTAGAGTATTAAGAATACACAATTTTATAATAAAATTTTTATAACATAAATAATCAAATCATACTTATCTAGCAAACTCCAAAGTTTTTTTATTAACAATCATTCAACAAATTTACAATATATTAAAACCATCGTAAAATTCGATATCGAGTTTTCGTATATTACAATATGTCATATACCTTTTGTAGAAGAAAATTCACTTCTATATAATTTAATCATGATCAATTGACCAAAATTACGTGAAACATTTGTTTGAAATTAATTATAAATGAAAATTTTCTTCTCTGGTCATAGAATCCAATGACGTATAGTTTAGATAAGATTAGGCACATTTAGGTGTATCAATATACCGTAATAATTTCAAAATGCAAATCATTATCTCACGATTCAAAACACGGTTTTCATTAATATTGATTTCTCGATTTCTTATAATATTATTAAGTTTATAAAAGTTTTAACTTTTATAAAGAACCAAATTTGTATTAAAAAAATTATAATAAAACATGTAGCATTATAAATTATCTTTTATTTGTTTCTATTTAATGTGTTTTAAGTAATTATAGAATTTAATGTCATGAATCCTTATAAATATCACTTAATTCTTAACTTCATTTTGATTAAATATGGTGTTTTAAAGACAAAATTGCCCCTAAAAAATAGTTATTATATGCATTAGGTGTTGTATCATAAGCAATTAAATTTGTAACTCTTAAAATTTAAGAAGTCCTTATCAAATGCTTTATAATATAGAAGATAATATAGATGAGTGAATTCCAACTTTCAGTGTGCACATATAATGTATCTGTGTATTAGTTCTTGGTGGCAAAAGTAAAATTATGTTTTTAACGTTATTTTACTAATTTCCTGAAAAGAACGTTAAAAACGGCGGACGGTTAATCATGTATCATGTGGTGGCATTGATAGCCAAAACACAAGGAGTACATGCGTCAATCGGGCTTGTCCCGATTGCTGAGTATTATGTGGTTTATGTCCAAGGTTTGATGCAAAACTACTATCGAGTCGGCGGTCTAATTACTGGAAGCAGTCTCTCTATCTACATCTTACGCTCCTTAGACCTTGTCTTAGCTTTGCTATTGATGCGATTTACTAAGCATGATAATGATGAGTTTAAGCACTAAACATTTGCCTTTGTTGTGGCATGACTCGTTGAGACTTTCGAAATAATCAATTAACAAATTTGCAACTAAAACCTTTTTTTGTTTGTTTTTAAGATCATTAATAATTGTTTCTTCGAGATCGGGCATTATGGATGTAAAATGAGAAGAAAGTATAGTTGGTAATAGTTACAACACACAAACACATGTTAGACAAGTAGACAACAATAAAGACAAAAACACAAATCAAATCTCACGAAGAAGATCAACATAATAATAGAAGAAAAGGATATACGACAAGTATTATTGTAAATAGAATAATGACATCTGGACAATTAAATCTTTAATGTGACATTGTTGGTGCTAATAAGTCAATAAAATATCTTCTCCGTTTTATTAATCAGGTCCTACATGAGCAAATATTAAGATACCTTAAGTTTTTTTTTTTTTTTTTTTTATCCGCCACTAACGATGTATATCCATTTGTTCTGACTATAAATAATGGGGTTGACAAGTTTGTAAAGATCTTCAGCCTTTTCACATAATGTTTCATTTTAGGACGTCACCCTCAAAGAGTGACGACATGTTTAAGAACTTTTAATATGAGAAGATAAGAACAAGGTAATGCATATTATTAGTGTGATATTTTTCTTGAAATAAGTATTGATAAAATAATTATAACATTTTTTTATTTATTAAATTATTTTAGAGAAGAATGCAAGTAGAATTACAAACCATAAACATGTGGAAATCAAGCAATCATGAAACAGGTTTCACGGCGATTACTATGCACATCATGGGAGATGCATATTGGAATAATGAGGTATAATAGTTGTTATTGATACGGTTTTTGCTAAGAACTCTCTATCTAGTTATTTAAAATCTGCACCAGGCTTAACGTTCTTCCTTGACCGCATATTCTTGAATTACTTGCCATTGTTTTATATGTTGTGATTAGAACATAGCTCATATTTTCAATTACTTGCCATAGTTTCGATTCTGGGAATGAACTCGTTGATTGACGTGGACTTTCCAAGTATCGCTATGGTGGAATACCTGCAAAACATTCATCGTTAGCCTTGCCACGGAGGATCCTGGGGGGTGTCTTTATGACCACCCTCCGGCATGAGAATAAGTGTCTTACATGGAGGGACAAATCGGACTTTAATGAGAAAAACTCAGAGAATGTTTGGGGTGTGTGTGTGTGTGTTAGGGAGAATTAAATGTGTTTGTTACCTGATACAGACCTTAGTATATGAGGCATCTTTCCCGAAACTCTTTCTCTCACCTTATTATGACTGTTGTACCTTTCGGTCTGGCTCCGGAGGTGTTGGTCAGAGATAGTGCTGACTTGCTCCATGTTCGTCTGACAAGGGATGGCACGGCCACCGTTCAAGGAGATGAATATTTTAGATGTGATTGGGTGGGAGATTCATGTATTGGGCCCTTATCAACCGCGCCTTTGTGACCGCGTCTCCAGAGCTTGACTCCTTATTGACATGGGCATCATTGTTATTGGACCAGTTTTGGTGCTAACAAGACAATAATTTTTTTTTATAAGAAAATATCTTTTCCGTTTTGTTTATCAGGACATCCATGAGCAAGTATTAAGATACAATTATTATTATTATTATTATTATTATTATTATTATTATTATTATTATTATTATTATTATTTTGGAGGGGTGGGGGTGCTACCCCTCAATTTTTCTTCTTAACCCGCCACTAGTGATGTATATGATTTGTTATGATATTAAATAATGAGTTTGACATAAGGTTTCATTTTAGAATACCTCAAGAGTGACATATTGAAGAACTTTTAGTATGAGAAGAAAAGAACAAGGTAATGAATATTATAATTGCGACATTACCTTACGAAAATTTTGTTCACCAAGCATATATCTTAATACTAGATTATACCTCGGGAGCGTCTTGGGGTTGACAAATCTAATATGATACATCAACTTTACTATGAAATAGACTAATGCGCTTCACATTTACATGCAGAAAAATTTCGGGTAGCACCTAACCTAAAACAATTAACAATGTATAACGCGAATGTTAACACTTAACCTAAAATAGTGTATAACTCCATTGTTAATAATTAACCTTAAAGAATGTATAATTCTAATGTTAACATCTAACTAAAACAATGTATACCTCGGGAGCGTCTAAGGATACACATATTCTAGTTCAAATATTAGGATTTAGGATCTCCAATGTATGCATTTTTATTTCCATCTCAATAAATCTAACAAAAACTCTAAAACTCACAATCTTTCATAGTTGTCAATACTTTTCTACACATACTGTCAACTCTTAACAACCAACAAATTATAAAAACTTCTAATTTAAACCTCACAAAATTCCCGAGTAATCACTACTTAAACAGTTAAACATTAACCTCAATTCCATTCTCCCATGTCACACATCATTCTCATAAATCTATTCATCAAAATTAAAAAATAAAACAACCAGCCCCAATTCTGATTCCCACCTCACCTTCTCATTTCCATCACCGTCCAATAATAAACAAATTTCTTATACATGAACCCTACACTTTGAGGAAAGAGAAACAACAAAAAAAAAGATAAATGAGTTTAGAAATAAATTAAGGAACCATAGAGGTTTCCGGCCAACTCACAACCGCACATGGCAGTGCAACGGAGGCCGACTCCACCCGACAGCACAGGTACCATCTTGAGAAAAAAAACAACAGAAGACGGGAGTCATATGGTGAACGGGTTCTATTACTGTAAACCGTGTGCCCAGATCTGATTCGAGACCTGATTATGTACCCATAAGGATGTTGATGTTTTAGATCTCAAAAATTCCTCACTCACAAAATACGACTTGATAATGGCTTAAATCAGATCATTATCTCGATTAATGTTGAGGTTTTACGATAAACAGTAAATGATTGTGGTGGTGAATGATTGCTATGGCGACAGGGGTTGTAGGTGAAAGAGGGATCACAGATGGTTGGTCTCTAGGTTGGAGAGGAGAAGGAGAAGATGGATGGAGGGAAGGAAGGAAGGAAGGGTTAGGGTTTTTTAATCTATTATAATATTAGAAATGCTTTTTTTATTTTTTTTAAATCACCTAATGACATGACATGTCACATGGCACACTCAAGGGGGAGGTTGGCCTCTTTGAGTGCCATGTGGGATTTTGAGTTTTAGTTTATCTATAATCTATAGACTATATTATAAAGCATTTAGGGAGGATACCAACCAAATTTAAGTAAATACTACATTTTATGCATATAGTACAATACCTTAATGAAGTTAGTAAAGGGATAAAGTTGTCTTTTTTACATGAACATTTAAGTTGATTATGAAATAGAGTTAAACTTTAGAGTTTAGTGTAAATCTAAATGAATATGATGGGCCTGAATGAAACATGAAAGGAAATTGAAAAGCCTTTCTAAAGTGTAACGGTCAAGAAAGAAAAAAAAACAATAACTGTCACCACCCTTTAATTGCCTAAGTTCTAACTTCTAACAAAACCATCACCAACCTTTAATTGCTTATAGCTGTAAAAACGTATATCAAATGAACCAGCCTTCTTCTATTTCTCTTTAAGGGTATGTTTTTTAAGAGCTTTTAGGAGCTTCAAGCTTTTGTAAGACTCGATTTTTTTTAAAACATATGGATAATATATAAACACCCATTTCATACATACATACCCATAAAGTCTTGTCCAACGACATACCAACAACCTTGGCGACACTAGTTAAATTTACAAAAGACAATGCCAAGTTAGTTACCATGTGAATCTTTGACCCATATTCCACACCATGTACAAAACATTAACTTGTTTAAATGACTCAAAGATCCTATTACTACCATGGTACCCAACCCCAAAAGAACTTGAGCGTGCATATTTCGACCTCCCTTGAGACTTGATCTTCACTCGTGAGCTTTACCTAACAACAATTCAAACAAAACAACATTTAGTATGCTAAAACAATATCATCATCTTGTCCAAGGAAACCAAACAAATCCATGAAACCATGATAAATTCCTTACTTTCTACCATTTGACCCGTTAAGGGTATTCCTACCATTTTGACCCGTTAAGGGTATTCCTACCATGTTGACCCGTTAAGGGTACTTCTACCATGTTGACCCGTTAAGGGTACTTCTACCATGTTGGCCCGTTAAGGGTACTTCTACCATGTTATGTCATTCTACTAATTTTGCACCCTTATGTAGCCACAAGGGTACTTCATACTACTTTCATTCCATCAACTTCAACCACAACAATATGTATATAACAATTATGAGCAATACATTCATTAAACTAAATAGTTGGTAATAACCAACTTACCTTTATCGCGTGCACCTTGCTCCTTTTGATTACTTGAGCCTTCAACCTTCACACCCATATAGTGAAGGAAATCCATACTTTAGTTCTCATACTTTCACCCATTACCATACTTTGTTTAAGGTTGATAACCTATCATGATTTCATAGTTATATACACTACCATCATGTTTATCATTCATTTCTCACAATTTCACCTATTCTAACATGCTAGGCATTTTATCATACAATTGGTGTGCATAACCATACATCCAAGTGGTCATAACATTCTATGATGCAACATCTCCAATTCTACACTAACATTTACCATCTACTTTTCTAATTAACCATCATACATGATCAATAGAGTTTTCTTGGTGTTGGGTTCCTGTTTGACTTTTAAAAGTCAACAGAAACCTTCATTCCAACACCCACTTAACACATTCTCAATTCAGCCCTAATACAAACAATTAACATACAATCTCTTCAATTTCATACTACTACACATAGCAAGCATGCTTTCCTAACCACAAGAAGTAATTATCACAATATAATCATGAAATCCACCATACTACTTTCAAACCTTACTAAAATCGATTCTACAACTTACCAAGAAGATTAGTATCACTAGATAGCTATTGAAGGGATAGGGAGCCTAATCCAGGCGGAAGAGGCGTCCCTATCCCCACAAGTCAGCTTCCTCGCGCCAGTCAGCGGCGCGAGGAAGCAACGGCGCGCAACCAGCAGTGTATGCAGGAAGGCGCGCAAGGATAGCAACTGATAAGCAACAACATCACCTGATAAGCGCGTACCATCACACGCGGAACCTTCCCTTGACAACCATCGTACAAAGTACAGAAGACAACAAAAGGAAGATTCACAAAGATCACTGACAGTGTACGCGCCAATAGGAAAGCTACAGGTGGCAAAAGTGGTCCAACAACTACAAGACAAGGACAGCAGCATGGCTGCAGCCATGCTTCCACCATACCAGCGTCTACGGTGACAGCAGACATACCTTCCTGCTGTCAGGAGCATGGTCAACGACTGACAGGTGTGCCGTCTGCCAATCACAGAGCGCCACGTGTCTGCCTCGAGCAACAACCATGCTGCCCGAATGACGTCATGAACAGTACGCCTGTTCTCCCGCCAATTCCAGGGGAAACCTTGGGCTTGGGCCCGGACCAAGCCCAATAAAGAATGGTTACTCGTGGGCCTTTCGATCAAGCCCACAAGTTCTCCTATAAATACAAGGATACCTCTCCTTGCTAAGGCATCCGAAAATAGTTACTTGTAGCCTAGAGCATTCTCACGTGTACTCTTTCATTAATAATACTATCGGCTACTTACAGTGGACGTAGGTCATTATTCGACCGAACCACTTACATCTTGTGTTCGTATTCACTCTCACCACACACACACTTGTATTATTATCAAACGGGTTTGACCTTAAGGTTTGGGTAAAGGATTAATCCTGACGAACATAGGTATTAACCCCACGTAGATTATACGTAATCTCCGTAATACCTATTGTTTCTTCAGCTATGAATCCATGAACATGCAGGGAATTTGGGGTGTTTTTCTCACTCAATTTCAGCTATAGAGGGCTGCTATGAAGAACCCTCTTTGTCACCACTCTCTCTCTACTTCTCTGTGTTTTCTTTTCTTTCTATTTTCCCCATTTTTCCCTTCTAATCCTTTTAATTACTTACTACTTCTAATCTTCCCAAACCAACCCCTCAAGTTGAGTGTTATTTCATATTAAACCCCTCCCTCTTTATTAATTTAAGCTTCCACCAATTTACCCAAGTAACTAACTTGGTAAATTTTATGTTTGCTAAATGTACAACTATCAATGCACTACTTACAACTAGGGGTACACACCTTTATACACCCATATATATATACGCATACATACATACATACGCATACGCAATATACACACCGATATATATATATATATATATATACAATTTCCATCATACTATTATTACTTAGCATTTTTTTATTTTGGGGTGTTACAGCTTTTAAGAAAAAGCTCTTACTCAATAAAAAGCCTTGTTTAGTTGAAGGAGCTGAAAGCTTTTAAGTTGGAGAAAAAGCTCTATAGTGAAAAGCTACTAGTAGTAGCTTTTAAGAAAAAGCTCTACTAGCTACAAGCTTTTAATTAGTAAATGACACAAATACCCATTCTATTTTAAAAATAAAATAAAAACCTTCTTTACAAGCTTTTAATTATGCTCATTTTGGTCATTTTATTAAAAGCTCCAGCTACCATGCCAAACACCAAAATATATTTAAAAAGCTTCCAGCTACCAGCTACCAGCTTCCAGCTAACAGCTTCCAGCTAGTTTTGCCAAACATACCCTAAGTCTAACTATCAACAAAGAAAAAAACTCACCACCCTTTAATTGTTTCTAACCCAACGTCACCAACCTTTAATTGCTTATAACCCTCAATTATATCAATTCAACCACCCATTAATGTGTTTAACACAACCAAACATATAACATTATTTATATGATTTAATCGACCAACAATCATACTACACGCAACTTCTTTTTGCAAAGCCACGCCACCTTCATCACTCCGAATTCTCGAATCCACTCGACTATTGATCATCGGAAACTCCGACGACATCTTTTTCTGTTTACCTCCGGTCGTTCTAAGAAGGTTGCCGAACTCCACTCCACTATCGATGGCGTTATAATCGATCCTCTAAAGCAGGAGTTAAGGTAAAGTTCTAAGCTCTTTTCTAATCTGAATTTATTATAATGTATATGCATTATCAGACCCATTAACAATAATGGGTCGAGATTGCCATCTTTAGTTTTTGAAACGACAAGATATAGATAAAGTAGTATCAAAAGCTTACATGACTTTCAACAATATACCAAACGCATCAAATGAATATTTATGTATAATCTATATGGGTTAAGGATTTAATATGTTGTTTTGGTTTAAAATATGCATGGTGTATATACATTATGATGATATGATGGTTTATGAATGGGAAGGCTTTACTGCACAAGAATTTGAAATGGATAATTGGAAGAAATAAAATTGATAGGTAGGGTACAGTGAGATAGTTTTGTATCTTTGGGCTTTAACACTTCAAAATAACATTTTAAATAGGCAACCGAGCAGAACTAGAAGGCTGAAGATATGTATTCATGATATAAACAAACATATCTCGTGAATATTCATATACAATAAGTCTAGAAACTGAAAGAATAGAAAAATGATGCACTAATTACTTTAAATAATTTAACAAATATGACAGTGTTCGTTTATCTTTTCTAATTTTAAAAGTCAGCTATCTAGATGTTGATCATAATGTCAATAATCATCAAATTGATAGGCCTGATGGTTAGACTTACCGAGCAAATTGTTATCACAGGCAATACATACTAATACAATATCAACTAGAATTGAAGATTTCACCAAGGCCACCCTCGTAGGATCTTATATCCCGCCAATGGAAGCTTTTACCAAGGCTTGCACTCGGTGTTATTGTCACCTATTTGGCGCATTTGAACCGCTAGCATCATTAATTTGATAAATAAAAGCTTACACCTCAAACGTTGTCTATCGGGAGTTGTTACGTGATGGATGATCCGCTTGTGAGAGACAACATAATGATTTTTTATGCATTTTGTGGTTTAACCCATTACATTTAAAAATAAAGTTACGAGATGTTATTACTTAACACACTTTGGTTACTTTTACACCGTTATGTAAACATGCTCAACTTAACTTGTAAATGGTCTATTGCATTAGGTTTTCAAATATTTTCTCTAAATTAATTAATTATTCGCGCCTCTTGCTCGATTATGAACTACACAATTAAACTTATACTTGTAAATTGTTCACCCCGCCGCATCGCGCGTGCTCCCCACTAGTATATATTATAAAACATCTAGGAAGGATACCATGAAAATTTAAGTAATTACAACATTTTATACTTATGGTACAACAACTTAAAGAAGTTAGTAAGGGATAATATGGTCTTTCTATATAGGCATTAAGTTGATAAATTAATTGTTGGATAAATTGATAAATACAATTAAATTGCTTTGAATTATATAGTAGTAATATCTCATGATATTCTTGTAACATAATAGTAATTACAAAAGAAGAAAACGCAGAGATGCAACTCCTTATAAAATTAAGTGATTTAATAATTACTTGAGAAAACTAAAGAGACAAAAAACTCTTATAAATTAAGTTTCTTTGTTCATAAAAATAATGGTTAGACAGAAGGTGAATGTAAAGGGAAAGTAGCCAAGCAAGATGCTTTTTGTTTGAATACATCGAAAGACGTGAACGTGTTTCAGCAAGCAAGGTTACTCAAGTGTTGTATGTTTTGTCTCGGCTTTGGTTATGTTTGTATGCATTTATGGATTTTATTTTAAATAGATGACTTGTTTTTGTTGAGGTTCTCATTTAATGATGTTGTAGGAGCTTTAACTTTTATAAACATGTACATGTATGTATGGATCCGGATCATATGAGAACTCCCCTGAGTTGTGAGAACTAGAGAACTCCTCTAGGCCAATAACAAGGTGACACGTAGGCAACTAAGCATTATAATATTAAGGGGTAACATAGTAATTTACTATCCCCCCTACCCCACCCCATCCTCACCCCTATCACTCTTTATATTATTATTCTAATTACTGATATTTTTTTAAATCATTATTTCACACACATACACATACACGTACTCCCCCTTTCTCTAAAAATAAAAAGAAGACCGATTAGATCTGCACGTTGATGGTGGGTGATGGTTTGATGGTGGTGGGTTTTTGTTTGGTGATGGTGAGCGACGGAGGTGACGGTGGAAGGCGATGGTGGTTCGATGGTGCTTGGTTTTGGTGGGTTTCGATGGTTGAGGGGTTGTGGTGGGTTTAGATGGTGATGGTGGGTCGACGGTGGGAGGCGACGGTGGGAGGCTGTGGTAGGCTGTGGGTTTCGATGGTGATGGTGGAGGGGCTGTGGGTTTCCGATGATGGTGACGGGGGTGAGGTGGTTCGATGGTGACGGTTTCGATCCTTCGACAGTGGTGTTCGATGTTCAGGTAATATTATTATTGTTGTTGTTGTTGTTGTTGTTGCAGCTGCTGCAGTTGTTGTTATTATTATTATTCAGGTAAGTTTTTTCATGATTTTTTTGTGTGAGGATGATAATAATGTGAAGAAGAAGATGATGATGATGGTGTCGATGATGATGTTTTTTTTGTATAAGGTAAGTAAAACAATGGTGTAAAACTCTTCACGACTAAAGTTGTTGATGTTTTGGGGCATTTTACAGTGGTGTAATACAAATTTTTGGTGGTTGTTTTTACACTAGCGTAATTTTTGGTGGTTATTTTTACACTAGCATAATTTTTTATATTTACAAAAAATTATAGATGTTTGGTTTATATAGATGTGAGTAAACACTGGCGTAAATAATTACACTAGTGTAAATCATACAAAAATTATAGATGTTTGGTTTATATAGATATAAGTAAACACTGACGTAAATAATTACACTAGTGTAAAGCATACAAAAATTATAGATGTTGGTTTACTCTACTAATTATACTGGCGTAAATAATTACACTGGCGTAAATAATTACTAACAATGTATTTACTCTACTAATTATAAAATATTAATGTATTAGATGAAAGAATATATTGTCAACATTATGGTAACCCATCCTACAGAGCTCCCGAACTCTTCACTGAATCGGATTATGGTCCAGAAATTGACATTTGGAGTGCGGGTGTCATCCTATACGAGTTACTTTATGGCACCCGCCCATTTCAACCCGGTTAACATGACTACCTTACAAATTTACAATAAACATGTATTTATTGTGTTTTTAAACTAATCACATTTGGTGTATAATACAGATGATAGTTGCTCAATAAATGATAAATTAAAAAAAACTTGGATTCGCAGTAGTTAAAGGGGCTACTGGCTTTAACTCGAAGCAAACAGTGCCCGGTATATCTGAAGATGCCATAGATCTTCTTAAAAAAATGCTTGCCAAAAAGCATGCTCTTATCACTGCTAAAGAAGTCTTAAGTAATGTCTATTCGCAAAATGATTCCTAGTATATATATATATATTATGTATTTTTTTATATATAACTAACAGTTTTGTTTGATTTGCTACAGCCCATCCATGGATTGCAAAACATGGTTCCACTAGTTAGAGGAAAACACAGTATTATACAAGACAACATGGGTCGTTTAGCATATATATTTGATATTCAGCCTATATAGTTGATGATGGACATTTTTGTTGCCACTATCGTGTTTAACTGTTTATTGTGTTTCTTCCACCTACTTTTGCTACATATGTGGTTGCCTGGTTGAAAACATTTCTTTTAAAATTGAAAAAAAATTATGGAAACTATTGTTATTACTAGCTTACTGGCTAAGTGGTTGTGAATCTTTTATATTGACACCCTTGTGTTCAAATCCTTGACCACCAATAATAAAGATACACAAATATTGCCTAAACAAAACTGAACAAAAGAGTAATAACTATATATATGTGTGTGCACACACACTAGGTTGGAGCCCTGTGAAATTCACGGTTGAACATAAGAAAAAAATGAAAAATGATATCTCCGCTTGCATGATAAAGTTAGTTGTTGCCAGAGAATCATCATGTTGAACAACCCCCATTTACGTATGAAAAACGACCACCCAGTATAATCTAACCAGGTATGGAGAGAATGAAGCCATTGGTTGAGGTTAGAATTTTTTTTTTTTGGGGGGGGGGGGGGGGGAAGCAGGTTTTGTAAGAAAAAGTTTGTTTTTAAGAGAGATGGTTAGGTGAGAGCAATTTGGCTTGAGGAACTACCCCTTAAATAGATGTAAAATGTGCAATTTTAAATACTTTTATAATTTTTATAATATGATGTGAAAGTGACAATGAGAGTGACTTTACTGGTGAATTCAGATATCATGTGATGGTGTAAGTATTTTGTTGTAACTATAAAATGAAGTGGGCCATTTTCTTTTATTTTATTTTAATTTTTATTGAAAACCCGATCTGCAAAAAGATAAGTAGTATGTCATTAAAGGTTTTACTAATTATAAAAGTTTTAACTATCTGTTTAATTTTTTATATCGAAAACAAACCGATCTGGTATCGAAAATATACGTTACGGTATAATGATATCAGTATTTTAAGGTATAATACCAACTCGAACCGCGACTGAACAGAAAATACTGATACCGAATGAAAAGTATTGATATAACTTTCGCCAAAACTTAGTACCAAATTGATACTGAAAATGGACCGCTATCAGTATTTTCAATATCGATATTTTCAGTAATTCATACCGAAATGCTCAACACCTAATTTAAATACAACTTTCGGGTTTCTATCAATGGGCATCCCAGCGAAAAGCAACTCCAACCGAGTCTGATCCACTGGAGTTACGGATTGGCGGGAACTTTTTACCGCCTTTTGATTTAGGGTTCCAAATATACAAAACACTCACCCTTTTATAAAATTTCAATTACAATTTATCTGTGGTGTAATTCGATAACAGGTTAGTACTGAATATTCATTTTACATATGTATGTGGTCATGTGTTTTTACTGTTTGGGGTAACTAATTGTAACGTAGTTTCTGCTTTGATCATCTGTAATCTGTTGATAATCTTTACCAACTTGCTTGTAGCGTTTTGGGTGCATGACTCTATGTCGGCGTTATTAATGAAACCTTATTGGTTACGATCGTGTGATTTATTGATTACTGTTAGAATATAACATGAGTTAATGACACCTTATATGTATGCATACCACCTGTTTGATAAAATGTCTCAGTGGGTTTTTGCTTCGTATTGAGATCTATATATAGGGCTGCAAATGGATTGACTTTAAGCATACAATTCATGAATTGTTTGGCTGGAAGTTCGTTTGTGCTCAATAAGAACAAGAAATTTTATTTGTTTAGTTAAATGGAGGAACATGAACAAAGGCTGTGTTCAATCATTTATGTTCGTGAAAGTTCGGTAGTGTGTTTGTTTATGTTGGGTAGTTTTTATAGTTGTAAGTAAACACTGGTGTAAATAATTACAACAGTGTAAAAACGAGAGCGAGATGACAGAATGCACATATTTGTTTTTTTGGTTTAAAAAGGTAAATTAATAAATAAAAAAAATAAAGTATAAAAAATATGATTCTTTCAAATAATAAAATAAAAAATTAATATGATATTATATTAATTTTTTCTCTCCTATAGTTTTTTTACCTAAATACCCCTTAATGTACTTTATTATATTAAAAAAAATACTAATAGAAAGTTAATAATCATGTCAAGACAAAAAGTCTCATCCTTTGATCTCAACCATTGGATCATCAAATCAATGGTCCAGATGAGTTCTCTAATTCTCACAACTCACATGAGTTCTCATATGATCCTAACCCTATGTATTGTGATATATATGTTTGACATCATTTTTATTCTCTTCAGTTTGACAAACACCTATTTTCCCTTAGCCATGATAACCTTGTCAAATATAATAAGAGATTTAGATTAATTATATCATCGTGGAGAGCTAAAATGAGATCAATGTTGATAATGTTTTTTATATAATATAGGGTTAGAACTTGTGAATAAAGTAAACATACAAATGATGTGGTTAATAGAAAAACACAAAAATCAAATTTTAGCCTCATATTTATGTTAAGATATGAAAAGTTTAACAATGTATAAGATAAATTATTAACATTTAATGGATTATCATTGGTTTACGAGTTACATTATGTTGAGGTTTGCTGAAAAATATAAAATACTTGAGTTATGTCTCTTGTTATGAACATAGGAGGTTTAAATTAACTTATACACATATGATAGAGTTTTATAATAATGGTTTATTGAAGAAAATAAACAAAAATATCTCATGCCTAAAAGAAAGTGAACAAGTAAAAAAATCTTTTGAACTATTATAATTTGCGCTTCTGATACAATAATATAAGTCATGGTTGACCATAATTATTATTCCTATGTATGGCATCATAGACTATCATTAATCAATACTATAGTCCTATCGACCCATGTATTATGTTTGGACCAACTAATTGTGTTTCATAGATTAGATTGAAGTTAAGTCAAAAGATGGCATGAATGTTGGTATCAAAGTTGCAATAAACAATAACCTCAAGACTTATGTTAATGCAATAAAGAATAACCTCAAGACTTATGTTAAAGTTATTAAAGATGGTCTATAAAGAGTTAAGAGTCTAAATTTACAAAGGTGTTTTAGTTGATTTACAAATTTGACATGATGAAGAAGAATTAGCAGCAAGAACGTATGGATCAATGTCATTTTCTTTATCGCTGTCGCATCACGCGGGTTTCCTAGTTATAATATATAGATATAGATAATAGCTTGGTGGGAAACAAGTGGTTTAAGGTATCCAACAATAACCAATCTAAATCATTCATTTCAACATGAAAGAACGAATATGTGATAACGTGGGATCAACGGAATGTTGAAATGAAGACCGATAATGCTATTTTTTTATGGTATGTACTTATGTTTTTGGATTTGTATCATTATAAAATTAAGATATTTTAATCATTCAATGGTGATAATGACATATATTTGATGTTCATCATAATTTAAATTTGTTGTAGTTGTTAAATGTTTGAGTTTTTTTAAAAAGAGTTTAAAAGGTTGTGTAGAGCAACTCTCCAGCGACGAAGGACCTAAGTTTTATTTTTAATAGAGTAGGTTTTTCCATTCAAAAGGGGTAGCGGCAGGGGCGGATCTACTTGGCCGGGAATGGGTTCCCGGAAACCCAGTCGGTTTTGAAATTTTAGTGTTATTACTTATTATATAAAAAAATACACAAGGAACCCATAGATAAATTTAAAAAGTAACCCATAACAAAACAAGTGAAGTGGTCCAGTGGATGTGAGCTCGTATTATAGGTTCAAGATTGCCGGTTCGACTCCAATAAGCTGCTTCTGAATTAGTTTATTTTAATCTATTTTTGGTTCCTATTTTTTAGTTTAAAACCAATCTTAGGGTTTTATTTAAAAGCAAAACTTCATAAGCTGCTTCTGAATTAGTTTATTTTAATCTATTTTTGGTTCCTATTTTTTAGTTTAAAACCAATCTTAGGGTTTTATTTAAAAGCAAAACTTCACTGCGTCCTAGGGTTTAAACACATACAAACTGAGAACACATTACCAACATCAGCCGCTCCTCTGTCCTCTCTTCCACGCAAGAGCTGCCCTTCTCCTCCCGTTCACTTTACCGTTCGCCCCTGCCTCCTCCTCTCTCCTCCACGCCATTGCGCCACCGTCCGCCCTTGCCTCCTTTCTTCTCCATTCCGACCACCGGGAAGTTTATAAAGTGTTGAGGGATTGAGTAGCAAAAGAACTTGATGGTAAGTTTTATTCAGTTTGGTACTAAACGGTGTCTTTAGAACGGGCAAATGCTATGATTAGTATTTTGGAAGTTGTCATAGTCAAAGCTCTATGTTAGGAGTCTTAGAAATATGATATTTTATTTTTAATTTGCGACACTTGTATGTCTTCCTTACTTTCAGTCAGGAACAAACTGACAAGAATCTCACAAAGAATGAACTCTTCCTTTTTAGCTTTTTTTTATTTGACCTGCTTTTTACCCATTTCACAACTCAATCTTTTTATCCCAGTTTTTAATCACTAATTGTTTTCAAAATTTCAATGTTTGGATGTGAATGTATTTTAGTTGTGGTATAGAAAATTTTGATGACTCATTCTTTACAAAATTTTGTAACACTTTTTGTAAAAAGAAAAGTTATGAACCTACCAATTACTGACCCCCTGGGATTCATGGAAACACATGGTTCATTCTTTGTAAAGGCCTTTGGTGGAGGTACAACATATAATTATATAAATCCACACAACTAATTTATCAATGAATGTATGTAGCAGCTTTAGCGCAGTTACTCGTTAGTGTTTAACAGGGAATATACAATGAACATTGAGGACTATTAGCCTATTAGGGGTATCGTAACTTTGGTTATTATCGTATTAGTTGTAGTTTTGGTTATTATCGTATTAGTTGTTTTAGGGATGTTAAATTTTAATCTGTTGAAACCTAAACCGACCCGAACCGTCAAACAGACCCGAACCGTCAAACGGACCCGAACCGTCAAACGGACCCGAACCGTCAAACCGACCTGAATTTTTTTATGTTCGGTCATATAAAATTAAAGCATCTGAAAAAGGAACTCAGTGAAAAAAATTCCTGGATCCGCCACTGGGTAGCGGCGCAACTTGTGGCCCGCTTATCCGCATCCCACTTGTAAGAGTTATCGCTTTTATATTTAAGTACTATTTATTGAAAAAAAAATGTTTGAGATTACTTGAATTGTAAGATATGTGTTTAAGAATCTGAAACAGCTCACTTTAATTACCTAAGATTATATTGTAACCTTATGGGTAACGAGAACCAAATACAACAATATAAATACAACTTCATAATCAAATATGAGGTTTAGTTAATTAATACCCCATATAAAATCAACCCAATAACATTCCAAGATAGAGGGGCACGACTATTTAGCCGGGCCTCATAGATTTAATTTAAGGTTAAATTTAGATTGATAGAGGGGCACCTCTTGGACTGAACTTTCGAAACCAACCTCTAAAAGGTACCTAAGTTTGATAATCTTTTGAAACTCCGGCTTTATTCCGACCGGTACGTATACACAGAGTTATCTTGAAGAAGATGATGTCTTTTTATTGTAATTAACTTGCAAATGAATGATGTTTTTTGTAATTTTCTCATCCATTACAAAACTGTGCCATTGAGGTGACGTGTACTGCCACTTTTGTGGTCAAATGTAAAATACGTTAAATATTAACAAAAAAGAAGGTTTTGTTTTTGTAATTTCTTATACAAGTTTTTTTTGGTTATCTAATAGGGGTGCAAACAAGCTGAGCCCGAGCTCGATTAGGCTCGAGCTCGATTAAGTTATAAGAACTCGAGCTCGAGTCGGCTCGATTCGAGCCTTGTTTTCAAAGCTCGAGCTCGGCCTGTTAGTAATTTCTTAAGCTCGAGCTCGGCTCGTTTATTATCTATTAATTAATATATTAAATAAAAATAATATAAATAATAGTTCGTTTAGGCTCATGAGCTCGGTAAGTGAAGCTTGAGCCCGGGCTCGTTTATTGTACCCTAGCGAATATAATATATGAGTACCATTTAACTCATCTATAGCCACTAATCCACTATCTAAACATAGAGTCGTGTAATAACTCGGCTCAATCAAAGTCTTGGTCTCGAACAACGCCTGCAAGATGTATCCACTTAGAAGTTTGTCCTTGTGCTCCAATGATAGTGGTACTGCCACCACTTAGGCATTCCAATTAAAGTTGTGGTCCATGAATTTTTGAAAAGCTACTATCATGTGCGGCATACCATACAATTAAAAATAACAACCGTTTTAGATCTAATATTTACAAAGCCTTTACAAACTTGAAGGCTTAGTATATAATGAGAGTAAAAGTTTAACATTTCTAGTGTGATTAATGAATCAAAAGACGTATTTAGTTTAAGGTAACTTCTCGGAAATAAGAAGGAATTGTCGTCTGGTAGTCTAAGGTGAATCTGGTTCTATTTTTGTTTTCTCGCAATTTGATTCCTTCGATTGTATGACGTGCAAAAAGCTGTGATGACGATTGGGGTTTTTTAAAATCTAACACGGGCAAATGATTAAGCGAACAAGAGAGTATGATTATGGGTTTTAATCATAAAAATTTATCGTACTTATAGAATACAAATTTTATTTTTCTTTTGCCCTCAAATAGGTTGGTCCTCCCCAGAGTCTCTTGAAAATATGTAAACATTTTACCTCAATAGTGGTGAGCAAATTTCTATGTGAGTGTCCTATTTGTGTATTTTTTTTTTTTTTATCTCAACGAATAGTAATTTTAGTGGATACTAGTTATGTTAAAATAGGCCAGTCACTGATAACTCATGATGAAAAATAGGTCTAACCGTCTCAGGCACGCATGTCTCAAGCCACACGAACTGAATTCATCACCACGCATCATATATGATTCCCAAGCGTGAAATCGAATCCTCAAAATGTGGAATGAAGTTGATAATTTGAGATATAAACGATAACTACAAGATGATTATACTTACATATATGTATGTGGTTATATAAAGCTTTTTTAACTAGTGACGTATATTTTGGCAAATTGAAAATGGTCAATGGGTGTGAGTTTTATGCTTTAAAGTTACACCTCTAAAACATCAGCCTTTGTTGTGGCTTTGTTCGGTTCTAAGCTTTACCTGAAATTGAATTTATATGGCCCGACTTTGAGCCCAATGTCTAGTTAAGCTAAATACGTGAAATAATAGCTACAAAACAAGACTAAATTGGTTTGGGATCAGTTGGATCAGATAGATAGGCCTGGATCGGCCCAAATAGTACAGCTTTAGTGGAATTTGGATGCCTATTTTATAGTTATAAACCTTAGTTTCAAAAATATGCTTTCTACTGTAATATATTATTATCTATTAGTTAGTTATTAGTTTTTGAATGTTTATGAATAGTAAGCGGACTTGTAGACATGTCCACTTACGGTTAACTAACTAACACGTTAATTAACGCACCCTTTAGTTCTACTTTTAAAACTACATATTTGTCTACCAAAAAACTTGAAAGAGTAAACTGCTATTTTGGCTCTTGAGATTTGGCTCAAAATGCTTGTTTAGACAAAAAAAAAGTTATTTTTATCACTAGTAACCCGCAACTTTCATTTTGGTGCCATTTTAGACAGCTTTTTTAATTCAATTTGAAAAGTCAGTTAAGTTCAGGGACAATTAGGTCATTTTATGCCTAAACGTTAAAAAACCTATTTTTTACTTAAACAATTATCCTGTCTCCATCTTTATCCCCCGCTCTCTCTGTCTCTCCCTCTCTCTCTCTCCCTCTCTCTCTATCCCTCTCTCTCTCTCCCTCTCTCCCTCTTTCTCTATCTCTCTCTCCCTCTCCCTCTCCCTCTCTCCCTCCCTCTCTTTCTATCTCTCTCCCCCTTTCTCTCCCCCCTCTCTCTCCCCCTCTCTCTCACTCTCTCTCCCCCTCCCTCTCTCTCCCTCTCTCTCTCCCTCTTTCCCTCCCTCTCTCTATCTTTCTCTCCCTATCTCCATCCCCCCCCTCTCTCTCTCTCTCCCTCCCTCTCTCCCTCTCTCTCTCCCCCTCTCCCTCTCTCTCCCTCTCTCTATCTCCCCCTCTCTCTCTCCCTCTCTCTCTCTCTGTAAGAAGAAGGTCAACTATTCTTCTTTGTTCTATCTCTTTCTGTAACTCCGCAACATATCCATGGCTGAAACACCAAAAATATTAAAACAAAAACCCCAACAAAAAAACCCCCCAAAATATTACACAAATCGTCTCATAAAACTCCAATCCCTCAAACCCTGCAAACCCTAACCTCACCTCACCATTATCTATCTCCGATTAGGGTTTTGGGTACACCATTACTACTAGTCGATCAATATTTGAACCACAGCAAGCTTCAAGCTTTTTATTTATAAAAAAATGGTGTTTGATGGAAAGTCATTCAAAGTTAACCCGGAGACGGATAAGTTTCTGTGCGAGCGATTACTGGATCAAAGCCAACCAATTTCTGAACGGTTCAGAGTTCTATTCTCTTTCTGCAACCTTCATGACCCTGAGTCACGTGGATCTGATACCTCGGATACTGGTGTAATTGAGAGAGAGAAATAGAGGTTGAGAGATTGGATTCGAGTTGAAGAAAGCATAAATCTGTGAAATTGAGAGGTTGAATTCGAGTCCATGTATAGCGACGGTAAATCTTTTTTAGAGGTTGTATTCGAGTTGAGGAAAGCATGAAATATGTGTAATTGAGAGGTTAAAACCCTAATAATAATAATAATCATGAAATCTGTGTAACTGGGAGGTTGAATTTGAGTTGAAGAAAGCATAAGAGGGTGTGTGTGTGTGCGCGCGCGCGCGCAGGAAATAAAGATGAAGGGAGTGTGGGTGTGTGTGAAGAAGAATGGGTTAAATATGTGTTTTCTAAGTTTTGACCTGAAATGACAAAATTGCCCCTAAACTTAACTGACTGAGTTAAAAAAAAAAAAAAACCATCCAAAATGGCACCAAAATGAAAGTTCCAGGTTACCAGTGATAAAAATAACTTTTTCTGTCTAAACAAGCATTTTGGGGCAAATCTCACGGCTAAAATGACAGTTTACTCGACTTGGAAGCTTAACTTTATGGGAAGGTATACATTTTAATCAACCCTTGATACTGCTAGGTTACAAGCAATGTTTTAAAAACTGATATTTAAATCATATCGAATTAGACTAATAAATGGTTTAACCGGGTTATACCAGACGGTTAAATCAGGTTGACTCGTTAACTCTATAATTCTTTAAATTACAATATCAACTCAAACATTAACCCACTTGCGCATGATTACATATTAAATGATCATCCTAAAGTTAACTCACAATTAAAAAAAATAGTCCAAAAGGTACATGATACATCATGTATATATGTTGACTCAGTAAGACTATATACACACGTAACATACATCATATACTAATGTCAACAACAACAAAAATTCAAAGAAAAAAAAGATTAAAACGACCTACCAATCACTAACTGGAGTGATGAACTACGAACGAAAGATGAAGATGGAAGCCTAAAACAAAAAAGTTGGTTGAAGACGGAAGTCTGGAACGAACGACGGAGTGATGGAAGTCTAGAACAAGTCACAATCTATGAAGTGATGAAGCAGGTTTTGATCTTTGATCGATGAAATGGAATATTGAAAGTCACTAGGTTAAAACTCGGAGTAAACATGGAGATGACCCGGCATTGGTATAGCGTTTCAAACCGGTTTACCGGCGGTACAAAAAGTTGGTGTCGTTTCCCCTGTTTACCGGGATGTTTTGTACCGGATTTATATCCGAAAATGATAATACCAGTATAACCGGCCGATATTTACTGGTTTTTAAAAACGTTGTGTACAAGTCCTTTGACCAATGCCTAAACAAATAGGATCTTTGGAAAAGATTATGAAGAAGTTCTTGTGGTCGGGTTCGAATGATGGTAGCAAGATTCATTGGGTTAGTTGGGCTCGGGTCACTACGCCTAAGAAATTAGGTGGTTTGGGTATAAAAAGACTAGAGGATGTTAACGAAGCATTGCTTTTTAAATGGGCTTGGAGATTTCGTGCCAATAAAGAGTTACTATGGAAAAAGGTGGTTGAGACGTGTCATAAGAGCAATGATATGTGGGATTTCTTGCCGATCAACAAGTATGCGGCTGGGAATTGGAAAGCGATTGTCAAAGTAGTGGCTGGGTTGAAGGTGGATGAGGTGCCGATGTACTCGTTTATCAGAGCAAGGGTGCGGGACGGGAATTCGGTGAGGTTTTGGCTGGATGTTTGGATAGGTGATTGCACTCTAAAGAATAAATTCCCTCTTCTATATCGATTGGAAAACAAAAAAGATTGCTGGATTTCGGAGCGCACAAGAATTTTGAATAATCAGCGTGTGATAGTAGCCGAGTGGATTGATTTTATGCAGGAAACAGAAGAGTTGGTTCAATGGGTATCCTTATGCGAAGTTGTGGCAAATGCAGGTGTAGAAGTGGGCCAGGACTCTTGGTATTGGGCTGGGAACTCGGAAGCAGATTTCACAACAAATGGGGTTTCGAAGATGTTGCTGAAGCGGACCAGGTTTGAGCAATGTTTTGTTCTAAAGTGGGTCTCGTGGGTTCCGTCGAAGTGTCAGATTATGGCATGGAGAGCTGAGATGGATAGATTACCGACAAAAGTGGCGCTAGTCAAGCGGAAAATTGGCATTACGGATACGACTTGTCCGTGGTGTAACTGTTATGAAGAAACGGCGCTGCACATGCTATCCGATTGTTTAATCGCTGCTAATGTTTGGGATGGGATTGGTAAATGGTGTCGCCTAGCTCCGATTTTTGCTTTCGAGATCAAGGATTTACTAGAAGTGTACAAGACGATGAACGGTAGCAAGAAGGGTAAAAAGATAGTGCACGGGATTATTATCGTCACCATGTGGTCATTGTGGAAAGCGAGAAACGAGTCTACTTTCAACGGGAAGCGGCCTATTGTGGAAAATATTGTGGCGAACGTTAAGTCTATAACGTTTTTATGGGCTAAAAGTAGATTAAAATGTAATGGGTTTGGTTGGAACGATTGGTGTCGTTTTCCTTTGTGTATGTTGTAATTGTTGTTTGAGCCGCCGGTCTTTGATTTGAAGTCCGGTTTCGGCGTTTTGTGAATGAAAGCCTTTTTCCAAAAAAAAAAAACAAACAAATAGGATCTTTAAGTTTCTTGTATTTGAAATTAGCTGTATATATGATTGAAGCTAGTTAAATATAGAAATGTAAAAAAAAAAAATAAATAAATAAGTATACCTAAAAGTATAAAGTTGATCAATAAGATTGAAAGAACACAACATCCACATCTATTTTTTTTTTTTGTTAAATAAACTAAATATAGTCTTCATTCTTAACAAACACATTATCGTCATCAGGCCATTGGAATGCATTTTCGGTTCTATTTATTTCTACGTACCAGTTGATGGTATATGCACTAATAAGAATGGTGAAGTTCACCTCCACGCATATCCATCCTCTTAATTAATAAAAAACTATATTCGGTAATTGGTGTTAAATGTCTTGTTTGTTTAATCATTAAGAAATGATATAATATAATAACTGGGTTATCAAATACACAGTGAAATAAAAATAGGAAGTCATAGGAAGGGTATTAAACAGAGTCCGATTGAACTCATTCAAGCGATATTGGAATTGTCTCATCGAACTCTACGATCTTGGTTTTTAAGGGGTTTTTTTTTTATTTTGGATTGTTAGCTTGTAGTTTTATAATTTGTGTTATATCATTGTATCTTTTATGCTGTATTGTGTCTTTTCTTTATTTTCGTTATTGTGTCATTTCTATGATACATTGTGTCATTTTTCTTCAGCATTGTGTTATATTTTGTGACCCCTTGTGTTATATTACGTGATTCAATGTGTTTTTTGTATTCTTCTTACTTTTCTTATTTTTGTTACACTGTGTAGGATAACTCGTTCGAGACAAAATGTCATACTCAAGTGGGTTTTCGGGCGGTAAATTTCCCTTGGAATTGATGATAGGCCGGGTTACCAGCGTTGTTGTTTGCGATCTTAGGCATCATTGGTCTTTTCCTATGGATATAGGCTGAGCTTTATTGGGCATTAAAAAAATGCACCATCATGCAAACCACAAACGTGCCATCAAACTTGGTATCACTAATGGATTAACTTACAATTTGATCAAGGTAGGATATATGCTTATGAACCATACTTCTAAAAGCTGTTGGACCCTAAATTTTGATCGCCTGGCCCATCTCTCAAAGAAAGAGGGACAAGGTGATCGACCAAATATGCGCTCTTAATTTCATTTTCTTCTAGCCGCGTACATAATAAGTAAGATTTTCGTACCACACATAAGTGGTCTATATGTATGTAACACACTTTTTAGAATATAATGCGTCATTAGAGAAAATGTTTCGAAGCTTAATCTACGTACTGTCGTATACTTCTGATAAATTTTATAAGAATATTTCAAAATTAAACTCTGAATAACTTATGATTTACTTTCCAAAGTAGTATTTAATTGAGGGGAATTGGATTTTAATAACCTAAACTATTCAAAATTGGCCACTGGCACCCTGAACTAAAAAATTGGCCATATATAACCTGAACTATTGACTTATTGGAATCTAGCACCCAACTAACTGACGCCGTTAGTTGGGTTGCTGACGTGGCACAAGTTGCTGACGTGACACGCTAATGTGGCACAAGTTGCTGACGTGGCATGCTGATGTGGCACAAGTTGCTGACATGGCACGCTGATGTGTGCACATGTGGATTGACACGCGTCAGCATACCACGTCAGCAACTTGTGCCACATCAGCGAACCCACTAACGGTGTTAGTGATTTAATTGTTAGTGGGTATTAGATTCCAATAAGTCAATAGTTCAGGTTATATATGGCAAATTTTTTAATTAGGGGTGCCAGTGGCCAATTTCAAATAGTTCAGGTTATTAAACACCAATTCCCGTTTAATTGATAGCATGAGTTTCACATTGCAATGCAATTAATATTTCAAAATTAAACCCTGAATAACTTAGAATTTGTGTAATTGGTCACAATGAGTTTAGATCAAAATGATCCGTTGTAAAGAAAAATAAAAAGTTTAGCTAAACGAGTTGACCCACTAATATTCAAAGAAAAACAACTTTTCAATTTCTATTTTTATTTTAACTAATTTAAAATAAAAATGCAAAATAATTTCTTATTTTTTTATAAAAGAAATGAAATATCAAGTTTAAATTACATTATCATAAAAAATAGAGAAAGTTAAAGATATCTCCTTTAAACAAATAGTCAAAAACACACAGAGAGAAAAGTTCAAATTGGTTGTAAAACCCTATCCTAGACGACCCAAATCTCAAACATGTGTTTTGTGTAAATTTGTACAAGATTTGGTGTGTGTATATATGTTTGCGTTTAATAATTAGTGTGTGCATGTTTGTTTGTTTTATAATTTTTTTTTATATAATTAGACAAGAGTCACCCCGCCTATAAAATAGGTGTCCATGGCTTATTGGAAACTAATGTATAGTAGAAAATCAACCATCTTTTCTTTTAGCTTTTTTAGAGTGGGGGTGGCAAAAGACGATGGAGACGTACGATATTAAAAAGTTACAGCTCTTTTTTTTCATGTTTGAATTAAGGATTAGATTTTTCAGAGTTCTCTCAACCCAATATATATAGAAAATTTATAAATAAAAGACGAAATGATATGCGATTTTTATATACTTTCAATCATAGCTGTTAAAAGTCATCGCCTCGTGCGCCTAGGACTGTTTTTTAGGAGATGTGATGCATTTGCGCTTTGAGTCGACGAAATTGCGCTTTAATTCTCCAAGTGATGGTTTAGGTGCAGATTTCAGCTATATTTCCAAATTCCGGAGAGTTTCCAGCAAAATTCGTTAAATTATGGGTAGATTTCAGCTTTATTTCTACTTTTATCTAATGAAAACTACTTCTATACACTAATACATCAATATTTTATAACTTTTGATACTAACTAGATGAAAAATAGTATTATTTTAATATATTTTTACTTTATTTTCTTTGTTCGATTTTTTTATCTTAGGCATTCGCTTTTTTTACGCCTCGCCCCTAAGCCCCAGACGAGGTCAATGCGCCTAGCGCCTTTGATAACTATGCTTTCACTATACTTTTTTTTTTCTGTTGAACATGTCTTGTAACATAATATTTGAGTTATTAAAAGTCTTTTTTTTTTATATTAATTGCTTCTATTTTCTCATCCAAGATTCTAACAAAATCATTTAAATCTTCGAGAAGAAGCTATCTTAAGATTTCAACACATATCTATATTATCTTATTAAGGAGGAGTGGTGGCTAACATGGTCATTTTCATTTTCATACAACTTAATAAGCACCATATACAACATATTTAAGCAAGAAATTCAAGGGTATTATGGAGATAATTGTGACAATTAAGACAACTAGAGGGGTAATATAGACATTTGCACCTACATCATCCTTTATAATATCAAAACAAATTTACATTACTACCCTTCATTACCCATTTAACCGTCTTCAATTCAAAGCTGCATACAGGTTGTTCTACCCAAAGGTTTGTGAAATCAATGATCAATTGATTAACTTCATTTCTTCTCCTTCAATACGTCTTTTCAGTATCCACTCCATTTCCATCCAACCCCTGATTAAAACCACACAATGGCTGATACTCATTTATGCCTTTTGTTTTTTCACCTCACGCATTATAGAGATGAGATTAAAATGAATGAGAGAGAGAGAGGAAGACAGTGACGAGAGGCAAAGAGATGGGGTCGTGGCCTCCTGCTTGCCAACAGTAACGATGCGGTTGGCGTGGAGTTTGTTTCTACCGGTTGTTGTCTGAATTTTCAAGGTGAGATATTTTGAATTGTCAAGTTGAAAAACAGAATTAGAGGTCGGGGTTAATCGATTTTCTAATTCCATGATTTCAATAAGAAACACTCTTAATTTCGTGCTTTCATTGAAAAATTTGTGGGTTTTTATTGATTTGAAAGGGGAAATTATGGGTAGGGTTTGTTGGATTAATAATATTCAGTTGCTCCTAAACTGGTTCGGGTTGGTCAACGAAAAGTCAAAACCAGGCTGAGTTGCAAACTGGTTCTGCTTTTGTTGGTTTGTTAACCGACTTTTTGGCCGGTTTTGAGTAGTTTTGACCATTTTTTACTGGTTTGGTTCGGGTTTAACCGGTTTGTGCTTATAAAGTTTGATGGTTGTATTTGTATTGATACAGTGTTATGACCGATAGCTAAAGCCGAAGCAAGGGCGGTGTGGCAACATGCTGCGAATCGATATTTATTCAAGAAGATGCGAAAAGAGCACCAAAAGTAGCTTTGATAAATGTATTCTATAGTTAGATATTTCTTTTTTTAAGCTTTCTATACTTGTTTTTGGTTGGTTCAACTGTTTAAAACTACCTCTGGCCAGTTCAGAGAAGTTTTTTTGCCAGTGCAGAGGTCTTTTCCGCTATGCTGCACTCAAGGTGGTTTAGCCTCGCCTGGCGTGTATTTGGCACTATAACTGATGTTTTGAATCATGTTTGTGGTCATGGCGATGGGTTAATGGTTGGGTTTGTTAAGTTTGGAGATGGTTATTAATTAATAGTTTAGGTTACATTATTTCAATACTGTTTATTTTTTGAACTAAATGTTAACAGGACTAATTTTTTTGTTATGATATATCAACTATGAAGGTATGGAATTTACCATCACTAATTGTAGAATGGGCGGTTGATGGAAATCTATTGACATCATTAATGGAATTCAAGAGGAGACATGGTAAATGAGAATCAAATTTGGTGATTTTTTATAGTTCTTCTAAATTGGACAGGTACACATAGACTGTTCATACTAAATTAGGGTCCTTGAACATATTTTGATTTTAATTATGCTTGTTCCATTATGTCGTTTCTGCAAGAATATTATGACTTACTTGAAGAGTTCATGTCTACAGTCAAACAGAACTATGGTGAAAAAGTGCTTGTACAGGTAAATAATCCATGTGGCTCTTAAAAGTTAGATTTAACTACCAGAGCTCAGAAATGTACCTTTTATGCACACTCTTAAAGTCTTCAAACTGCAAGTTTAAGGCGATACAGACATAAGTTATGTCTGTATCTAGGGGTGCAAACGAGCCGAGCCTAAACGAGCTCGAGCCCGAGCCTAAAAACCAAGCTCGTTTGGTAAACAAGCCCGAGCTCGAGCTTTGTTTATCAAGCTCGAGCCGGCTCGCGAGCCTTAATGAGCACACTATTTATATAAATTTTAATTAAGATATTAAATATGTATTTATCTATAATAATTAGTATTTATAAAACTATGAACAAATAACCAAATTATATATAAAATAAGTATTACAATTAATATAAATTATAGAGTCGAGCTCGAGCTTGGAAACCTACCATCGAGCCGAGCTCGAGCTTTCACAACTTAAATGAGCCCGAGCTAGAGCCTGTTCAAGCTCGGGCTTGGCTCGACTCGTTTGCACCCCTATTGCAAACCACAATGCATTTGAGCTGTATTTAATGTATTTAATAAATGGTCTTTGATGGTTAATTACTTGATCAGGAACTTCTGTACATGAAAAATGGAGTTGAACAGGTTGTTGGCAAGCTAATAAAGGTGAACTTTGTGGTGAGAAATTATGTAGAATTGGCATGTTTGACATCCAAAGTTATTTCTAAATTTAAAAAATAAAGATGTGGTTTTTTCTTTTGTCGTTTGCAGTTGGTTTTGTATTGTAGTCATGATTATACAACAATTCTGATGTTAAAAACTAAATTACACTTGCTAATATGTTGGTCGAGGAGGCGACTTTGAGAGAAAAACACTAGCTCCAGGCTATGTATGCCACGGTTGCAAAACACCAGGTATTTTCATCAACGTTGATGATTGCACTCAATTAGATTTCGTTTTAATTTTAAGGTTAGAAGCTTTTAATTTCCTATTGGCAGGTCATTTTACTCAACATTGCCCTACCAATGGTGATACTAATTTTGATACAAAGAGGGTGAAACCTCCAACTGGCATTTGAAACTGAATATGAGTAAGTGATGTTGTGAAATACCTTAAGAACAATGTAAGTCCAGAATATAAAGTTCTTTCAGTTTGTTGTTTTCCATTTTAGTTTATGTATGCTGTTGTGATATTAAATTATGTGCATACTTCTATGGTTAAAGCCGACAGATTGTATCAGGATTTCGAATGCACTTTACTTAACTTATCACATATATCAATCCATATTTTTCTTTAATGTATATTTCTTTCAGGTTAATTTAGGTTGAAAAAATAATCTGATGTTTCACTTATTAGTGCAGTAATGCAGCTTAGGCTACATGAACATCTTGGGGTTATGTTATCTATGAACAATGATTATGTAGATCAGTCAGAGAAGCCTTACCCCCTGAAGAACGTATGCAAATAGGCCCTAATCTCAGAGAGAGATTAAGGCACCCTAAGATGCAGTCGATTTCGGTTGAAGGGGCTGACTTGAGTGCCCAAGGTGCGTCTGGGCCCGGGTCTGCCAAGACTGAAGAGAAGGATAAGTAAACGGCGTTTGATATTAAGTTGGAGAAATTTAACGCAGCTGCTAAAATTAAGGTGATTAAAGAGGTGCGAGCGTTTACTAATCTTGGATTAAAGGAAGCAAAAGATAAGGTGGAGAAAGTTCCTGTTTTGATCAAACAAGGGGTCACTAAAGAAGAGGCAAATGAGATAATAGAGAAGATAAAGGCTGGTGGTGGTGTTGCTGTAATGGAGTGATGCTTTGCAACTGTGTTGTTTTTAATTCAGTGTTTTTTCTTAAGTGGCAAGATTTAGAATGGATTAAAAACATTGTTTTCCAGATCTGATTATGGTGAAAGATTTTGAATTAGGATTACCATGAACAAGTATGTTTTTAATAATGCATGTAATTTTTATTTCATTATATGGGCAAGTTCCTGAGTTTCTGGTTAGTTAACTACTTCTAAGCATTGTTCTTATAAGTTGTAACAATGACCTCGGGGTGACCATGGATCAGTTTGGTATTTTTAAGAAATCCATAACCAATTAATTCTCAGTTTTCAAAGGGTGGTTTCAGAGGCCGACTCAAAAATTCAAGAGAGTCCACTAACCTTTTGATCAATAGAATTTGTTGCATTTTTTTATATATAAAATTACGTTTTTAAAATGAAAAAGAGTTGGACCTCGTAAGTGTAACCAACAGAGAGACTTACGATGATCCTCCAACTAATATGTTCTGGTTCTGCCACTGCAACGTTATTTGTTTTTTTCGATTTATGAGGTTCAGTCAAGCGAGCTTGTAAATATCAAATGATAGACCATGTTCAAGTCTAATGTATGTTATGTTGGGTTATTAGTTCATTAATAACTTTAAGGACAAGAATACCTCTTCTGTGGGTTTCCGGCCTTTTAAGGTGGTGGGCTCAGAGAATTTTTAAATGTAGGCCAAGGCGATGACATACAGTGAGTAATAGTTTTTGTATGTATTTTATCTAGGAATGTCAGATTGAATTTAAGAGGTAAACTCCTCGTGACTTTTTTTTTTAAATCATACACCCGTCTAACCATTCATGATGAACTGAGCTTAATTATCGATGTGTTATTTTTTATGTGTTTTGTAACATACGCACCCGCCGCAACGCGCGGGCATACCCACTAGTTATGAGTAAAATATAAGATACGCTACTTTTTATATGTATTTGCGTATGCACGTACGTGCTTAGCTAGAAGGAGTTTAATAAGGAATACTTAAGCCAAAAATCTAGAAACCAAATGGGAAACAATTATATCTATATTAATCGTATGACACTTCTACAGTGTCGTACGGCTAACGTCCACCGTGCACATACAATTTACTTTTATGCCCTCTTTCATATTATATCTATATTAATCGTACGACACTTCTACAGTGTCGTACGGCTAACGTACACCGTGCACATACAATTTACTTTTATGCCCTCTTTCATATAGAGAAACTACTATTGCTACTTGGCAGACGTCACCACCGACGTCAACCCGTTCACAACCGGCTGCAGAACAAACAATCCGACTGTCGGCGATTGTGGTGCGGCCGTTCTGCGGGGTTTCACGTATGGCTTTAAGGTTGTCGGAGAGGGATGGATCCGGTTTTTGAAGACCGAGAAAGTACCAGATCCATTCTTGCCGGTTCCGACTAAGACAACAGCGGCTGTTAGGTGTCGACAATGGTTTCAAAGAGAGACACATAGAGAGTGAGAGACTATGTCGGTGACTGAGGCCGGATCAGAGACGGAGGTGGGTATTTGTGCAGATTTGGCGATGGTTGTAAGTTTTCAAGGTAGATCACCTAATGCATGTGGTGTTTTGCAGTGGCATCGGTGTGCAGGCAAAGACAAGCAAAAGTAAAGAGAGAAAGAGAGGAACCAGAGGGTATGTTGGAGATGAGTGGTCATTAACTTTTAGAGAGAGAATAGATGTGAACCTTAAAGCACAACTATGAAATAGATTGAGAATAAAATGCGTTGCTATATCTCTACTTGTGTGTTACTGCCATTTTGTATATTGTTTTGTTTCTTTTTTACTTATGAAGCAAATATAAGCTTTTGTGTGATGAGTAGATATAAGCTTTTGTGTGAAATGGTTTTAAATCATACTTTAATCTAATATGCGATCAAGCTGTATTTTAGTTGCCATAATTGAAAATTTGTTGAACAAGTAATGGACAATTGTGGGTCTTATATTTGGTGAACAAGTAATGGGTCGCGGTTATTGGAATACCTAGGGTTTCATATCAACTCAACAATAGGCAACCCAACTGTTGTAATGTTAAGACTGGTCTGCAAGGTAATGAGCCGTGAGTATTTTTTTTACGCCCACTCGAGAATAACTGTCACTTAATGTTATTTTTAATGTCCACGAAATCTTCAACGCAACAGGAGCTCTCGCAACGAAAGAAAATCCGTGACATAGTACTACTTAACGTAAACATGTATGCACAACAGTTGCGCCCGCGGCGAAGCGCGGGCCAACTAACACCTAGTTTTATTAATGCGACTGTTGCATGACTTCGGATATTTTCTACTTTACAAATAAATAATTCGATATATTATTCAAACGATATGATGACTGATTATGATGTTTGTGAAATGTTAAATAACGAGAGAATAGCATTTTATAGAACATATGAATTTCATAAACGAGTTGAAACATGCTATTCATGGAACGTTCTTTTATAAGCATAAATAGTTTGCAAACAAGTTCCAAACACCCCATAAATTGTTTTGTTATATCACAAGATTATAGAATTTGTTTTTTTTTCTTCAACATATGTACAACATCGAAATACTAACGTCAAAGCGAGCTTAGGTCATTACCAAGTCAATTTAGATAGCAATCTACTTGAACACCAAGAATTATAAACACGAGTAAAGTGTCACTGTAAAAGTTTATAAAATGTTAGTTAACTTAATCCTGATCGCCGGCATAACGTTTAAAGAAGCAAAGAATAAATCTTGCATATTGACATGATTAAAAATTGTAGAAATTTATGATACCAACAAACAAGCCAAGAATATGAACAAACACAACAATAACACCAAGATGTAGGCGACAAAACAAGCGACGAAAATCTTATTAACCAAACCAAAATATTACCCCCAAACCAAGATCTTCACCAAATCAGTGAGACCTATGAACCAAACGGCTCAAACTATCTACTGGTTAACTAGACCAGTTGATACAAACATAAAATCACAACGTACTTACTGAGTACAATACACGATGAACAGACAGACTAGCGAGCAACAAGATCGCATATGAATACAAGACTCAGAAAACCCTAACTCCAGTATATAATCTTCTGGTGAGAGGATGTTTCTGATACAATGAGAGAACAAAAGAAAACAATAATAATATGACTAATAAAATGATCAACAACCCTGAACAATAATATTAGCCACATATTTATAGCATTAGTAGATCAGCCCACAAAATCCTGAAGCCCAACGCAACTGCTACAAGCCCATCAACACAGCTAGGAGCCCAATGTCCTGAAGTCCAATTTGTGACAAGTCCAAATCTCGATATATAATAAAATTTGTATAAGAAAAAATATATGAAAGGCAAGTATAAAACTGAAAATAACCATACCATCTTTTAACAAAAATCAATGACTATATAGTGCATATAGAATAAGGCTAGAAACATCATGTAAAGGTGAACTGCCAACACCAGAAAATCATTTGTCATGATTGTAATAGATTTAGATGTAAATTTGGATGATTAGAGCATACTAATTAAGTGTTTTCAAACATGATCATACTGATTAAATTATTTATGAATCTTGATGCGTAAACCTGTTCATGTAGATTACATCAGCATACAATGAACATGATATGACCAAAAATACAAGGGACATAAAAAAACGAAGACGAAAACGATAAATGTTTTGGGTAGATGAGAAATCACAACAGAAAGGCATGAAGCTTTCCTAATCTTTTCAAAAGGCATGGATTGTGCTTGCATGCTTGTTATGATGTCACCACAACTAAATCCTATAGACAACATAAAATAAAATAAAATGTAATTGTCAGGATAATACATGATATTTATCGTTGTTATCGTATAACATAACTCACAAAACAAGTTGCTTTTCTTTTTATTGAACGTCACAAATCACAAATCAAGTTTCTTGCCTTTTCCTTGTTAGAATGTTAGTAGCATGTGGAACACCAAGAAAGAAATAGTATTTTGAGTCATGCAATTCAAATGTGTAGCCGCCTTTATTTCTCTGACTATACTTGGTTACCACTTCGTATTATGTTATACGATTCTGTATAAAACTTGGTTTTGTATTGAGGGTGTGTGTAGTGGCGTTCAATACAAAATCATATTTGAGTAAAAAATTGCAGGGCCGTATAAATACATGTATGTTTTGCTTTAATTGTAATATATAAGACAGTTATGTAGCCACAAAACCGCTTCTTTTTCTTTCACCAAAGGTATGTTTGGCAATGAGTTTTTAAGAGCTTCAAGCTTTAAGCTTTTAAGAAAAAGCTCCTACTCAATAAAAAACATTGTTTGGTTGAAGGAGCTTGAAGCTTTTAAGTTTGAGAAAAAGCTCTATAGTGAAAAACTACTAGTACTAGCTTTTAAGAAAAAACTCTACTGGCCGCAAGCTTTTAGTTAGTAAATGACATAAATACTCATTCTATTTTAAAAATAAAATAAAAACCTTCTTTACAAGCTTTTAATTATGCCCATTTTGGTCATTTTATACATTTTATTAAAAGCTCCAGCTACTCTGCCAAACACCAAAATATATTTAAAAAGCTTGCAGCTACCAGCTACCAGCCACCGGCTAGTTTTGTCAAACATACCCCAAATCTATACATTGTTTTGCATTAAGTGTTTATCCAGCTCCAAGTTATCTACATCAAATTAGTTATACGTTAAAATATTACTCACATATACACAGGGGCACATTCAATACAAAATCAATTTCAAGTAAAGAACTTTATAAACACATTTATGGCAGGGTTGTGTATGTGTGTGTGAGAGAGAGAGGGAGGGAGAGAAGCCAAAAAAAATAATTTTGCATAATTTCAAGACTATAACTAATACAACCTTTAAAATATATGATACAATTCTTTTAAGCATATTGTTAACTTTTAAACTAACTATCCCCCTCAATTTTTAAACAACTATAACTTTTTCGTACATTATTTTTTTTAAACTACACCACATAAACGAGCAACTTATTCTCTTTAATTTGAGTATGTTATAGTTGACGTTTTTATAATTTAAAAACAATTAACATTTACGTGATTATCGGTGTCTCTGAGGGCACCTTACTAATATATAGTATATACATCTATCTATCTTGTGTGTGTATCTGAAAAGTAAGGGAATATTATGTTGACATAAGGCATGTATGATTTATGGTGAAAAGGTTACCTCAGCCCAGCAACCATAGTATGGACCACCATCACCATCCATTTAATTCCAATATCAAATCAAACACATTATATTGCAGGATAATGGAACATTGACCAGACCAAACTCCACCACCTCTCTCTCCCACAGGGGAGGTGAGACTAACCATCACTTTACCGAAACATTACACTTTAACTCCCTCAACTACCTGAAACTAGCCATATAAGGCCCTTACAAATGGTTTCACTCCCACTTTTAACTGTTTACACCCCACCCCACTTGCGATCATTCACAGTGAAATGAGTTTTGAACAGACAGAATTAATCCTTATATACTTTTAAAATCATTAGCATAAATGGTGATTTGCAGTATGTCTATCCTGGCCATATAATATGAACTTACAGAACAATCTAAATATTGGAATGAAAAAAGGACTACAACAAACGCCTTTTGACATATCGTGTGACGTGTGATGATAAAGAGGTAAACAAACTAACAATAAACAAGCTCATAGCATATGCATAATTTATTTTCTAAGCAATTCCACGAGCACACACGAACACGCATTTTAATTGGCGTGAAAGTGCAGCCACGAAAAAGTAAAAGGAACAAAAAACAGAACTTGCATGCTTAGACACAAATATTCCACGATTGTCTGATTAGTACGAAATTCGAGCCAACTTGACTCATAACCAAAATTCTACCATATTGGCATCATCATCACTTACTTGACCAAACAACCGTCCAACTAATAGGAGCTCTGGATTGCTTCCTATTGGAGTTTAATTTAGTATTTAGAAAACATAATCTCCAAACTGGACCCCACAAAAAAGTTAAAACTCACCAAAGTTTAAGTTATATAATGAATAAATCAGATGAATGCTTTGTGGCTTATCTAAGTATAATTATGTTTAAAATCTAAAAAGTAAAAAGGCTCCTACCCACAACTTCATTGGGCTTATATCATTGCTTATGTCAAGTTAGCATCACTTAGCACAAAGACCTCTACCCATATTCATTCCCTGGGTAGTGGATGGCATAAGTTGCAATCATATTCATTCCCTTAAGGCACAATTGTCTTTATTAGGCCTAAGCTTTTGTAAAATTCTTGTTCCGTGTGCCAGCTTTCTCCTATTCATATGCTATGCTTTTTAATGTTCATTTTGGTAGGCAGAAAAACCTTTTAAGGTTATATTAAGTTAATGACAACGAAAAAAACGAAACAGAATATGATACAGTACCCACAAGAATTACCTGGAAACTGTTATGGAGAAAACGCTTGTATCCATTGACTAAGAAGTCCTGAAAACACGTTTACTACCCAAATGTGAAGTCAGAAATAAATATTCAACGGTGAGCAGATGTAGAAGTGCTACAACAAACATAATCATAAACTGCAATAGTCAACCACTAGGTAAAAGACTAAGTGGTTCTACAGGATTCTAACTGATCTACCACTGTAACTTTTGGTGTCTGACAACAATCCACTTTGGCTGTCATACGCAGCAGCCACTTTCATTATATGTAGGGCACGATAATAGTAATAACAACTAACGCCCAAACAAATTGATGGCCAACTTAATCTTTACACCAACTAGGAAAGCATTAAGGTATTATTATTATTAAAGTAAACAAAGAGGGTCAAGATATGCCACCTTCATCCAGGAAGGCCAGAGTCTATTGTTGGTAGCTGCAAAACAGGACATATCGACCTCACCTTTGAAGCTTCAGTGTAAAATTAGCAAACAAGATGCATACAGAAAAGAAAACATCAATCTAACAGTAATTTTTTTAGAGGTGGCAAAGTGGATTGGGTAACAGTTTTGGGTCGATAATAGGTAATTTTTAACACGGGTTGAAGTGGAACAATTTTATTAAAAAACAAATACAGACTTTATAATAACTAATAGCTGAACCAAATGTGATTACAAACATAGTTGTCAAAGCGCCTAGGCGCATAGGCCGAGCCCGGAGCCTTGGCACAAGGCGCATAAAAAACGAGGGCTTTTTATAATTAGGCACGTAGTATAAAATACATTTTTTAGGGATTTTAGAGATGTTTTAGGCTTGTTTAGGGCTACATTAGGATGTTTTAGGGTTGTTTAGGCCTTGTTCATAACTCATTTAGGATGTTTTAGAGGTTTAGGCAACTTTTTAGCCTGAAAACAGCCCCGATAGTGCGCCTCAGTGCCTAGGCGCGCGCCTCACAGGGCGCAGAGCACTTGGTGCGCCTGGTTGCGCCTAGGCGCGCTTTTAATTATTTCAACAGTGAAATGATTTAGGAGGTTATTCTCAATTAACATACACTTAGGTGGCTTGACATATTTAACGACTTCACTTTTAAGATATTTATTTTAATATGTTTGACCTTTTAGAGTTTATACATAATCGAACCAATCCATGCAAACGTTGGGTTGTAGTTGCAACTTCTAGTAAATTTGTATGAAATTGCTTATATATCATCCAATGTTACATTGCTTAGCCAAAGTAGCATTTGATTAAAGCAACCGCATATAAAAATGAATTTTTGAATTAGGAAGTCATTATGAGAAAATCCATTAAGCATGAGGGCCAACAAAAGATCTATGTGGGGTCTAAAGTGTGATATGGCATTTTTGTAATAATCAGAAACTACAAGGGCATCTACCTACTTTTTTTCTATAAATACAACAAAAATCTACTACAACTAACCTTACTCAGAATCTAACCGATTCATGTCTATATCCTGCAAACTAACTCTTGTTAGCCAGTGCCTTTTGTATATAAAAACACAAGCAGCAAAAATGGGGAATTGCATAATTCGGCAAAACAAAATCATGCAGACAGGTCAAGAAGTCAGCAAACATAAAGAATCTATGAAAGTTAACCAAGTCTTAGGAAACCAGACGTATTATCCATTGCCACAGGAAGCTTCTAGAGATTTGAACAAGAACCCGGAATCAGAGGGGGAGACAGAAGATGGGAATGGAATTGTGAGGATAAAACTGGTGATAACCAAACAAGAGTTGGAGGTGATGTTGACAAAAGGAGGAGTTTCTCTAAGTGATTTGGTTTCTCATATGAAAAAAGAAAGCTCAAATGAGGCTATTGTACTTGAAGATGGAAGATGGAAGCCAGTTTTAGATAGCATACCTGAATTAAACAATATTTAACTACTCATACGGCTTTAACATACAAAAAAATATGTCGTCACCAAGCCTTGACAGATACAGTCGAACTTGATCAGCGTAAAGTGTAATAACATGAAAGATACTAAGAAGATATATATTTAGCTCAAGCAAACTGTTGGAAAGAAAGTAATTATGGGTTATATTGCCATACTACTTGTTACTTTGTTGCATAGTATCTTATATGCATGTTTTATTTTAGTCCAATGGAGAGTATCTTATATGCATGTTTTAATTTCATCCAGTGGACCCACTTACTTTTTTGATCAACTATTTAGAAGTTGTCCAATTTCCAGATAATCTCAATTAGTATGAGGCAAATCTTTTGATTAGTACCTGAAAAATCGACCAACGAGAAACTGTGTAAGCCCCATGTTGTTGTATATTATCCATGTTAATACAAGCACTGAACTTGAAAAAAAAAAATTCCTTGTGTTAGTTCAAGTTGATGGATAATGCCATTTTATCTGCGCATACAATAGGTAACTACATTAGTGTTGTCACTCATATCGATGTGGAATTAGAGAAATAAACAATAAAGGACCTAATCTAATTATGATAGGTTTTACAAATTAGAAGACTTAGGAAACAGTTAAAGTGCACTTACAATCACTGTCAAATCATTCCAACCTGCTATGTGTTTATTGCAGGCAATTTTGTCTTTGCAATCTCTTTAAGTTCTCCTTTTGCCCTTTTGGGTTTCAAGGTCTATATTTTCAACTTTATTCACAAACTAACAGGATATTTTAGCCTCTTGTATTAACTGAAGTTATAATGCCAGAAACTGGAAACTGCTGCATTTCAATATTTTAGGCCATGTGAATATAACTGCAAAAACTAAGAACCAAATGATGATAAGCTTAATGGACGGGGTCAAATTAACAAATGATAATATGTGTCATAGCTTAGGTTCAATTTTTTAATATATTAAAAGATTTTTGAGCACATATGCAGAGATGCAGACTGATATGCAGCAGTGTTGCCACTTTCTCCTTCTCGATAATCTAATATCTTGTTTAGTCAACTAAAATTCGCAGGGAAAAAGGTGCTAAACATAACCCATCATTTTAGTTACAAGATCTTGTTGTGTGCTTTACATTTAAAATGTGAATAGGCAGGGATCTAACAAACAGTAAAAAATAAATCTTTAAAGAATTTCTATACATTATATACAGCCAACACAAATTATGCATTATACTTTACATATCATATGTGATCGTGTCAACAGACACTGATAATTTATTACTTCTGCGTATCATGCTGCTGACTGCTGTAGGATGAGGGTCTACTCTTGCTTCCTTTCAACTTCCAGGGAAATCTCATTGCGTCGTGTGAATGGGGGAGTAAAAGGTGGGTTGTACTGAAAATGCATAATATTTGTTATTTTGTTGTCGTATATATGCGTTTACTTTTTTCAAAAATCTTTTCCCTTACCTGTGCAACTTCAACCAGTGCACCATTTTTTACTTTGAATTGACTATCGTTCTTTAATGCATCCCGAAGTTTTGATTCCCGGCGCATGACATCTTCATCAGTAACAAAACCTGAATTGATATGGTCTTCAGGACAATCTTAAAGACGTTTTTTCATGGATTCTGATGTTTGCTATCAAGATGGGAAAATTTGTCTTTGCCTCTAAAATATTATGAAGAAAGGAATCACTAACCTGAAAAGGCGACAACAGCCACAGTTCTGGCAGGCACCTCTGTGATAGTTACAGCAGAGTTTTTGGGCAGTGGTAAGTTGGAACCATACTTTGAAGGCATAACAAACGACATTTTCCACTTATCTTGATCTTCCACCTGAATATTAGTCAAAGATGGAAATGATCATACATTAGAGAAAATCAAATAAGAATCAACTCAGGAAATGTCCGCCTTCTTAGCTTTTATAAGTCACTTGTTTATACATAGACGTACATTAATGATCAATTAAAAATACACCAAGAATCATGATATTTGGAGTTCTCAAACTTGATCAACTAACTACATGTGCATTGCAGCTTCAGATCCATGAAATTGATTAACTTGCTATTTAACATTGCATGCATTAATGTTTCAAAGTGCAAACCTGAGTGAGGGCCATGTAATACCAAGAAGCTTACAAACTTTAATGTCCAGTGCTAATGACCAGTAAATTCAAACAGTTGGCAGTTTATTCCTAATAAAGCATAATTACAGTTGGATATACATCATGATAAGCTGTTTGGGTTTTTTCTTATCTATATATTTCTAATTATACCAGCTTGGGAACAACAGATAGAAAAAAGTCGGTCGGGAACCTTTTCTAAATGCCTAAATAGTAATTCATAAAATCAAATAGTATTATTTCCACATTATTACATCACGACCTAAAGATTTAATACTTTGAAATTTCCTTCAGATTTGATTACATTTATTTATGAGATTAACAACCAACGGTTCAAAGTACCACCCCTCCTCCTAACATTCCTTTTAGAAATCCACTCAGCTATTTTCACTTTTTTATAGGAACCTGACGAACTTGTATTAATAACAAACAATAATTCAAAAAATGAAATATAAGCAAAATACACAAACAAGAATCAGACAAAGTCACCAGAGATCAGCTAGCTCTCTATTATGCTCAGTCACTCCAGTGTTTGTGAAACCATTAATTCATTAAGCATAAACATCCCCCAGCAACACTACAAATAGATTCACTACTCATGGACATACAGTTCTACTAATTAACTCAAGCATATCTGAATTAGCTAATTAAGGTTCTGAGTCTGACTAGTAATACATGAATCCTTTCTTAAGGTTGTCAAACCAATGAGGTTACCAAACAAAGTTGATGATTCTAGGGGTCCACTAGAATATGGATATATGTATATATGTTAGCCAGAGAAAGTTTCAGACTTTCAGCCTATAATACTTCTAACAGTAGCCCATATATGTGTGTGGAAGTGTAGATTTCCACATGTACCATCGTCCATCGTTACAAATCCAAATATATATCTGTATGAAAGAATAAAGAAACTGACTGAAAGGAACATTAACGCATGAAACAGTATTCCAAATAGTAGTATAACTATTTGACAGCATCAGTGCCAATTTGAAACCCAAAAAAGATTAATACCAAACTTAAAACATGAAAAGACGTACCCTCTTTGTTATCACAGGGGTAGTCATATCCATCGCCTCACCACCAGATTGGGTCCTTCTTGTTAACACAGGAGTAGTCATCTCCATCGACTCATTCGCTGTATTCTGCAAGAATATATACACACACAGATCAAACAAGGTAGCATTAATACTTTCATTTTAGCATGTTTTAAAAGTTTAACCCTAAAACCCCTGATGAATGATTGAATACCTTACCAAACAGGTACTCAGCTAGTACATTAAACGACTGAGACGAACCATTCAGATCAAACCCATATTTACCCGGCATTGTAGTCTCAGCTACAAAGTAAGGCTGATATAATTACATAAACTAAGTTAGTTCAATCAGTAAATAACTGTAACCAATCCAAGTATTATAACATTAAAAAAACTATCATATATTACTATATCTGTGAATTATATAATAATAACAATACCTCAAGCTCTCTTATCTCATACTGATCATTCCTACTCAAAACTTTAAACCTAACCGTTTCCAGGTCCGGAACTACAAATACAAAAACAACAAAATCTCATAAGTCATAATCAGAAACCCTAGCTCCTGAACTAAAAACACAAACATTACATTTAAACAAATTCCTCTAGATCACAATTCACACAAACACCTGACATTAAAGCCTCCTCTAAATTACGACTCTCGAACCTCTTCGGAAACACGTACTTCGCTGTCTCCGTAGCCAAATCCGCCAAAACTGCAATAAATCAATCAAAGTTAATATAGACATAAAATTGAACAACTTAATTAATTTTTTTTAGTTTAATTGTATTTTACTAGTTCTCAATTTTAATACAAAAACACTAGCGGGACGATTATAATAAAGTGACAGGTAAACAGGCAACAGGCAACAACTCCTTTTGGATAGCAAAACCGATCATAATAAAAAGTAAAAGTGTAAAGGGAATGTTATTAGGATATGGCAAGAGTGAAGACATTTACGTCGCTGAGAGACGGAAGCGGTTTGAGAGGCGAGGGCGAAAACGAGAGATAGCCGAGTTTCGAAGGCAGATGTATTGGTAGGAGTGGTGGTGGTGGTTATTGTTGTTCTTCTGGAAGAGATGGATGATGGTGGTGGTGGTGGTGTTTGGGTGGTCATTGATTTGAAGGCTAGGGTTATAGTAGAAGGGTGGAGTGATTGAGACATTTGGGTGTGATTGAGTAGGGGGTTTTGAGTGGTTTGTTTGTTTGTTTGAATTTCAGTTGGGGAAGATGAGGAAGGGTGTAATGGTATTGGTGGTGGTTTAATTTGGGTTTTGTGTTCCACGTCATTTGTTTAACCACCATAACTTTTTTTAAACTGGCTAAAATGTTTTTTATTATTATTATGAAGTTTGTGATAATTATTAAGTGGGTAATTGGAATAATAATTTTTTGAACTGGTTCTAATCTGATTCTATTTTACGTAAATCTAAAATTACTTCACGCTTCAGATGATGTTACAACTCAACATCTTTTGGACGAGGGGCATACGCCTTTGCTGCTAGGCCATTGCCGGGGATTGTAAATATCAAAATATTTACTTAAACACCGATACTCATGTAATATTGTCAGGATGAAGTATCAAACCATTTATTAGCTTAATGTCTGGTCACCCTCGGTATATGGTATTCGGTTTGCTCTTGGTGTAAGGTACCAAGGCTCGCATGAACTTGGGTAAAGGAGCTACTTATGAACTCGACTTGTAGTGTTATTCATCGGATCAAAGGGAAGTACTGTATGCGAAGCGCTTTTCAAAGGCAAAAGGTTTGATGCGTCTGCAATTCTGGAGGAGTTTAAAGACTTCGTACAACATTTAACTTGGACTGTAAGTAGCGATGTCGTGTTCTTTTTATTCTTTTTACGCTTGTATATTCGCTCACATATATATCTTGGCTCATTCATCCCAAACCTCTTTTTATTATTGACTTCATTACATGTTCTTCTATAACTTTGGTGTCTTTGTTATCTACGTATTAGAAATGCTAGATGTTATAAAATATCTCCTAGATTTGCACCACCTTGCATATTTCTTAACTTTCCTCCTTATCATTGAGAATACTTGTGTTATGATCTTCACGTTTCTCGTTTTTATGCATATCGTCATGTTAAATTTCATGAGATTATTCTCATTCTTGCAGCATGTTGTAATACCCAAAAATTTGTATACTCGAATAACACGTGTAACGAAGAAAATAGGACCTACTTCTTTCATTCTTTGTGTAAACATAATCCAAAAGATAGTAAATTTTAGGTGTAAAACAAACTATACACACCTTGCAAGAATGGCTTCTCAACATAAACCCAAACTCAAAAACAACTCGCAGCCCCAGTTTGGCTCGGTGGCATATTATGCAGTGTATGGCAGTAGCTCTTGGCGTATTTTAATTCTTGCAGACCAACTTATAATATGCCAGTTACAGGTCAAATTGTTCTTTTGATGATTTAGAACCTGCAAATTAACTCAAACACACATGCAAATTGATATACAGCAGATACACACACATTTTACGCAAAACATTATTCTAGCCATCCCTCCGGACTAGAAACAATTATCATAATTCATAAATTACTTAACACGACTTGGGTCACATTTTCATCATGACATGTAGATTAACAACTGGGTCACATTCTCAGCAATAAGACACAATCCGAACTGACCAAGTTTTACATCAGAAGGTTTTATTAGCAAGCAATTTAAACAGCCACATGAGTTTTCATCATACAAAAGCACAAAGCAATTCAAAGACTAGAAATGATTACTTGTTCTCTCACAACCATATGGATTATAAATATCAAAGAGAACCTGAAGAGCCTTCAGAAGTAAACTTGATGGAGACACTGTTAACACAATGCCTTTCATCTGTAGGTGTCTTGAACCCCTCACCTTTAAACACATGGCCCAAGTGTCCTCCACAAGCAGTGCAAGTAATTTCAGTCCTCCTTCCATCCGGGTCGGGCTGCAAAATCAAAAAAGAAAATCATAATTGTTATTCGAAACAAAAAACTGAGTATCAAATTCAAAGTACTAAGCATGAGTCTCACAGTGCGAGTGATTGCTCCAGGGAAACCTTCATAGAACGCCGGCCAACCGCATCCAGAGTTGAATTTGGTGGTTGATTTATAGAGTGGTGTTCCACAACCAGCACAAGTGTATACCCCATCAGCAAAAAACTTATCATATTCGCCCGTGCCTCTTGGTCTGTAATTCAAATCCAAATAAATATATATAACTATTAAATCTTAAGAGTACGTTTGGTTTGCGAAATTCATTGTAAGTGGAATCTAAATTCTATTCTTAACGTGTTTAGTTGATAAACGAATTGAAATTAATTCTCTTAATTCCATTCACCTCATCCTTTGCCGAATTCCAATTTTTTCAAAAATAATTTGGCAAACCAAACGCACTCTTAGAATTCCTATTTTGCATACAGATTCATCACCTAAGAGCTATTAAAAAGCCCCAAACAGTTTGGAACCTGATTATTCCTGCTTGAAACTGTTAAAATAGTGTATATGATATGGTTAATTCATATGTTTCAGTTGGGTTGTTATTATTGGACATATAACTAAGCCCAATAATAATGTTAGCCCAATATTGTTAATAGTTCAGCTAGTTCAGCTGGCCTTCCTCTTGTTGACCTGGTTCATTGTTTACATGGTTCATTTGTTGTTATTATTGTTTCGAGAATACTGATCCAACGGTTGAGATTATACAGGTTGTTATTATATGGATGGCTGAGATGTGTTTGGTTGTTCGAGATTGGATCCTTCTGGAGACTCATATAAATACTCTCATCTCTCTCTCTTCAACACACAGTCTCTCATTTTATTTCCTTTCGTCTTGTTTAGGTCTTCTCTGTACGATTAGGGTTTTGTATTCATCTCTGTATTCGTCTAGTATTGTCTGTAAGTGTTTGGTTTATTTCTTTTGTATTCATTGTTGGTATCAACTGATATATCATCAGTTGATCCCACAAACACTGTATTGATCATCTGATCGTTTGAGTTCTATATTTGTAGAACTCTTTGGGTAACAGGGGGGTAACACTTTTGGGTTGGTTTAATAAGATTTTGTCACCTGTTTTGTCGCTATATTCTCTGTTATGGTTGTGTTGTTCTTGTGTTGTGTTTGATACGATTTAGTTAGTATTACAAAAGTTTACATGGTATCAGAGCCATAGGCTCCTGATATTTTGTGTTTTTTTCTTTTTCCGCTGTGTTCTGTCTTGTTTAGGGTTAGATCTGTTAGAGATCTAACTTTGGTGTATAGATCTGGTAAAAGTTGTTTTATCAGATCTGATATCAAGGATCTCATCTTCTTTATAGGTGTTGGTTCTTGATATTATTGATAATAGATCTTATCTAACAAATAGATCTGGTCTATTATCTCTGGTTTAGTCTTTGTCTGTCTAGTTCTAGGGTTTGTTCGATCTTGGGAGCTACTTGCTTGCTGAGGAGTCGTTTGGAGGATTTTGGAGTTTGTAAAATAGCTTCAATTGCTCCCACTTCTCTATACCCTAAGTGAAGGTATAGGCTGTGGGATAGGAGAAACCCTAACTTGGGTCACCCCCTCGGTGAGATTGTTCCTTCTCTCTGTGTGTAGTTAAGTGTTTAGTCTGTCTTAGTTGCTATCTGTATTGTCTTGATTGTCTTAGTTGATTATCTGTATTGTCTTGCTTGTTTTCTCTGAGTTGACTGTCTATTTCTTGTTGTCTTATCTTGTTTGATTTCTGTCTACTTATATATATATATATATATAATTAGTTAATAAAAGAGCTCCTGAGTTAAGAACTGGGTGGGCACCTTGAGTGATGAACCCACCATCTGTACACTGACTCAGCTTCGCTCTTCTAGGGTTTTCTTTTTTTATATATTTCTCTTCTTTATTGTTTGTCTTGTCTCTGTCTTGTTTGTTTTCTGTGCTCTGTTTGTTTTTATCTGTCTTGAAATATGGGTGATGTTGTTAATTCTCCTGCTGGAGGAGGTGATGGACCTCCACCAGGAACCCTAATCAGTAAATTGGATGTTAGTGACCCTCTATATCTCCACCCTAGTGACACAAGTAGTTTGTCTATAATTAGCATCAAGTTAAAGGGTACAGAAAACTATTCTGTCTGGTCTAAATCAATGAAAATTGCATTAGATGCTAAAAATAAATATGGATTCATTGATGGAAGTTGTGTTAGGTCTACTGATGATGATGTTCTAGGGAAACAGTGGGATAGATGTAATTCTGTGGTTATGTCTTGGTTATTAAATTCTGTGAGTGAGGAATTATATCTTGGTCAAGTTTTTTCTCAACTTGCTAGGGATGTTTGGATTGATCTAAAAGAAACTTATGATAAAGTAGATGGTTCAATTGTTTTTAATCTACATCAAAAAATTAATTCCTTAGCTCAAAATGGTAGTACTGTTTCTGAATATTATCACAAACTTAACACAATGTGGAAACAATTTGATTCTATTGTTCAATTACCTGCCTGTAGTTGTCAAGCCTCTAAAGAGTTTAATGATTTCAATGCATTAATTAAGTTAATGCAGTTTCTTATGGGGCTTGATGACATTTATCAACCTGTTAGAACTAGTTTGTTAACTAGGGATCCATTACCTTCTGTGAAAACTGCTTTTTCTATAATATCTAGAGAAGAGTCACATAGAGGGACATCTAGTGGGTCAAAAGGAACAAATGTGTCTTTTGCAACTAGTTCAAACCAATTTCAAAAAAGGGATAATAGGGGACCCAACCCTAATCTAAAGTGTACCCACTGTAACAGGCTGGGGCACACTGTAGATAGGTGTTATGAGTTAGTTGGGTACCCTCAAGGTTTTCAAGGGTCAAGAAAGAAAGGGGTGGGTCAATTCAATAGATCAAATAGTTCTAATAATTCCACAAATAAAAAGGCTAATGTGTCTAGTAACAATGTGTCTTCTTCTACTACTGTCTTGCCTTTTACTAGTGAACAGATAACAAAGCTAATGGGTTTGATTAGTGAAAAACCATCAAGTGATGCCCAATGTTCCAATGTGGGAGGTAAGAGTTGTAGTGTGTCTGGTTTTTCTAGTATGTCTGTTTTAACTAGACTGTCAAAAGTGTTTAAAAATTTTTCAAGTTGTTCTAATATGGTTAAGTTTGCCCTTAGAGTTGGGTGGATAATGGACTCTGGGGCAAATCAACATATGGTTAGTAATGATGAAAACATGATAAACTGTGTTGATGTGTCACAATACAATTTATTAGTTAAACATCCTAATGGCACTAGTGCCAAGGTTTCAAAAATAGGAGACATAAAATTGGCTAATGGTGTTATATTACATGATGTCTTTTATATACCTGATTACTGTGTTAATCTAGTGTCTGTTCAAAAGTTAGCCAGAGACAATAAACTTAGTGTTTTATTTGATGAGAGTGCCTGTTATGTCCAGGATTCCAAGGACAAGAAAATCCTGGTGACTGGTAGAGAGTATGATGGTCTTTATCTTGTTGGTAACAATGTGAGTATGAGTAATATGTGTTTTAATAGTGTGTCTGATAGGGGTCTTTGGCATAGTAGAATGGGGCACCCTTCGGATCAGGTTCTAGCTGTGTTAAAGGAGAAGTTAGGTCTAAATTTTAGTGAGTCTGAACCCTGTGAAGTATGTCATAAATCTAAACAGGTTAGAGTTCCATTCCCTTTGAGTGAACATAAGACTAAGAGTCTAGGAGATGTTGTACACCTAGATGTTTGGGGTCCTTACAGAGTCACTAGTAAAGAAGGGTACAGATACTTCTTAACTGTTGTAGATGACTACACAAGGTCTGTGTGGTGTTATTTACTAAATAATAAAGGTGAGGTGTTTGAAAATATACATAGTTTCTTTGAACTTCTTAAAACACAGTTTAATAAAACAGTGAAGGTGTTTAGAAGTGATAATGGGACTGAATTTATAAATCACCAAATGTCTATTTTTTGTAAAAATAATGGTATAATCCATCAAACTTCATGTGTTCATACACCACAACAAAATGGTGTAGTTGAACGAAAACATAGGCATCTCCTTAACATAGCTAGAGCTCTACTGTTCCAAAGTGGAGTTCCCTTGTCTTATTGGTCTGAATGTATTCTAACAGCTGCTTACTTAATTAACAGGACTCCCTCGTCTGTCTTAAATGGTAAAAGTCCCTATGAAATGATGTATGGGTTCCCCCCCATTTTAGAACATCTTAGAAACTTTGGTTGCTTATGTTTTAAAACTGTTTTAAATGAGAAAGATAAACTTTGTAGTCGTGCTGATAAGTGTGTTCTTATTGGTTATTCAAGTTTTAAAAAGGGATATAAATTGTTAAGTTTAGAAACTAAACAAATTGATTTTTCCAGAGATGTAAAGTTTTATGAGGAAATTTATCCTTTTAAAACCAATGTTAAAACTGATTTAAATCATTTGAATTTTTTTGATAACATTGATCAGCACAACTCTGAAGTTTCTAAAGATGTTAGTAATAATAATAATAATGATAATATTCCCAATGATGAAGGGGGAACCACTACTGCTCATGAACACACTCCTGGTTTGAACTCATATGACCCTTCCAGGGCTGCCAGGAGGGTAGATCACACTGGTGATCAGCAGTATGGTAGCACAGGATCTAGGGGGAATGAGTCACCAGTTGAGGGTAGTTCAACTGATGAGAGTACTAACCCTGAGGGAAATAACCTACAATCTATTAGAAGGTCTTCTAGGGAGTCTGCCTTGCCCAAAAGGTTTGATGAATATGTGGTAGAGGGCAAGGTAAAATATGGGGTAGAAAGGGTTGTAAATTACTCAAATCTGTCTTTTGAAAATAAGTGTTTCATTTCTAGTTTGAACAAAATAGTAGAACCTGTCAGCTATTCACAAGCTTCAACTGATCCTAGATGGGTTGAAGCTATGAATGCTGAAATGGAAGCTTTGTATAGGAATCAAACCTGGACTTTGTGTGACCTTCCAAAGGGTAGAAAACCCATTGGTTGTAAATGGGTCTACAAAGTCAAATACAAAGCAAATGGGGAGGTTGAAAGGTTCAAAGCCAGACTGGTTGCCAAAGGATACAACCAGAGGGAAGGCTTGGACTTTGGTGAGACCTTCTCACCTGTGGTTAAGATGGTCACTGTTAGAGTGATCATCAGTCTTGCTGTCCAAAACAATTGGCCCCTTTACCAGTTAGACATTAATAATGCCTTCCTGTATGGGTCAATTGATGAGGATGTCTATATGTGTCTACCTGAAGGGTATCATTCAAAAGATGATACTCAAGTCTGTAAGTTGGTTAAGTCCTTATATGGGTTAAAACAAGCACCCAGAAAGTGGAATGAGAAGTTGACCAATGTTCTGTTAGAAATAGGTTTTGTTCAGAGTATATGTGATTACTCAATGTTTGTTAAGTCTAAAGATAATGTCTTTATTGTTCTATTAGTATATGTGGATGATATTGTTTTGACTGGAAATGATATGTCTGAAATTACTAACATAAAGAGCATGCTAAGTAGTAATTTTCAGATCAAAGATCTTGGAAAGTTAAAGTACTTTCTTGGTCTTGAAGTCTTGTATGAAAATTCTGGTATATGTCTTAGTCAGAGAAAGTATTGTTTAGAATTGCTTAATGAATTTGGATACTTGGGATGTAAACCAGTATCCACTCCAATTGAGCAAAATTATTGTATAACTGTTAAGAATGAGAAAGCCAATAAAGTTCTTGAAAACATCAGTGGTTTTCAGAAACTAATTGGAAAGCTCATATACTTGTCCCTAAGTAGACCAGATATAAGTTATACTGTTCAGTATTTGAGTCAGTTTATGCATAAGCCTACATCAGGTCACTTAAGAGTAGCTTTGAGACTACTCAGATACCTAAAACTATCTCCTGGAAAGGGGATTATGTTTAGGAAAGGTGACAATTTTGATTTGCAGGCTTATGTAGACTCGGACTGGGCAAAATGTATTGTTTCCAGAAAGTCTATAACTGGCTTTTGTGTTTTCCTGGGAAACAATCTTGTTTCCTGGAAAAGCAAGAAGCAAAGCACAGTTTCTCGATCTACAGCCGAAGCTGAGTATCGAGCAATGTGCTCAGCTTCTTGTGAGTTAATCTGGTTAAAGAATTTACTTGGGGAGTTGAATGTTAAGTGTGGTTTGCCTATAACTTTATACTGTGATAGCAAGGCAGCAATATCTATTGCTGCTAATCCAGTATTCCATGAGCGAACCAAACACTTTGAGATTGATCTACACTTCTTAAGAGAAAAGATCTCTGAGGGAGTTATAAGCACTGAAAAAATTGGGTCAACAGAACAAACTGCTGACATTTTTACTAAAGGTTTGGGAAGTGTTCAACATAATTATCTTTGTGAAAAGTTGGGTATGTTTGACGTGTTTAAACATATGAATTAAGGGGGAATGTTAAAATAGTGTATATGATATGGTTAATTCATATGTTTCAGTTGGGTTGTTATTATTGGACATATAACTAAGCCCAATAATAATGTTAGCCCAATATTGTTAATAGTTCAGCTAGTTCAGCTGGCCTTCCTCTTGTTGACCTGGTTCATTGTTTACATGGTTCATTTGTTGTTATTATTGTTTCGAGAATACTGATCCAACGGTTGAGATTATACAGGTTGTTATTATATGGATGGCTGAGATGTGTTTGGTTGTTCGAGATTGGATCCTTCTGGAGACTCATATAAATACTCTCATCTCTCTCTCTTCAACACACAGTCTCTCATTTTATTTCCTTTCGTCTTGTTTAGGTCTTCTCTGTACGATTAGGGTTTTGTATTCATCTCTGTATTCGTCTAGTATTGTCTGTAAGTGTTTGGTTTATTTCTTTTGTATTCATTGTTGGTATCAACTGATATATCATCAGTTGATCCCACAAACACTGTATTGATCATCTGATCGTTTGAGTTCTATATTTGTAGAACTCTTTGGGTAACAGGGGGGTAACACTTTTGGGTTGGTTTAATAAGATTTTGTCACCTGTTTTGTCGCTATATTCTCTGTTATGGTTGTGTTGTTCTTGTGTTGTGTTTGATACGATTTAGTTAGTATTACAAAAGTTTACAGAAACTATATATACACACACACACGAAGCTGTGCAAATTGCAATTAATTAATATTAACAGACTGCAGAATCAAATTGATCAATTCTCATATAAATATTAGCTAAAACGAAAATATGCAATCAAAAGATAGTTTATGTTACTGAAATTTATAAATCATCCTCAGTGTTTGGGAATAGAAAATAGAAAGAATTGATTGGATGAGGTAATATGCTTACTCAGTTCCTTTGTTCCGAAGGATACGGAATTGTTCGGGAGAGAGAACGGCACGCCATTCCTCCTCTGATTTCACAACTGAACTCATTGGAATCAAATTCTGAAGTAAGATCCGACAGGGACAGCCCTTGTTTTAGCAACGTTTAAGATTTGTTGGGTAGGTCGAAACTAATGTATTAGAATATGAACAAGATGATGAACCTGGACGCACTCACGCTCAGATGGTTCCTGTCTGGGTTTCACCTTTGAGTTCTCGCCAGGTTTTACTGGTTCACTACTGTCGTGCCTTCGGGCGGGTATGTGGGTCGGGTTTTCCCTGTATGCGGGTTGTCAGGCGGGCTAGGGGCTTCGTGCGTCCGGGGTGGGCCGGGTCGTGCCCCTGTCTTTGCCACTGGGGGGGCGCGTACGAAGTACCTGGCGTTGTTTAGTTGGCCGTTCAAAAAAAATCACTTTTTTTTTACTCTAGAAGGATTGACCACCGGGTATATCCATAAGCAAAAAGGATTCTGGGTTTCATACACCCTGTAACATCATATTCTAAGGTATGTGACAGCCTCCTATTGGTGTTTGATGTGGCCACGGTGTATCAATCATAATTAGAGTTGTATGGTTCCTAAATTCCAAGAAAAAAGACATCAATGTCTGCAATTGGAAACAATGCTTTTTACCTGGTTGACACCAATTTTGGAGGAAACGGTCCAGTGTGGCAAAATCTTTGACTCGCGCATAACATTTTGTAAAAATCGTTGACTTCAAATGGCGATCTTCCTTAGAGAAATCACCAAGTACCAAAAGCAATGCCTCTTTGACAATAGTATTTTTATTAGATATCTTTTTGAACAATTTTTACATCTAAATATAATCTAATCTTGTAAGAAATCAAACTTAAATCAATTTTTAAGAAACAAACATCATACCGCTAGACCTGATGTATTAGATAAAAAAAATTGATCTACCCAACCAACAATATCTACTCACTTCAATCCGGTATAACATTTTACATAAATCCCCTCGACCCTCCACTCAATGTGTGAAGGGTGGGAAAAAATACGCCTACATAGCGTCATATGATATTTCTTTGTTAAAGCACTTGTCCTGAGCCCAAATCACATAGTGTAAGAGCACTCACAATATGGTGTTTTTCGCTTGTTCGCTCTAGCGTGATGCCCATATAGCTCATCCAGCCACATTGTGACACACGTAAGCTTCGTCTCAGGTCCGTATGTCGGGTGGAGTGTTGTGGGGGTTTATGTAAAACATTGTTGCAAAACTCGGTTTGGGCTTGTAGTCAGCGACATTCCCTGGAGTGATTACTCGGACTAATCGGGGGAGTACTCGGGGGGGTCAAATCGGCCTATGCGGGGAGTACTTGGCCAACTCGGCTATACTCGGCGACCTACCCTAAAGCGAGTACTCGGGGAGTAATCGATCAACTCGGCGTTGTTTTACAACACTAATGTAAAATGTTATACCGACTTAGGGCTGTAAACGAACCAAACGAACACGAACAATGCTTTATTCGTGTTTGTTTGTTAAGATTTCTTGGACAAACGAACCGTTCATGAACACACTAACGAACATAATTCTATGTTTGTGTTTGTTTGTTAAGAAATTCAGTTGTTTGCGAACTGTTCGTGAACATGGGTCTTGAACACAAACAAACAAAAACAAACATTTAATATGCAACTAACTAAAAAAACATTGTTAATATTAACCGTTAGACAAAGTACATCCACTAAACGACAAGTCAATTTGTATTAACTTAGACATAATTATCTAAAATTACTTACGCATGAATACATGATATTCCTAATTCAAAAGTTCATAATTATCCTAAAAATTGTCTAGATTCGTCAATATCCAACTTTCCTAAACTCTACACGTTCTTCAATTTCTTGTGACCATATAAAAACAAATATCAATTAGAAAATGATACATAAACTTGCATTATAACTATGCACTCAAAAGTAGTAGTATCTTTAATTATCTACTAAGGAATCATAACAAAAGGTTGAGATTTTTCATTAGTATAGTAAGACCAATAGCTAAAAAGATTGATGTTTTTTTAATGCGAGAATGATCAAAACATTACTTAAATATTTAATGTATAAGGGGGAAAAAGTTTAAGAGGGAAATAAAAGTAAGGAAAGAAACTGAAAGACTATAAACTTTTAAGTTTTAACTAGTGATCGAACATAAACAAACATACACGAACAAATATAAACAAACGAACGTAAACAAACAAATTTCCGAATGTTCACGAACGCAATCGAACGAACGAGACATTCGTTCGTGTTTGTTTGTTTAGTTAATCGAACGGAATTTTTTGTTTGTGTTCATTCATTTATTAAACAAACGGACACAAACAAACTTCCTGCCAAACGATTTACGAACTGCTCACCAAACGTTTGGTTTATTTACGACCCTTTATACCGCATTGAAGCGACCAGATAAAACAAAAAAGCAAGAGAGTTTGAAACGGTGTGCCAAATTCGATTGGCGGAAAGCAGACGAGGCCGCCACACTCTCATTATCACGTCCTCCTCCTGTACTCACCCAAACCATTGCTCTCTACACCTTCAATCATCAAACCATCGAACACCATCAATAATCGAATCCTCTTTACTACTTAACCAATGCCTTCACTCGATCAACAAACCTTTAAGCTTAAAGAACTTCAAAGCCTCAAAGGTCACACCGATCGGGTTTGGAGTCTCGCTTGGAACCCGGCTACCGGTTCCAACGGTGTACCCGCCGTTCTCGCTTCCTGTAGCGGCGATAAAACCGTTCGAATCTGGCAACAACGGACCCCTTCCTCTACTTCCTTTCACTGCAAGGTCTGCTTCTAATTACTTGCCAAATCAATTAATTTCCAACAGAATTAGGGCTTTAAGTTAATATATAAAATTTTATTGACTAATGCAGCATCGATCTTCTAACATGTACTACTGTCCTAGCTATATATGAATCGGATATTATGTGAATTGGTTGTAAGTGTTAAGTAGGGGTGCAAATGAGCAGAGCCGAGCCGCTCGTGAGCTACTCGAGCTCGGCTCAGTAAAAAGCTCGAAACGAGTCAAGCTTGAGCCTAAAACAAAGCTCGTTTATTTATTGAGCCTGACCTCAAGCCTGGCATATGAGGCTCTTTAGGCTCGTTTAGCCTAATGAAATAATAGTTTTACTAAAATTTAATAATATTTACCGTCATTTAAAGTTTTTTAGTATACGAGTCTGAGCCCGAGCTTCACTTATCGAGCTTGCGTGCCTAAACGAGCCTATTATTTATATTATTTTTATTTAATATATTAATTAATTGAAATAAACGAGTCAAGCTCGAGCTTGAGAAACTTCCAATAAGCCGAGCTCGAGCTTCGAAAACAACGCTCGTACCGAGCCGAGCTCGAGCTCTCATAAGTTAATCGAGCTCTGGCTTGGCTCGGCTCGTTTGCAACCCTAGTTTTAACGTTCAGGTTTAAATTCTATTTATAAGTTTACTTTTTAGTGGAAAACACGTATGTGACTGGCTGATTGATATTTGAGTAGGATTTGGTTTTCAGTTACTTATGTAGCTAGCTATATTATAGAAAGAAATATTTTACTACAAAATACTCGGTCAAGACTCAAGACCATGTGACTACATATGAAATGTAGATTGTGAACTTAGTATTTCATAGTCAAGTTTTGTTCTTTATTGTCAGGAAATGGAGGTAGTAGAGATGAGGATGTTAAGGTGGATATGTGGACACACAAGATTAGACCAGATTAGAAATGAGGCTTTTTTTTTTTTTTTATACTGGGTAAGATAAAGGAAGGAAGGTTGCGATGGTTTGGGTATGTGAAGAGGAGGCTGATGATAGCAGTATTGAACCAGTTAGAGCAGTGGAAACGCTCGTTATAGAGTGGAGGAGGAGTAGAGGCTGGTCTGAGTTGATTTGGGATGAGCGGATTAGGCAAGATATGCTAGAGCTGCCCCTTTATGAGGACATGGTCCAGGATAGGAGTTTGTAGAGACGTGGAATGAAGGTTAAGGATTTTAGGGGATGGTTTAGATGTGTTGAGCTTTGCCTTAGGGGTCTAGACTCTAGAGGCATTTTCCCTTCGATGAAACTAAGTGAGAACTAAGGAAATTTTTCACCAAGAAATATTTCACTTCTTTATGGTCTTATGTCTACTCACAACGACACGGAGCTAAAGAGTCCGGCTTTTACATGTTTTTCTTATAATCACGAAGATCTTCTCTTTTGTATGGCGATGTCAGTTATGTCATGTGTGGTTTCTTATCCTTAACGAGCTAAGATTAATAAAGCTTTGAATTTTGTTTAGGCAGTATTAGAAGATAGACATGATCGAACGGTTAGATCATGTGCTTGGTCACCATCTGGTAAACAACTGGCCACTACAAGTTTTGATGCCACCACTGCTATTTGGGAAGAGAATGGGGATGACTTTGAATGTGTGTCCACTTTAGAGGTACAATACGTAGTAACACTATTTTAGTATATTTGCGATTTTACATTTCTCCCGTATCTGTACTACTTACTTACTAAGAAAATCTTGATTTGAATTTTGAGGGATATAGGGGCATGAAAATGAAGTTAAAAGTGTCTCATGGAATGCATCTGGTTCACTGCTTGCAACTTGTAGCCGAGACAAATGTGTTTGGATATGGGAAGTTTTACCTGGGAACGAGTTTGATTGTGTTTCTGTGCTGACTGGGCATACGCAAGATGTTAAAATGGTCCAATGGCATCCAACTGTTGATGTTTTGTTCTCTTGTAGCTATGATAATACTATTAAGGTGATGCACCTGATCTTGTAGTCTTGTGCTTGAACTTGATACTGACCATTGCTTGTGAATGGGTCAATTCCAGCTATGTTTGATCATGAACAGGTCAAGGGTTAAAATCGTAAAAGATAACGAGAAAGGAAATGGGTCAAAAGTTCCCCAAAGTGTTACTTTAATGTAACAAAACTCCCAAGTTATTTGAATAAAGTTACCAAAATCTTTCCTTCAGTTCATTTACTATGAAAGATGGTCATTTTCGTATTTAAAAGTTATATTGATCTGCCCCTCGACGTGAAATGACCAAAACACCCGAGAGCAAATTCGTAATAAATGAATTGTAGGAATTATTGTATTTTGACCAAACCAAAATGGCGACTGTTATCAAAGTAGCATTTTTTTGTAATCGTATTTGACACACTAACGATCCAGAAACAAAACTAAAAAACCTTTGTCTAAATGTTTTCTGTCAACCTGATGCCCATACTAAAAAGTACCCGTTTGTACCATTACCCAACTTGCCAGACCTGATTATTTTGCCACCTCTTATCACACCTAAAAGTATCGACTAGGTGTTCTGTTATAGTGTTTTCTGATACCATACTATTGAGTTGACAGTTAAAACACATTGCAATATTACCTTGCATTTTCAGGTTTGGGCAGAGGATGGTGATAGTGATGATTGGCGTTGTGTGCAGACTTTAAGCGAATCAAACAGGTGACAAATTATAAAAAATGGCTAAAAGTTGTTTCGACATAAACGCTTTTTACTGCTGTTTTATGCATGAGAATTTCTAGTAAAGACTAAACAAATTTCTGTTAGCATTCAGTCCTGATTAAGTTGCATCATCATCATCATGTTGAAATCTAATAAATTTATCATGATGACTTCAGTGGGCACACATCTACAGTATGGGCATTATCTTTTAATGTCACTGGAGATAAAATGGTTACTTGCAGGTATGGTAGTTCTTTTTTTTGTATCATCAGTAATTCAGTTGCTTATAAACTAATTTAACAACTCAATAATTGTGGATTAAATTTCAGTGATGATCTCACCATTAAGGTGTGGGGAGTGGACATTATAAGATTACAATCTGGTGATGTCAATGCATCTTGGTGAGTACCATCTGGTTAAATGGTTTTAATTTTTTCTTAAAACATTCTCTGCATGTTCTTATAAAGGGATAATTTTCATATTGGATGCTCTTCAGAATTTATAATTACTATAAAATGTAGATAATGGCATTTTACCATCTGATTTCATGTCTTGTAATATATCAGTAATTTATAGTTTGTATAAATAAATTCTTATGATCTTTTATCAATAGTAAGCTTGAGCCAAAAATATGTGATATTTCCTTTGTAGCTTGATTTTAATCCAAATTTGTTTATTATTTCTGTTACCAGTCGGTGTACAATATTATGTGGCATCGAATTTGTCTGCAAGTTCTTTCAAATTTCTTCTGAGGGCCAATTTAGGTATTTGGTTATAGTCAAAAACCATTGCTAAACCTAAACTATGTGCAAGGCAAACACTGTATTTTCTTATGACTTAGGGAGTATACTTCCATCATTGAATGGTATTTAAAATTCACATCCATAGTTCCATATAATCATCTTAAATGTATGAGGACTCGCACATTTGTATTTCATATTTTTTAATTAAACAAGCCTGGTAATATAAAAATGTAAGGCATGACATTGCATTCCAACTAAGTTCCATAAGAACAATATCTGTTATCCACCTGTTTGGATGTTATATGACGTATCATGTTTTTTTTTTTTTTGGGGCAGGTGCCACCTTTGCACTATGTCTGGTTATCATGATCGGACCATTTTTTCAGTCCATTGGTCAAGGTATCAGCACAGTTTTTAAATAGTTCACATTTTTTTCCAGAAAGTATTTGTTTGCCACTGTAAAAAAGGTCGTCTATTTTGTATGCGGTGAAATTAAACATGAGAAGAAAAGGACAGACCAAGCAAACCAGGACTAAACTAATTTTCACTTCCTATAATTGATGTGTGGATATTATATTCTTATACTGCTCAATGTGACAGGGAAGGGATCATAGCTACTGGAGCAGCTGACGATTCTATACGTTTATTTGTCGAGTCTGAAGATCATTCGGTAGGCATTTCATATACACTTCCATTGCCTTTTACATATTGAAAACACTGGAAATAAGGTCAACATTCTCTTATTTTTTACGTGTATTCTTTAAGACTACATGGTGTGGTGGGCAAGGGGGGCAAAGCCTTAAGCCCTGCCACGTAGGCGCCACCTAGACATTGGGGGCTTTGCCCTCCACGTCACAAAAGGGAAGGGTTGGTGAAAGGCAATGGGGCAAGGGCAAAGGGGCTAAAAAAAGTCAAGCGGGTGAAGAGGAAGGGGGCTTCCACGGAGAAAGGGGCAACACCCAAGGTTAAGAGGAGGCGGGGTGGTGTAGGTGGCGTGGAGGGGCTTGCCCTCTACTCTCCACACCCATGTGGTCAAAGTTATTACTGACAAAATTATAGTTTCTGCTCCGTTTTACCATTACCTGACTCTTCTCTGGTGCAACACGTTGAATGGGTTAGGTTATTTTTTAATGTTGCATATTTTTATCAACACGGAAAAAGTTTACTTTTTTGCAACAGTTATTCCAGTTTTGTGCATTCTACCTATCAAGTGTGTATTAGTTTTCTTATAAAATCATAAGCTTGATTTTCACCTCTACAGGTTGATGGTCCTTCATATAAATTGCTTCTCAAGAAAGAAAAGGCGCATACCATGGACATAAATTCAGTGCAGTGGAGCCCTACGGTAAATGCAGTCGTATAACTGTAATTTTTGGCTGTCTTGTTCTTAATGTACTATAGAGCTGATGATCTTGACTGTTACCTTTGAGTGGGTCTATTGCGGTAATTATATTTAACGGGTAAACCTACAAAAAAAAAAAGCTAAAAAGGAAACTGGTCAATTGCGTTGAAAGTTCCGAACCCTCGGAAAATATTTAAGTTTTGTAATCGTGCTGGGTGGATTTTTGTTTGCAGGGTAACATGCTTCTTGCTTCTGCAAGTGATGACGCTACCATCAAAATTTGGAAGTTGGAATCTATGCGGTGAACAGTGAGCACTAAATCATTCTTCGCAGGGCAGATTATGATAATGCCAGGTTGCCGAAACACTACTGGATGTAAGAAGTACAAAAGCACAAGTACTATGCCTCTTAGTGTGCTTCCTTATTAACATGTATGTCACACATGACATTTATTACTCCTGGCCTGTGGATGTATGAAGTTGGATCCTCATATAAGGAAACCGACACCATCTTTTAGGTCAGTTTCCTGTAGTCGCTGATCATTTTGTTCGCTTCAAAGATCATGCAAAAATGTTGATTTAAACAAAAAAAAAAACTTAGATCCTAAAACTGCTGTGTGTTTAGTTGAGTAAGTGATTAGCTATAAACAGTGAAGCATTGTATGTGATACTTATGTTGGATAATATCTACTTATTCCTGTTTTTTTTTAATATTTTCTTTCAGTTCTCTTTCTGTGTTTGGCAACCTCAAAAGTTATCCTTGAGTTGTTCTCTCTCCAAGTTATATAAGCTTGGTGTTTGGGTATTGAATATTTAATCCTAACACCATGTGTAGTGGGCTTTAATTTTAAAGCCTTCACTTGGGCAAATTGCGACACGTAGCGTCCTAGTCAGCATACGGGCTTTAAATGAAAATGGGGTGTAGTAGTTTAAGACCCCATAGCCCACATTGGGCGGTCTATAGGTAAAATCTGGTATCAATACCTTTTTGTGTTTTCTATATATACCTTCTTTTAAAAAGAAATTGTCACTTTTTACTACACATAGCAAATTGTTCACTTTTTAGATGGAAGGTATATTTTTTCCGTCAAAGTTTTTTAAAAAGACCATTTGACCTACTAGTTGAGAAATTAAAATTACCCAACACCCCTCCCAACCCAGTTTCTCCATCTTCTTCATAACCCCCACCCCTCTTTTGCATGCCCCGCCGACGGTGTGGGTGTTATGAACGGTGGCGGCTCTTCGGCAAGTAAGATACATGTTTTTTTGACTATTAATAGTAAGGGTAAAAACGTGAGTTTCACATAAATGTTAACAGATCTTTTAACTTTGGTAAGTGAAAATGACTAAACTTGTTGTGTGAACAACGGAGGACTATGGGTATGTATGGGTATGTTTGGCAATGAGCTTTTAAGAGCTTTAAACTTCAAGCTTTTAAAAAAAAAAGTCATACTTAATAAAAAGCATTGTTTGGTTGAAGGAGCTGAAAGCTTTTAGGTTGAAGAAAAAGCTCTATAGCGAAAAACTACTAGTACAAGCTTTTAATTAGTAAATGACACAAATTGTGACACCCCAGGAAAATCCCACATCGGCCGTGGCCAGGAGAGATCATTGGTTCATAAGTAATGTCATGCCTCTTAAATCACCAACACGTTTTGGGGCTTAATGTTAGTGGATGAGAGGAGAACTCCACAGTTAAGCATGCTCACGTGGGAGCAGTGCCAGGATGGGTGACCTCCTGGGAAGTCTCCACCGGGGCAACCAAAAACAAATCCGTGATCTCTAGATGGGCGACCCATCAGGACAAAGCGGACAATATTGGTGGTGAGAGTGGCCGGATGTTACACAAATACCCATTCTATTTTAAAAATAAAATAAAAACCTTCTTTACAAACTTTTAATTATGCCCATTATGATCATTTTATACATTTTATTAAAAGCTCAAGCTACTCTGCCAAACACCAAAATATATTTAAAAAGCTTTCAGTTCCAACTACCAGCCACCAGCTAATTTTGCCAAACATATCCTATGTATGCAATATTTTATCCATGTAATTTTACTTGAAGTTCTTTTTTTAGTAAACTGTACGGATGGTCCCTGTGGTTTGCATGAATTATAAAGATGCCCCCATTTATTTTCAGTGGTCCCCAACGTTTGCATTTTATCACATTTTGGTCCCTACCCGCTAACGTTGTTAAGTTTTGTCAGTTAAGTCATGTAAAATGACCAAAATACCCTCACCATATAAAAAATAAAACCCCTTTCTCCTTCACCTGTGCAAACCACCATCACCACCCCCTCTTCAAACCACCAACACCACCACCTCCTCCAACCACCACCACCCTACCTGAACCGTCTCTGTCACCGTCTCCGCCCTCTATTATCACCTCCTCCTCCTCCTCGCATCAGCCCTCCAATACCACCACCAAACAACAAACATAGATGACTCGTCGGAGACAGTCGGAGGGATGGGGTCCGTGGTTCTGTATGGGTTCGGTAACAGAAAAGGAGAAGGGGGTCGGGCGGTGTGTTTCATTGTCGCCGACCATTGGCTTTCGGTCACCGGAGGTGACAGAGGTGACCAGAGAAGAGCATGTTTATGTCTCTCTCTCTCTCCCTCTCTATCTCATTTCCCCCCCCCCCCCCCTCTCTCTACCTCTTTGTTTTTCTTGTTTCAATTGGTGCTCTGTTCAATTTTCTAATTGACGAGTGTTTTGGGTTATGTGTTAGCCTCTGTTCCGGTCACCGGTGGTGGGCCGTCTGCATTGGTCGGCTTGACCAATATGTTCGAGCAAAGGTGGGTAGAGGATGGTTTTCTTGACAAATGGCAGTTTTGGTGGAGGGTTTTGTTGACAGATGGTGGTGTTAAATGATTGTTGGTGATGGTTGGGGAAAGATGGTAGTTGTGGTGGTTTGGGGAATATGGTGGTGCTGGTGGTGGTTTGGTTGTGGTAGATAGGTGTGGTGGGGTTGAGACTTGAGGAAGAAGGAGATATAAAGAAAGTTTATAATATTTTTTTTATATTTTTTAAAGAGGGGTAATTTAATAATTTCACATGGATTTAACTGAAAAATTTAACCTCCAGCCAAGTCAGGGACCACCGATGCAATAAAACCCAAACCACAGATCCCATTAGGGTAATTTTGAAAAGCTAGGGAGCATACTTTACATTTAGGCAAATCACAGGGACCATCCGTGCAGTTTACTCTTTTTTTTTTTTTTAATTTCTACTTGTTTTGAACTAGATTTAGATTAGCCGTTTTTCTCTCTAAAACCTGATTGAACAACAAAAGAAATTTTACTTGCGCGTAGGTGATCTAAGCTCCTATGACTGAGTCTTTTTGGTCGTGTGAAGATCTTTTCTTAATTTATTAAAGAGGGTCTCTCTAACCGGTACAGGTGGGCATCCACTAACGACCATTCTAGGTTAGGTTGTGATAACACAATTCCAAGAGGAGTCGGTAGTTGGGGTTGATGCCTTTGGACTTGGGGAACGTGTAACATTGAGTCGGGTTTGTTGAACCAAGAGGTTGCTCCTTCAGTTAAATCATTGGGCCCTTTCTTGTTCCTAGGTTACACCTCCACACCCCAATTTTTTTTCTCTTACTTCCCTCAATCTTTCCTTTAAGCCATGCCAACCAATTTTCCACAAGGCGTGCAATTATATCGCGTGGAATCATTAGACTGAAGGGCGTGGGGGACGTCTTACGGGTGTCCCTGCCCGTCTAGGACGGTGCACACCGGCCCCGTCCTCGTCGTCCTCTCCGGGACATCCAAGACGGGCCACCACTATTATTTAAATATTTTTTTACCGTTAAGCCTAACGGTTATTAAAAAAAACATTTTTTCAACTTATAAATACCAACCGTTTCAACACATTTTTTTTACAAAAACTCTCTCTACCTTAACTCAATTCTCTCTAATTTTTTTTAAAACAATCAAATTCTCTAAAAGAAAACAAACAATGTCGTATTTACCTTTGTATGATTCTTCATCTTCGTCAAGCGAGGAAAACCAACTTTTTATAAACGCCGTTTGGGAAGCGACACAAATCATTGTGGCGGAGGAAGAGGAAGAAGTCAACTCACAATCACGTACTAGGCAAGTGGCCATAAACTGAGACCGGGAATGTTAGTTTATATTTTTTTAGAATTTATATCGGTACTATGTTCTTTTAGCATTTATATCACCACAATATTTATTTTTATTTACAACATACGTGTAGGTGTTCACGAGAGATTGGTAGCCAATTACTTTGCCGATGAACCGTTGTACACGGATGAGATGTTTAAGCGTCGATTCTGAATGAGTCGTCGACTATTCCTACATATAGTCGATGACTTGTCGAGCCGTGACTAGTTTTTTACTTTACGATACGATGCTAGAGGCAAAAGGGGGTTCGCCACCTTAAAAAAATGCACAACAGCATTGCGTCAACTAGCTTACGGGACAACAGCCAATTTGTGGGACGAGTATTTAAGGATGTCCGAAAGAACAGCATGAGAATTTTTGTATAGGTTTTGCAAACGTATTGTGAAGATCTATAACAAAAAATATTTGCGAAAACCAACGTCCAATAACATCCAAAAGTGGTATGAATACCATTTACAAAAGCATGGTTTTCCAAGAATGCTTGGAAGCATTGATTGCATGCATTGGCCGTGGCGGAAGTGCTCGAATGCATGGCGCGGGCAGTTTATGCGAGGCGATCAAGGACATCCAACAATAATCCTAGAGGATCCTGCGTCCCAAGATTTATGGATTTAACATGCTTTCTTTGGTGTTCCCGGTTCGAATAACGACATTAACGTGATACATCAATCGCCGGTTTTCGACGGTGATGTAAAAGGAACCAGTCCAAATACCAGCTTTACAGTTTCGAGGGTGGAATACAGGCATGGGTATTATCTTGCTGATGGAATATACCCAACCTACTCCACAATCGTTAAAACTATTCAGCACCCTGTCGACAAAAAAAAAAAAGAAATTTGCCAACTATCAAGAATCGGCGAGAAAGGACATTGAACGAGCATTTGGGGTTTTACAATCAAGATGGCACATCATCGCAAACCCGGCACGTTCTTTGAACCCAAAAAATTGTGTTATTGTATGTATGCTTGTATCTTGCTGCATAACATGATCCTTGAAGACGAAGGGCGATTATTTGTGAGTTTGACGAAAACGCGATGGAGGAGAATACTAGGGGTGAGCATTTCGTGGTTCGGACCCACTAGAACCTTGGACCCGACCTGCTAGAACCTTGGACCCGAACCTTTTTAAATATATGGGTCGGTTTCCGGTTCTAGATTTATATGAATTATCGGTTCCGGGTCGGGTCGGTTCCAAACCCACAGTTCTAATATAAGAACTACAAGAACCATTTGTATTTTAATTATAAGATGACTTACTAATAGAATTATAATATAATGTATGAAAAACAACAATTTATAAGAATGATCCAATAGACATATATATTGTTATTACAAAGAATAAAACAATACCTTTTTTTAGTCTTTTCACTATTCTTCTTTACGTGTTATTATAATCGATTTCACATAATGTTAATACAATATTAAAAAATATTATTTTTAAGAATCATAATGTATTTTTCTTAAAATATTTTTCAGCTTGATGTATATGCATAGATGTGATATTATATATATATATATATATATATATATATGTATATATATATATTATATCCAAATTTGAAATAAATATTTATGTATGTAACTATGATGTGTATGTGTGTATTTGTGATGTATACATAACTGATTCACATAATGTTTCGAGTGATGAGAATGACAAAATTGTTACGAAAACATAAGTCGAGAAACAAAAAGTAACTTGAAAAAGGAAACTCGTGGACTATTATTAGAATCATATTGAGGAATTCTTTTACGAGCATGGTAAAAGGATAGAAATATGTAATCCTCTAAAAGCCTATTACATTAAAAGGTTCTGGAGGGCCAGACCCTTTACCCGACCCATCAGAACCTTTAGGACCCGGGACCACATAGTCTTTTAAGGTCCGGTTCGTGGTTCCTAATATCAACAATAAAAGGGTATATGGTTTTGGTGGGTCCGGGTCGGGTCGTTTCCTGACCCTTTGCACAGCCCTAAAGAATACTATTACGGTTAGCCCGGAACAACAAGAGTTAAACGAATTCTCATTACGTAACGAGCACATACATTATCATCTTCAAGCGGATTTGATTGAATACATTTGGAACAACGGACACGACGACTAGATGTTTTTTTATTGTTATGTAGTCTTGTAATTTTTTTTAACTTTATGTTTTTATGTAACTTTTTTTAATTATTAATTTTAGTATTTATCTTAATTTTATATTAATTATTTATTACTCTAAAATATAATTAAAAATAATAATAAAGTTAAAAAAAATAATTAATAAGGATGGAGGGTTATCTCCACACCCTTGGGTTGTCCTAAAAAGGAGGACAACCATCCTTGCTTATGTGGAAGAGTGACCAGGAGGGTTGTCATACTTTTTGGGTTGTCCCCATACCCAACAACCTTATAATTTGCTATAGTACATCGATATATACTAGTTGATACTAGTAAACTTGAGTGCAACTAAATAACTAATATTAAATGCATTTGAACTTAAATACAACAAGATAACACAAACGTGGCAACAGTAGATGACAACAACACATGAAAAACTCCCTACTACCATTTCTCTATCCCTCTCTCTCCATAAAACCATTAACAAAAGCATAGGACGATTACACCCTCATAGTAACAGCAGATCACAAGTTTACCACAAAATGGATGGCTTAGATTGACACATGTGAACGCCCAGGATCAAATTACTACTCATGACGTTTATTTATTAAGATACTAGTCTAACGGCCCGTGTAACACACAGGGTTGAAAAGTTATATCACACATTATTCGAATAACACAAATAAAGTGCACAAACTAATTCATACCTAATACCAGTTATTGGGCCTAATAAGAAATAAAATAAAGTAATTAATATGGACCTAATACACATTGTTGGGCCGAACCTAAAAAAAGACCAAAAACAAATTCAGACCGCTAAAACATGAAGACCGAAAAGAACATACATAAATAATCTAACATATAACAACATAATATTAATGACAATAATAACAAATCAGAGGTTTTGGTTTCCTCATCAGTGCTTCATTATCAGTAAGTTTTCTAATTAGAGATTCTCATCAGGAGTTAAACCATCAGTAGTTCATAATCATATACAATAATCATAGAACATACATAAATAATGTAACATATAGCAACATAATATTAACGACAATAACAACAAATCAAAGGTTTTGGTTTCATCATCAATGCTTGATTATCAGTAGTTTTCTAATCAAAGAGTCTCATCAGGAGTTAAACCATCAGTAGTTCATAATCATATACAATAATCATAAAACATACATAAATAATCTAACATATAACAACATAATATTAATGACAATAACAACAAATCAGAGGTTTTGGTTCCCTCATCAGTGCTTCATTATCAGTAGTTTTCTAATCAGAGATTCTCATCATGAGTTAAACCATCAGTAGTTCATAATCATATACAATAATCATAGAACATACATAACTAATCTAACATATAACAACATAATATTAATGACAATAACAAAAAAACAGAGGTTTTGGTTTCCTCATCAGTACTTCATTATCAGTAGTTTTCAAATCAGAGGTTTGTCATGAGGAGTTAAACCATCAGTAGTTCATAATCATATACAATAATCATAGAACATACATAACTAATCTAACATATAACAACATAATACTAATGCCAATAACAAAAAAAAAAAAACAAAGGTTTTGGTTTCCTCATCAGTACTTCATTATCAGTAGTTTTCTAATCAGAGGTTTGTCATGAGGAGTTAAACCATCAGTAGTTCAAAATCATATACAATAATCATAGAACATACATAACTAATCTAACATATAACAACAACAAAAAAACAGAGGTTTTGGTTTCCTCATTAGTACTTCATTATCAGTAGTTTTCTAATCAGAGGTTTGTCATGAGGAGTTAAACCATCAGTAGTTCATAATCATATACAATAATAATAGAACATACATAACTAATCTAACATATAACAACATAATATTAATGACAATAACAAAAAATCAGAGGTTTTGGTTTCATCATCAGTACTTCATTATAAGTACTTTTCTAATCAGAGGTTTTTCATGAGGAGTTAAACCATAAGTAGTTCATATTCATATACAATAATCATAGATCACAGATAACTAATCTAACATATAACAACATAATAAAAATATAAAAAAATAATTTACAAAAACAGAAATAAAATAAAAAAACAGGATTTTTACAAAATAATGTTTGAAATTAAAAAAAACATATTAAAAAGAAATAATCAGAAAAACACAAAGAGTAATCGAACGAATACATTTAAACCAAAAGAGGATGCATCTAAAGTTTAGAGAAGTAACATAACCCTAATAGCAAACCGTAACAACAATATGTTCTTCATCAACCAAAGAACACAGATCCAGTGATGTAACAGAAGAAAACATCAGCGATTAGTATAACAAATGAAAAAAAAATAACACATTACAAAAATAACAAAACAAACACATACCTTTTACCAAGAAGACACAACAGGTGCTTGAGAAGAACATAACAACAACGATGAGAAAACAAAGAGAACATTCATAACAAAAACATAAATTAGACTTTCAAAAACAAAATAATAAACGAAGATAATTAAACGAAAAAAAATACCTTAAACGAAAACAAAACAAACACAGCGTCGGCAGAGATGATGAAGAACCCAAGAGATCTTGAAGAATCTTGATGAAATCAGATGAACAAAGAAGAGGGAAGAGGAAAAGAAGAGGGAAAGAGAGAGAGAGAGAGAGAGAGAGAGTGTGTGTGTGTGTGTGAAAAGAGGGTTTTGAAAGAGTGAAATAAGTTTGTGTGTCTCTTTGTGTTGTTTTGAAACAGAGAGACAAACGGGTCGGGTATAACCCAAAGATCCAAATGAATGAGGAACTTACACGTTATTATATTTAACCTCATGTTGCCACGTAAGGGCCACGGTTCCCCAACCTATCTCATTGCTCTTTAACCTTGTTCCTTTATTATATATAGAGATATTAATTAATTTTAGTATTTATCTTAATTTTATATTAATTATTTAGTACTTTAAAATATAATTGAAATAATAATAAAGTTAAAAAAATAAATAATTAATAAGGAGGGAAGGTTGTCTACACACTCTTGGGTTGTCTTCAAAATGAAGACAACGATCCTTAGTCCTTACTTATGTGGAAGGGTGACGAGGAGGGTTGTCCTCCTTTTTGGATTGTCCCCATACCCACCAACCTTATAATTTGCTACAGTACATTGATATATACTAGTTGATACTAGTAAAAATAACCACCTAACAAATTGAGTGCAACTAAATAACTAATATTAAATGCATTTGAACTTAAATACAACAAGATAACAAAAACGTGGCAACAGTACGTAGATGGCAACAACACATGTAAAACTCCATACTACCGTTTCTCTCTCTCTCCATAAAACCATTAACAAAATCATAGGACGTTTCACCCTCATAGTAACAACAACTCACAAGTTTACCACAAAATGGATGGCTTAGATTGACACACGTGAACGCCCAGGATCAGATCACTATTCATGACGTTTGTTTATTAAGATATAGGAATATGATAATTAGATTGCCACACGTGAACACCTAGGATCAGATCACTATTAATGACGTTTGTTTATTAAGATATAGGATAATTTAACACATTATGGGACCGTTTTTTAAAGCAAAAATTGGCTTAAGTGATTGAACCTGTAAAACTCAACCTATAATAAATTTGTAATTTTAACTAAACCACATGGAGCTAAAATATAATTTATTTCTATAATTATGTTAAACTTAAAATTATGCGGCACTGAGGATGTAACACCAAACATGACATTAAGAGGGTGTTTGGGATTGTTTTTTGAAATCAGATTATGCGTTTTGCTGCAGTAGGGGTGGACCTGATTTTATATTATTGCGTTTTGGTAACCTATTAAACGCAAATAATATATTTTTATAAACCTTTCCCAAACACTTAAAACTGATTATTTGCGTTTTCAAAACACAATAATCTAAAAATTCATTTCAAAACTCAACCCCAAACACCCTCTAAGTTGATATTACTACACCCACAGTAAATCCCGTAACGATACCAACCATCAAGAAGATTATCATGAACAACAGAACAATTGTGACACACTAGGCAAATCCCATATCGGTCGTTGATAAGAAAGATTCTTGGTTAATAAGGAATTCAATGCCTTTTACATCACCAACACATTTTAAGCTTAGTTAGTTTTAGCTGTAGAGCACATGAAAAGTCAACAGTTAAGCTTGTTAGGTGCGAGTAGTACCATGATGGATGATATTCTGGGAAGTATCCACCGGGGCAACCAAAAACAAATCTATGAGCTCCTGAATGGGCAAATCGGATAATATTGGTAACGTGGGAGACCGGATTTACAAATTCTCAGAGTATGTTTCGCCACTTCATATTTTAGTAAGCATACGCATTGATCCTTAGGTATCTATTTCTGTTTTTAGGGGGTTGTTCGTCTAAGTGGTCACACCCCAACTCATATATGGTACACTAGCTTTTATCCCGGGAGTGTCCCGGGGTTGAAAAATATAACCATTCTAATAATACTAATACTAATAGTAATAATTTTTACTCTTGTAATTAAATAAATAAAAAATTAACTTTGCTATAAGGTGACACCATGTGTTGCAGTGTTGCGCGATTCTTTCTCGTAGCTTCTCTTGATGAAGTATACCTATCCATCTTTAGAAGAGTAAAATTCCAATGATAGCATGGCGATTGGGCTAAATTTCAACATTGTATATAAGAACCTGGTTTAAAAGAAAAAACATGATTAATGAATAACCTGAACACTTTGTGTTTTTTTTCCTGTATGAACGAAACCCCATAAAAAATAGTCGTTTTTTTCTCCGTTTTTTATATAGCACTATGGTACTCATTGGAAAGATAATCAAACGCTTGTTAATTTGGTGTAATTTTTTTCTTTAAAAAGTCTCGTATATAAAATATATTAACGTTTAAAAATGATGAGAGGAAACATTAAAGAGAAAAATATAAATTTGTTTTTAAATTCTTAAAAAGATTAGGGTTAGATAAGTGTAGGAGAATGGATAAAAACAAAATAAAAAAAATAAATTAAAAACTCTCACCTTAACGTGCAACGTGGCACATTCAAAGAAGGGTTGAGGCCTCTATTGAATGCCACCTCATCAATATTCAATTCTTTTATTATAAGTTATAGATTATAGATTATAGATTGGTACCCATATATACCTCATTCTGTATATACGTTTTCGATACGTTTTTGGCTGTATGACGTGAATCATATATAACCAGAATTTGCTATTTCTATATTGTGTTATTTTGATACTATGAAATAATGAACTTTTTAATATTGAACGTTTGAATTTCCTTTTTGTGGTATCCCATAAAACCATGATTTATACTTGGCACAATACCCGTTAGGCGTATGTCGGGTAATTACTCATTTGTATGGTACTATGGTTGTACCGGACATACCTGTAGGTATCGGGTTTACCCATTAGCTCATAAAAAAGAATACCCGCTCGGTTTTCGTAATGCATTTTTTTATCAATTTTTTTAAAAAAAGAATTTTTTTATAGTGGTATGGGATGAGTATATGATTAGGTGATACCCAACACAACTATTTCAAAATTATCTTTTTTTGGGTATGTGGTGCAGGCAAATGGGTATATATTTTCAAATAGTTGGGCTGGTATCACCTAATCAGATAGTTGGGCTGGGTATACCCAATCACATACTCGAATACTTGTTCCCATTACATGTCGCAAACGTTTTAGGTTTGTCAACTGTCCATCCACGAGTTTGGATTCGATTACCATCTTTGGCTATCTGCCATACATTTAGACTATTAATAAATCTTTGTTATCTCATTGTTAATATCTTTTTAGAACAACTAACAACAAGTCTAATCTTTTTTTCTTTTTCTTTTTAATTCTACTTACCAGTGTTGACTTGCGTATAGTGGAGAGGGCACCATTTAACTCACAAAGATACAATTGGGTTAGATGTTCTAACCATTCCAATTCATTAAACTTTTAATTACACTTAAAGATAACTAGTATTTATTATCCGTACATTGCAGTGGAGCCGTTAAACAGAACAAAAAACATACATAAAAACGTTAAACCACGCACACGCACTGCAGCATAATAACTCTTAAAACCTTGACCGAAATCCCGAATGTAAACATTATGATAGAAAAAGAGTAACAAAGTCGAAAAGCGAAAGAAACATTATTGAAGTGGGTTTAAATTATTAGGTCATTTTATACTTTTCTAATACTATAAGCTTGTAAAGTGAGCATGTGAGTATGTACCATTTGATTAAATGACATCCAACTAAGCATTAAGAAAGTCTAGGATATAATCAAACAAAGCACACACTACAAGAAAACAGAGCAATAGCGGCGAGATTAGAGAGGGAGATGAAGAGAGATTAGAGAGGGAGATGAAGAGAGATTAGAGAGGGAAGCTGAGAGGAAGAGAGGAAGAGATCTAGAGAGGGAAGTGTTATTTGGTGAAAAAAAGAGAGGGAAGAAGGATCGATAGAGGCGGTAAAGTGAAAAGGGCAATAGCGGCGACTTGTCGCCGCTAATACTCTTTGTCTGATGTAATCTTGGCCGTCCATCTATTCAGATCTATGGTTGGGGTGAACTTGACCTTTAGCGGCGACACTTTGGCGGGTCGCCGCTAAAGGTGTCGCCGCTACTGGACAAAATTCTTGTAGTGTACAGAGAAGAGAACTGAATAGTAATCATGTGAGAGAAACCAAAAGCGAATAATAAATGGTTAATTTCTTAGGTTAAAAAAAATATTATATTCTGGAAAAGGAGATTCGGTTGCATTATGTACGGATAAAACCTTTTATTATAGTTAATTCTTCACTTACATTCCTAAGATGTTGTACTTTGTTTTCTTAATATAATATTTTAATACTCCACTTTTCATATCACGTTGTAACATCATTTTAAGGTAGCTTATTTACTTTCTAAAATTATAATGAAAATTAATGTTTAAATAACTGAAAAAGATTTTAATAAATTTCCAAGGGGGACAAGTATTTGTCTTTGGTAGACTAGGGTTCGCAATTCAGAAAAGGGTAGCGACGCAGCTTGTTATCCGTCTACCTTCTATTGTGATGTAATAGTTTGTTTTAATGAAAGGTAAATAAAATGAAAAAAAAATAATAAAAAAAAAATAAATTTCTAAAGTGTGAAGAATTTTCATATGAAATTAAAAATGCATTTTACTTTTAACATGTTGTCTAGTCATAGATTTTCGTTTGATTATTTGTTATTCTGTATATTAATACTTCGGCAAGTAGCTCAATTGTGTTTTTATTCATACCCAAGTTCTTAAGATTTCTTTCGGGCGAGATGAAGATTGTGAATCATATATATTTAAATAAATTTAGTACAAACTTTATAAAATGTTATGTTATTGGTTAGATTGTTTGATTTACTGAATTTCTTCCTTTATATATATTAAGATAAGCACAAGTGCACAACAATAAAAATTAACAACCTAATATTTATAGTTCCAAAATATCTAAACAATAATACATGAATGATCATCTTAACTTCTCCTTTCGAAACAATAATACACAATTAATTACCTTGATGAAGATTCTTGATGGATCCATAATAAACACATAAAATATTAAAATCTTGTTTTATAAAACCTCTTAACAACTATTCTCTATGCTTAGGGTTGATCTTCCTTCTTGAATCAAAGCATCTCTTGCTGACATTATGCTACTCTTCTCTACAGAAGAATCAAAAACTGTGCTATCTATCCACTTCTTCAACAGATCCTCTTGTCCCCATATATCCGGTATCCATACCCGACCCGACATCTCTATCCGGTGCCTCTTTAACTTGTCTCTTCCACTCTCCATCATCTTTCCTGTTGCTTCTTGTTGCTCTTGCTCTAGTGGTGGTGTGCTACTTCTTCTCTTTATATTATTATTATTGTTATTATCACCTTTTTCAACAACCTCATCACAAGGTAGTTGTAGTTGCTTAATGCATAACTCATCATGGGTTCTCTTTAGTGAAGAAGATGGTAATGGTTCAAGATTAGGGTTGTTGGTGACATCCATTGAAAAGTAGAAAAGAAGATATGTTGATGAAGAGTGGTTGTGTTTTAAGGATGCAACACAACTTTTGTGTTGGAGAAGGAGATGAAGATTTATGTGGGGTGGAAGGGATTCTTTTAGAAGGTGTGTATTGATGCACGTCGATGTAATGTGTGAGTTAATGTGTGAGTTTGTGTGGTAGATGACAACTTTACGTGTTTGGTTACTGTAGGAACCAAAGGTGCATACAAACCAAAGGTGCATACAACATGTTAATTTAAGGTGGTGTTTTTATGAACCGGGTTTATTTATATAGGAAGAATCTTTTTTTAACACGAAAACTCGTTTGAGCTAGTCCTTATTCTAACTCGAACCATTAGGGAAGGGGGTATTATCTAACGCACAATGATATCATTGGACTAAATGCCCTTTGGTTTAAAAGGAAAAATTAACAACGGTTTTTATATATGTAGCTAGTTTGACGAAGTCTTGGTTTTAGTCCATAGCACTAGCACCGTTTAGTTATGCTTCAATGAATTGGTATAGCCGTAATTTTGCCTAGAGCCTGAAGTTAAGATTTTCGATAAATAACATAGAAGAAAACCACAATTAATTTTAAAGAATATATATCTTTTGAGTAATCAACCGTTAACATATAAAAATGGACTAATTTATTAAGAGGGAATTTCGTACTTGTCCTTTGAAATGTACTTTTATTTAAGATATCATCTAGTCATAAACCAATTCAAAATGACTTTTTAGTTTATAATTTGTATCCTTCTCAAGTCTCAAAATTTAAAATACAAAGTAAAAATTAAGTGCGTAATTTTGTATTATTGCGAGCTGTCATTTGTAGGTGCATACATGCGTAATTTTGAGAAGATGCATGGTGATTTTGTCTAATTTTATAGTTTTTATAACCTTATCTTACTTTTGTCAATACACCAATTGAGAAACTTGGGGATTCGGTTTCTCTCGTTCTCCAATCGCATCCATCGATTCTAATTATTGTAAACACATATTTTATAAAAATCCAATAAACTTTTGTTTGGAAACAGGCTTGTAGGGTGCACACAATTTATCTCCATCCACTTCGTTACATTGCGGGCCCACCTGAATTATTTTTATAAACATGCTTATTTGGGCCAAAAATAAAAATAAAGAAAAAGAATAAATGCTTTTATTGAACTCTACTCGCCGGGTTAAATTAATATTTATAGAAAATTTACTGTACAAAGTTGTATAGTGTACAAAATGTAAGAAGTATTTTGGGCCTTTAATCAAAATAAATTAATTGATGATATTAAAAAAGAAAAAATATACGTTGAGTTTCTAAAAGAGAAGGAGAATGACAAAATAGCTATAACCCACAATGGTTGAGTTCCACCCCATTTTTAAAACGGTCATAACTTTTTCATACGATATTATTTTTCAAAAAAAAAAAAATTACACCATAAAAACAAGTTTTTCATTCTCTTTCATTTCCATACCATATTGCTATACTTTAAAAAAAAAAAATTTGTTGGGTTAGTTGCGTCTAAATGTTAACACTTAATATTATTACTTGCTTTTAAACATGTCTGAACCAGAAAAAACCTATTAGTAATATCTGTACTTTTAATTTTTTTTTGCTGGGTTGATAGTAATATCAAATGTAAACACTTGATATTATTACTTGCGTTTAAACATGTCTGAACCAAAACAAGCCTAATTGTTGTGATAAGTAGACTGGTTTAAAGAATCATTAACTGCTCGTATGTGATTTCAGCACTCATAAATAGGGCTGTTCACGAGCCGAGTCGATCCGAATGAAGCTTTGCTCGTGCTTGGCTCGTTTACAAACCGAACCGAGCGGAGCGGCTCGTTTACAATCGAGCCGAAAACCGAGCGGAGCATTCTTCGAGCGCAAATTTTCCGAGCGAGCGGCGAGCGAGAATCGAGCGGAACATAATACGGACGATTATAAAATTAGGATGTTTCCTTCGATGTTTTCATTGTCGGGTTACAACTAAGGTCAAAATGTCCTATCCTAACACTAATATTGAGATCCCAGTATCCAATGATAAGGCTTAGATTGAGGCTGGTGAGGTGATGAGCATACGTCAGACAACAGTTGTTGAATTGTGACGTAGGCGTGATATCAATCGACAATTAGCGATGGACAACTATTAACATAAAGAAGTCAAGATTGTCACCTCATGACTTATTGTTTTACTATTAAATCTAGAGTTAATTTTAAATGTATTAAGTGGGCTGGTTATATTTTGTTTGCATATACTGAGTCAAATCCAATAGAATATTATATATAAAGCCATAAATTTATCTGTAAATTGTGTATATATTTATTATTAAATAAATAAAAATTTATTCGAGCCGAACCGAGCCGAGCGTACCTTTGCTCGTGCTTGGCTCATTTATAAACCGAACCGAGCCGATCGACTCATATACAACCGAGCGAAAGATCGAGCGAGCATTTTTCGAGCATTTTCCGAACGAGCGACGAGCGATCCACGAGTTGCGAGCGATTTGAACAGCTCTACTCATAAACCACACTTTGCACTAAAAACACAAAGACATGGTGAAATATTTTCTTTGATGTATCATATCGTCATGGGAGATGATCCAGAAGTTAAACAAGGCAAGCCATCACTTGATATATTTCTTGCAGCTGCCAGAAGATTTGAGGTAAATTTGTTTTGTATTTATAACCGAAATAAAATATATTAGCCGTTGACAAACATCTTTCAAACTACGTTGAGGAGACAGGGTGAACACAGGCCTCCAACTGTTGGGATTCTGCTCGCCACCAGTTTCCTCTCGTCAATTGATAGAAATTTCTTTACTTTATGATACTATGATAGTGAAAATTAATTGAAGAAACATGTACCTATCGGGTATACATTCCAGCGATGATGATAGTGAACGAAACCAGACTTCATCTTCTCCATCTTCAAGGTCCAGATCTGCGACAAGACAAAAGGAAAGAAAGAGGGATTGAGGCGACTGCCAGGAGTTTCCTCCCATCACAGACACAAAAAGTGTGATAGGCTCCCACCTGTTCCCTAGGGTTAGAGGTGGACCTCTTAAATAGGGAACTAATGGGCCACCATCACAGACCCCTAACTATATGGGCACATAGCCCATTGGCACCAAGCCCAGTTAGGGGGTTGCCTCCATAAAACCCTCAGCCCAGTAAGCTTAACACAAGCCACATTGCGATGGGCCTCGCTATTAGGTTAATAACAAATAATATATATCAGTATGAAAATAATATAAACAACATCAGGTGTTGACCGGCTTGACCGAGCCGGGACATACCTCGTCATTAATTATGTTTTTTTCCCATTTTCTAATAGGCATCGTACAATGATTTGATAAGAGGTTCCCTTGGTTACTGTCAACACACTTGATACTTCTGATTCAACTACCTCAATCCAATTACGTGCAGTAGTGGCAAAATAATCAATTTGACTCGTTTTTTATCATCCTTAATCCAAAATCATATTCGATCTTGACTTTGCGATTGTTTAATAACAATTAAGCTTGTTCTGGTTCAGACATGTTTAAACGCGAGTAATAATATCAAATGTTTACATTTAGACGCAAGTACTATCAACCAAACAAAAAAAAATTAAAAGTACAGATATTAGGCTATATGGTGTGGGAGTAACCTCCCCCAACTCCCCCAAATGCCACATCAGCGTCACCTCATTTCCCTCATTTTCTCCCCCAAAGTTTGGAAATGGTTTCCCTCAACTCCCTCATTCCCCCTTCCTTTTTTATTATATTTATTTAATCTATTTAATATTTTGTAATTTTAAAAAATACATTAAAAATAATATATATATATGACACACACCTCATATATATATTTTTTCTTTTCATATTGATGTTTTTAAAATAAACAGAGACTAGAGGGAGTGGGGCGGGAACACCGGCCCTTGGGGGGGGGGGGGGGGAAGAGGGCGGGAGCCTCTTGGGCGGGGGATTCTTGCCGGGCGGGGGGGGGGGGGGGGGGTGGTGGAGGTGAGGTGGTGCTTTCTGATTGGTCCCAATTTTTTTTTTTTTTAACTTTAACACAATATAATATTATTCCCTTCCCCTCTTCCACTCCCCACAATTTTCACTCTTCAAACACGGTCTCCACAAGTGCCACATGGCGCATCACGCCCCTCTTTCCCGCCCTCCACTCCCTCTAGTCTTAGCCATATGTTTGACTTTCCCATTTGTTGACCACCTCCATCCCCACATCTTCATCTTCTTCACAGCAAACCTACAACATCCATCTTCTTAATCTTCTCCACCATCCATCACAACCATCTTCTTCATCTTCTTTCTTCACCATATATATAATTTGAATTTAAAAAAAACAAAACAAAAATCCACATTCACAAACCTTGGCCAATCAAAGTTCTCGGTGAGAACGGTGAAATTCCACCGATTGTGCCGAAATATTATCGGGAGGGGCGGTGTTCCCGATTTCCCCCGACTGCCACATCGACCCACCGAGTCTTCTTCCCGAGTCCACACCAATTAGTCTTACTACTATGCTTGTTCTGGTTCAGATATGTTTAAACGCAAGTAATAATATCAAGTTTTACATTTAGACGCAAGTACTATCAACCCAGCAAATTTTTTTTTATTTTTAAGTATACCAATATGGTATGGAAATGAAAGAGGATGAAAAGTTTATTTTTATGGCGTAATTTTTTTTTTTAAAAATAATGTCGTATGAAAAAGTTATGACCGTTTAAAAAATGGGGTGGAACTTTAATTCGTGCCCCTGATTATCGAATTTAATCCAACGCTCCATATTGTTTCTTACACTTTGTACAATACCTCACTTTTTACGTTAGCATCTCCCAATTATTTAAACACTTGCGTGATTGATGTGATATAAATTCTAGTCGTCATGTAGTTAATTAAAGACCGAATAGGTGGTTTTGATCAGATGGCATGTGAAACAAGTTGCCAAATGGGCACTAGTGTTTGATTTACATTCACTTGTTTGAATCCGAAGGTAAAGTCATGGTGCTGGGCCAAATCAATAACATCAAACGAAAGCCTTTCAAAAAGAAAAAAAATAACATCAAACGAAAAGAGTCAACATTATTAATATTCTATAATGGGTAGGGTATCGTCATACCAAAAGTTAAGTTATAATCAAAACAGAATTTTAGTTACTCTTTTTAAGAATTTATGGAAGGGTTATGACTGTATTAGAATTGTAGTTCCTATGAATTTGTTATACTAATGACCATGTTTTTTAAGTAAACATCTAATGATCTAACGTAGAACATTTTTTAGTTAATAATGATACATTTCTTCAATCGAGTAAATCTTCATATGTCATCTTCTTTAACACCCCCCTCCCCACCTTCGATATAGTCATCATTGCTCTTTCTCCACTTTCATCCATCATCTGTTGTTGACAAATCCTCCGATTCCTTGACTTCTTGACCTTCAATTTCCTTTGAAATATTATTCGCCTCCATCACCTTTCTTGCATCCATTCTTCATCCCACCACCAATCACAACCTCCCTCCCAACTATTCCTCTTGATTTTATTAATTTCTTGAGCGCCCCCCCGTCAACTTTCTATGTACTGACCGAATTGGTCAACGGGTTTCGTCAAAGACGATTACCCGTCAGCTCTGCCCGCGAACGCGATGTTCTATCGGGCCCCGGCCGCCGCGCAAACTGACCTTCGCCCGGAAACCATACTACAACACAATCTATTATTGTGTAACAAACATGTAACTTATGTTTAAAGATTAAAATAAGAGTAAAGTGCACACATAGCCCCGTGATTTTAAATTTTATTTTTTTGAAAATAGTCTCGAAGTATGAGAAATTACATGGATAGTCCAAACTTATGCAGTTTGTAACACCTTTATTCTAAACTTTTGCAATTGCAACACCTATAGTGCTCATATATCATCTAATTTTAAGGACTATGTGTTACAAATTGCAAAAGTTTAAATTGTCTGTGTAATTTCTAATACTTAGGAACTATTTTCAAAATTTTATAAAAGCACAAGAATATTCATGCACTTTACTCTTAAAATAAACACCGACTTTCAATGAAGAAACCCATGAAAGCCATTAATACACTTCAATATATGAATGAAATTAAAACTCACTATATCAGGATATTTTGTTAATTTAATATTATAGTGGAGTACTTGAAGTTTATTATTATTAATTGTTTTTTTTGGTAAAATGACTTAGGCATTATGGAAAGTTAGATGGTTAATCTACATGCAAAGGTTGGCATGGGTTATAGAAGAGGTAAATAATTAATACCTAAAATGGCCATTTCCAAATAGCAAATAATTAAATATAATAATTACATCTAAAGGGAGATTTGAATCTTATGTTTACACCTCAAGTATAAATTAAAGGATAATAAACTCATCTCAATTCATTCCTTACAAAAATTTCTATTACACCAAAAACATGAGTTCTTCATACAAATTTAAATGGACTGAAAGCTCATATGTAAAAGGAATTTGGTACGACGGGTTGAAGGAGGAAGTTGACACAGAGAAGAATATCATGGAGTCCTTGGGTAGAGTCACACAGCTTCTCATGCATAAAATCTGGAAGATAACAATATCCTGGCAAGAGTGTTAGTGATCTCTGCTTCACGGGATCACTATGTAGCAAGTTCATTTTTAGTGGAAAACCTCAAGGCTAATGAGGAAAATGCTTAAATATGTTGAGGAGCTAACGAATTTCTACATGAAGCACTCAAAGGAAGAGAACAAATATGTGAAAGAAATGTTGGATTCTTAGGTTTTAATTTCGGTTTTTCTTTACGTGTACGGAATGTGCTAGATTATCATATTTTTCTTTCTATACTTTTATGTAAATCATACACTTTGCTAAGGATGTATGAATATGGTTATCTATGTTTTGTACAATTTATCTAGCATATTTTGGTTAATTTAAATTTAGGTGTTTATGCTGTAACATAAAATTAAAACATACATTGTATTAATAAGCATGAATATAGCAGATAAAATGGGAAATATTAATTGATAAAAACATATGTAACATCATAGTGTTAAATATTTATTTGATTTTTGTTACATACGTAACATGTCGTTACAAAAAAGGCCAACAAATAAAAGCTTTGTATTAGATTAACAGATGTAAGAACATATTGTTTTCTTATGTATTTAGAGAAGTATTTCATGTCTAACATTTGGAAAAACAGTTGTGAGAAACTTCATTTCTTAAACCGACTACCAGATAATAACATCCAATATTGTTAGTTCATCATCCTATAAATAAAACGAAGTTAAAACTTAATTAATAAGACCAAAACATATGTAAACCTAAGTAAATAAAAAGACAAAAAAAAATATAAAACAAAACACACCATGTGCCTAATAGCTATTTGAGTCCCATAACCATCATCATCGGCACCAGCCTATGAAAAATATCATAATAGAGGTTAAACTGACCTTCAACGCATACGAGTCTCTCAAAATCCATTAATGTCGCATTGGATTCCTTGGTTCGTCAATCCATTACTTATGTTAGACATACTAACAAATAGGCTCAAAACACATGGATGTAGCCATGACTGAATGATCATCATAGCCCACATTTAAAGAAACAACAACAAAAGGACTCAAGACTCACAAATGCAATTTAAAGTTACCTATCAACTAACCTTGATACCAACGTATCGCTAAAAAATGAATGCATATCAAACATAAACATCTTGGATGATCGTAGTCTCATCTTGAAGACTTTAACAACCTAAAAAACATGACCAAACATCATCATGTTACATTTATCCGAAAGATAAAAATCGCATGCATGAGGTAAACCCAAAGCATATAATTTGAATATGCAAACAGATAAAAGTAAGAAACATAAACATCTCATTTTAGGTATTCTCATCTTCATCTAGAATGAAAAGACTCACATGCAAAATCCATAGATAAAAATCAAATGCATGAGGTAAATGAGTAAATTCAAACCATAAAAATTGAATGAATGCAAATAGATCAAAATACCAATATAAACATCTTGTATGAGAATAGTCTCATCTTCATCGACATTTTAACAACCTAAAAAAGGAGGAAAAAATGAAAGCTCCGACGCATGCAAATGCTTTCCAGAAACTGTAAAGGTGACAAAAACAACCCAAACAGAAACGTGATCGAAAACCTTTGAAGGACCAATATGAAGCATCTCTTACCTTGAAAAGATGCTTGAGAAGAAGACAACCCACAATAAACCAAAATGCTAAGATAAAGAGATTTAAAACCCTAAGAAGACAAAACATGGAAATAGCCCACCATTAGCATGTATAACACAAAGATACATGAGAATATGAAAGGGAGTTTTAGAGGCTAGCTATACAAACAACATCTATGGAATTGTGCTTCAGCAACAACTGTCCCTGAATTTAAAACTGCAATGGATGCACTGAAGAAATTCAACAAGGCTGCCCACTTATGGTTGTCAAAAATCCCACCTCTACATTGGTCTAGATCACACTTTTCTGGTATGAACTACAACTATATCCTATATATTATGTATCACAACTTTTTCCTAAAATATTATGTATTCCCAGGTAGGGCATTGTCTAATGTGATGCTTAACAACATGTGTGAGGTTTACAATGGCAAGTTAGTGGAAGGAAGGGACAAGCCCATCATCTCTGCACTTGAGTACATAAGAGAGTACTGTATGAGAAGGATTGTGACTGTTTTGAAAGATATAGAGAGAATTGAAGGGTTGCTTACACCCTAGCCACAAATGAGTTAGAGACAATCAAGAAGGATGCAACATTTTATCATGTACAATGGAATTGGGGGGGGGGGGGGATATATATCAGGTTAGTGGTAAACCAAGTCATGCATGTGCTGATTTGGTTAAGAGTACATGTTCTTGCGGGGCTTGGGAGATTAGAGGTATGTTATTGTCTTACTCAAACTTATATTATTAATAATTATCTTCTGGTAAGTCTAACTTGTTTTGTATCAAATGTTATTGATAGGTATACCATGTAGACATGCAATAGCTGTAATTTGGTGCATGTCTACTAATGGGCAAAGGGTTGGTGCATTAGAAAGTTGGGTGCATCCTATACACACAATACAAATGTGGAAACAAGTTTATGAACATAAGGTAAGCCCAATAAACGGTAGGAGTTTATGGGTCAAATGTCAAGTTCCTACAACCCCATTACCATTAAAACATCATAAGCAAGTGGGGGAATTGACCTAAGGTGGAAAGTTGTCCAAGAAAAACACTAAAGGAAAGTGTGGCAAGTGTAGAAACATAGGCTACAATAAGAGGACATGCAAAGGGCAGGGTCAAGAAGCTTAGGGGTTTGAAACTGTTCGCTGTCTTGTTTGGTGTTTGAATTTGTTTTGGCTGTCTTGTTTGGTGTTTTGTTTTGGCAATAGTCTTTTGTGTTTAGGTTTGAAACTCTTGGTGTTTTGTGTTGGGTCTGAACTTGTGGTTATGTGTTTGGGTCAAATGGTTATGAACCTTATCTATTTTGGTATCCTATTATGTACTTGCAGTTATGTAGTTTGTTTTATGAATGGTCTTTTTATGCAGTTGTGTTTGAGTCAAATGGTTATTATGCACCTTGTCTATTTGTAGTTATGCATTTGATTTGATATTTGGTCTCTTTAGTTACTTTGTACTCTACACAATGATAATTTTACCAAAAATTAACATAAACTTCTTACATAAGTTGGACCATTACAACTGACATCATAAACTTAACCATAAGAACTTCTAAAAACGATAAATTACAAATGATATGAAACATATCAAACTAATAAACAACCACCTCTTCAATTTCCTTGCATTATCTTGACTTTCATTGACCCTGTGTTGAAGGTTCTTGTTAGCTTGTTCAAGATTTCTGTCTGCTTCCTCAAGATTGTTGTTAGCTTGTTCAAGATTGTTTTTTGCTCTGAGCAGTTCTGGAATGATGTCCAAACATCTTTGACAAGGCTTATTAAGATCAAACCACTCAAGGAATCAATGTTGTGATCCATGTTGCCCAGGATGATCGGGACAAGCATAAAATCGATGTCCAGGGTTGCGAGATGTCCACGAGGTGAGGATTATAGCTTCTTTGCCACAATTGCAGAACACCATTGTTGCAGGATCGTGATTTGGGGAAGCAATGCGAACCCTAATTTCAGACAGGTGATTTGGGGAAGAAAGGGAAGGAATTGGGGTTTTATAAGGTGGGAGGTTTAATTTCAGAACTGCTACTTTAAAGTGAAAGGACGAAACTTCCCTCACGTGGGGTTCAGAGATAACCATGTTTTCAAACTGGGTTAAGCCTAAAGGATATAACGTGTATCATTTTTAAAACATAAAGTATAATTTTTGCAATTTTTCTTATTAAAGGACATGATTTGTGATTCGATACAAACATAAATGACAATTTCTGTAATTCACTCTAATCATAAAAACATTTGTGAAGTTTATAAATGAGTAGAAATGATTAATTAAAGAATGCTTGTCATATACTTTGTAGTTCTACATACCTTTTAAATGTGTAAATATGCTTTAAAACATATAAAAAGCAACCAATTTTTTGTAAATGATATGCAAGTAACTAAAAAGTAAACAAACTTGATAATATTGTGTCCAAATACAATAAAAATGCACCTGTATCAACACTTACCATTAGTCCAAATTCTAAGAGGATTCATTGCGGGTCATGTTAAGATTATTTGTCCCCATCCCCATCACAATCGACGACAACTGAGCTTTCAAACCAAAAGTAAGCAATAAATGATGATAAACAGATCAAAATGTGTGCATCTAAATTTAAGGCAATTAAACTCAAATCAACAAAAATCTCCCTTCCAACATTTATTTAATATTTATAAAATATCACTAATACTAATTGTTTTTTTTTTTGCTACACCAATCACCATTGTATTCACTTCATATTTTACTAATATGAAAGCAATGTTAAACCGGGCAAATGGCCTCAAATGCAATTCTTACCATTTAGGTAGGTCCTGGGTCAGTCTCTCGGGTTGCTAGCATAAGAATTCGAGGAAGCGAGAGATCGCCTTTAGCTATCTCGGTCCGAATGCTCTCTTGTGTTTTCGGGTTGAACCCAGATGTTTCTCACCTTTAGTTTTATCATTTATGTGTAGTCAACGTTCCTTTGTACTTTGTAAAAAAAAAAATTTAACATCAAAGTTGGTTTATAGATATACGGATTAAATAGATATTTAAAAAAATGTAGTATTAAATATTTATTCGCCAATATGGGGCTAGCCCGGTTTGACAAGTACCCGTTAGGAACCAACTCAAACCGTAGAGTTGAAATCTGGTTGTGATACTATACTATGAAACCATTTTGAACTCGGTCAAACCTGAAAGACTAGGGTCCTTCCCCTCTCTCCATTAATCTTTCCTATAAATAATACAAAGTGGTTCCACTATTTTGGGAACAGATAATTACAATCATTAATATTAAATACAATAATATTTACTAGATTTATATCTGCTATTACACCCCCGCAGTCGAAGCGGGAGGTGAGCGGATGCTGAGACTGGACCTAAAATCTTCAAAGAGAACCCGAGGTAGGCCTTTGGTGAAGATATCCGCAATCTGATAGCGAGAAGGCATATGAAGAACTCGTACTCGGCCTCGCTGAACCTGTTCACGCACAAAATGGATATCCAACTCAATGTGTTTCGTACGCTGGTGCTGAACCGGATTGCCAGAAAGATAAATGGCACTGACATTGTCACAATATACTAGCGTGGCACGTACTAGGGGAACCGATAACTCCAGTAAAAGATTTCGTAACCAACAAATTTCTGCTACAACATTGGCGACCCCACGATATTCCGCTTCGGCACTAGAGCGGGATACTGTACTCTGGCGTTTGGAGGACCAGGAAATGAGATTATCGCCAAAGTAAATGCAATACCCACTGGTAGAGCGTCTGGTGTCAGGGCAACCCGCCCAATCGGCATCCGTGTAAGAAACGAGTGACGGTTGGGCGGAGGGAGATGCACAAAGCGTGAGGCCGAGGGTAGAGGTTCCTTTAATGTACCGTATAATACGCTTAAGAGCGTTCCAATGATCTACTCGTGGGGCATGCATGTGCATACAAATCTGCTGTACCGCATAGGTGATGTCTGGTCGCGTAAAAGTCAGGTACTGCAAAGCACCAGCTAAACTGCGGTACAGGGTCGGATCAGAATATAATTCACTAGAGGTAGCACTGAGTTTACCATTCGTGTCGACTGGTGTGGCGACAGGATTGCATGATTGCATTCGTGCACGGGCGATGATGTCGTTAGCATAAGACTACTGTGAGAGAAACATGGAGTTACCGGTCCGAGTAACAGAGATCCCCAAAAAATAGCTGAGAGGTCCAATATCCTTCATAGCGAACTCCGCAGAGAGGCTGCTAAGGAGGCGCTGTCGGAGAGCTGCGGAGGAAGTAACGATCAAGATGTCGTCAACATAGAGAAGCAAGTAAGCCGTATCATGACCCTGGTGAAGTGTGAAGAGAGAAGCATCACAACGACTATTAAGAAAACCCAACCGTAGAACATACTCAGTGAAACGCTGGTACCAAGCCCGTGGTGCCTGTTTGAGACCATATAAAGACTTTTTGAGAAGGCAGACGTGATCTGGATACTGTTTGTTACGAAAACCCATGGGTTGGTACATGTATACTGTCTCATGAAGGTCACCGTGCAAAAAAGCATTAGTGACGTCTAACTGGTGAACCGCCCAATTCTTGGAGAGTGCGATGGAGAGTACAGTCCGAATGGTAGCCGGTTTGACGACCGGACTAAACGTCTCTCCACAATCAACCCCAACATGTTGTGACCGACCATCACAAACCAACCGTGCTTTATACCTCTCCAACGTGCCATCCGACCTGTATTTATGTTTAAACAACCACATGCTACGGACAATATTCATGTTAGGCGAGCGAGGAACTAACTCCCAAGTACCGTTTCTAATTAAAGCATTGTACTCAGTAAGCATGGCGGTATACCATTCCGGCACGGTCAAGGCATCAAGTGGGTTTTTGGGAACGGGAAGGATGGATGGTGTGGGAGTGGTGGCATGAAGGTTAAATGGGTGTTTCGGTTTGAAAATGCCGCTCATAGAGCGGGTGTGAATGGAGCGCTGGGGTGCGGGTTGAGTGTGGGGCTGGGTCGCTGGTTGAGTGTTGGGCTGGGCAGTAGCGGGCTGTGGGATGGCAGGTGGGACAGGGACGGATGTGGACTGTTGAGGTTGGTGTGATGGGCCGGTAAAAGGGGGAGGTGGTATTGGGGCGTGAGATGTATTGGACGGTGGGCCGTGAGTGGGTGAGGAGGAAACAGGGTGATGTGGTTGGGTCAGGGGGCCGGTGGGGTTGGGAGGGTGAGGTGTAGCGATGTGTGGACCTAGGTGATGTGGGAAAGGTGTTGACAAAAAATCATATGACGGGATAGGACCGATTTGTTGTTTGAACGGGAAGGTTGTTTCATCAAATGTGACATGGCGTGAAATGAAAATCTGTTTGGTGGAAAGGTCGAGGCAACGGTATCCTCTATGTGAAGCGGGGTAGCCAAGAAAAACACAAGGGTGGGAGCGGTGGTCAAGTTTGTGTATTGTGGTGGAGGGTGTGAGTGGGTAGCATAGGCAGCCGAACACGCGAAGGTGATCGTATGTGGGGTTGGCAAGGTAAAGTAACTCGGTGGGAGTTTTATTATGGGAGGTTTTGGTGGGTAGTATGTTTAAAAGGTAGGTTGCGGTTTCAAGGGCAAAGTGCCAAAGGTAAGTGGGTAGAGATGCATGGGCAAGTAGGGTACGAATCATGTTATTGATTGTACGGATTTTGCGTTCGGCTTTACCGTTTTGGGATGAGGTGTATGGGCAGGAAAGGCGGTAGAGGATACCGTTGGTTGTGAAAAAGGAATGAAAGGCATTATTAACATATTCACGACCATTATCACATTGAAAAGTTTTTATAGTGCGTTCAAATTGGGTTTTTATTTGTGAAGCAAAATGGTTAAAAGATGGAAAAACTTGGGATTTAGTAGCAATCGGATATGTCCACAAAAAATTGGAAAAGTCATCTAGGAATAGGACATAATATTTGTGTCCCGAAGTGCTAACTATGGGTGAGGTCCACACATCACTATGCACAATATCAAAAGGTTGAGAAGTATAAGAATGCGATGTAAAAAATGGTAAACGAATACTTTTTCCAAACACACAAGACTGGCATACATTATTCAAATTATTGTCAAAATCAATAAAACTAGAAGTCTTTAAATTATGCAAAGAAGGACGTCCTAGGTGGCCAAGACGGTGATGCCAGAGTTGTGCAGTGACAGCAGCAAAAGCAGTGGGCTGGGTAGTAGGTGATCCAAGTAAAGATCACCGCTGCTGTTACATCGCAGGAGGGGGGCCTTGGTCTTGTAATCCTTCACAAGAAAACCAAAAGGGTCAAACGCGACAGAAACAGAATTATCTGTGGTAAATCTACGAACAGAAATTAAGTTTTTAACTAATCTAGGGGAGTAGAGGACATTTTTTAGGACAAAGGGCGGGAAGGGTTTGGGTAGGTATTTGGTGCCTTGACCGAGCACGGGAATGGTATCGCCACTACCTACAATAATATTTTGAGACATGCTAGAATTAGAAAAAGTATGAAAGTCACCTTGCTCGTGGGTCATGGTGGAAGAGGCGCCCGTGTCCATATACTGGGTGTTGTCCGGTGGCTGCAGTGACATAGTGTAGAGGGCATGTTCTATGTCGGTAGGAGTATAGGCCGTGTGGGCCTGCTGTGGCCTCGGCCCAAGAAGACCGGGCTGCTGATGGACATGCTGGTTAGGTGTGTTGGGCCTAGAGGAAGTGGGGTAGGGGCATGGAGGTACGGGCCAGGAGTGGTAAGGGGAATAGGAGGTATTGGGCCAGGGGCTGTTAGTGGGCTAGTGGGGTGAAGGAGTGGGCCAGGAGGTCTGCCAAGGGTTGAAAGAATTAGTGGTCCAGGAAGGTTGCTGAAATCGTCCACGTCCGAAGGACTGTTTGGGGCGATTTCGGCGGTTGTTGTTGGAGGGACGATTCCGGGTGTCAGGGCGGCGGGTATATGTGGGGTCAGGACGGTGATTGGTGTTATCCGGTTGTGAGTGTGAGGGTAAGCGGTGTTGGGTGGTGGCCGATAAAGCTGTGGAGGCGGTTTTGGATGCTAACAGGGCCTGTTCCGCCTTACGTGTTTCAACTTGCATGATCTGGGACCGGGCTGTGTAGAAGTTGGGTAGGGGTTTGGTGTTTTGGAGAATGGTGGATATGGATTCATATTGCTCGTTGAGACCCGCAAGAAGTTGAAGAATGAGGCGGTCATTATCAACGGGTGCATCAACGTTAGCAAGTTGGTCGGCTAGGGTTTTAAGTTCATGGCAATACGCTGAGACGTTAGGGAAACCGTCCAAGCGTGTGTTGGAAAATTTTTGCATAAGGTGGATGGCACGGGCTGCTTTGTTATCTTGAAAAAGATCTTCGATAACAAGCCAGGCTTCGTGGGCGTTGGATGTTTTGTTTATGATGGTGTGGAGGAGGTCATTAGAGATGGTGGTGTAGAACCATTGTAGGACAATGGCGTCCAACCGATCCCATTCTGCGGCTGCGGTAGGGGATAGGTTTTCGGGTTTGGGAGAGAGGTGGTCATAGACAAGGAAGGTTTTGCAATGGATGGTGAAAAGGGTGGCCCAAGAGCTATATTGTGCGGAATTTATTTCTAGGGTGATAGGAATGTAGTTTTTGATGCTAGAAATAGTGGTGGCAGGATGGAGTTTGGATTCAAGAGTGATTGGTGGTGGAGGAGGTGGTGGGTTGTCCATTGTAGAAGACGTAAAGGGGATGCAGAACAGAAGATCGGTGGCGGTAAGGAGTGGCTGCCGAACAAGGGTTTCAGGAAAGAAAGAGATGTCTGGTCTGTGATACCATGAAAGACTAGGGTCCTTCCCCTCTCTCCATTAATCTTTCCTATAAATAATACAAAGTGGTTCCACTATTTTAGGAACAGATAATTACAATCATTAATATTAAATACAATAATATTTACTAGAATTATATCTGCTATTAAAACCAAAACCTAACCAGTCATATCTTTTTTCCAAACCAGTCAAACGCTGGTTTTAAACCGGTCAAACCCAATCCTTTGACTTTCTTCAACTAGGTTCCAACCCAAACTGATCATAAACCGGGTTTGACTTTTGCTGATGCAAACCTGAATCGGTTTGAGAAAAAAAAAACATGGTTTATGAACTCTAGTTGTAACTGTAATGAAAAATTTAGATGGGCCGCTAATTCAATAATTTATGGCAGCCCATCAACGATTTCATGGCCCATATAGTTGAGAAATGAAAGTAAACATTTGTCGGTTCCTTTTGAGGTTGCCATACGGAAATAGCAGATACCCTCAAAAAAGAATTTCTCATATTAAACCTGAGGTATTCAGTTTATCTACGCAAACGATCGAACATGTTACCGGATATTCATAGACATAAATAAATGAACACGACCTCTGTTCATATTCGTCATTTAACTAAACAAACGAATTTTTTTGTTGAAGTTCGTTTATTTACTAAACAAACCAACACAAACAAACTTCATGTTCATCGGTTCACAAATTGTTCGTTGAACATTCAATTCGTGTTCAGCTCTATGGCCGCCATTATTATTCTTTACTTTAGAATGTTATAGGAAAGTTATTTGGATCATTTAAGAAGAAAACACAGAGTTTTTATTGACACAATAAGACCATCCACAACGCATAAGTAGTTCGGACTAGTTCACACCTCTAAAGTTGTCACATCAGCATGACACATTATTCCAGACGGGTCCAAACCTCCGCATCATATTCATCTCATCACCTACTTTTTATTTCATTTTATACCATATCTAGTGTATATAATCTATTTTTTAAATTTATTTATTTAATGAATAATATTATTTTTATTAAAATATTTAAAATATAGAAAAAAAAATTAAAAACAAGATAATCTGATTAAATTAAAAAAAAACACTCACAACAATTAAAAAAAACACACGTAAAACCTAAAACTAAAAAAAATGTTTTTCCTAAAATCCTCGTTTTTTCTTAATCTTCTCACAAACTTGATGGTGAACCTTTTATTGAATTGCGTCCATATTCGATGTGTCCATGAGGAATGAGGAAGATGGTTATGTCTTGATTCTCAAAAAATTGTCAAATCTACCGTGGAGCCGGACATCATTTCCTCTTTTTCCCCTATATATTCGTGCATTTGAAGCTTGACCGGGTAATCTTTGGATGGAACCACCATTTTTTTTGATCCTCTCTTTGCCATCGCACCAACCTCCTTAGCCTTGTTTTGCCCCATTGGACGAGACAACTCTTCAGACACAACATCATCATCCCCAAGATTGAAATTCAAATTCCGAATCATGTTCGGGGCTTCATTGTTATCCAGGTCAATTGTATCGGAAGCAGATGATGTATACTCTCCCGGTCCTGATGCCTTTGACCTTTAACATCAAAGGAAGTGGTTCATGCCATTTTGGTTCGTTTTATCACAAAGTGAAAAACATGCTCATAACTGAAGTGAATGTTAGTTGCAACAAAAATCTCTGCTTTGGCATGATTGACGGCTAGGTCATTAGCGTAACCGATATGGCTAGCTTTGTGTTTGTTAAAAATTCCACAAAATGATTTGTGGGAATGGCCATATAATGCCAATAAGACTTGAGGTTTTCTTTCGTACGACCATGAGTATCATCTATTTATTTACAAAATAATAATGGATGCACTCCCAATAGTCGTTTTGGTTTTTCGACAATGAGGTTGATACAAAAAAGATAAGCTCGTGTAAAAGCATATTCTTCTTCCATCAACTATCTATGAATGACAACTTTCGGTTTCGAACCGACTATTTTTTTTCTTTGTTTTTTTTGCTCGGATTTGGTGTAGATGTAGAGGTTGGGGTTGGTGTGGAGGTACCCGAAAATTGGGTGTCCGGGGCATAGAACAGTTTGTTGAGGGGCGAAAGATTATGGCATAAAATGGGGGTTGAAACCTGTCTGGGGTTGGGGAGGTATAGAACCAAAAACTGGTAACCGGGAGAAGGCATGGCACTGGGTGTAGGCATAGAAACATAGTTGTGGAAGCGTGGATGAAAGGAACAAGGTTGAGGCATGAACCCGAATTATTGTTGGAATTGGGTAGACGAATCAGGTTGAGGTGGATACCTGTAACTTTGGTAAAGTGGGATGTTGGTAGATTGGTTCGGCTTGGGGTTTGTGTTTACACCGGATGAGCCTAGCAATTCTTGAAGGCTTTTTTCGTCATCCATACTTTGATAATTAGTTGAAAAGGGTTGAGTATTTAAAAAACATAAACATTTTTTTAAAAGTTTATAGCCGTTAGGGTTAAAAGAAATTTCTTTTTATTAAAATTACCGTTAAACATCAAAGGAGTCTGCCATGTTCAAGTGGACTGGGTTCGTTCTGCCAAACCCTGCTCGAGCGGGCTCCCTCCTCCAATGCTCAATTTTCACCCTCCGTAATCCAAACCGGTCCGGTGGCTCTCGTTGGGGACGCTCTAAGTGTCAAGCTAGTGTGGAACAATAGATAAAGGTTATGACTTGTATAGAAAACGTGGTTGGTTAACCTAATATATTTGGATAGGTCATGAAAAATGATTGGTTAACCCACCAAACATTAATGAAGTGCATGTGCAAGAGCTTTCACGTGCAATCCCATCGTACTCGCACTAGAGTGGATGTACTTACCATCCATCAATCAACTACACGACAACTTTCACACCTTTTTTTTCTCACCGACAAATTAGATTCGATCCCAACATATTTTACATCAAAACACTTTTAACAACATTCCATCCAACACAATCATCATCTCATTTCTTCATCACTCGTTTGCGCCTTTTCATCATACTGGTGCGTTTGACTTTTCATGCATAGTACTTAAACCATTTCTGCCTTTGATTTGCAATCTTGATTTATAACTTCATTCATGTTCATTTTGGGGTGTTTGGATGTGGCTTTTATTTTATAAATAAGATAAAACTTAACTGAATAGTTTTACATTACTTCAATTATATTCACCATAGCTATTCATAAGACCAAGTGTAATGGTTTAACGCCTCTTTACCACGTCAGCCTTTTGTGTGTGAAACACCGTCCCAGTGGGGCAAGCAACGGGTGTGGGGCAGGAGTTAGCACACAAACCATTTAATTAAATTTTCACCCAATTGCAATTAACCATGTCATACTTGGTCTCTTGTTTTTTCTTTCTTTAAATTAGTTTAGTAAAACCATTACACACCTTAGAAAATGAAAAGTGAGTTGCGTGTGACGTGACAATCACTTTTTCACTAGTGCACACGGTCTTAGTTATTTGGACTCTAGGCTTGCATTAATCACTTTAAACATATATCCAAACACCAACTTAAATCAGTTCAGTCCATATGCAAGCTAGATAACTTAAATATGATATAAACCAAGTCAACCAATCAAGCATTGTGTGGAACAACATTCTTTTTGACAAATACTATGTTTTTATGTTTTCTTGATTGATTAAAGATGGAGTATCTCCCTGTGGAAGTCATTGGCAACATCCTCTCTGGCCTTGGCGCTGCCCGTGATGTCGTTATTGCCTCAGCTACATGCCTGAAATGGCGGGAAGCCTGTCGGGTTCACCTACATACACTTTCCTTCAATTCAAACGATTGGCCCGTTTATCACGAGCTCATAACAAGCAGGCTCGAGATTCTCATCACTCAGACGATCTTCCAAACCAGGCGCCTGCAGTGTCTTTCCATCATCATGGATGATGTGGATGAATTCTCAGCAGCCCCAGTGATCGCGTGGCTAATGTTCACTCGCGAAAGCTTGAGACAGTTGCATTATAATGTAAGAACATCACCTAGCATTAACATTATTGAAAAATGTGGTAGGCAAAAACTTGAAGTGTTGAATTTATCACATAACACCATAACTGGAATCGAGCCATGTTTTCAACGTTTCCCGTGTTTGAAGTCTCTTTCGTTAAGTCACACAACGAAAGTTGATTATTAATGGGGTCATATCGGAGACCAAAAGCCATGAAGAATGTCAAGTTTTGGCTAGCTTTACAACATCAAGTGTTAGTCTGATGCGAAAATATTTACATGTAGATGTTCAGTTTGAATATGAATAATAATATGTCGAATTTTGCGTTTGTACAAACTGGATTTTTGCTCATAAGAACATGGTATGCAACAAAATACATAAATAGATCTCAAGTAGTTATACAGTTGACTACAGATTACAGAACATCATTCTAAAAATCTAGTTTACAATCTCAACAAGAGAAATCACAAGGTACAAAAAGGAAACCGAAACCAGAATACCACCAGTGAACCAAATAGCAATAAAACAACAAATTTTAAACCGAAGAACAAACACATGATGATGAAGATAATTATGATGGCGATAATCGATAGTTTATTACCATGAGATGACCAAGTAAGTTTGTTTTAAACAAAACCTGGGTTGTGTGCTAACGCCTCTTCATAAATCAAGTCTTTAATCTGTTCTTCTCGCAGAACTTGTTGCTCAAATTCAAATGAGAAAGGTTCCGTGCAGATTGGCTCATCAGCTACATCGTGTAGTCTTGCAAGATAAGGGTGATCTAATGCATCTTCAACTGTAATCATGAAATAAATGTTGGTTCAGTTTTCTTGTGGTTTTTTAATCATTGAAAAGTTAAAAGGGCGGCTTTTGAGTGCGCGTATGTATGAATCGTACATTCGTACGTCTCTCAGGTTACAGGAAAATCCCCCTATCCGTACCCTATGGGACAGAAATTGTGCGAACGTATGCGTGCGCAAGCACACGCAGGCACAGGCGCACATGCACATCAGGTGCATGCGCACAAACAAACACGGCCTGTTTGGCCCATTTACTATATCAAACACTGGTTCTCTGTACATAGCTTTTAAAACAACCCTTGAAAACACTAACAGCATGACTAATAAAGCACTAACAACAAGACAAACCATCGAGACAAATAAAGCACTAACAGCATGATGGTACCTGTGATTCGTTTAGTCGGATCCAACGTCAACATTTTGTCAACTAAATCAATGGCTAATGGATGAACGTGTGGGAATACCGCGGATAATGATTGGCGAGGATGTTGAGGAAGCTGAGCAAGATACCTTCTTGCATCTTCATTTCTAATAAACCGAAGATCAGACTCAGTTGGCGTACCCAGAAGCTGAAAACAAATTTGGCATTAGAACTAAACTCTAAACGAAATCAATATTGATATGTAACTTAAAAGCAGATAAATACCTCTGTTAATATACGCATTTGATGCACGTGATCTTTACCAGGAAACAAAGGCTTCTTGTTCATGAGTTCCATGAAGATGCAACCAACCGACCACACATCAATCGCAGCTGTGTAATCAGAAGAGTTGAGTAGCAGCTCAGGAGCCCTATACCATCTAGTGACAACATATTCAGTCATAAAGTCATTCTCAGCACTTGTTCGTGCAAGCCCGAAGTCACAAATCTTCAAATCACAATTCGCATTCAGCAGCAGATTACTAGGCTTGAGGTCTCTGTGAATGACGTTCGCAGAGTGTATGTACTTCAAGCCACGTAGGAGTTGATACAAGAAGTACTGCAAACAGTGCAGAAAACAACAGTCAGTGATGAGACGCTTATAATTTAGTAAAGATTCGAGCCATTAAATTCAAAATGACTGATACCTGGCAATGCTCTTCTGATAAGTTCTGGTTGGACCGAATAATTTGATGCAGATCCGTATCCATAAGCTCAGTTGTGATGTAGACATCAGTGAACTCTCTCCTAATAGGCGGCGGGATTATATCTTTTATAGATATGATCTGAATAAGATAGTTCATAATATCAACCAAGAGTGTTTAACAAAACTGCATCAGTTAAGCATTCAATAACCATAAATTAGCAAATCGTTATCGACATATGATGTTTCTATACTGAAAAAGCAAATTTTCTAAGAATTTCAAGTGAATCGTTATTGATCAATCACAGCTACTTTAGGGAGGAAGGGGCACAAGCCCCCTGTAGCCTAAGGTGCACCAATCTCATCGCGCCACGTCATTTCAACCTCAAACTAGTCTAAAGTAGCCTAAATACCGGAAACGCCTAGCCTAAACTAGCCTAAAGATTTTTTAAAAAAATGGAAGAGAGAGAACAACTCAAGCCTCATCGGCTTCCCCAAGCCCCATTTCCTAGCCGATTTCCCAAGCCCTCCCACCCGGCGCAGCTTATTACCCGTCTACCTGTCACTCTACTGTAAATTTCTAATGGTCCGAAGACGGTTAATTGAAGTAAACAATAAACATCTACGATCCCACATAAATCTAATCAACAAACATGATGACATCCAATCAAAACTCACATTCTCATGATCCAAATGTCTCAAAAGCTTAATCTCACGAAGCGTCCTCTTTGCATCCATATAATTATCAAAAGCATTAGCAATCTTCTTCACAGCAACCATTTCATTCGTCTCAGAGTTAAGCATCGAACTAATAATCACAACCACAAAATAAAACTAATCACACTTTACTTCAAAAAAAAAAAAAAAAAAAGTCAACGACAAATAAATGAAACAAAATATATACATACCAGACGATCCCATAAGCACCACGACCAATAGGCATGATAGGTGGACGGTACTTATTAGTGATCTCGAATTCATTACCAAATATGTTATATTTTATAAACTGACCGCCATGAGTAGCCACTGCAGGAAAGTCATGACCACCGCTAGCGTCTGCCATTAGTGATCTCAACTGTTTATATTGTAGCTTTGGTTGTATGGTTATATGTATTTATATGTATGTGTATGTGTATGTGTGTGTGTGTGTGTGTGTTAATGTGTGAAGTGCTTGAGAGAGTTGAGTTCAAGAAAGATAGGGGAAGACAAGGAAGAAGATGCCCGACAAACCATTACGCGTTTAGACATAGGATTGTGATTTTTTTATTATGTTTTTTTATTATCGGTTTTGTCGTTATTAGATTCCACTTCTTATCTTTATATATATTTTTTTCATACACACATATCAAAATGTAGGATACGTTTAACAAGACAAATAAAGAGAAGTTAAAGTTATAGAAAAATAAATAGTTATTTTGAGTTAATAATAACGGTAATCACACACATGTTTAAGAAGTAATGTAGGCAAAGAGAGGAGTAGGTGGTGTGGGTCATTAGGCGTCCCTACAGATTTAGGTGCCCTATTCGAATCATTTAAAAATATGTTCTATCGACCTTAAGTTTTGAGGTTTAAAAGAGCATTGGACTTATGAGTTATGATCAGCAAATAAGTTTTTGAGTTTTAAATAAGTTTTAAGTTTAAAATGAGTTTTTATTAAAACAAACACACATATATAACAATGCATATAGGCATTTTATTAAAAAAAAAAAAAAGGGCCCTAGCCGTGGGCCCTCCCCGGCCACCCTAAAAGCCTCGCATGACTCATGGTCTCCTCGTAGCGGATATTTGTGTAATATTAACATTAGATTTAGTTGGTTAGTGAGTTTATTGTAACATGAAGGTTTGGTTTATATGTTGACATGCATAATGAGAAAAAAAGAAAAGAAAAGGGAGATTCAAAGATATTTTTTGTTGAAATTTAGAGGTGGTGGTTATATTATATTTAAATTTAAAAGTAATAGATAAAAGAAATCACAACTTGTAGCTTTAGATACATTATATATAACGATTTTTTTTTATGAGGTGTCGGATTAACGAATATAGATATTGTATTTTGCATCATAAGTTACTTGGGAATATATATGTACAGACTACAGATAGATTAGAAAAATAATAATTGTTGAAAGAAAAGATTAATTTTATTTTAATAGAAGATTGAAGTTTCCATAAAACTTCCTTTTAATGGTATTAATTAAATTGAAATGATGGATGACAAAAACATCAAAGTTTATAACTTATCATAAGATAGATATAAATTATGATTTAATTGATTATGACTCGTTGTAACAATATTGGACTTTCGTTATGCCAGAGAAGATAAGCAATTGGTTAGGTGGCTTTCAATTAATACACCAACAAGCCGCCAGTTAGTTTTATTTTATTTTTCTTTTTTTTAAGTGGCAGCCGCCAGTTAGTTGGCTGTTGATGTTGCTTAGCCCGTCCCTTTTTAGACGTTACGACTTACGAGTGTGTAAAATCCATCGTACATGTGTTATGTAGTTTTTACAAAGAGTTTTATTTTATTTCAAAGTTTTGTGATGATGAAATATGCAAGGGGTCTAACAGAAAAAATAATATATTAATATATAATATTTGATATTTGTTTTTAAGGAAAATCACTATTTTGGCCTTTGGCTTTTGTGTTTTACCAAATTAGTCACTTCCCACGTCTTTAGGGGGACGCCTCATTGTTTATGAGGCATCCCAGGCGTCTCAGACGTCTCAAGTGAGATGTCTCACGGAAAACGCTGCCCGTGGGGCTTCAAAGACGCCTGAGGTGTCTTCACGCCACAATGCCCGAGGGGTCTCAGAGACACCCGTGAGGTTTCAGAGATGCCTGAGTGGCCTCTTCATGCCACTTGTCGTGTTTTGATTCGCTAGTAGTTGAGGGGTCTTCAAAGTCGCCTGAGGGGTCTTGGTTTCCATGAGGCATCTCTGCAGAGACGCCTCACGTGGCTATTTTCGTTTTCTAGAAAAGTCAATGGCAAAAATTGTGATTTTCCCTTGTTTTTATGTATGATACATATGTAGTTGACTCTTAAGTATTATTCCAAACATTATATATCGAACTAGCACTACAAAAAAAATGTCATTTAGTGGCACACACTCTTAATGCCATTTAGCTTTTGTGCCACTAATATAAGGCACTAGTGGCACTTTACGTATGCTACATTTACTTGGTGCATAGTTTTAGTGGCATTTTATCATTTATGCCATAAAAGTAAGCTTTTAGTGGCACATGCTCTTAGTGTCATTTAACTTTGTGCCATTAATATAGGTTTTAGTGGCACTTTATATGTGCTCCATTTGCTTGACCTATAGTTTTAATGACATATATCACCTATGCCACAAAATTAATCTTTTAATGACACTTTAAGTGTGTCACTTTTGCACAACATACCAATTTATGGCTTTTAATTAGATGCCGCTAAATGTATCCAACGTTTTTCACTAATAAATAAACAAATTATTTTTTTCTACTCACAAAAAAATTCACTAAGTTAAAATTAAAGGTAAATACGTGTATATATATATATATATATATTAAAAAAAACTTCTACTTTTTGTTTAATAAGATCAAACACAACTATATATTTTTTTAATAAAACTAACTATATATAAGAAAAAAAAAAGTAACTTAATCACTTTAAAAAATTTTGACCAAATTTTAGATCTAAATTTTTTTTCCCGCTTGGGAGGCAAAATTATCCCTCCAAATTTTTATCTTTTTTCATTAATATTTTACCAAAAGAAAAGAAAATCGTTCCAATTCTCCCCCAAACCTGCTACTTCTCTACCCTTCCCAATAATCACCATCCTTTCCACCAATTTACAGCCAACAACCACCATTCCTACCAACTTGATGGCCTATTCATCTCCACCCATCAATCGACAACCATCGCTTGCCTTTCACTTCCAATCAGCCACCTTTCCCACCATCCATCGGTCACTATCCCAATTACTTCTCTTTCCCTAACCTCGTCGATTTCTACCCTCGTTGCACTTTGAGTAACCTCATCGATTTCTTCCATCTTGCTGGCCTATTATGCTAATCTCTTTCCCTAACTAGGCTCAGTCCCTACATGTTTAGATTATTTGTATTTGTGTGTGTATGTGTCGGAATTTAGTTGTTTATTTAGGTATTTATTAGTCTTTTTTAAGAAGTTTATGCCCTTATATGTCTTTATATGTGTGTGCATGTCTCTGTGTATGGGTATATTTTTATCATAAGTTTTATTATTTCATTGGTAAAAGAACAAATTAGGGTTCATGTATAGTTATTGAAGATTGTTTGACTTTAAAAGTCAAAAGTTGATCTAATATAATCTATTTTTTATATATATATCTATTGACTTGTCTACTTAAATTTTCTCAACTGTTATGCTTTTGTTTGGTTGGTATTTTGTAGTTCTATTCTTGCTACATCGTCTATCATGTTAAGGATCTTAAATTATCCGCTTTCTAACATGGAAATATAGTTCAATCACATTTTCGTGTTGGTACGTTATAAACAGGTTATACTGTTAAGAAATACAGCGTACGGGTCTGTGAAATACATGTGTTCATCGATGGAAATAAGCCTGCATCGGGCTGGGAATACACGTGCATCGGGCTGGGTATACGGCTGGGCATTTCGTATGTTATAAGGTAGTTTCTAAGAAGATGCATGCTTTGATGTTAATGTTTCCATACAGTCATATTGTCATAAAGAAAAAAATAAACACTTTCCCCAATGGACACTAAAAAGAAAACTACAATTTGCTTATCTGTTTGCAACATAATGGTTCAATTATGTTTAGAGGTAGTTTAGAAATGCTTTTTATTACAACCGTAAGAATACCATGAATATTAGTGTTAATTTTTTCTATTTTGATGCACAAGAGGCTATGTAAATGTATACTCAATCAAAAGAGTTGCTAGATGGAACACTTTGTGGAGCTCACTGTTGAAACCATGATGCTTGATTTTACAGAATCTCATCTTATTAGAGCAGAAAGGCCTAAGGTATAATTAAAGTTAATGCATTTTTTCATGTTAGTTTATTGGTTCATTACATCCTTTTGACTTTTCAATATTTAGGGGCTGATAAATGAAATTTGTTTAAGAGAGGGTCTGGGAGACGGTGGTTCACCAACCAGAGCCGCGGTGGCGCCAAGGTGATGAGGTTATGGTCTTATGATTAGGATGATGATGATGGTGAGGTAATGTTGTGGCGGTGTGGTGACGTAGGAGTTACGACGATGGTGGTGCTGTTGATTTCGATGGCGGCGGCGTTGTCGTCGTTCCACTGACGGTTCACGGTTGAACGGTTGCTGAAAGTGGAGCTGGTTTGCGCTCTCCAATAAGGTTTCACAGGCAACTGACCAGTTTGTTGGTGTATCAGTGAAGACGGCTCAGATTTCGGTAAGTAGGCTAAACATAAAAATGGTAAAAAATGCCTTATATATGTATCAATGCGCGGCAAGTATTTGAACAAGGTCTGTTCAACAACGGCTAAAAAATTGTTTGTATTACAGATTACTTAACGCCCAGGATCAGTTCGACTGCTCGTTTTTGTTCGTTCAGCTGCAGAACTGGACAGGATGACATTATTGTCCCAATGGTAAATATGTAGTTTCTTTATTTTGAATTTTTATTATGTTTATAAATCAAAATATATGTTTTTTATATTCTTATGTGGAATACTTATGGCTCAACGAGGAAGGCATCTATGAATTGAACTTTAACTGTTGATTGCTTTCTATACTGTCTTTGTTTTTTTATTATTAATTTGGCATCCTCATGATATATAATGCTTCTTGTTAGGCATATGCTTCTATGTTGTGCCTCAGAAAGTTCAAAAGCTTCAAAATCATCTTGAGGGGGAAACCCGTAGATCAGTATAATATAGCAGAGGATTTGAGGAACCCACAAGTAAACATATACAGACCACATATTGCTTCTATTAAGGAGGTAACACTGCATATAATGGTATGTTTTTACTTTTTAGGCTTCCTGTTACAGAATTTGGTAGAAACTATATATTTATTCTCACTTTAATTTGTTTTAGTAATTTATTTTCACATATGAGTTGGAAGTTAGACGTATAACATACTTGTACCGTGTACGCCATGATCTAATATGTGCTACAATCCATTCACCTATTGCCCCCTGACCCGTTTGAGTTTTCTTATACATCGCCGGTGTCAGACCGCCTTAGGTAGCATTTGTGTTCTCATATTAGTAGGATAAGTGAAATAAAATTGTGATGCATGTAAACTGTTAGATATATGTTATAATGTTTTTCTCATATTAGATGTATTGATGCTTTGTAATAATGCTTCTGTCAATGTTTTATGTTTATTGACTAAATAGATATCTTATAAATGTTGTGTTATATGTAGATTAATTAACTATTTTTAGTGCTTTTTCTATTGATTTGTTGGTGGTGGTGTGATCATGTTTATGTCTGTCAACTTGGTATTTGAAAGCCAATATTTTGTGTGTTGTTGCTTAATGACAATATGTATGGTGTGCCTTTATTAATTTAAAGTTGGTCTATCATGTTTACACCACGAACATAAAAACATAGCAAATAATGGTTAGGATTTATAAAAATATTGGACAGATCTGCAGCAGTAACTACTGTGAGTTTCTTTTGCTTGTTGTTAGTACAATTGTTTTTATTAATAGTGTTTTTTCTTTGTTGGTCATTTTTAGGTCACTCGTCTTGGTTCTAGTAACGGATTATCTTCCAGTGATGCCGGTGAAAGAGTTGACAAAAGTTGAATCTTTGGTTATATAGAAATGAGAAGAATCAAGAATGTTTTGGGAGGGAGTTAACAAACCGAAAGATCGTTTTGGCTTCTTTTTTTGTGAACACTTGATATTTTTGAAACTTCTTATGTGTTTGAACATTTGGGATATATTTTGGATTGAAATTATAATTAAGTTATTATATTATAATTTTACATGTTTTTATTTTTAGTTTTATTGACATAAAATTTGAGCAAGAATAACTTTTCTAATTATGGTACATAAAAAAGTGTCACTAAAAGTAGTGTTAATATTTTGTAGTTAATATTGTGGCACACAAAAAGTGTCACTAAAGACCCTTGTAGAAAATGTGTGGCACACAAAAAAAGTGCCACTGAAAGTTTTAGTGGCACTGTTTGTAGTGGCACTTTTTTTGTATGCCACACATTTCTGCATTGGCATTCAGTGGCACTTTTTTAGCTTTTTGTGACACTTTGTGTATGCCATCATATGACATTTTATTTGTAGTGTAGAAAAAAAAACCCAATTTGTCGATCACCGGATATAAAAATGTGAATCCATGGGATATTATATAGGTATTCTATACTCGTGATTCGTAAAATTTTAGTGATTAAATTCGATGTTCTAATCGGTTTTGGTATCATAAAACGATATGAAAATAGGAGGATGTCATAACATGACACAAACTTACAAAGAATGTTACATGTGTTTAACTCGCAAAGGCATGTCTCAGTAACATTTTCTGTTGATATGTTAATTTTGTAGGAAACTTAAATTCAAACTGTACCTTAAGATCCCCTCTACACCCAGGATCTTTTTCGGCAGGCATTCCCTCTTGGCTAACCACAAGCTTGTATTCAGGGGTGATAATGTCTGATACCGCGATGGCTAGATCTCGTTGATCAAGTGTGATAATATTAACTGTGGTTCCTTTAAGTGCCTCGGCTAGTGTAACCTCATAGGTCACGAGGAGATCATCGCCGTCTCTTTTATAGATGGTGTGCGGCTTCTCATCGACTACAAACACTAGATCTGCTGGAAGCTCGTTAAGTGTTTCGTTCCCTTTGTCGGGAAATGTAATCCTCGTTCCTCTTTTCCAGCCTGGCTTTACGTTAATCGTCAATACCTCTGTTTCCAGTGTGGATTGTCTGTCATGTAGGTACTTACATTGTGAATTATTAAAAATATTCACATTTGCATGCTTATAAATGTAACATCGCACTTATATATATAAATGTGAAAGAAATAAGTTTTGTAGCTACATGAAGGGTCTAGATAAGCTCAATGCGGATCTAGAACAAAATTTCAGGGGCAACGTTCAATGGTATTCAGGGTTAGCGTAATATGAAAAACGTCAAAACTCCGAAAATTTTCACTATGCCATAAAAGTTGAGGGGTAGCGGGGCTTCCCCTGCCCCAATGGTAAGTCCGACCCTAGATAAGCTTATAACTTTTTCTAAATGTTTTTTGATTTAAAAAATAGTAATTAAATGTTTTTGTTTGTAAAATTAAATAGTGAACCCAGTACCAAAGCGTCTTCGGTCTACCCTTTTTTTTTCAAACTGTGGAGTTTTTCTCCCATCCATTAGCATTAAGCCTAAAACGCATTAATTATTTAAGAAGCATGACATTCCTTTTGAACCAAAAACCTCTTCTGTTCACGCGTCACATTCAATGTAGATTTGCTTAGCGAACCTCTTTTTACGCTGAAAGGTTCCTTTTATATAACAAATCAATCTATATACATTCGATCTTATAAAAAAACAAGAACATGAAAAAAGGAATACCATATGCAAGCATACCCATTGGCATCAACAACTGTTCTTGAAATCTTCATCTTCCTTGTTGATCCATTATACAACTCCTCAAGGCTGCAAGGCAATTTGTTCTCTACAGGCGGCGGTTTCTTCCGCATTGTTACACCATCACCATCATTCGACCCTCTAAACTTATTATCATATGTCGCGCCTCCATTGGAATGGAACCTGGTGGACGTCCCAACTCCACTAGAATAAAAAACAAAACCGCCGCTACCAAAGAAATCTTCAAAGATATCTTCAGCAGTTTGCCTATTTTTGTTATTAGAACCACATTGTATCATTTCGTTTAACCCTTCTTCACCATCTTGGTCGTATAACGACCGTTTATATGGGTCACTTAATACCTAAATGTCATTAAAAATTTGTATATTATTGATCAACTATTCATAATAACACGACATATAAATTAAAATGAAATCTAATCAAATCATGTCTCTTAACTATTGTAGATTTAGTTACAATAAATCCTAACTAATATATTCGATCTAATAAACCGTAGTTAATATGATTACTTTATAAGCTTGTGATATTTGAATGAATGTGGCTTCTGCTTCCTCTTTGTTGTCAGGGTTCTTGTCTGGATGCCATTTCATAGCAAGCTTTCTGTATGCTTTCTTTAGATCTTCATCACTGACGGTTCTGGATACATTCAATATGTTATAATAATCGATCGTCATTCATGTATCATGTATCCGATCAAGGCTTTTAAGATCATCGATCAGTTTAAATCCTAATTCACCAGATTTCCTTGTTTTAGAAAAATATGATACAATATACATCTGCTGCAATTTGGTTCCGATGGTTTGTAGGATGTAACGGTAATTACGGACTCAAGAAACAATTGTGTTGTTGAAAACTTGAGGGTAAGAAGTTTGTGAAATAATATTTTAATTATTAATTGATTTTAATACTTATAACTATAGAATCAAGTTTTAAAGTTTTAAGGTTATTAGGAGGACGGTACGCTACCAGAATTGGTCACGGGTACCCCATTACCAGCACGGTAACACCGTCGCCACCCATACTGATAGTGGTCCCGTCAACCAAATCTTGGTTCTAGTTAATGGGCTGGTACCCGTGAGTTTGTCTCTCCCACTTTTGTCTTTTTCTCTATTTTATTTCCAGTGGAGTGCTGCATTCAAAAAACTGTTTCAGTGAAGGAAATCAGTGAAGTGATGTGGCAATGTATGATTTGTTGAAATCAGTGAAGTTAAAAAACTCACGGGTTAATAGGGATGGCAATCAAACCCGAACCCGATGGGTAAACTCGAAACCCGACACATTTGGGACGGGTTTAGGGTCGGGTAATCAGGTATGGGTCCGGGTATGGGATTAGTTTTTATTTTTTTCGCGGGTTTGGGACGGGTTTGGGATTTGATCATATACCCATTTACCCGACCCGATTACCCGATAAAGTATACCCGTTTACCCGATTAGGTACCCAATATTATTTCTAATATATCTGTTTAAATATGTATGCATAATATATCTAATTGTCCATCTACATCGTCATCTTATGCTAAAATTACCAAAAAGTTATTGTATTCTTTTTGTTATCTACGTCTTTGATTGTTTTATTATGATTTAAGTATTTTATATTTATACATTGTAATCATTTATGAAGAGGTATAGAACCTCGCTCCCTCATTAGACGCGGCTCCTACTAATAAGACGCGACTTAACATGACACGAATGCACTAAACCACAAACCGGAGGTCACAGATTCCGAAGGTTAGTACAACTAGGACGGAATAAAGTACGCCTATTCTGACTAGTATAAATACCCCTTCACAAAGTACAAGTAAGGCACGTTCACATACACTCCGAACCTCCCTCTCTCTCTAAAACTCTCTTTATCTCACTAAACAAATACTTATCCTCACGCCGGAGGGTGGTCACAGAGAGGCCCTCCCTGCCCCCCTGTGACGAGCCTAACGGTCTGCTAATTTTGCAGGTCCAATCCATAAGAGATCTTATCAAGTTAGCTGTCTTCTTCCTCATTAACAAGGTACGGTCTAACTTTTGGATCTTCAATTGGCGCCATCCTTTTGCAGATCTACTCTCTCCAAACAGATCTGGAATGGCTAAAGAAGATTTACACATCGTTGATATCACCAACAGAGAAGATGCTGATATCGACACATCTGAACAAAACACAGTTGATCACTCCAGAGCGTTGTTTGACGCTACTGCTGTCACAGTAGAGATGGTCACTGCAACCACCGAGATGCAAACCTCGTCCACAGAGTTTGATGAGACTTTCCTCCAACGAAATCGTGAACTCTTGCTAAGGCTGAAGGATCAGCAAAGCAAGGAAGAACGACTCCGTAGTGTACAAGTGAACCTATTCCCTTCGGAAGGGCTCACCTCTGTCACTACAATGTCTACTCCAGCTAGTCTCCCAACATACTCCACTGTCGTTACTTCGGTTCCTATCCAAACTCCTTATGGTTATCTAATGCCTTTTGGGTACACTGGACCATTGCCAACTGGTCTCTCATCTACCGGGCCACCTGTCATTGACCCGGTAATACCAGCCAAGCAACAATCCAGCTCTAACCCAATAGACGATGAGCTTACCGCCCCATATCGTCCAGCATATATGACTTCATACTCGAAGTTCACCCCAAGGATAGCCAGTGCCCCACTCCCGTCCAAGCTGAAAATGCCAGTTACGGTAAAGAAGTATGATGGAACCACGGATCCAGATGATCATGTCTTTGATTTTGGTGGAGCTGCGGAGATCGAGCTATGGCCCATGCCAGCATGGTGCCACATGTTTGCTCAAACGTTAACTGGAGCCGCACGTGTGTGGTTCGACGGGCTGCCAGCCGGACAAATTGCAAACTGGAAAGAACTGCGGCGGGTATTCTTGCAAAACTTCTCCCAGCAAAGACGCTGCACGAAAGATATCACAGAAGTACACAACATCCGAAGAAGAGATGGAGAATCCCTAGAAAAATTCATAGATCGTTTCATCAAAGAAAGTATGCAAATATCCGGAGCTGTTGACCAGCTGCGGATATCTGGCTTTTGTCATGGCGTCCGTAACAACCAACTGGTGGAAAAGCTTCACGAGGACTTACCAAAAACAATGGAAGGTTTAATGGAAAGAGCAAGAGCCTTCGCCAGGGGTAAGAGCGCCTGCGGTCAAACCAGTGATGGTGATCACAAGGGAAATCCAAGAGGAAATGTCTGGAAGAAAGGAGCTCTGGCACAACCTGAAAGAAATAATTCTTGGTCGAAGCATAGGTCGCAACCTTACTCAAGGAACGATCGAAATGACAAATCCAACTCCGGACGTTCTTCCCGAAGCACCAGCTTTTCCGACCTCAGCAAAACCCCAAGTGAAATCTTGAGTACCGAACAAATACGGTTCCCAACCCCTCCGAAGCAGAAGCCCACCTCAGACAGAAACACTAAAAAGTATTGTGAATATCACCAAGCTAAGGGTCACAATACAGACGATTGCTGGTCTTTAAAACAGGAAATAGACAAAGCCTGCAAGGCAGGAAAGCTATCCCACCTGATCAGAGATTTGAAAGAAGGTAAACCAGCTGCGACACACATAGCTAACCCAAATAACCAAACTGGTATTCATATGATTCGGGTTAGTTAAGAACAAGGCATTAAGAGAAGTCACGACCATATCGCTCCATGGATGGAACAGTTGTTATTCTTTCCACCCATCAATCCAAGAGAGGCCATGGAAGCACCCATAGTGGTCTCCGGGGTAGTCGCGGGACACAAGGTCCGACGTATCTATATTGACAATGGTAGTGCATCCGAAATAATGTACTACCAATGTTATCAACAACTAGCTCCGGCCACTAAGGACAGGCTCGTCTCTGTCCAAATGCCTCTAATCAGTTTTTCTGGAGAAGTAATACATCCGTTGGGTCAACTAAGTCTCCCGGTGACACTAGGAACGGAAGAAAACCAACGTACGGTTATCCTAACCTTCCTGGTAGTTGAAGCACCCTCAGTTCATAATATAATCCTGGGAAGGCCTGGAATGAAAGCCTTTAACATGGTCACGTCAACAGTTCATGGGGCTATCAAGTTTCCTACAGAAACTGGGGTAGCCACGTTATACACCGAATCTGAGTTATGTATTGCAGAGGTCCGTCAGTCCTTAGGACAGCCTCCACTGAAAGAAGCAGCGGCAGATGTTAAGACTACCGAAGAATGGTCTATTCACCCAACCTTCCCAGAACAGAAAATTACCATCGGTGCCCAACTACCGGACCACACAAAAAGATCCTTGTGGAGATTGTTGTCTACGTTACTGGACGTATTCGCTTGGCAACAATCAGACATGACCGGAGTTCCGAGAACCTTGGCCGAACATAAGTTGAACATAAGTCCAGACAAGAAGCCTGTAGCCCAAAAGAAACGAAGCATGGCCCCCGACAGGGTAAAAGCCATTGCTCATGACGTCAAGGTGCTGTTGGACGCAGACATCATCAGGGAAATAAATTATCATACCTGGGTATCCAACCCAGTCATGGTGCGGAAGCACGACGGGTCCTGGAGGATGTGCATCGACTTCAAAGACCTGAATGATGCATGTCCCAATGATTGTTACCCACTTCCAGAGATAGACTCCAAAGTCGATGCCGTGGCTAACTTTAAGCTGAAATGCTTTTTAGACGCCTATAAGGGCTATCACCAAATCCAAATGGCCGAAGCCGATGAAGATAAAACAACTTTTGTCACGAATCAAGGGCTATACTTCTACAAGAAAATGCCATTCGGCTTAAAGAATGCAGGAGCCACGTACCAACGGGTAATGGATCGAGCATTCAAAAATCAAATTGGTCTAAACTTAGAAGTCTATGTTGATGATGTAGTGATAAAAAGCTCGAACGAAGAAGCATTGCTAAAAGATATCACCGAAACTTTTGACAAGCTCCGGCAGATCAACATGAAGCTCAATCCAAAGAAATGCTCATTCGGCTTAGAAGAAGGAAAGTTCTTGGGATTCCTAATGTCCAAAGATGGTATTCGTCCAAACCCAGAGAAAGTAGAAGCTGTCCTCACCATGCAACCTCCGTCCAACTTAAAAGAGGTGCAAGCCCTCAACGGACGGCTAGTTGCATTGCACCGGTTCTTATCTAAAGCAGCCGAACGAACTTTGCCCTTCATGGTTGTGCTTAAAAAATACTTAAGCACAAAAGAATTTCATTGGACAGCTGAAGCAGATATGGCTTTCAACGATTTAAAGAAGTGTTTGGCAGAACTACCAACCCTGACCGCACCAGAACCAGGGAAACCCTCATCATCTACTTGTCAGCTTCAGAAGCATCTATTAGTTCGGTATTAATGGTAACAAGATCAAAGGCACAGGTGCCTATCTTCTATGTCAGCCGAGCCCTACGTGACTTCGAGACGCGGTACGCAGCCTTAGAAAAATTGGCACTCTCCCTGGTGCACGCATCACGAAGGCTCCGGCGCTACTTTCAAGCCTTTGAAATTGAAGTCCAGACGGACCAACCGATCCTGGACGTATTAAGAAAGCCTGAAGTTTCTGGAAGATTAGCCAAATGGGCCATCGAGCTCGGGGCCTTTGATATTTCGTACAAAAGAAGGGGTCCGGTAAAAGGTCAAGTCGTAGCTGATTTCCTTACCGAACTAGCCATGAGGCAAGTCGAAGTACTCACGCCCTCTGAACCAGATGAATGGACTATCTTCACTGATGGAGCTTCAGGATCGGAAGGATCCGGAGCTGGGGTTGTTCTCAAAAATTCTGAAGGACAAGAACTTGTGTACTCAATCCGCCTCAATTTTAAAAGTTCCAACAACGAAGCTGAGTACAAAGCTTTTTTAGCTGGACTCCGACTGGCAAAAAAGGTCGGAGCTCAAAAGGTATAAACCTTTACAACAAACAATTATTCCTTCTCCATAAAAATCATAAGAAATCTAAAAAGTGCCATATCCCTGAAACAGGTAGTGGCACATGTGGATTCTATGTTGGTAGCACGTCAGATAAGCGGAGAATACGAAGCTAAGGAGGCAAATATGGTTCTATACCTACAAAAGGTTCGACCTAAGCCCCATACTAAATATGCTCCAGCTTATAAGCTTAAAACACCATTCCTAATTCTGTTTTATTTAAACAAGCAAAAGGCTTGATCTCAGAATTTGAAAAGTGTGAAGTAAAGCACGTGCCTGGATCAAAAAACAAACAAGCAGACGCTTTGAGCAAGCTTGCAGCAAACACACCGGATCACATGTCACAAGAAGTAAAGCTAGAAGTTCTAAACGAACCATCAACAGCCGAAGCCGCAGTTTGCATGATCCAAGGAAGTCCGACCTCATGGATGACTCCCATCCTGAACTACATCACAAAAGATGAACTTCCAACAGATAAAGCTCAGGCTCGAAAGCTTAAAGTAAAGTCTCTACAATACCAAGTCATAGATGGCGCATTATACCGGAAGACATTCTTAGGCCCCCTGCTCCGGTGCCTAGATCCGATACAAGCCAAATATGTTATAGAAGAAGTTCATTGGGGGATCTGTGGTATCCATGCCGGACCAAGGATGATTGTCACCAAGGTAATGAATGTTGGGTATTTCTGGCCGGGCATGCATCAAGATGCAGTAGAAGAGCTGCAAAAATGTGAAAATTGCCAGAGGCACGCCCCAGTAAGCCTCCGAGCTAAAAACAAATTGATCCCGGTGTCAGCAGCTTGGCCATTTCAGAAGTGGGGAATCGACATTGTAGGTCCATTCCCTGTATCTTCCGGACAAGCCAAGTTTCTACTAGTCGCAGTAGACTACTTTACCAAGTGGGTAGATACCAAACCCCTGGCCAAGATCTCAAGAGCTGAAGTTAAGAAGTTCGTGTGGGAAAATGTGGTTTGTAGGTTCGGTCTCCCAATGACCATAGTAAGTGACAATGGCAAACAATTTGCTCATAACCCGTTCAAAAAATGGTGCACCAACCTCGGCATCGAACAAGCCTTTGCTTCCGTAACCCATCCCCAGGCCAACGGACAGGTTGAACGAGTGAACCGCAGCTTGGTTGAAGGCATCAAGAAGCGGCTTGGAAAGAAAAGAAGTGGTTGGGTAGATGAATTACCGAACGTTCTATGGGCCTACCGAACAATGAACAAGACCAGCACCGGCGAAACACCCTTTAGTCTCACATATGGGACGGAGGCGATGATCCCGGTAGAGATCGGAATGCCAACCCATCGGGTCGCAGGGCAAGGTGACAATGAAAAAGAGTTGCGGTCCAACCTGGACCTTTTAGAAGAACGGAGAGAAACCGCAGCCATAAAAGAAGCAAAGTATAAACAAACCTTGGAAAAGTACTACAACTCCAAGGTTCGAGAAAAGAAATTCAAAGTTGGAGAGTACGTCATGCGGAGTAATGAGGATAGTGGTATGGAAAAGCCTGGAAAAATGAGTCCTAAATGGGAGGGACCATACATCGTTACTTCAGCAGGAGAAAAAGGAGCTTATAGGCTCGCAACTCTCGGCGGGGATGAAGTTCCCCGAACATGGAATGGGATTCACCTCAAAAAATGCTTCATCTAGAAAGAAGGATCGACGAATAAAATAGTTCTTTTTATTTCCTAATGTAAAAGTGGGATGTGAATGCCCTACCCTTAGTTTTCTTTTATTATTGTACTACGGAATGTTAAAATTCTCCGTGCTTAATAGATGAAACGCGGCCGGTCTCTTATGATAATAAAGTTCAATCTTTAAAAAACCCATTCTCATGACATTCATTTATACGTATATTGAAAAGACAATATGCAAGCTTCGGTGAAAGAAGTAAAAGTACTTCGGCACTAGAAGAGGGGATAAGAATTAGGGCATGGGAGTATCGAAGGCCCTTTCGTCCGGACTTCTTGATCATACAGGTTCGAGGAACAAAAAATGCCGAACTTAAAAGATACCCCATAAAAAGACTACGTAGCATTTTTAACTTCACAAAATGCGAAAAAACGAACGTTCTACTTCGAATGTCATAAGCAGTCAAAGATAAAAAATCTTGAAACACTTAAGGCATATCTTTTAACCGAAACTTAGCAAATCATGGACGCATGATCAAGTTTCCACAATATAAGCTGAAGCCTACATGAACTTCAGAACTCACATAAACAAATCTATACTTAGAAAAAATAGAACAATAAACATCCGAAACACAAGGATAGTTTACCAAAAAATCCCATTTACTTCAAACTATACCGCCGCTCATATAACGAGCTTCGGCTACGTGAATTCCATACAAAGTCAGGTGCACCATGTGCAACCATAAGCAACTATCAAACAAACTCCGACCCCTTATAAAGGGACGGAGGATACAACGATTCAAAGAGTTTCACAAAAAATAAACAACCTAAAAAACCGAACCTATATGGAGGAACGGGTGGTACAAAGGGTTAATAAAAGCTTCACAAAGATTGTAGGCAAAGCAGACCTCCGAACCTATGTGGAGGAACGGAGATAAATGTCTACTTCGCCTGGGAAAGGACCAATCACTTCACAAGTCCTTGAGACACGTCGTCAGCTACGGATAAATCCTTAAAAGCTTGCACAACGGCATCTGAAGGCTCGGAAACAAGATCTTGAAGTTTGGAGATGGACGGAAGGATAACCTCGTCATAAGACTTCACCGCTTCAAGTAACAGCTGCTTAGCATTCGGGATTAGCTTGGGGGTCTCATTCATGGGCACTCCTTTCGAGGCCGCAGCATAACCTGCCCTCACCCCAGCATTATACCCAATACCATTCATGGCATTATTCACCCCGGCTACAGCAGCCTTCATCTGGGGACAGTTGCGGATATAATTGGAGACCAGCTCCATCCCCTCAGACAAGATAAATTGCTTCAGCCCGAATAACGATTCCACCTCCTTCAGCAAACCGTCCTTCTCACCCTTCAATCTCTCCACCTCAGCCTTCAATTCTTCCACAAGCCTTAGAGCATCCTTCTCACCTGCTTGAGCTACGTCTTTATCTGTGCAAAAAAGAAAGAAGCCAGAAAATCACTAAGTGTCAAAACCAAGAGAAGCACAAAGAAAAACAAAGAACAAACCTTTCACCAAAATGGCCGCGGCTTCCTTGGTCTTTTCCAACAACTTCTCCAGCTCCTCTATAGAGTGAATGTACTTTCGTTTAGAGGTCTCATGAGCCTGCTCGGCAAGTCGCAGCTTCTCTTTCAAAACAACAGTCTCCTTTTGATAGCTGTCACTATCCTCGCCAGCAACGGCAAGAGAAGCCTGAGTTGACCGAAGCTGCTCCACCACATTTCCATGACCACAATCCGTAGCACGTTTGACCAACTTCCCCCTTTGGAGCTCCGAATCCACCCACCGCTGATAAACCTCCGAAACCAAGAAGTTGGACTGGGCCTGGTTCACCATGAGAGCATCACCTAACTCATTATCTTTCATCCTCCTGTAAAAAGCATGGTCGGCAGGGGTGTGCAGGTTAAAAAGCATCATTTTTGATGACAAGGCATCAATCACCCTAGACCCATTCTTCAAGTCCCAGTCCGGGACAAACACATCCTCCGCGGTTGAAGGATCCACATCCATCACATCATCCAACGGATCTACAAGGTTAAAAATAGTCAGCGTCTCTGCCTCGAACCAACAAGGAGAATAAGATGCACCATACTCATTCTCCTCACTAGCACGAAATACAGAGATACGACCAGGAAACTTACCAGGAGAAGACAAGGAAAAACCACCAGCGCCCTCCGTTCCCAGGGTTCGGTCCGGAACCTCACCCATCTCCGGTAGTATGTCAGACCTCCCCATATCAACCCCGTCCTTCTCACTCCCTGGAACATCCATATAAATTGGGTCACTGTCCCGAGAGGACTTACCCCCAGTAATATGAAGGTCAAATTCGTCCATGATATTACCTTTTGAAGATGGAAGAACGCCAGTCTGAACAAACTTTACCTTTTTTGGGCTCTTCTTAGCCTTCGACGATTCAGATTTTCTCTTGCGAGCATGAACGTTCAGGTCAAGGGACGCATCCTCCACACCTTCATCCTCCGTGACATACGTACCGGACGAATCAACAGACCTTATAGGAACCGGCTTCGGGAATATATGGCCCACAGTCGCTCCCCCCGAACCAACGTCCTCCTTATCTCCACCACTTCCACCTTCGCCAATATCACCAATAACACCACCAGTCTCGTCACCACCAACATTACCTTCGGCTTTGCTTTGGTTTGCACCCTCAGTTTCCTCCACATTCTCCCCCTCCGAACCTGGAGGACGGATAGGAAACTGCAGTTTTGAGGTCTGCTCCAGCACAGGTTTATTTGAGCCTATAGGCTCGCTTGACGGTTGGAAATCTTCATCCTCATAATCATCAAATTTCAAAGCAGACAGCAACGACATTTCTACACCAAAACAAAAGCAAAAAGGGTTAGGATCTATATCACATAAACCAAGTCGAAGGATAATAAGCAATGCTCACCCTTATTTTTATACAACAAAATCGGCCAACGATCCAGTTCATCCCATATCCTACTTACCCCACCTAACACCAAGACATGCTCCGGATATTTCCGCATGTTAGACTTATGAGTCACAAGTTTGTTGTATAAAGCCGCATCACAAGCAAAATCCTACGGCAACTCCCATTCTGTGGACTCGAAGTCCTTCCTCCACAAAGACACCATCTCCTTAGGTAAGCAACGGTCATCCAGCCAAAAGAACTGCGTCTTCCAGTTCTTTAAGCTGGAAGTATCCTTGAGATGGCACTCCGGCTTCTTCCTCCTCTTCTCAAAAGTAAACCAATCCCCGGCTTGGTTTAACTTATAAAAAGCCCGAAAAACATCAATATCAGGCTTCGACCGTAAAGCTCTGCACTTTAGTTTAAAGTGACAGACCCTCCCCAAACTAAAAGGGTTCATCTGGGAAAAGTGAACCCCATGAAAAAGCAGAACCTTAAAAAGAAACTTTGTCATTGGAATTCGACAGTTTGCAAAATCACACACACGGGTATAAAATGCAAACTTGCCAGGGAGGGGAGGGTAAATAGCACGATCAGGAGCAGGCAACTCCGGGTTAAAGTCAAGAGGAATTCTATAATCCCTCAAAAACTTATTAAGTTTATCTTGGGTTAGGGTGGAGAAACTGGCATTCATGTTGTCTTTTCCCATTCTAAAATATCAAATAAACGTTTGGAAAGGAAGAAAGAAGAGGACGAACCTGAAACGATGGAAGGATGATGGTAGAAGAATAGACGACCTGGTGAGGCGTTTTGAGTAACAAAGGAAGTGTAAGAGTTTTTTGGGGAAAAGGTAAAAGGTAAAAACAAAAAGAAACCGCCTTATATAGTGGAAAAAGAGAAAAACCTAGTGCTGACACGTGTCACAATCCCAACGAAGTAACAAAGCAATCAACGGTCGAGAAAAACTCGAGATAACCGCCACGTCCCATCCCAAAACACATGGCCTGGGACATCTCCACGTGCCGCGACCACAAAAAACAGCTGGCAAGCAACTATAAAGCACGACCGAACTCCACTAAGTTATAAATTAACTTAGGGACTTAAGGGGACATGAAGAGGTATAGAACCTCGCTCCCTCATTAGACGCGGCTCCTACTAATAAGACGCGACTTAACATGACACGAATGCACTAAAACCACAAACCGGAGGTCACAGATTCCGAAGGTTAGTACAACTAAAACGGAATAAAGTACGCCTATTCTGACTAGTATAAATACCCCTTCACAAAGTACAAGTAAGGCACGTTCACATACACTCCGAACCTCCCTCTCTCTCTAAAACTCTCTTTATCTCACTAAACAAATACTTATCCTCACGCCGGAGGGTGGTCACAGAGAGGCCCTCCCTGCCCCCCTGTGACGAGCCTAACGGTCTGCTAATTTTGCAGGTCCAATCCATAAGAGATCTTATCAAGTTAGCTGTCTTCTTCCTCATTAACAAGGTACGGTCTGACTTTTGGATCTTCAATTTACATATATATTTAATAATGGTAAATGTAATTGGTTAATAATTACCTAATATCCAATCGGGTTTTTGGTTAGATATACTCAATGAGTAAGTTTTAAAAATTAATGGGTTTACCCAAAACCCGCGGGTATACTCGATACTCGATGGGTAATTACCCGACACAAACCCGACGGGTTTTGGGCCGGGTTTGGGACAAGCATACCTAATCGGGTACGGGGTTGGGATTACCTAAACCCGTCCCAAACCCGACCCATTGCCATCCCTACACGGGTAGAGCCCCATCCCCCCCCCCCCCCCCCCCCCTACTATTAACCTCTAGAATAGTTAATGAGTTTTTCAGTTTGATTCATCTCCTATTCATTTTCTTTCATCTTTTATTCATCTCCTAAATAAAGGCGGCTCTTGGCCATTATAAACAACTTTTTTTTAGAAAATTTTTCTGGACACTTATTGTAGCAATACTTTGTAAAATTGTTTCAGACCTTCGTTTTTCTCTTCAGATTTGTTTGGGTGTGACAACTACATTTTGTTAACTTAGCTGTTCTTTCTAAAGAAGAATAATCGATGGGAAAGTTTAAGCCGTTTAATGTAATCCTATGTTAAACACTTTTAATAGATAAGTAGAGAAATTCAGATGGTTAAATGATGTGCTTAATAACCATCGAATGTCTCTTATGGACTTTATCAAGGAATTGCTATTTCGAAAAGGAATGGACCTTAACTTTGGATCGTAAGACAGTTCGTTGTGGAGCCGCGAGCGACCGGGCGCGAGCCACCAACGTGACTCTCAAGTAACCCGATCACTTGACCCCGTTGTAGCTAGAGGTGAGTATCGGCGCGACGAAAGGTCACTCTCTCCCGTTAACCCACGCGACCACCATCGCCTGTGCTCGCCCGCGCCGGGGTTTGCATGGGGAGATATATTTTTAGGCAAGTTGATTAGAAATGTAAATAAGAAATGTGAAAGCCGTAGCACCTGTCATGTTTAGTCTAATGTAGGACTGAGCATTTAGCAAAGACCGACCCGACCCGAGAAAAACCCGACCCGACCCGAAACCGGAAGACCATAAAATCAAGGACCGGTAACTGGACCTAAGTGTGCGTATCGGTTTCGGTCTTGAACAAAGTCGGTTCATCGGTTTTCAAGTATAGACCCGAGACCGATCTTCCAAAAGTAGATGCAACACACTGATTTAAGCATAAGACAATCCAAAATAGATTCTCAAAAGGTAAATCCACAACCATCCTCCGTCTTCTCCGATTTGAACAATGGGTACACCAACAAAGTTCACCATTGTCTCTACTTCACGAGACTAACATTGAGAAAGACCTAGGTTATTTGTAGTGTCAAGGAATTAATGACTTTAACTGAATTTATATTCTAAAGAAGGATATTAAAGGGTTTTAGTGTTTTACCTTTATAAATTATAAAGGATAGCATAAAACATAGGTGGGAAATGTTTTTTAATGAAAAAGATATTTGTATTTTCTTTGCAAGCTACAACAAACAAGAAATAAAAAATCAAAAAAATAAAAAATATTAAATTTTTATATCTACATTTGATAGGTTTATATCTAAGTTTTATAGGTGACTGTGGTTTATGTTTTCAAAGTCACGCATATTTTCTTTGTTTCAAAAAAGATGTCAGCTTTTTATATTCACATCACATCGATCTTTTTATCTATCCCAACTTAAAGTTAATATCATCTCCTAACCGTTGGATGCTCCCTTTCCCAATTAAATTAAAGACTATAGTTATAAAAGAGTTATTTTACTTTATTATCTATCTCTCGCCTCTCTAACCTCTTTTTAATGAAAAACCAGAAATGACATTCATCAAAGACTTGAGAAGAAGAAGCACCAGCATGAGGGGGAAGCAGAACAAATTTTTCATCGATGGAAGATCACATCACCATTTAAAGATGCGGCTCAACACCAAGTTTGATCGAGAAAGAACCTTCGTGGTCGTCTTCATGGTTTAACAAATCGTCTACAACAGAATGAGGACTAGCTGTTTAAATAAATTGTGGTCGTCAGACTTGGTGAAGTTTTGGCCTCAACTTTGGTTTGGAATCTTCGGTCCGGTTCTAGGATGGTCGGTTAACCTGGGTTTAAACCCGAGAACCGACCCGAACCCGAATCATCTCTAAAATGGGAACCGAAGATCAACCGATTTAGAGGAAATAGGTTCGGTTACGGGTAAAGTCGGTCTCGGTTTTTGGGTATTTTCGGGTAAACCCGATTTATGCTCACCCCTAGTCTAATGTGGTAAAATAACCCATTATTTGCATAATGTGGTAAAATAACCCATTATTTGCATTGTTATGTTTAGCCCAATGGGGTAAAAAATTCCATCGTCTAGACAAAACAGAATCTTCACCAAATTTGGGTTCTATGGCAAATGATGGCAAGCAGACAGTAAAGTAATGGGAAAAATCCATAAAACAAAAGATGACCAAATTCATCAACTAAAATCGAAACCCCAGGGATTTCTCGCGCCACAATGTGTTTTTTGTAACCTCAAATCTCTAGTCAACAATACAAAAACATCTTTCAAATTTTAAAATAAAATTCCAGTGGCCGCGTCCCTGATCACTTGCAATCCTCCTTATGCCTCTGCAAATCTGTTATTCATGATAGAGATACAAAATTAACAACCCTTCATTTCTGCACAAAAAAAAAGTCTTATATTTTACTAAAAAATTCAAGAGTTGGAAACTTTACCCCAACTCAGAGAGTTTCATGTGGGAGACTGCATAGTCGGCAAAGAAAGCATCCTCATCCTGATTCAAAAGAACAAAGAAATAAATTAAGTATCCAAATCCTTATTGCAGCATAAGGGTTGACGGCTTGAAACCATATATGTACTCACAGCAGCGTATTTCTCAACCAAGGGTCGGAACACTGGGTCTTCAAGAAGAGCTTTGTCAGTTGGTAGCTTCAGGAGGCCCTCTTTCTCACCAGCAAGAAGTTCTCTATATACAAGAACTATTTAGGATTTGCACAATAATATAGCAATTATATGAACCAAAAACTAATTCTTACGTGAAGTAGCTGTTGTCAAAGATAAGAGGATTGGGAGTCCATGGTCCTTCAAATCCAGACCGCTCCTTGTGGGCAGCTCCCTATATAAAATTCCACATTATGAATTTTGTTCAACCAAAATGAAACAGATTGAACGAATGTAGTGAAACTAACCAAAGTGTGGCCGCCAGATAGAGTCACGATGTCAATGTCATCAAGACCCATGGTCTTAACAAACACATCCCTCAAGTGGTCATTTCCTGAAACACATGATACATCTTAATTACTTCGTGACATTACTTGGAACAAACAATTAACAACCTGACACAAAAATCAAATTGATCATATCCCAATGCACATGATGAATCTCCACAGTTAAACAAATTTACTAACCCTTAGTTGCATCAGGAAGACGGCCTTCAAGTGGTGGCTCTTCTTTGTCCTGAAGCAATTTAAGTTATACAATTAGGCATACAACATGAAAATTAAAACATTACCGATATTAAGTACGGAAAACTAACCTCCCTTCCTGGATGGAAAGGAACTTCAGGACCTCCAGCAATTTCGACAGCAACAACACCAGCCAACTACAGCACAAGAAAGCTAAATCAGCAAAAAATATGTTAATCAGAAAGCTAAATACAGTAAGAGTAGTTACACAAAAACCAGCTTTACCTGATAGAAATCACCATATGAGAGGTTGGGAAACTGTTCCTTGATCGGCTCTAGTAGTCTGACAGCGATGTCAAGACCATTGTTGGCACCATGGTTCAACTCAGCCTTGTACCTCATGGTACCGAAAGGACCTCCGGTTTTGGTTTTCACATCATAAGTACCAGCAGAGTGCCATCTATACATCAGCATGGACAAGAAAGCCCTTCAGCACATTATCATAAAAGTACATAGCTAACGGCTAACAGCTCAATTCATGCAATCATGCTAAGAAACATTTGTTTTAGAAACTATTTACATCAATACGATTTGAACCTCGAAATCAAGGGGTCAAGGTAACTGCTAAATTACATCCTAAAGCCACAAAAACATACTCATCAACCAGATTAAGGAAACCTACTTATACCAGGCACAACTATTATATATAATAACCAATAACAACCAAATTAAACCGCTGGAGAACGCTTCATTCGTTCCAATATAAAAAATCTACAACAGTAAACTGATTACTCTCTCTACAAGGATTCTAGAAATCAAAACATACAAAGATCAAAACAATATGCACAAAAAAGCCCTAAACTATACAAAAGGGAAACAAAATCTTACGCAAGACGGAGCATCAACGGAGCACATCTCTTGTCAGCAATGAATCCTCTTAGCTTCCTCCTGGCTTTTTCAACAGCCTTCTTGTACTCCTCACTAACACATGGATAGCTCTTTCCCATTGTATTAAAACCTAAACCATCATTTACAAAACAAATAAATAATCATAAACGTCTATAATAAATTAATAATCCTACATCTGAAAACTTTAATTCATACATACACAGTTCGAATCAATCGATCGTCAATCGTATCCAAACATGCATGTTCAACGTTCCAACATCAAATCACACAGATCTTCCAAAATTTCAGCATCAATCGAGATAAAAACAAATAATTACACATTTACCCCTACCTAACTCGAAAAGTCAAACCAGCAAACAAAAAGCCCCAAATTTACCGATTAACAAAAGTCAAAATCCATTTTATAAACACAAAACATAACCAAATTCCTACACAGACTATAAAATGCAACATAAAATCACAAACAATAATAATACACAGACGATCTCTGTTCAATTACGATTCAATAATCATAAACATGTATTTCAATTCTAATAAATTTCCAATTCCCGGACAAAGAAAATTACATCAAGATAACAGGCACGCGGGCAACAAGCTGCGCCGCCACCCCTTTCTAAACATGTTCGATTAAATATATATAAAAAACAGATCGGTAGATAAGTAACTAACCTTAATAATCTGATGATACACAATCGATAAGGTCGAGGACGAGTGATACGAGTGAGCGTGAGGAGGCCACAAGCACTGTCATTTTATAAAGGGGGCTGATTGGAAGAAAAAAAATAGAAGGTTCTAGTGGTTTTGTTATGGCCGTTGGATGGGTGTAATCTGTGGGTCAAGTGTTTAATGAACGGCCAGGATTGATTTGAACGGGTTGGGTGGAAATTGTGGAAAAAAAGGAATTAAAATGGCCGGTTAGGTTCTTGGAGTCGGTAATTAATTGGTCAAAAACCGGGCACAATACCATTTGGTTTGTGTGTGAAAAGTATCCACAATAGAAACATAGGTGAATGGGAGTGAAAAGAACATTAGTCCGTATTATTATTAGTGTGTGTTAAAGTTAAAAAAAAATAAAAATTCAGTCAATCAATTCCATCCAAGACCCGCCCCACGCCATCCCCCCCCTCCACGCCATGGGGAGATGGTGTAACATTAGGTGAAGAGCTCTCCCCCCCCCCCCCCCCCAACCCACACACACCCCCCACATCTTCCCCCCACTCTGTTATGTCTTATGGTGGAGTGGTACCGGGAAGCGATGGAAAGACACTTGATCTTTGTGTTCATATGTTTGACTCCTGATCCCTCCAGGTTTTATCGGTTCGCTGCCGTCGTGCTTTCGGGCCGGTATGCGGGCCGGATTTTTCCTGGAACAGGAAACGGGTGGGCTCGGGGCTCCGTCTGTGCAGGTTGGGCCGCATGATGGAGCTACCTTTCACCAATGGGTGCTGCGTACGAAGTTTCCCGTGCGATTCTTAGTTGGACGTTTAAAAAAAACATAGGTTTATTGTTATACTTTTTTTATTTTGATACATTTAATTATTAATTTGAATAATTTGTGAGTTATTATATCTACTTTTACTGTGTTTGATTATGATATAATTTTAATACTAGGAATCTTCATATGTTAAATTAATATTTAATAAGATCTTTTCAAAATAAAATAGGGTCGGTTGTTTGAGTCTCACTTTATGCAACTTGCTCCAGATAAGCCAGAGTTTTTATCATGTGGCCCTTCGGATGGTGAGTTTTTCCTCGGATGATGGTTGGACAGGGTCATTAGCCCTCTATGTGTTCGTAGGGCATGGGTGGCTTTTCGCCTATGGATATACTTGAATGAATCTATAATCTATAACTTATACTAATAAATCACAAACGATAAACATAACTTCATAGGCAGAGATTCTTTTTTTTTTATATTTGAATATGATAACTTATGACAGAAATTTGTTTCAAATAAGTATTATTATTATTATTATTATTATTATTATTATTCATTAATCATGTATTGGCAAATCATTAATTATGTTGTCATTATTAGATACTTTATTATGTTATATTAGATATTTCAACCCCGGGACACTCCCGGGATAAAAGCTAGTGGATTTATATAGTATTCTGTTGGCCAATAAAAAAAATACTTGCTAAGAGAAACAAACATGATTTATGATTTCTGAAATATAACTATGTAGGTTATGGATAAGCACAAAGTTTATTTGATATAGAGGTACATATTCAAACCAATATGAGAAATCAAAACCGACAAATCGGACCTGAACCAGAACCTATTTGTATTCCTCTCATTTGGAACCAGTAAAAACTGACAATACGGTCAACAAACCGGGTTTGATTTTTTGCTGACCCACCTAACCAGGTTATGACACAAACTGGCTTATTATTCCAAACCGATTTGTACACCTTTAATTAAATACGTATCCAATGTATAATGTATCATTTAAATCATTTCAATAACGAGTTAGTTCATCCTTTATATGTGTCCATATTTATATAAATTATCTGTCAAAATGCATGTCTCACAATAGCATTTAACCTGTGCATCTTATAGGCCATTTTGTTTGATATATGTTTGATTGTATATTTGAACTTAGGTAGCCCTATTAAATATTGGCATTCATGTCCACTATGTCTGGTTACACATTTATTTATTGGAGTACCACCCCTAGTTTTTATCAGGGCATATTCTATGCACCTAATTTTGGTTCTATTAAGTAGTATTGTCACACATGCTTGTTGGCAACATTGGAATTGTATCAACTACAAATAGGGTTATTGCGACTTGTAATTAAGTTTGGGTTTGAGTTGCTTAGAGTTAGGATTTTGATATTACTTTTGTTGAGGGTTTTTATATCGTTGTGAGTTAGGCAGTCAACAATATAAGTGACAATCGCAGCAGTATCGCAGAGAGAGATAAGGTAACAAATAAATAGAAATTATGAAAAGATGTTACATATAAGACAGTGAAGGGACAAATATGTGTAAAATACTCATCGTGTACTTTGTATCGAAACAAGATATATATATATATACATATATTATATAGGGGAGAGATAACGTATAAAGCCCCCTTAACGTAAGAAGCGTAAGAAGCAATCTCAGCCATTAGATTAAGGATGCAGATTAAAAACCCTAACCATACCTGGGTTAAAACAGACGCACTCATCAATTTTCAGACGCACTCATTAAAATTCAGACGCACTCATCAATTTTCAGACGCACTCATTAAAATTCAGACGCACTCATTAAAATTCAGACGCACTCATTAAAAATTCAGACGCACTCATTAAAATTCAGACGCACTCATTAAAAATTTCAGACGCACTCATCAAAAAATTCAGACGCACCCTTTAACACGTTTGGACGCACCCCTTAGATTGTTTGGATGCACCTTAAGAATGATGGACGCACCTTATTGTTCAAAAAAAATGATGTGTGCCACTGTACTTTGGTCCATCTAGCTGTTCTTCTTCCACTCCTTCTTCTAGAAGCTCCATTATTATTACAGTACCCATAAAAGCTTGCAAGTGCAAACCCCCCACCACATCTTTATCTCTTTTCTTTCCATTTCCCAAAATATATTGTGGAGGCCATTTCTGATCGGGTTTCTTCAAAAGAGGAGCTTCAAAAAAATAACACTACCGATATCATATACAGAGATGTCATTGAGGAACTTCTTATCAACGAGACCACCAAACACGACGACCTTTGACTTTCCGATGTTGACTGCGGTGTGGCCACTGATATCAAATTATTAAACGAATAGTTAATCAGATTTGATATTGTTATTATTATTAGTATTATTATTATTATTTCACAGGTATATTTTCTCTTCGTTTGATTCATAGGTAGGTGGTAGGTGGTAGGTGGTGGTAGGTGGTGGTGGTGGTGGTCGTGGTGTTGGTGGTACTGGTGGTGGTCGTGGTGTTGGTTGTGGTTGTCAGATCTAGATTGGTATGTTTTAAAATGAGAATGGGTTAAGATTTGAACAGGGAAGATAGGGTTTATTGTGTTTAACTGTGGTTAGGTGTGGTTAGGTTAGATTGACATGTGTCAATCTCTGGTGGCTTCTTATGCTTCTTATTTTAAGGGGTTTTATACCATATACTTTCTCTATATGGTAGATGATTCTGTAAAAAAAATTGTTTTTGTGATAAGTGTGAGAAAGTTGAAGAATTGACATGTAGTCATCATGCTTTGGATTTAGAAATGATGTTTTAGGTTGTTTTGCAGCCGACCATCAACTATTTGTTTAATCTATTTTGATCTTTCAGAAATATACACACTTTTTACAAGTTTAAAAAATATTACTTTTAACAAGCTCCGTAAATTTTATAGTATCGAAACCAAATAAAAGTTTTCAAAACATACAAATTCTTTAATTTTAAATTTAAAAACTAAACAATGTTTACAACAATTTGCGATAATTTTTTAAGTCTACCAAAGTTGATGGTTGTATTAATTTGTTTTATATCCTAGAAGTGGCATTCATGTGTAAAGGTCGCATGATTTGCATATTTCAAGAACACATTTTCGTTGAATAACCTCATATATTGACAAATGCTTAAACTGCCGAGCTTTTGTTTTCATATCAATTATTAGTTTATTATTTTTTTTGTATGCAACGTCTCCTTCCGAGTGTTCAACGAATCGAATAACGAATTTTCGAATTATTCGAATCGAATTTCTCGAATTTTTAATATTTTTACCTGAATTCGTATTCGATTCGTATTCGCTTAAAATTCAATTTATTCGATTCGAATAAGAAACTCGAATTCGAATCGAATTCGAATAAATTCGATTTAGTTCACATTTACCATAAATAATAAATTGTTTTACTTTTAGTTTTAAAACTAATATAAAATCATTATTTTTAACATATAAAATACAAATCTACAAAATTGATAAACAACAATATGTCAAAAACGGGAATAGTAAAAATAATAGAGAGTATAGTTTATTAGAGTTTTATGATGTATAAGGTAAATATGTAAAATATGGTTATGGTAAAAGTTATAAAGACTATGGATTCTTAGATTTTGACCAAAATTTAGAAGTTATTTTTTCAATGTGTATATTTGTCTATATAATAATGTGTATGAGTGTATATATATTTAAAAAATATACATGTACAGTTTTTATTTGAATTTCGAATCGAATTTAAAATCATAAATTCGTATTCGATTTACTGGACTCGAATTCGAATTGAATCGAATTCTTAATAATCGAATCGAATTCTTGGTAATCGAATCGAACTAACTCGAATTTCGAATTTTTCGAATCCGAATCGAATTCTGAACACCCCTGGGGCGCAACTGCTTTATAACTTTAACTAAAAAAAGACAATATTTTATTCATCTATAATTTAATAATGATATCAACAAATTATTCATGTTAAACTAAAATACCAACATATAATCATGATATAAGACCATCTTCAATGCTACAAGCATCCTTAGGCGCCCTTAACTTCTACGTTATATGCCACAAAATAACCTTACAAATCCTTAAAAACTCTTATTTCATCTCCCACCCTACATATATTCTCACTCTTCTTAATTTCCACCTCATCACTACCCACCACACACAATATTTAAATAAAACATTTTCTTTTTTTACTTTGGACCCACTCATTTGCAAAAACCAATAAAAACCAAGCCCTTTCACAAGGGCTTAGATGCTAAGGACTTTTAAGGACAAAATTTCCCAATGATAAGGATTTGTAAGGACTTCTAAGGGCATCTCTCCAAAGAAAGCATTGAAGATGGTCTAAGATTCACAATAAATCCCACCTGTATCTTATAATGGTTGTAAGTTTTGGAATGTCAAATTAAATTTTTTTTTACTAAATTTTAAGTTTTTTCTTTTATGTTTATACATCATTTTAAGGCATACCAGCATATAAACACGTTTTGCCCTTTAGACCTAACTCAGTTATATTTTTACGTTAATTAATGACACGTGACCTGCACATGAGGATATATCAGTAATTTCCTAACCTAAAGCAAATCCCCCCTATTTAAACGATTACAAACCCTAGACTCAACAACTTCCCCCTGCAATTGATCCCCCCCCCCATTGAATCTAGGGTCCGTCAAGATTTTAAGCATTCGAGATGGTTTTTTTGTAAATGTGGGAAATAAGCAATTATCCTCACATCATGGACACCAAAAAACCCATGCCGTCGATTCTATGCTTGTAATCAGGTAAGTAATTGTGATTTTCATCTGCTGACCCCTAAAATGTCGTCTCTAACATCTGGATTCGTATAATAAGGCCCAAATTGTGGATTCATTTCTTGGGTCGAGAAAAATAGGTGTCAAACATGCACATACACCATTCCAGGTTTGGTAAGGGCTAAGAACAGGCTGGAATCGATGAATTGGAATCTTGAAATGTCTAACAGGGTGCTTGAACTCAAATTCGAATAAAGTGAAGCTAAAAGGAAGTTTATGAAGAATAATTTGGTTCTTAGTTGGATGGGTTTTGTTATCAATGTAATGTTTAATAAGAGATGATGTATGAAGATGTGTAGTTTATGTTTGATATATGTAATGTTTATGATCAATGAAAGTAAAAAAAGCACACATTTTGGAATGCATAAAAGTTGTTTCATTTAACCTATACTTACAAAGTTACAATGATACTACAAATTAACCCATTATTGACAAATATACTACAAATTGACAAATATAAAACTGACCCATATTGACCCATTATGAACTGCAAAAACTGTTTTATTTGACCCATTGTTAAGTGACCACTCATATTTGACCCATTGTTAAGTGTCCACCCATATTGACTGTATTTGTGATATTTGCACGTTTGACTTTATTGTATTTACATTTATAGCTCTCGTACTTTGATCGTTTTGAATTTTAATAAAAGCTTGAAATGCGTTGATCGTTACAACTTTATGTGGGTTGTACTTCATTGTTAATCGTAACACATGTATTGAATCATAACTTGACCATGCTGTGTTTGGACGTTTAGGCGAATCTTATCATTTTACATTTTATTGTGATCTTTTACATTTTTTTAAATATATATAAATTCAAATGTATATTAAATTTATCGAAAGAATTTAGGAAAACGTTAAAGTTTTAAGTTGGGAAGTTAGAAAACATAAAGAAAATTATGTAAAGTTTATAAATGTTATAAAAAAATAAGTTTGTAAGTTTTAAAAACTTTTTAGTTAGTTAAAGTTAACATTGGTTAAGTTTATATAAAAGAAAACTAATTTAATTATAATAGAATTCTAACCAAACTAACATGAGGGCCACTTCTTCTATATTACGAAAGTTCAAAAATCAAAAAGTCCCTCCCTCTCTGTTCACGGTTTTTTTGCCGGATTCCGGTCGATCTCCTGGGGGATTAAAAACCCATTTTCGAACACTTAAACTCATTTTTATTATTACCCAAACGTTTCTCCACTTAATTGCAATAAATTCCTAACATAAAATCAGTCTTTAACGCATGTTTGATTGAGATTGAAGTCGAGTTATGGTGTGAAATGGCCGACTCGTTTTAGCCAAACATCTATATAAATCAATCCTTCTAATTAGGGCTGTAAACGAACCAAACGAACACGAACAAGGCCTTGTTCGTGTTCGTTTGTTAAGAAATTAACGTGTTTGCAAACTGGTCATGAACACTTACCGAACGAGATTTTTTGTTCGTGTTTGTTTGTTGAGAAAATAACGTGTTCACGAACTGTTCATGAACACTTACCGAACGAGATTTTTGTTCGTGTTCGCTTGTATTTATTTGCTAAATTTAGGTGTCAGCCAAAAACGAACACAAACAAACACAAATGAATGTAAACGAACACAAATAGGCATTACTGAACAAAATCGAGCACAAACTAGCACATTAAATTATGAAAATTCGCATTTTTCATCGCTAACATTGTCTGCCCAGAATATACTAATCAAATTATCCAAATATACGTGACATAATCTTGATCACATAATGTCTTATAAAAACACAGGTATCATATTAAACTTGAAATTCTCGTTTAATCCACAAAAAATAACAGTTAATCAAAATAGTTAAAGTAGTATTAACATGTGATACACTAATATATGTTAAATAATCTACCACATGGAAATTTGAAATACTTAAATTAAATATAAAAATTAAAAACCCTAATGAACTATCGAACAAGAACAAACATACACGAACACGTTACCGAACGTTCATGAACATAAACGAACGAACGCGACCTATGTTCATGTTCGTTTGTTTAGCTAAACGAACGAAATTTTTTGTTTGTGTTCATTCATTTATTAAACGAACGAACACAAACGAACTTCCCGCCGAACAGTTCACAAACTGTTCGCCAAACGTTTGGCTTGTTTACAGCCCTACTTCTAATCTAGTTTCTGGTCATGGTGAGTGACTATGGATTGGGTGTTTGGGATCAAGATTGAAGACTGAGATTGAAGATTACTAAGCATGTGTGTGAGATTTTGTCGAAGTATCTTTATAATGAAACTGATCATTCGTTGCTGATTAGTTGAAGATTGAACCTTATCATATGCCTGTTACTTTGGAGATTATTAATCAGGCGTAATTCTTCATAGGCTTATGTGTGGTTTTGTCTTTTGAGAAAGTATATATTTTTTTACAAGAAATGGACCTAGAAGTTTTATGTCAATTTATCATTGTTATTTCTGTTGTCTAATCAAGATGTTTTGAATGGTATCTATCAGCTTTACTTATCTTTATATGAAACAACCTGCTTTTTTATTAGTTTATGATTTGTGCAGACGGAGTAGTGGATCAGAGAATATGAGAAGTTGCTTCATCTTGCTAAGCTCATGCCTACTCAGTGGAGAGCAACTCCTTCAATTGTTGGCCATACCCTTTCTAAGTGTCTTGAGCGTTATGAAAAACACCTTGATGCGGCTTGTGCAAAAGATTAAATTATCAAAAGTACAATTCTCATCACAAAGTATCAAATTAGGTCTACATTAATATAGTAATGAGTAATGAGAATTACTTGCTTTTTCTATTTCAGATGGATCACGTATTTCTTTCACGCATATGTTCTAAAATTGCTGTTGGGTTACCAGAATACCAGGTTTGTTCATTTTTCTTAAGATTGCTTATTTATTTCTTATATCTATATATTATTTATTTTTTAAGCCTGAAAACTATTTTTTATGATATTCTTTGTTTTATTAGGGCAATATGGCCAGTGTACTCGAAGGGACATTTGAGCAAACATTTTCATTGAACTAGCGATAAAATTGAATAACAATTACCTGTAAGTAATTTTTAGCTTTGTAATTATTAATGACTTTGATTTTCGTACTGCACAGTTAAATAATCAAAACTTCACTTTTGTTGTTGCAGAAAGTTTATTACTTTGTTACAATTATGTATGTGGTTACTGATGTGTGCCTACATGTGGATTTTGAGCTATTAGTAGCGTGCACATTGTTTAGCTATAATAATATGTGATGGTTATAAGAAGCTAAAGAAGTTTATGTGAAACTGTGCAAGTCGTCATCTTCTTGTAGTGCCATTTTTTTATTTTGGTTTGATCTGGTTAGTAAACTCCTATGTTAATCTCCAAGCCTATTAAACATTATACGCTATCCGCTACGTATTATTATTTGTTATCTATTCCAAATTTGCAGGTATGTATTCATGTCACTCATGTTCCTAGGTTATTGTTAACTTCCCACATACTTCTTTATTATATCATTAGACACATTGTTATACTCATGTAATAGAGTATTCAACTAATGCCAACTTCATATCTTATGAATTATGATCTCTTCTTTTTTTATTTGCAGGATGCCTCTCAATGGAGAAATTTCCGCAACATTTCACTAATTTTACTTATGTTCTTGGAATTTCTACATTCACTGTTGATATTCTGAGGGCCTTTTATTACTTAGTAGAAGAGGGAATGTCCATTGTTTAGCTTCTGATTTCATTGGCGTAGTTGTCATATCTACATGGAACATTGTACATCTTCTATTTAGTGTTTGTTTTATTTTAAAACAAAGGATCTAGAAAATCTGAACATTTCACATGTTTCATATATAGATCAGACATGGATATATTTTGTGTATTTACAACCTTATATAATTGGAAGTGCATATGCTCAACGTCCATTTTTAATATGAATTTCAGTTTTTGAAGTTAGAAAAGTAACTCATTTGACACTTAAAAGTCAAATGTGGTTTTTATTTGGACACACATCATGAAGCCTTATAGTTGGTATTCAGATTTGTATTTATGGTTTGGTCCAACTTATTTCATACCAATGTAGCATCATTCTTATCTTAATCGTATCAACCAATTTCCTTGCAGTTAAAGTGAAGTCAGATTCATGCTTGGTAATGTAACTGTCAATTTCTATTATGCGTTTAAGATTTTATTTACTTAGAATTTTCATCTTCATTTACATGTCGTTTAAATATAATATGACTGCTTCATTACATTATTTGTTTTTTAATGACGCCAAATCAAACATTGCATAATTCATATATCATTTATTGTGTAACATTAAACTTTTTTTATTTTCCAAATAACCCAAATTCATAGAAATTTGTAATACATAATTAAAACTTGCATATTACAATCTTTACAAAATAACTTTCTCATTTGACTCGGGGATGCACCGTGTGTATACACGGGTCTCTAACCTAGTATTGTAAATGAGAAATTATTTATGCATTAACACTTGTACCAAATGCAAAAACAATGTATTTATGTGTCTTAAAATTAAATGAAAATTACTATGTTGCCCATCTAGAACCCATTATATAGAAGTATAGATATAGATATAGATATAGATATAGATATAGATATAGATATAGATAATAAAGATAATCATCACTAAAATCACATATTTGTTGAGTTGTTAATGTTTAGTAAGAGATCATACAATCTAAGTGAATTAAAGTATCTACTCATGCTAGTTACAAGAACACCTGAGTAACTTGCAAATTCGAGATGGAATATAGTTAGAATAGAATAGAATAGAATGTGCCAAACCGAAATCAAATGTATATTGGGTTGTAAGTCACCAAAACCTTCCTTAAAGAGTTGATTACCTTCTTCCAGGCGCTATTGTGAGTAGGGTTTTGGTCTAAAAGTTGATGCAAAAGAGCAAAATTTTTGTTTAACAGCCTAATCTGACCTCAAATAGGCAGTATCATTTATGTTTGATACAGCCGTATCCCTTTTTTTTTCACATGATTGTATAACTTCAGCATATGACCATATTCCTTTTGTATGGTCGCTTTCTTTCTAAAATGCTCAATTGCTCATCTACTAGTTGAATACTTTTATACATGCTCTTTCCTCGGTCTTTTTGGTTATTCGTTATTCTTTGTTCTTTTCCATTACCATGTGAGACATTATACATGCAAATCAAATATGAAATTATTAAATTTCATATTTAATATATCGGTGTATAAAATCATCAGAATTACAAGTACATTAGTATATGAAATATGTATACCTAAATAATGAATGTACATCACCTAATGTTTGTTGCAGTTTTTGTTAATTTATAATCATCATAAATTTTGTAGCAGGAGAGCAATTTTAGGCACCAGGTTTTGGGCTTCAAGCTTAATGATTGACGAAGGGCCCAATAAGGCATGTATTTTTTAATGTTATGTTGTTGAGGGGTTTTTAAAGTTATCAATTTTTTTGTTTTGATGTTTTTGGTCGAGACCGAAAACCGAACCTATCAAAAGTCAAGAAGTTCAACACGAACCGAAACCCGAATTCGAATTCAGTTTGGCTTTCGACCAAATAAACATCTCATATTATTTTTTTTTTTTTTTTTGTAAACAATGACCATCATTTGTTATTGGATTGTGTTGAGCTAAAGCTGTTGTTAGATTAGCTTACATGACAAAACTTAAATAACCATGATACAGCCCAGGCCCAATCAAAAGCCCAACCAACTGATGACTCGGCCCAGGCAGGAAGGCCCAAACGAGAAGTCTAAGAGACCAACTCGATTTACTGTTTAATTGTTTTAGAAATTATTTCATTCAGTATTTATTGTTTTGTTTATCTAGTTGTTGACTTGGTTTAGTAGTAGTTGTGCATGACTCTTTTAGAGGAGATCATGGCCTAAGAATAAGGGATGTGACATGGTGAACATGCTTTAGTGGGATGGTGAACATGTAACCTCATTTAGTATTTAAGTTATGTTTGTGTTAATAAAAAAAATCAAAAAATTGCTCCAACAAAGTTGCTCCTTCTTCATCTAAATTTCTATCCTATCATTGGTGCTTTCATTGACCAACTCACCTTGCATGGCCCCTCACAACAACTCCACCTCCGACGACCAACAACCATCCTTAGCAGAATTACTACAACAACTCATAACCAATTCCGTAGCCGCATCAACCCAACAAGCCTCCCAACTCCAAAACTTAATTGACGAGACTCGCACACTACACACTAAACTCGACCACCAAGCCAACGTCCTAACTACTATGTCCAACAAATTAACATCCGAACCCTTCTCCGGCCTCAAACTTAAACCCTCCACCGTCCTCGTCCGGTTCACCATTACTAACCAGCACCAATCAAAACCATGCACGTACACCGAAAATCACCCTACCGCTTTTCGACGGATCCAACCCACTCGGATGGATTTTTCAAGCTGAGAACTTCTTCTCATATTACCAAACACCAATCACCGAACGTGTTTCACTAGCCATTTTTTACTTTATTGGTGACGCCTTAGCGTGGTACCAAAACCTTGCCAACAACGACCTTCTTCCATCGTGGACGAACTTCAAACGAGAAGTGGAAAGGCGTTTTGGTCCTCCGGCTTATGAGGATCATGAGGCAGCCCTTTTCAAACTCTCTCAAACCACTACAGTTGCCGCCTACCTCACCGACTTTGAACGCATAAGTAATCGCGTCTCAGGTCTCAATCAATAAGCACTCCGTAGTTGTTTCATTTCGGTTTTGAAGCCAGAAATTCGAAATGAGTTGGTCGTTATCCGTCCAAATACTCTTTACGAAGCCATAGGCTTGGCTAAAGCAGTTGAGGACAAAGTCTCACATACCTTCAAAACAACCACATCGAAATTCTCCTACCACCCAAAAACTACTCCAGTAGCCTCAAACACACTCCTCAACAAACCACAACTAATTCTCTTAATTCCTTGCCTCATCTTTTGCCTACACCCACCAAACAAACAACCACCCTTCCCTTTACGAAGCTTTCTGTTGCGGCTATTCAACAAAGGCGCAAAGAAGGTTTATGTTTTAATTGTCTAGAAAGGTATTTCCCAGGTCACAAATGTTGCCTACCCCAATTCCTACTAATCTTCGACAACGACGACAGGGATGAACCCATTGAACCAGAAACCAACCCAATCGAACCGATGCCAATCACAACTCCAAACCCTCCACAAATGTTATCCCTTTCGGATGCTGCATACTTCGGTTTCATGTCGTCACAAACACTTCGTGCCACCGGTTACATTAATGGGACATCCGGTTACAGTACTCATCGATTGTGGCAGCACTCACAACATCATCAACCCTGGGCTCGCAAAACTTTTGCAACTCACCATCACACCTATTCCACAATTCAAAGTTATGGACGGCAACGGCGAATTCATTCAATGCGACGTTGGTCATTTTTCAGGTTCAAAAATCTTCCTTTCAAGATCCGTTTTATATCTTACCGGTAGAAGGAACGGATATTGTATTGGGCGTAACATGGTTAGCATCCCTCGGTCGCCTCTGGGCCGACTTTTCGATTCCAGAAATCGCTTTCAAAAAGGACGAGATTGATCATACCATTCGTGGAGAGTCCATCAACCGTATTTGCACACCAAGCTCATTGTCCACCCTTTTACGCCATAACTCCATTGCTTCCTTGCACACCCTAATAGTCGTAACCAAACCTTCATCACCACATGAGCCATTACAACCTGCTGAAAACAATGATCCTACCATAACCAATATTCTTCGATAATTCCACACTTTATTCCAAGAACCACAACACCTTCCACCAAACCGATTTCACGACCATCACATACCATTAACAAACGAATCCACAACCGTAAATGTCAAACCTTACCGCTACCCACACTACCAAAAACAAGTTATGTCACAACTTATTTCCGAAATGCTCCACAATGGCATAATCCAACCGAGTCAAAGTCCCTTTTCCTCACCGGTACTTTTGGTAAAAAAGAAAGATGGTTCATGGCGATTTTGCGTTGACTATCGAGCTTTGAACGCAGCAACTGTCCGAGACCGTTTTCCAATTCCTACAATCGATGAACTTCTCGATGAACTTCATGGGCAACAATCTTTTCCAAAATTGATTTATGATCGGGATACCACCAAATCCGGGTCGCTCAACAGGACGTTCACAAAACGGCGGTTCTGTAACATTACGTATTTTTTCGCAATAAATTGGTTTTAATTTTTTGGGATAACTTTATTAAATAGTAATCAAGTTTTAGACTTGTTCTAATTAGGTCACTGATAAAAAAAATTGTTCCAATCAGGTCACTTAAGTTTCGTTTGATGTTTCAATCCTAGATATTTTACTTAAACAGAAGGTCATCCGTCCTACGTGACATTTATTTAGTTTTTTTAAATATGTTGACATGGCTCATAAATGTTAACATAGTTAGAAAATTGCAAAATGTTTTCTAAAAGTTGTGAAAATTAAAAAAAATGGGAAAAATAAAAAAAAATTGCAAAAAGGAGAAATTAAAAATGGCAAAAAATTAGTTTGTTTAAAAATTTTGAGAAAATATCACGAGGTGAATTTATAATCTATTCAATCGAAACATTAAAAACGATCAACCTTCTGAAAAAAAAAAAAACAAGTTAGACAAAAATTGCTTACTGTTTGATTTTTTGTTTTTACATTATTACATAAATCACTGCTAATTTAAAAGCTACGATGTGTTAAAATTTGTAGAAACTGCTTGTGGTAAGGCAAGAAATCTTGATAGTTTGAATGTTTATTTCAATTTATTTCTATAATTATTTCTCTACATGTTAAAAAAAAATATTTAAATAAATGTCATATAGAATAATTTACCTGCTATTCAGGTAAATTATATAGGTTTGAAACATAAAACAAACTTTAATGACTTAAATGGAACAAAGTTTTTAATGAGTGACCTGATTGAAACACTCTTAAAACTTGATTACTATTCAGTGAAATATTCCCTAATTTTTTCCCCCAAATTTATCTAATTTTCGCCCACTTTCCCGTGCTTTATTTTACCCATTTTAAGCTCACAAAATTGTTCCATTAATAATAATAATAATACATTTTTAGATTCATAAGCGTTTATAAATTTTGGGTATGTTTAGCAAAACTAGCTGGTAGCTGCAAGCTGTTAGCTGGAAGCTGGTAGCTGGAAGCTTTTTAAATATATTTTGGTGTTTGGCAGAGTAGCTGGAGCTTTTTAATAAAATGTATAAAATGACCAAAATAGACATAATTAAAAACTTGTAAAGAAGATTTTTATTTTATTTTTAAAATAGAATGGATATTTGTGTCATTTACTAATTAAAAGCTTGTAGCTAGTAGAGCTTTTTCTTAAAAGCTACTACTAGTAGCTTTTCACTATAGAGCTTTTTCTCAAATCTAAAAGCTTCTAGCTCCTTCAATCAAACAAGGTTTTTTATAGAGTATGAGTTTTTTCTTAAAAGCTTGAAGCTTCTAAAAGCTCTTAAAATCTCTTTGCCAAACATACCCTTTGTGTGATAAAAACATTTAAAAGCTTAAGTTCTACACTATATTTCCACTTAGAGTAACATTTTTTTATACAAAACATCTATGATATAAAATTTTTATATAAAAAATGCTTGTGCCAGGTTTTGAACCCGGGTGAATGACCGGGTTGAACAACACAACCACTAGGCCACTTAATGTGTTTTGATGTAATTTAGGATATGATTAAATATAAACAGACTGTAAAAACGAAAGTCATGATTCAAACCCAATCAAAAACCTTTGACCGCATAATTGAGTTAAGTTTGGAAACCAAAATCGTTTTAAATGCTGCAGACTTGGCCGACACTCAATTCCATGTTGAATCCTATGCAAAATCGATCCATTACAGCTTAAATCATTGCTAATTTGTTCAAAATTAACGCGTATATCATTAAAGGATAGGTCAAACTTCCAATTCGATTAACACTCTCTGATGCATGGAAACGGCAAAGAGGCATCGTCCCCCGTACCCGAAACTCCCAGGGGACGGAAACGCCAACGGGGACGCCTGGAAACGTTTCTTGGCCGTTTCTTGACCGCTTCCGTAAGTCAACGATGTTTCTTGTACCGATTCCAAATTTGGGGACGTTTTTTTAAAGGTTGAAGCCGGAATTCCGACGAGAATAAAAATAAAAATAGAAGGAATTATTTGATTAAATCGGTAGCTGTGACTATGAATATGCTTTGTGGATGTTTTCGGAACTATGGCTACAACTTTCAGAAAGTGTAAAAGGTTGAAGAAGATGGAAGGAGGTGGCGGCTGATATTATAAAGGGTAATCTTTTTTACGGTATATAAGTTTTAAGAATTTTAACATTTAATCCCCTATCTTTCACTACTTTACATTTATTACCTAAATTTGTTAATTTTCATTAAAAGGTATGAATTTTGAAGTTTAGATCAACGTATGAATATATTTTGGGGTTTGTGGTACATTATCTATAATATATATATATATATTTATGTATTTATTTCCGTACCCGTTTCTTGATTTTTCTAGTTTTGTCGTTTCCCGTTCCCATACCCGTACCTGTTTCTCATTCCCGTACCGGTTCCCGTGCAACATAGATTAACAGACATGTAATACTATAAATCGAACCTACCTAGATGACATAAACCATCCGAAAATCACAAAAACTCTCTCAATTTTCTCTTAGTTTCGCCATAATTTGCAAATTCGAGGCTTCTTGACTTTCTTTTGACCTAAAGCAATATCAACTAGTAATGTATGAATCGATTCTCTATTTCTGTATGATAATCGACCCTTTTTAGATAATAACCCTATGATTACTTTGTTTTATCTTTTTGCCATTCTAAAAAAATAACAAAACACGTTATAAAATTTTGAATATATCAGTGCTATGTGTTTGTTTTTTTATTTATTTGTTTCTTTACCATAACAAGCCGAACTGATATCATCCAAACAACAAATAGAGTGTTTTTATTTTATTTTTTGTAATTGTAATCCATAATGAGTGATGATACCATGACAAAACAAACAAGTATTGTCCAAACAACATCAATATTGATGTCGATATATGTTTTTATGATTTTGGATCGATGTAAAACATGTGTCGATTGCTACATCGATATTAGATATCACACCAATATTGTAACGAAATAAACCGATATAGACCAAATACCCGCAGCGTAGCACAGTAGTCCCACTCAGTTCGATATAAAATTGAATTGTTAGAATAATGAACACCTATGTTTTTTAAGGCTGTTGGGCCGGTAGCTATCTCAATTGGGTTTCATGTATTCTATATTTCTATAGGTTTGGGTTTGGTGCTCCTTTGATTTGGTATTCACGGGCCTTGTTTTGTGTAGTCTTCGTTTTGGGCTCATTGTGTGCTTTTATTACGGGGATTCTTAAATTCTTATTTACATTATACTATCACTAGATTGTATACCGGGAACGTCTTAGGGTTGAGAAATCTAATATGACATATCAATTTTACATATGAAATAGAATGATGCGCTTTACAATTACATGCAGGAAAGCTTCGGGTAGCACCTAACAAAAAACAATTAAGAATGTATCTCCAATGTTAACGCCTAACCTTAAACAATGTAATACCTAACCTAAAACAATGTACAACTCCAATGCTAATACATGTTGAAAATAGAATTCATATTTACTGATTTAAACATAATTAGTGACTTGTCTATACATAATTAATGAATTACCTGAACAGTTTGCGGTTTTTTTCATGTATGAACAAAACCCCACAAAAAATTGTCGTTTTCTTCACCGTTTTTTATATAGCACTATGGTAGTCGTTAGAAGGATAATAAAATGCTCGTGAATTTGGTGTAATTTTTTTCTTTAAAAAAATTCGTATATAAAAGATATTAACGTTTAAAAATAATGGAAGAAAACATGAGAGTGAAATATTCAATTTTGTTTCTATTTTGTTTTTCCTAAAATCAAATAATGTCAGATGGCATGCCACATAGCACACTCAAGTGAAGGACATCCTCTTAAAATACCATGTAGGACTTATTGTTTTCAATTATTATAATAGATTGATAAGTGATATATGATTTATCTAAAAACATGGGTAGCTTGTAAAGTATCAAAATCTACACCATTGATGCTTCATGTTAGAACTTGACACACATGGCCTTTAATACAGTAGAACGTTTAAAAGTTTATAAAATGCTTAAATTTATCCTCTTACCCTTTTTTCTATGTCTCTATTACCTTATTAAGGACTAAAGGTGTATAATAAGGTAATTTTACACAATTTTTCAAATGGGAATTGAAAGGTCTCTTCACAAATCTTCAATCTTTGGTCATTTTGTTCTCTTTATGCCCCTTGCGTACAATCTATAATGCTCATTGTATAGGTTTACAATACACACTCCATATCCATCTCATCATGTAATCCCCTTCATAACACCCAATAAAACCCCTTTTCAATTTCAATAAAACCTATGCTCTTCATTGACTCCTTTATTGTTATTTACATTAGAAGACCAAACCTAGATATAACCCACAATTATCAATGAAAGCTCAATATGATTTCCCATCTTCTCCAACATTTATATTTGTCTCTAGGTAACTCTTTTAACCTAACTGAAATTGTATTTACTCAAATCATAATCATTATTCTGTGTCTATTTTTGTCATGGTATAGTGATAACATCAGTGTTGCTGCTTTAGGTCTTCTCTGTCAATAATTATTAATGTTTAATATTTTTTTATTATTCCTGTCATATAGTTCTTTTTGTTATTATATACTATTATTGAATGTTGCTGACTTATTGTTACCATTAATTTGTTCTTATTCAAAGGTTTATGTTTGTGTAATATTTTGTTTTATTTTCTTTTCATAATATTGTACCTCATTCTTGATTTTACAACAAATTCTTGGTTCTCTATTTTGTTATTTGTTTAAGTTAATAAAATCGTAATATTTTTTTTATAGGTGTTATTTATAAAACAGATTGTTACAAGACATTATTACATTTGCCATGGTTACTTATCTTCTTACCTTCCTCTACAATTTTAGGTAATTTCTAACTTTTCTTAACCTTTTGAATCCTATTAGTTTGATGCTTTCGTTGTAAAAATAACCTACAAATTGTTTATATTTTGAAGTGATTTATATTATATTCAAGTTCTTGAATCTTGTCATTTAATAAAGTGACTTTGTAGTTTTAGTTATATGTTATAGTTTTAAGCTAACAAAAATAATGTATACAGTTATAAGATCGGGTTGAGTTTCACTTTTTTTACATCTACTTTACTTAACTAATATGTATTTTTTTGTTCTAAAGTTTCATTAGTAAAAAGTACCTTGCTATCAAAGTAAACTCAAATAATAAGAGATCAATAATGTTCAAGTTGTTTTCAATTTTTATTAATCCATATATTATGAGCTAACAATGAGGATGAGGATGCTGAAATGTTGAGGCACAATAATCGAGGCATTACCTTGGAGCACCACACAATCATTTTCAGTTCGAAAGGTAATCCTGAAATTTTTATGAACTATATTCGTAATATGGAACTTAATAGGTAAATAATTTTTTGATTATAACAGAAGTATTCGTCGATTTACCGTCTTTTTTTTTGTATCACAGCAAGACGAGACTGCAGTTACAAAAGAATCGGCGCCACAATAAGACACGTGGTGGATTTTTGGTTTTGAGAAGACATGCTAATGAATGCCTTCATCCATTGGTTAGTAGCTTATTTGAGAGGATTGTGTTATGGCTTTAGTTTTTCAAACCCATCCATAGGTTGGATTGGTTCATCTATGGGCTAAAATTCTAAAACTGAATTTATAACGGATGTTTGGGTTTTAGTTTTTCATAACGGATCCATTTCAGTTATAGATGGCTTGGTTAATTTTGTTAGTATACAAGATGGTTTGGTTGACCATCAGTTAATCGTTGGCTTTGTACATGGATGAATTTAAGATGATTTCAACAAAGTTGTTAGCAAAGCTTTTCATTTATAAAGGAGAATAAATGATAACTAATATCATTGCTATAAAAAGATTATTCTGGCATAACCTCACTTATAAAATAAATACAAATATAAAGCTGCTTTTACTGTTGGTTTGGTTCTCTTATTTATTCACACCTAACCATAATCAAACCATAGATATTTGTTTTCAAGAAAGTCGTTACCGAAACATTGGAATATGAGGCAGTTTATATTTCGGCTAAATGTTTTTGGTTATTTGGGTTATGGTTCGGTTACTCTTCTGATCACCCCTAATTTGTATTGGTGGTGATTTGTGTTTTTCTTGTTCTTTTTGGGCAGGACATGTCTAAGCAACCCCAACCCCGGAACTGGTGGCTAAAGATTTACACTAAAGTTAATGGTGGTTTAGGCACATATTCCGGGGTAGGCTAAAATGCACATTTATGTAGGTCCCAACACTAAAGGTTGGTTAGAATATACAAACACCCGGTGTTTGCCTTTTGCTTCAGTCGGAGAACATGCAAATCCTATTTCAAATGTGGTGCTGAAGTGTTATGGTAAGTCCTCATTTAATTTTGTACACGACATGTTGGTAATCGGACACAGCGGTTTTAGGAAACCAGTGGTCTCATGTGATATCCACATTCTTGTTTTTATGGGAAGCAGAAGAAGTGGATGATGATGGTTCCGCCAAAAAAAGTGAAACACCAAACAAAGTTGAGTAATTTAGGGCTCACTGAGATGAAGAGAAAAACTAAAGTCGCTTTCTCATTTCGAATAAGAACCCCAAAAATGAAACAAAAGGCATCAGCGCATACCTGCATAAATAGAAGAAGTCGTAACTGCATCAAAGCAATAAACTCCTGCAATAAAGATTGTAAATACAATTAGAATGAAGCTACTTTCTTCAACAACAATGGATGCAAAGTAAAAGGTATTTAACATTTAGATACCATATAAAGCATAGATGCGAAGGGTCAACATATTAGCAAGCATAGTCAACTACCAAGATCCTTTAAACCAAACATTGCAATCGCCCTTCATAAAAAAGGTCTCAATCAGGTATTTGCACTAAAATAATAAAGAACAACCTAACAACAGTACAACACATTTTCTACAAGTATAAAACTCTATTTAACCACCTAATACTGAACCTCATCAAACCAGGAAAAAGGGTGAAGATTAGGGAGACACAACACTATTCTTAAACACATTTATGCCAACCCAACGAAGAAAGTAATGTTTAGCCTAAATCCTCAATAACATATAACAAAAACTTAGTACCTTCATAGTGATCCTACTTTGCACGCTTACGCTTCCTTCAAGTGATCAGCCAACAAAAGCAACTGGAAAAACAACCAAAACATAAACAAAATATTCATTTAATATTCAAAATACTCTTGATTTTCGATAGCTATTAGTTAGTACCTTTATGGTGACACTACTTGCCACGATTATTATAAGTGAGCAACCAACAAAAGCACCCGGAAAAACAACCAAACATTCATTTAATTTTCAAAATATTGTTACAAATGTTGAAGCCACTACCAAAAGCAATTTTCATTGTAAACACCAACACATACCAAAAAAACAGAAAACAGCTTGAAAAGAGGTAGTTAAGCAACACTTTTTAAGAAATAAAGCTTTATTCCAATTTCGCTAATTATTATAAATCACTTCTATTAGACTCATCCTCATCTGCACGCTGATTCTTACTGCAACTCAAATCCAAACAAAGACAAAATCAACATAAGATTAGTCAACAACACAACAATTAGACTCCAGACACGGATCCAATCAAACAAATCAACGAAACCCATTAAAAAGAAACTATCTAAACTCAAAAACATCATCTAGTGAAGATGAGATTAACAAAAAAACCAACGAAATTGACAGACGTTTAGTATTGAAGAAGAAATTGTACATCAAAAAAATAGATATATGGTGCGTAGCAAATTTCTCGAACCACCCAGTTCTGGTACGGTAACAAAGTTAATAGAACGGTTGTCATCCGCGGTGGTCGGTTATCGCTCTAAAGTGTCACTGGGGGTTTCGGCTACTTGCGTCCTCTTTCTCTGACCCCTCTCTCTGCTACACCTGCTTTCTCTAAAGTTTCTAAAAATGGTGAAAGTTTGGTGGGGTGTGGAAGAAGATAAAGGATGAGTAGAGGTGTATATGAGAGAGAGAGAGAGAGAGAGAGAGGGTGTTGTACTGTCAAAAAAGGAGAGACTAAAAGCAGGTGTAAAGCAAAGAAGTGTGTTAAAGCTTTCATACACCCCAGTTGTAGAGAAGCAAAAAAAAAAAAAATGAATCGAGGGGGTCAAACCCAGGTAGAAAGAACAACAACACAACATGTGAACCAACTGTGTTGGAAACAGATCTGTTAAGTCTAACGAAACAACAAAACTAAATAATGTTAAAACAGTAGGACACAACATAAAAAAAATCAATCGGCTACTGCCACTTGACAACAACACTATTCATGGTCATTGTAAAATTATATATAAGGTAATGTTAGGTATACGCACGCGGAAGCAACACACACACAAACGATTAATCTGCAGAAAATAAACGAACACGAGAACACAAGGATTTACGTGGTTCGGTCAGCTGACCTACGTCCACGGGCTGCAACCAAGATATTTTATTATTGCTTTCTGCCTCACTCGTGATGATGAATTACAAGTACAAGATGCCTATTTATAATTATAGATTAGGGTTTACAACTTAATCCCCAAGAAAACTAATAATGGGCTAATTAAATAAAACGGGCTAGGTCTTCAATTTAATTGGTCTGCCACTTATTGTCTTCTAATCTGAGCCCAAATCAAGTCTCCACAAACCCAATAATCTCCCACTTGGAGGCTTGATAATCTTCAAACTGCCATCCGCTGTGACCTTGTACCTCTTGTAATCTTCCTCGTTTTCCTGGTTGCAGCGGCCTTCTCATCAGTTAACCTGAAGGCCCGTTGAAGCTCCCCCGAGCTCTAACACATCAGTCATGGCTATGTCTGCCGCTGACCCATTCTCTGTCTCTACCGGCTTCCACTGACACGAACTGCCGGATCCTGAAACACCCTGAGAATAAACACTCTCCGAATAAAGCAGATAATCACCTGGAGAGACTTTGACAGCTGGAATATTGGTTCTCTTAACCCATTGTCGTCTAGTAACTCTGACTGAAGCACAACCCATGCTCCCACTGTCACGAAAACCCCTGACTGGTAGTTCTGAACCTTTCCTAGCACGCTCAACCTGAATCTTACCTGTGGCTCTGGGTTTATCATCTGCAAAACAAACCTTCTTCTGCCCACAAGACTCTGTGAACCCGACTTTGTTTCTCTTCTGAACTGGGACGGTCACTCCCTCAGACGGTACACTAACCATGTAAAGCGAACCCCGCTTTCTTCCTCGAGCTATGACAAGATTTCCCTTGATAACTTTCCACTGCCCGTTCCCGAATTTAACCTCATGTCCCTGTTCATCCAACTGCCCCACTGAAATCAACTGTTTCTTCAATCTTGGAATCACCCTGACATCCTTCAAAGTCCATGAACCGGCTGAAGTTACTATATCCATATCACCCATGCCCGTAACATCAAGAACATCATTGTTCGCCAGTCTTACCTTACCAAAGTCACCTTTCTTCAAATTCCGCAATGCTTCAGTGTTGTGGGTAGCGTGAAATGAAACACCAGAATCCATGACCCAGGAATCCGCATAACTCTCTACACTACATATTAATGCGTCATCATCTGAGCAGTCTGATGTAGTGTTAACTTCTTTCTTCTCGTTTCGACATTGATTCCTAAAATGTCCAACCTCTTTGCAGTTCCAACAGGTTACATCACCTCGATCCCTAGACTGACTCCTCATTCCGTTCTTACTCCCACTACCTCTGTTATTCTTCCTTCCTCTGCCAACATTCAGTAATTCACTTGATGATCCACCTAAATTTCTTCGTCTCACATCTTCGCCCAGAATAAGATCCCGAATCCCTTCAAAAGTGAACTTGCTGGCAGAACTAGTAATCGCTGTAACAGTCCCTGACCAGCTATCTGGTAATGATGATAACAGTAACAAGGCTTGAACTTCAATTCATCTTCGAATTTAATGTCCACTGACACAAGTCTGGCTAAAATCGAATTCAACTTGTTGATGTGCTCTGTAACTGAACTGCCTTCTCTCATCCTTGTATTTACCAGCTCTCGAATCAAAAAGACTTTGTTAGCTGCCGAAGGCTTTTCGTACATGTTAGATAGTGCTAACATCATACCACTAGCTGTGGTTTCCTTCATGATGTTATATGCCACATTCTTTGACAATGCCAATGTAATAGCTGCCCTGGCTTTCCTGTCTTTAGATTCCCAAACTGCTGGTTCCATCTTCTGTGGTCTATCCCCTGATAACACAATATCTAGATCTTTCTGAACCAATAACGCCTCAATCTGCATTTTCCACCAACTAAAATCCGTACCGTTAAACTTGTCGATTTGCACCTTCCCGTCTTCTGCCATGATAACACAAACACGACTAAACGTATACGAAATCGAAAAAAAATCAAACTGAAACAAATAGCACCTGATCACTGGTCTATGGTTTTGTTTCTCTGATCTTCAACGAAACGATAAACGGAAAACTCTTAAACTTGGTAACCCCGACACAACAGTTCAAACTTTCAGCCAAATTAGATCTCAAACTAAAATTTGTTTCTTTAGCAAATCTGCCAAAAAAAAACGTACAGCCCCAAAGATAATAGTTTAATTTATGGTCAAACCTTCACCTTGGTCAAAGAGCACCTCTTTGGTAAAACCCCAAAAAAAACTCTATTCCTTTGTGCAATAAATGAGATCAGCGACCAAACTTTTTTTCTTATTATTTGCAATCAAACCAAGAAGAAAATACCTTCTCTTTGACTACGCAAATTTCAAAGAAAAAGAAAAGGTTTTCTTGAACAACGAGGATCCAAACACAAACGCAAACGGCAATCGATTTTTATTACGGGTAAACCGACCAAGTTCTGCAATCGTCTCTTCGGTGTGATACCAGTTGTTAGGTATATGCACGCGGAAGCAACACACACACAAACGATTAATCTGCAGAAAATAAACGAACACGAGAACACAAGGATTTACGTGGTTCGGTCAGCTGACCTACGTCCACGGGCTGCAACCAGGATATTTTATTATTGCTTTCTGCCTCACTCGTGATGATGAATTACAAGTACAAGATGCCTATTTATAATTATAGATTAGGGTTTACAACTTAATCCCCAAGAAAACTAATAATGGGCTAATTAAATAAAACGGGCCATGTATTTAATTTAATTGGTCTGCCACTTATTGTCTTCTAATCTGAGCCCAAATCAAGTCTCCACAAACCCAATAGGTAATGGTAGGGACCAGGGTACTAGCCTTGAGTGCTCCTTCCACCCTAACCGTTTGTATTAGACCATAGTTCCAAATTAAACTAAGTTTCATTAAAACAAAATACGAAAGTTACATCATAATAGCAGGTAGACGAGCAACAAGCTGCGCCGCCACCCCTTTTTGAATTGCAAACCCTAGTCTACTAAAGACAAAACCTTGCCCCCCTGGGGATGAAACATTGCTGTGGATGACCCGTTGGACCCTGGTCAAGAAACGAATAGCTTCTGGCGCCAGGGAGCCAAAGGTGTCGAAGGCCAGAGGGATAAAGACATGTTGGTTATCTGCACAAGCTTTAGCGTGTTTATCTACTTTCTTTGACACCCTTGTTGCAATATATTTTCCTACTGTGAACTGAAAGGAAGAGGACAAATGTATCGTGTGACATAAAAAAAAAGACTTGTCCCCACCAATTGATGTATTATAAGAGTTGTGGTTCGATAGGTTATAAGAGTTGTCTGAATATTTGCCACAGAATTTAAATTATTTTTTATTGCACAGTGAAGATTTTGCATAAAGATATCAGATTCCCATTTCACCTACCAAATCCCCCACAACCTTTTGGGTCCACGGTCTGTTCTTTCATTCTAATAACTTGATATCATATAATGATAATGCATTATATATACTTAACTATACGTTTATTAATTCTGTTATTTAAAAACTTAAATGGTATCCAAGTCAAAAACTATGAGCTTAGCAAGTAAAGTCGTGAAACATAATATATATATTATTTTATAAATGATGGTGACATGGTATTTAAATTGTGATGTGGTTTAAATTTGACATTACTACATTGTTGCTACTTTATATTATAGTTTGTTAAAGCGTATGACAGGCAACATTAAACAAGAAGCTATTACTATTACTTATTGTTATTATTTAAATTCTGTGTAGTTGGGGCTAATGGGATGCTGGGCGGACCCACATAGAGCGGGTCGGGGTCTCCGGACCCCAATATTTTTAAAAAATGTAGTAGAGCCGATATACTAATTTTTTTAACGACCTCATAAAAAATAAAAGATGGAACCCATTGTTTCACCTTGAAAGATGGTGTAGTGGTAATTTCCCTTATATATGTTAACTAGTAGGTCTTGAGTTCGAAGCTTCCAACCTTTTTTTATTTTGTTTCTATTTTTGTTTGATTCCTTACCCATGGGCGTTCGCCTGTTCGGTTCCACTATTTAAAAACTGGAATCTTTGTTTATTATTTAGATCAATACTTTGTCTTAAAGTTCCTCCTTATCATTGATTTTTAATTGTTTACAGTCCCACAAACATTTTGATCCAAAAGCTCATTTTATGTTAGTTCTATCTAACTATGTCGAGCCATCAGTTAGTTTTTTTAACTCAATTACTAAGAAGCATGAACCTTTTTGTACGTTTATATATTACATGTTAAGGGTGTGTTTTGGATTGCTTTGATTCATGAATAAGAAACCTACCTATCATGTTAACCAAAGAGATGAAATTAGACGGACGTATTTGGGTAGAGGTCTACCATAAGGTAATGATTTTTGAAAACGAGATTGGTGGTAGATTAATACAATTTTCTACGGGTTGATTTGAGTATTTTGATGGGTTAGAGTTTAGTGTAAAATCGGATAAAAAGACCTTCTTACCAATGTTCCAGTTAAAGATGTAATTGATCGTTTTCAAAAGATGAAAACACTTAGGGAACAACTTAAATTTGTAAGTTTTTTTCATTCGGATGACATCGTATTTTTATTGTGTTTTCTAATGGGTAAGCATTATATTTTTTTTTGTTATGATCTTCTATTTTATTATGTTCGCGGCCTGACCCGACCTGAATGACGGCCACCTGAAAATTCTAACGTTTGGTTGTGGAAAACAAAAATAGTGGACCCCATCGAAAAAAAATCCTGGATCCGCCACCGGGGATGCATAAGTTGATAAGATTGTATTAGAAGTTAAAAAAGGTGGTGTTAAAGTTGTGGGTTGTTGACAAACATGAGTTGTTGTTCGTTAGTTTCAACAATTGAGTACGGTGCTTTCCAATTTATGGTTCGTGACAATAGACTAAGCACCGAGAGGAGAAACTAAACGACAAAGGACCATCTACAATACTTTCCCAAAATAAAAATTATATATTTTATTTGAAGTGAATTGATTTGGAGTTATCTACAGTCAGGTCCATATCTGGAAATATATACGTATGGCCCACCATGTGACATCTAAAAGCAAGCTCTGCTTGTTTGTCCAAACATGAATCATTAGAGAGAGAATCTGCGTGAACATAAAAAGGTATGTTTAAGGTAAGATTCATAGTAGACAAATATGGTAACAAATCTAAGTGGGAAATAACATTAAAAATCTGGAAGATTCATTGTGTTTGTTATTTGATACTATGAAACATCTACAAATAAATATTTAAGCAATTATATATAATGTTTAAAAATAAAATAAATTGATTAGAAACAAGAGATCGATAAAATGAAGAGCGACATAGATTCAACCCGATCCAACAATTAGTCGATTCAACCGAAAAACCAAAAAAACCAGCCATTTTACTAATTGGGCAGTATAAAACATCTGAAATGAACCGGTCCGGGTTTGAAAAATTGTAAGTATTGATCTTATGTCACCAAGCACATAGACCGAGTCATACGTATGTAGCCATTATGTATGTGAAAGAAATTTCGAGTATCTATTTTATATTCATTTATTATCTAAATAAATTGTCTTGGACAAATGTAACCCATCTTTTAAAAGGATTAAAATGTAGATGAGAAAAGTAATTAATACCAAAAAAATAATAATACATATTTGATAAAAAAGGCATAAAACAAATAAAAAGGTATAAATTTGGTTTTATAGCCTATTGGAGTCTATAAATCATACTTCCACTACTAGAATAGAAAACTGTTAGTTTTACTACAAAAAGTTCTGAAAAATTTCACACAACTCGACTTTGCGACCTGTTTCTGACAAATTTTAAGAACAAAAACAACCTTAAAATGTGGTTGTCGCCACTAACTTATTCCCACATGTTTCCCACAAATATGGCTGTCGCAAAATTAACTAGCAGTTTTCTAGTAATGTTCTTGCATAAATATAGAGAAACAATTAGAGAAAATAACTAAAATGTAGGGAAAATTCTCTATAGAAAACTGAAGTGAATTGAATAAGATATTAAAAGGCTTGCTATTTATCAACATTATAAAAACAAGAAAAAATAATAAAATGTTTGTGAATAAGATAGAGATAAAGAGTCAGGCATATGAATTTTTTTTATTAAATTACATAGACTGAGACGTATGAGAATACTCTTAAAAGCCATATAAAGTATACGTTACGATTAGTGTTGCATAACTCGGTTTGGGTTTGTACTCGGCGACCTACCCTGGAACGAGTACTCGGCCTAATCGGGGGAGTATTCGGGGGTCAAATCGGCCTAGGTGAGGAGTACTCGGCCAACTCGGTTATACTCGACGACCTACCATGGAGTGAGTACTTGGGGAGTAATCGGTCAACTCGACCTTGTTTTGCAACACTAATTATGATTTGCCTTTTCTATTTATTAAATTGATATGTTATCCTAGTATACTGCCCCACCTTTGCAGTGAAGTGACATTCAGATGAATAGCGAATACGGGTGGCGCCGATTTGACTCGAATGAGAGGCGAGGTTTTACCGATTGTTCTACTGTCGTGCCTTCGGACGGGTGAATGTCGGGTTTCCACACATCTAGAAGAGCCAAGGGATTGACGGCGTGAGTAGACGACCTTAGCCACAGCGTCCGGTGTCACGGGGTTGATACACTATTGTTGCCGTTCAAAAAAATATATCCCATAGTACTTCAAAAAGCTTACATAAAATAAATTATATATAAAACTTTACACGCTGGTAAATTTTATAATAACAAAATTAGAAATTCCAGGTAATAAATCAACAACGTTGGCGTGGCAGATCCCTCTCCAGTGAACATCCAACTTGACCAATCCACTCATCCATTGGCCAACATAGCAAAAAGGGGTCAAAAAAGACTAGCTAAGTTGCATCCATACGTACAGCTTTTTATGCATAACATACAAGTAGGTACTAAGCCAAAACTCACGGTAAATTAAGGCATTTTCTGCTACTTATAATTCAGACTGTTTGTGGCTGCTGGAGCTGGGAATCCTGATGATGCTGCGGTCAACAACGCGGACGGGTTTTGACTTTGACCATGTAGTTGTTGCCATGCCAAGTTGGAAGGCCCCTGTGAAGACCCTGCAATGATTTGAGGATGATATATGGCCGTCCACGATTGACCATGCTCCGATATTAGCGGCAGCCCTTGAAGCGTTGCGGTAGATGGGTTTCCAGCCTGTTATAATAGAAGAACAAGTATGTTTGATAACAAATTAGATGGTGTTCAATTGTTTGATACCAAAGAGTCAAAGATGTTTTGCAATGGTTTACATGTAAGCCTCTCCTAATGTCTTGCACACCATGATTCAACTGCATATGCCCCAAGTTCTCATGCCTACTTGAACCATTTCCATGACACGAAGGGGTTGAAATGCGCAAGTTTAAATCCAAATTGTGACGGTTTCCTGCATCGTGTTGTACATATAAGTTCTCTACTCATAAGAATCTATAAATTTATATGCCATTTGCAAGTAACAACAATAGTGATTTACCACAATGAGACGCAACCGCTTCCCCTTCATATGCATTGGATTTGATAGCCCCCTTGTCATAAGCCCTATTTTCAAGAAAGATGAACAATGTTGAGTACTGCCCAATTAAGGTATTTAGAAGCAAAGAATACAACTTAAAACAATTTGTTATTCAATGTCAAATAGATAATGTTCATATGCTTGCAAGTTGCAAAGCAAGCATTTTGTTCCCTAAACAAAGACATCAATCACATTCATCTAATTCCCTAAACACAGTGCATAATCTAAAACCTTATTATATTAAGCATTAATTTCTCACTTCTTTCCAAGAAGGGTTCTGGGTTCTGGGATTCATACACCCCCTGACATCACATTCTAGGGTGTGTGACATCACATTCTGGTGTATGTGGCAGCCTTCTATCGGTGTGTGATGTGGGTCAGGTGTATGAATCCTAATTTGGGGGTGTTTGATTCCTAAATAAATACCTTCCAAGAAACTGCCCCATTGGGGATTCCCATTGACCGCATTTGTTGTTCATCATCATCATCCCTCTGTACTTTGACCCTCCCCTCGAAAACCCATTGCTATGGCGGCGTAGAAGGTGCACAAAATCTTCTTTAGAAAGATTCTTAATCTGCTGTAACAAAGCAACAACAAAGTCAAAAACCAATACATTGATCCAAAATTCCACTAGACTATCATCTTCAAATGCAAACCTGATTCATATCCTCCTCATAATCACTAACATTGAAGTTAATATCCGCATCAACGCCCCGAAATTTGATCGCCGCTCGATCATACGCTCTGGATATAACAATCAAACCCTAATTATAAAAAGCGGTTGCAAAATTCATATAAAATAACGTCAGATTTACATACCTAGCTGCAGCATGAGCAGTGTCAAATCCACCTAAACTCAAATCAAACATCAAAACTAATAAGAAATCATTTGTAAAAAGAAAAAAAGAAAAAAAAAAAGGAAAGTGTAAACATGTTTGGTATCAATCAATAAGATATTAAGAACTATCCATACCTAAATACACTTGTTTCCCACAATCCCTACACCAAACACAAAAGTACAACAATAAGAACCAAAAGTAGTTACACAAACATCAATAAGCAAAACTAAACAAACATTTAAAAAAAAACAATAACTAACCAAATATGAGACTCCCATCTACCAGTTCTTCTATAGAAGGTAACACCTCTATATTGTGAGCTTCTAGACCTGGGTCCTCTCCTACTCTTTCTCCCAACTTGTACTATAGGCTTATTTTGTTGTACCTGTACTTGCCCCACTCCCACCCCCTCATTATTACTAGTATTATTAATATTATTATTAGGAAACAACAACAACGAGTTCATCTGCTGCCCAAGATTGAACCGTCCTTCTTCATGACTCACCGGAAAAAGCGTCCGAGTCACGAACTCAGATCGAGTCTGACTCGGACTCGTCCGACCCTCGTCGTTATTGGTAGTGTTGATCTGAACACCAGTGTCTCCAACCTTTAATATGTCGAAGTTGAAACAATGGAAGCTCTCGGCTACAGAGACGGAGTCGTCGTCGCCAACATTACTGGAACTGCAACCTTCTGTGTTTAAAACCGATGAGTTTGATGTACCTGATTCCTCTACTTCTCCTCTAACAGAAGTTGTTGGTTCGTCGTGAACATAGCTGAGATTAAGGTTTAGCATTTTTTTACAGTGTTGGAATAAGGTGTGATGGGATAATAATATTATTAATAGTAATAATAATAATAATAACGAAATGGAAACTATGTGTTGTTTATGGGAAAGTGTTGCCGGAAAGACGCCGGAAGAAAGGAATCATTGACGAGAGATAGAGTCGATTGAAGATGGTTTAGAGAGAGAAAGAAAGAGATGGGACGTATGGAGGGGCAACATGCAGTAGTCCTAATTTAAGGGTGAACAAACTACTCATGCTTTGGTGACCGACTAGACAGTTTGCCGGTTAAACATTTTTTTTTATCAATTATAGTTTTAGATATTTTTGACAACAAATGTTACCATATTGAAAGTAGGAATAGGCTTGGTATCAAAAGTATTGATCCTAAAAATCGTAAGAAGGATATCCTACCGTACCGTACCATACCAAAGTTATTGATCCTGGAAAACACAAAAAGTTGGTAGCGAAAATGGTCTGGTAAGGTACCGGTATTAATGTTTTAATACCCGGTACCGTTTTATCCTTTACTAAGGGGTTGTTTGGCAAGTGCTGAACCAGTAAGTGTTGAATCAATAAGAGGTCTGAATGGTTAAGAGGCTCTGAACCAGTAAGTGTTGAATCAATTTAGAGCTGTTTGGCTGTATCTCTGAATGACTGTGCAGAATGACTATTTTACCCCTCTGAACTATTATGTGCTGAATGAATGTATCTGTTTGGCCAGAGTTCTGAATAGTGTACAAATTGATGAAAAATTGTAAAAGTAAAATACAAAACGTCATAGAAAATCCAAATTAAACATAAATCCTTTAACATCCATGGAAACATACGAAAATCCAAATACAAAATAACACAACATACGAAATCCAAATACAAATAACACAACTCTGCATACAATTTTAATTTGATGAAGCATTTGAAAGCAACTGATTAGCAATCTGGTCACGTAAAGAATTCATATAGTCAATACCTTGTGAACCCCACTCTATGTCATGAACTATCAGGCCATCATTTTCCCCACTTTGCATTTCATGAAACATCGTGTTCTCATCATACTCCATAAATAACTGATCATAAATATTGCATTTCCTTATAAAATTATGGACGGCGAAACAAGCAATCACTATGTCTCTTTGTATTGGAAAAGAAAAGGGAGCCATTTGCTTTAGGATTGGGAATCTCGCCTTTAGAACACCATATGCACGTTCAATGACATTTCTGAGTTGTGCGTGAGCATGATTGAATCTTTCTTCCTTAGTTAACGCACGTTGCCGTCGAAAATCGGCTAACCAATACCTCGTACCACGGTAAGGAGTCATAAATCCACGAGTGTTGGTGTACGCAGTGTCACAAAGGTAATACTTATCTGTATCAATATCAAAACTATCATATAAAAAACAAATAATGTATGAAATGAACATTGAAGAATGGTTAAAAACCTGGTGTCGGGAAAGGAAAGCCAGAATTTGGGTTGAATGCAACTTCTTTTAAAACTCGTGAATCATGTGCAATTCCCTCCCATCCGGCCCATACGAATGTGAATATCATATCAAAGTCACAAATTGCTAATACATTTTGAAAGCATTCACCTTTTCCTCTTCCCCTGTAACGAGTCTGTTGATCAGCAGGCACAATCGCATGTATAAGCGTTCCATCTAAGGCACCTATTGCTCCAAGAAATATTTCTTTTAGCCTTCTATGTCGTTCGGAGTTATTTGCGTTTACATTGGAAGATGTTGGAACTACAACTTCTCTTGCGAAATTCATCATTGCCTTTAGGACCTCATGAAAACATCTATGAATTGTTTCTGTTGAGTGTTGGAACCTTCGTTTAACCATTCGAAAACGTTCATTATGTCCAATGACCATCAAAAACATAGCCAACTTTTCTTCCAAGGTTATTGACTTACTACTTTGCAACCAATTTTTTTGTTTAAAATGATTGCACAACAATATAAATGCATCACGTGAAAGACGCATCATCTCATGACATTGTGTAGAAGTACCATGCAATAATTCTTGCGTGTATTCATGACCGGTTAATGCCGAATTCAAGTCTCTTATCCTTTTAACATTTATTCTCGAGGCTAATGAGACCCAATACCAACAATAGATAATGAAAACTATAATCTCATCGTCCGAAGCCATAAGATACCTATCATAACATAAATAAACTATATCATCCACATAAACATCCATAAGATACATCCAAAACATAAACATCCATGACATAACATCCAAAACATAAACATCAATGACATAACATCCAAAACATAATATCCATAACATAACATCCATAACATAACATCCAAGAAAAAAAAAACAATCAAAGCATAACATCCAAAACATAACATCCATAACATAACAACAAAAAAAAAACAATCAAAGCACAAACTTAGTTAAACAATCCATACTTCGCTCCCGCATTCTTAACCCATTTCTCACAATTCTGCGGCTTAAGACGTACCCACAGTTTCCTAAGATCGGCACTTTCACCAAAAAGCAAAAGCGCAGTTTCGTATTTCGCATCCGAATCATCCCAACCCAATGTCTCCAACTTCGCCAAACATGCATCCATATCATCAGAAAGTGCTTGTTTCTCGTGAATCATCATTCCAACCAACTTGCTAATATCTTCACCAACATCTATGAGCTTTGACTCTAATGTTGCCTTATGTTTTCGTTTCTCTCCTTTTTCTTTTTTTTGGGACCGAATACTTGACTCCTGACTAACACCTTTACCTGGGGAATCCACTTGAGTGCATTCGACATCCACACCATCCAAATTTTGCTCATTCACTTCCTCAGAAGGATGAGGAAGCGTAGCACTTGGCCCCCAACTATCAAACCCATTTGAAGTAGACCCCTCATACAATTGACAACAAAGCTCGGGGTAAGCAAGTGGCGCAGTTCTCAAAGCTTCTACATACTTGTTAGACTGTGTGAAGAAATATTTTAAAATACTATAATATTAATGAAATATACCACCACTAATTATTAGTATAAAACAAATACCTTCATCTCAATTTGCCACTCTTCTTCTGACAAGTTAAAAGTGTTTGTAACTGGATCATAGACATTCCCGGTTTTGTTTTTAAGCTTTAACCAAGCTGAAAATTTTCCTTTTACAAAATCATAGTGATTCTTCATTTGACGTTGGTCCACTATGAAATTGTTTTGAGTTTTCAATTTTTCAGCTACAGGTTTCCACGACGCTTGTTTAAGACTACTTTCTTCACGTCCATTAACGGTTACTTCATGAACACATGCTTCAAGAAAGGTTTTTTCAACACCTTCTTGCTTCCAATTAATCCTAATCATTTTCGCCATTTCTTTGGATATTGGTTCCTAAAGATAAGGGATTTAAACCACCTCAATCATACCAATTATCCAATGTTTCTAAACAATCAACATACAACATAAAGAAAACATGTATCTTTTTCAACATACAACACAACCATTCTACCATACAACATACAACATAACAATCAACATACTACATACAACATACAACATAACAATCAACATACAACATAACAATCAACATACAACATACAACATAACAATCAACATACAACATACAACATAACAATCAACATACAACATACAACATAACAATCAACATACAACATAACAATCAACATACAACATAACATACAACATAGCAACATAACAAAAAAAAATTGAAAAATAAACTAAATTCAGAAAAAAAATCTGAAAAATATATCACCAAATTCATATAAATATCACCAAATTCAGAAAAAAATAATAAAAGAAAAAAAATCTGAAAAATAAACAAAATCTAAAAAATAAACAAACCATAACAATAACCAAATAATAATACAAGAAAATAAACCAAATAACCAAAATCTAAAACAACCACATCATAATAATACAAGAAAATCGGTTAAAAAAAAAAAGGGACCTGTACCTGTGCTCGCAGATCTGCGGAGGAGGAGAAGAGTATGGCCGGAGAGGAGGTGGGGAGACGGAGGAGGAAGGCTGTGGCCGGAGGTGGAGGGCCGGCGGCAGCTGTTGGTGGTGAGCAGGGGGTTGGGGGCGGAGGGTTGGGTTGGAGGGTTGGGGGTGAAGGGTTTGGAAGGTAAAGAGGAAGGAAGGGGTGTTTTGGTCTCAATATTCTTTCAGCGATGTTTTCTATCTGAATGAATCAGACTTATTGATTCAGTTAAGAGGCTACAATTTTTGCAACCAAACAAACAAGCCTCTGTCCGAATAAGAGGCCAGCCTCTTAATGAATCATTAAGAGGGTAAACAAACAGCCCCTAAATGTTTTACCAATTATTTTAAATTGTTCCGTTTGCCTTGATCTAGACATGGACCTTTCCTCCAGGTAGGGGTGAGCATACAAGACCCGGACAAAAAAAAAAACTGAGAACCATACCGATTATGGACCGTACCCAACCCGAAAAGTCATATCAGGGTAAAATGGCAGTTCTGGGATTTTGGGGTGTTTCGGTCTCGGGTCGGTTCCGGTCTGGGTAAGGGAAAAAACTGAAATAATTTCTGGACCGAAATTTACAATCTTTATGGATCAAAATTTCGTTTTGGTCCCAGTCACCCAGCCCATTTATTGAACTTATAACAAATACATAACATAAACCTAGCCCATTTACTGTATACGATCTTGGTCAAGTTGGCCTTGATCGTTTAGAAGTCTTCCAAGTGATCAATTTATTTTTAAGGTTGATAAACCTGCAAAAGATTATCAAATGAAGTCAAATTCATAATTATTATTACAACACAATAGTCATACACCAACAATAAAACAAGCAAAGTAACAAAGATGCCATGAACAACAAAAGTTGAAGCATCTCTTAAGTTTACCATTAACATAAAATTAACTTTCTGGCATCAAGTGTTGTGTTTTAACGTCGTATGGTTTCACTATAAGACCGCGGTTCGGTTTTTGGACATTGGAACAGAGAAATCGCAGGTACTGGGACCGAAGATCGAACCATGTTTTAGGAGATGAATTCGGTTCCAGCTTTTAATTATCTTGTTCGGGTCTCAGGTCGGGTCGGGTCGGTTCTTCACAGATGCTCACCCCTACCTCCGGGCCTAGCCCAAAGCGTGGACTGGGTGGGCTACGGCTCGGGGCTCGATCTTCCAATCGGCCTAAATTTTTTTTAAAAACTTACATGTATTAAATTTGTTAGGATCTGAGTTCTGGTTGTTTTGATTGTTTGATAAGTATGGATAAATGAACGAAGTATAAATGGAAAGTGCAGCGGAATAAACTATAAATCAAAACATGGAGAATAATTGTTTTTAGCCGAAAGCTTTCATTAATTGAAAGATTACAATTGTACACTTAAAACTCCCCCTCAGCCTGATCACTCAGAGAATGTTTGTCTGAAAGAGAATGACGAGTGATGAATAGAACAGTACAAGTACTGTTCTATTTATAGACAGACTCAAAACTCTGATGATCGGTTGCTGACGTCACCTAGATAGTGACCTCTAACTGACTAACAAACTCTAACATCTGCTAAGCTATAACTACCGTTACATTGAAACTACTGATAATACAAAACTCTGTAAGCTAAACTCTGATGTCTTCTATCATCTGTTGAACCAAAGTGCTGTTGGTTCAACAGACCTTTGTTCTTCAGTTCTTTGATCAGCAGTTGTTCTTCATCAGACTTTTAACCTTCAGACCTTTCATCAACAGCAGTTATCTCTAACAGTTGATTCAAGCAGCAACAGTTAGGGATCAACAGACCTTTGGAGGAAGCTTTATTGTAACAACTGTTTTTATTCAAGGATCAACACTTAGTATATTTTGGCTTTTTAATCATCTGTTCTTCTCCAGGTCAGCAGACCCAACAATCTCCCCCTAGAACAGATGATGCCAAAACTCTGCTTTATTCTTGATCTTTATTCCTCATCAGACTTTCTCTTATTTGGCCTTTAAGTTGTAATTCAAAGCTTAGAGAGAAGAGGTCTTCAGCATCTCTTTCCAGTGTCAAATTCAGAAGGGTCTGGAGATCTTCAGCACTTAGGCCAGGTGCATCATCCATACTTAACTTCTGAACACTACCATCTGATCTGAGAAATGTCAATTCATGGGTCTCTTTGTCAGACTTCCATTTTAGAATTTTAGAATCAGAGGATTGACTGGGATGCATCTTTATTTTTGATGAGTTAGGTGATGGAGGCCTGCCAATGAGTTCCCTGAGTCTGTCTGACACAGGATCAGTGAAAGATCTGATTTGGTTTAAAAGACCCTCTTTTACATAAGTATCAGTAAACTGTCTTGTTTCCTCTTCTGTCATTTCCTTCTGCTTCTTGAATTGTCTTCTAGCAGCAATGGAAAGATCAGAGGTTTCCAGCAAACTGTCTAGTGTAAAGGCCTGTAGAGGTCTCTTAGGTGCATCATCATAGACTGGTTTTCTTGGTAGGTTAGGGTTGGTCTTTCTTTCTTGTTCCAATTTTTTGTATGTTTCAATCAATCTGATCTCAGACCATCTAGCAACAGATCTCATCTCTCCATACTTGGCAACTACAAGCTCTTGTCTCATTCTTTTGAATTTCAAGGTTCTAGCTTGATCTCTCCCTTTACTGAAATCAGGGGCAGAGGCCTTAGTAGGAGGATTCTTGGCCATGCTTTCAATTCTGATAAGTTCTTCTCTGAGAGCATGTGTGGTCCAGCCTGTAAATTGATTTTTGGTTGCTTTGTAAGGCTTGGTGGCCAAGATCTGTTCTAGCAATGAATCTCTAACCTCCATTTCCAAATCTCTGCTGAGAGGCATGGAGGACATGGAATTGCTCAGGGTCTTAGCAAAGTCTTCAATCCTTCGAACTTTGCTAAGCTCTGCTGAATGGATGCCCTGAGCAGTCCTGTCATCCTTCCCTTTACATTTCTCTTTGATGACAGCATCAGCCTGTTCACTCTTGAATTTTAGATAAGTGTCAATGTTGAGTGGAACTGGGAAGCCTTTAAGAGAAGGGAAGGTTCTGTCTGATGGCTGATCAGTATTATAGAAGGATTGAAGTTCCCCCTTGATTAAATCCAACTCAAGGGGATACTTCTCAGCCAATGGTGTGATGGTTGGTGGTGGTCTGTGGGATCTGAATTGTGATGTGTGAGGTGAGAATGATGAAAGTGGAATGGCATTGACTGGTGTGGATTGTGTGATTGGGTGTTAGGTGGTGTGGTGTGAATGTTTTCATCTTGTATAACAAAGGTGGATTTCCTTTTTCTGCTATACAAGATTTTTGGTGAAGGTGAAGAGGTGGCAGTGGTTTGGTTAACATCTGTTGGTCCTTTTGTAGAACCAGCAGTTGTTTGGATTTTTGGTTGTGTTGTGGTAGATTTGGTTGTTGTTTGAGTTGTGGCTGGTTTTGTGATTGGTTTAGTGGTTGATGGTGTGGTGATTGGTTTGGTTACTGGTTTGGTTGGGACAGATGTTTTGGTAGCAGTTGTTTTGGTTTCAGTGGTTTGGGTAGCAGATGTTGTGGTGGCAGTGGTTTTGGGAGCAGTGGTTGTGGTAACAGGTGTTTCAGCAGCAGAGGTTTCAGCAGATAGCTTGGAAGGTGGTTTCCTTTTATGTTTGGCTGGCATTTTCTTTCTCTTGGAGGAACTCACATCTTCCACTTCTTGCTGTTGTTCCTTTTTAAGCTGCACCAACAACTCTGCTTTAGCTTCCAAAGTGTCAGCCCTTTTCATTTTGTCTTGAGTAGCTTTATCAGCCTTTTCATTGGCTGAAGTATCAACTTCTTTTGCCTTGGTTGTTTGAGCTTGTTCAGCAACAGGGGTTTGAACACTTGGTTGCTGTGATTGTGGAGCTGATTTTGGAGACTCTGGTTTGTCAGCAGCTGGCTTACCCTTTTGAGAGGGTGGTGCACCAAATGGATTCAACTTTGGTAGCCTATCTCTGCCACTCTCCCCCTTTTTGGCATCATCAGCAGTGAATTGATTGTCATTTTCATCCCTGAGAATGGTGGTAGGGGCAGAGCCAGTAGTCTTCAGCAGATGTTCCTTGATCACCTTGATGTCAGCCTTTGTGTCATTGAACCTGGCATCCACCATGTTTCTGATCAATGTCATGTATGTTTCTTGTGTCTGATCAGCCAATTTTCTGTGAGCTATGATGATGGGGGAAACAGATTTCCATAGCTCATTGGCAATGTCTGAGGTGGATGGTTGACTCTTGGTAAAGTTTCCCAATGTTTCCAATATTGACTTGACATCAGTTTTGATGTCAACAACAGAGGATTCAAGGTTTTGAACCTTAACCGTCAATTCTTGTAGTTTTGATTCATCACCTAAGTTAATAGGATCATCTGAATCCCTACCAGATGTAGTTTTAGCTGGTTCAGTGCTAGGAGGTGAGTCCATAGAATGAGAACCTGCTGCCCCTTTTTCTTGGTACTGGGGACTTCCAACTGATTTTGGGGACATAATGGTGGCCTCATCAGTTGTTGCCTTCAAGGAAGTCTTAGCTATGGAACCACTGTCCTGTTGTGAGACAATGGTCTCAACAGCAGTAGTGGCTGCTTCTCTTGAAACCTCACCAGAAGTTACATTGACTTCTGGGAGTATAACCTCCTCTTCTGTTTGTGGGATAGCTGATTGACTTTTCTCAGCCCCAGTCACTTGTGGAGGTATACTCTCTGTGACAGGTGAAGGAGAGGAACTGGGGTTGTCCTGAGTTTTGTCAATAGCTTCAAACAGTGGTTGCATGGTTTGTGGGACATGTTGTGGTGATGTAGGTGGAGTAAGAAATTGATTAGCCCTGGGAGATGGACTTGTAAACATATGGTCAAGTGACTCATATGCCTCAGTATGAGGTTCCCTTTGGCTTACAACAAGATCCTTTTGTGAGGATTCTTGAGGAGTTTGCTTGGGTTGAGATATCTCCAAATGTTGTGAGGAAGTAATAACAGTGGTTTCATGTTGCTTTGGTGATGCAACAGGGTTAGCTTCTGGTATCTCATCTTCCAGAAGTCCCTTTTTAGGTTGAGAGGTGGTTTTTGATGATGGACGTTTTCTTTTGGTGGCTGGTGTGGGTTTCACAGCACTGGATAAAGTGCCATGATCAACATGAGCAGTGGGCTCACCAACAGAGGTTTCAACAACAGTTGTTGTTTTTATCCTCTTTGGTTGTGTTTTGGAAACTTTTGTCACTTTTGACACTTTTTCTTGGGTTGAAGAACCCAGCATTCTAGTGAAAGTTTCATCTGTTAAACTTTTCATTTTAAAAGACTCTCCATTTTGAAAATCATTTTCTGGTAAAATCTTTTGTAGAATTACACTTAGGATTCTAGGGTAGAGTAGAAAAGCATTATTTGAGCCAGATTTTATGGCTTTCACATTTGAGACCAAGTCTAAAAACAATCCCTGAGACAGATTGAAGTCAGAATCTGACAACATTGCATATCCCAAGTATTGAATCCTCAATGGGATTTCATTGAAGGATGTAGTCTTGGCTGAGGCACAGAGAAGAAGGGTATGGAAGAAAAATTTCATGACTGGAGGAAAAAACTTTTTATATAAGGTTGATCCAGTCATCTGTGCATCATACCCCCTTTCCTGGAACTCAGTGTGAAGCTCTGTTTTAGGAAAAGATTCCATACCTGACAAGTCATTCAATGAGAAGGTAGTGGATATGATTTCAGGAGTTATGGCGATACTGGTGGCTCCAATTTTAGAAATTATGGAAGTGGGCTTTTTGTCTTGATACAAGACTTCAGCACTTGTCCAGAATTCTTGGAGTGTTTCCAGGTAAATGGGAGCATCAGCAATGAGGATATTTTTGTATTTTGAGTTGTTTATTATGTCGATTGTGGAGTGAAATGGAGTGTTATCTTCGGTTTTAACCAAATATGGAAGGAATTTATGGGTGGCTTTTGTTTGAAGATCCATTTTAATGGATTATGATTATGAAAGTTCTGAACTTGAATGGAATGTTTTGATGAAGACGAAGGCGGTTTTTAGTATTTTGAATACAATGAGACGGTAAAACTGCTGTTGGGGAAAAACAGGGTTTTATAGGCTCTGGTGAAACCGCTGATGTGGCAAAACTCTGCTTTTGAGAGCAGACGTGGCAAACATCTGATGGTTGAAACATCTGGTGGCATACAGCTGTTTTGTGTAAACATCTGTTGCCAACCTCTGTTGTTTAACCAAAAGACTGATGAAAACAGTTGTTTTATCTGATCAGATGTTTGAAACAGATTTTTCAACCAACAGTGGTTGTTTTATCTGATCAGATGTTTGAAACAGATTTTTCAACTATCAGTGGTTTGAATGAAACAGTGGTTGTTTTATCTGATCAGTGGTTTTAAGCAGATTTTTCAACCAAGTGTCATTTTAAGCAAAATTTTGATTTTTCTGAAAAGAATTTAATGTTTTTATTGAAAACATTTTTGTTGTTTTAATCCATGTTTAACATTCCAATTCGAGAGATCAGATTTGTGAAGGTAGATGTGTCTAAAGCTTTTGTTAACACATCTGCCAACTGGTCCTCTGTTGGAACATGGTGCAGAGAAATCAAACCTTTTTCATAGCATACCTGTCATACTTCTTCTGATGGCTAGGTCTCTTAAACCTGCCCTCATCAACCTTCTTAGCCATCTCTTTCATTTGATCATTAACGAAAGTTAACTTGGATAAATCTGCAATTAAAGTGTTGGCAAGATATTCACCGACCAAGACTATCTCCCTTGCAATACGTCTAGCTTCTTTCGTCTTGTCATCACCAAACTCTCCTGTTTCGAATGAATACTTGATTTCATTTGGAACAACATATTTGGTCCACCTCTTTAGAATATATCTCTTCAGGAATCGGTTCACACTGAACAGCTTTAATATAAAAAATATATGCCTACAAAGCAGACCATATTGCTCATACCTCCTATAAGTACAAAGTGAAGTAACATCCTCAACACCCTCAAAAAATTCCTTCTTGAAAAGAACCTATAAAAATGTTAAAAATTATTTTGATGACTTTGGATGCACGCATTATCATATTTAAACGCACTAATATCTTAAAAAACTAAAAAAAGAAAAAAAATACATCAAGAAAACCTTGACCATATGCTTGAGGATCTTCAATAAAAATCTTCAGAAAACCTTCATGTGCCTTTTGAGTGTGAACAACAATTAATCCTTCATATGTGACATATATTTCTTCCTGAATATCAAATAAGATAGTTCGTGTAAATATTTTAGATGCCTCTTCCTCAATAGGGTTCCTAGTCCAAAAATCAGGAACGGTATGTCTTGAATCATGGTCATTCTTCCTATGGTTGAATCTTTGAGCTTCAAGGGAAGTTTCAAAGTGGTTGAAAAACTCAACAAGAGTCAACTGAGAATTTGCAACCTGACCAAAAAAAAATGATTTTCACTCTCAGATCTTGATGTTGTCCTCATTAGGCCAGACATAGGTTCATCCCGGTAAAAAGCAGGGATCCACATTGTTCTCATATTATACATGTCCGTCAACCAATTGTTCTCATTTAGTTTGTAATCAACAATAAGTACACCCCACTCGAAATCAAATGTCTCTGGACTGATTGAGTCTGTCCATACAATTGCACAAATTCTCCTTTTGAACTCATTATGACTGCATAATGCACTACCCATCTAAAAAACAAAAACAGAGAAACAAACGCACGTTATTAACTTTTGGACGCATTCACATAAAAATCAATAGAAACTATCAAACACACATTAAAATAACTTTGGACGCATTCACTACATTCTAAACTACTATGATGCTATTTAAATGCACTCATGTAATAAACAAACGCACTCTTTAATTTATATGCAACATTCATACTGACCTTATCCGAAACCTTCTTCATGATATGCTACATGCATAATCTGTGTCTGCTATTATGAAAAACCATCTCGATAGCATTTTTCATGGCAGGGTCTTGATCGGTTACAACCACTTTTGTATGCTTTCCAAAAGATTTGGCAAATGATTGTAACAACCATGTGTATGATTCTGTTGTCTCAGATGACAACAATCCTGCTCTAAGTGTGACATTCCGACAGTGGTTATCGATTCCGGTAAATGGTACAAAAACCATCTTGTGCCTGCAAAACACATTAAAAGATTTTTTAAATAAACTATGAACATATAATAGTTGGATATGAAACTTTAAAAATTAAAAACATACTTGTTAGTGTTAAATGTTGCATCAAAGGAAATCATATCTACAAATTCCATATAGTTTCTCTTGCATAACGCATCAGCCCAAAATAACCCGGTGAGTGTGTTCTTTTCATCCATAGAAAACTCAAAAGAAAAATCTGGCATAAACTTCTCCTTATCCCTAAGCCTAGACACTATCATATCTGCATCATACTCACCAATGAAAGTGTTTAATCCACCTTAAAAATTTTTGCAATCAGTAGTAGTTGTACCAACATTCTCCAAACCTCCATACTTAGTCTTCATAATATTAAAAGCTTTGACAGGACCCATGTTCAATAAAGACAGCTGACATATCATCTCTTCTTGAGTATGTGTCAGCTTCCTATTAGCTGATAGGAAATGAATGTCACTTTCAGATACAAAAGCATGATTATGACCTTCCACAAATTCATAAACCTTAAAGGTCTTTCCATCCTCGAAAGTTAGATTTACATGTGCCTTACATCCCGTCCGAATGGACGGTCTTTTCCTTGCCTTAACATCTTTATTAGAACTCTCCGCACCTACTTTGAATGGCTTTAAACCCTCCTTATAGCATACAGAGTACTTAAGTCTTAAAACACCTCTTCGCACATCTGAGGTACCCTTTCGAATAGAAAATCCAGCAGCCTTTGCATATTTGGCATAAAACTCGTGTGCATGATCAATACTAGGAAACTCCATGTTTATTACAGGTTTGAGTGTTTCAGGTACATCAGGAATGAAGGAGTTAATAGCTTGGTCTTCTACAGAAACATCAGATGCAACACCTTCAAACAAACAAATGCACTATATAAAACTTCAAACGCACTAATGATCATCTTAAAACGCACTCTTATATGTTCAGTAACAATGTTTGAACTATTTAAACGCACGTATCATACTACTTAAACGCACTCATATATATGATATTCAAAAACACAATTAAAATACCTTCAATCCTTCTGTATTCGTTAATGAGGATCAAAACTATGAATATCCACATCCTGGTTAGTCTCTTTGATCAGGTCTGAATATCTACAAAACTTCATGTTTACGAATATCAACATTAAAACACAGATTGAAAAAACTGAATAAAAAACAAAGCATGATAAGCTGTACCAAGAAAAACAATATTATCGACATCTGGAATCAAATTCTCAACAAAAACGCTCTGCTCATCAATCAATAAGTTTAAATCCGATAAACAAAATAAAAAATTAAACATAATTCTACTGAAAACTGATTTAATTGACTATGAACATACGTACCGAACATGCTGAATTAGTTGAATTGTCTGTGATTATGATGATTGTATTGTGATTGAATCGTAATATGTTTGATCAAATGGAGTTGTATAATTCAAATTCGAATATGAAAATTGTTCACGTATGTTATCAAATCGTTTACAAAAATATAGAACGTGATTGTAGTAATCAGTTACAAATAAAAAAAAAGTCTGATTTGCCCTTGGTTTGGTTAATTTGACAGGTAGCATAATATAGTGGCTCCTTATGCTTTGTACATTAAGGATACTTTGTATCCTATACTTTCTCTTTTTTTATTACCTCATCTTTTTCATCATCTATGTCTTTGTGTACATCAAAACCAGTTGTTTTTGGTGTAGCCAGCTAATAATTTTTCATCAAAATCATCCATGATTTCATAATCACAACTTACTATAGTTCTCCCAATAAAGAGGGGAATCTCATCTCTGAATGTTATTCAATAAGTAAAGCAAACAAAGCTATATAACATCAAATTAAACGATTAAATGAATACTTTATATGTATTTTGTAAGGACTAGAGTTGCATCAAACTCACGGTGTCGGGTTTTTTCGTCACTTTTTAGGGTGAACAATAATTGAATCGTTAACCGAAGCCAAACTGAAACTAAACAAAACCGATCAGAATCAACCAAAATATGAATTAACTGAAAACCAATAAACCAAAATCTGACTTAACAAAAAACCGGTTATAGGCTTTTTTGTATCTTCTTTTAACCAAAATTAGCCAAACTGAACCATTCATAGTTTGCATTTATTTGTAGCTTTCATATCTCAACTTCATGAATTTCATATTTTATACCTTGATTTCATGAATTTTTACCACTATTTCATGTATATATACATTTGTTTCATGTATTTATGCTTCAATTATATGTATTTCAACGCAAATGTTTTAGCCCGAGTTTTATTTTGGCTATTTTTTCCCAACATGAACAAAGTAATTTTCATTCCATGACTGAGAAAATTACATCAAGATAACGGGCAGACGGACAACAAGCTTCGCCACCACCTCTTTCTGAATGGCAAAGCCTAATATACTAAAACGAAACGAACCAAAAATTGTCAATCCATCCGAGTAACCCGAATCTATTAACCGAAAACCGATTAGTTAATAAAATTAACTACCTGATGACTTCTGTTTCGGATTCGGTTGAAGATTATAACCGAAACGACCAAGCCATACACACATTGGCAGTGTCTGTATTTATTGTCGCGTCACGCTGCTAGTATTAGTATAATACATGAATTTATTCAATCATATAATGCATTTTTTTATTTAAGTTATTTTTATTACTAAAAGGCGATCTTTTTTTTTTAATTATAGGAATTTAGTGCAACTTTTGGAGTTTGTGGATTTATTTCCTTTTGTATTAACATATAACACACGTGTTTTCCGTTTATTATAATAACACGTTTGTTGACCGGAGTAACATATGGACGGCGTGTTGCGATATGTATATCCCCTACTCCAACCATCCATCTATTAAACAAGATTCTTCAACCTCGAATCCTCATTTGTCAATTGTTGTTTAAAATAGGAGAAATGGAATTGAATAATCTCAACTTTGGGTATTGGAATTGGAAGGCAATAATTCCAACTTGAAAGTTGTAACGGAACAGTCCTAACTTGTCTTGTATTTTATTCCATTAGACCAAAACTAACTGGGGTTAGTTTTTAACAGACCCAGTTAGTTTTCTGGCTAAAAATGTAACTTGTAAAAGATCAAGGACTATTTCTGCCTATTAGTCAAACTTTTTAAATAAACCCATTTCCTTCTCTGGCGACCACCCATCCTTCTCCGGCGACCACGCCTCCACCTCCGGCGACCACCCTTCCTTCTCCGGCGACCACCCCTTCACCTCCGGCAACCAACTCTCATTTTCCGGCGTCCACCCCTCCACCTCCGACGACCACCCCTCCACCTCCGGAGAAGGAGGGGTGGTCGCCGGAGGTGGAGGGGTGGTCGTTGGAAAATGAGAGGTGGTCGTCGGAGAAGGAGGGGTGGTGGTGGTCGTCGGAGGTGGAGGGGTGGTCGCCGAAGAAGGAGGGGTGGTGGTCGCCGGAGGTGGAGGGGTGGTCGCCGAAGAAGGAGGGGTGGTGGTGGTCGCCGGAGGTGGAGGGGTGGTCGCCGGAGAAAGAGGGGTGGTGGTTGTCGCCGGAGGTGGAAGGGTGGTCACCGGAGAAGGAGGGGTGGTCGTCGGAGGAGAGCACCGGTCACTGGAGAAGGAAATGAGTTTGTTTAAAAAGTTTTACTAATGGACAGAAATGGTCCTTTATCTTTTAAAAGTTAAATTTTTAGCCAGAAAACTAACTGAGTCTGCTAAAAACTAACCCCAGTTAGTTTTGGTCCAATGGAATAAAATACAAGACAAGTTGGGACTGTTGCCTTACAACTTTCAAGTTGGAATTATTGTCTTTCAATACCCCAAAGTTAAGATTATTTAATTCCATTTCTCCTTTAAAATATGTTAATAGTGTTATAAATATTATAATATGCAAATTATGTTATTCATCTTTAAAATGAGCTATATGTTTATTGTTTGTAATATATTATTCAAATTAGACTATTCGTTGTGGCCTGCGAGCGAGCAGCCGCGAGCCACAATTTGGTAGACGTGGATAGCTTGGACCATAACATCCTCAAGCTATCATGCCCGCGAGCTAGCCGAAGCTACCACACTCGCGTGTGGTAGCGGGTCAAAAAGAGCCGTCGGCTGGTCAAATATAGCCGTTGGCTGCCAACGGTCGCCAGCCAACTCCCTATTTTTGGCAACCTACATCTTTTCAACTCTTACATCACACAAACCATCAAAAAAAATTTCTTTCTCTCGACTACAAAATGGCTTTGCAATGGAATGATTTGTCTTAGTCCGACTCGTCCGAAGAAGACGAGTTGTTTATGGAAGTGGGTAGGATAACGGTTGAGTACCTCATACTCGAAGAAGAAGGAATCCGGTGCTAACCCGACAACCGGCCCTTGACCGTGACAGAGATGGAGCAAACGATACCTTGTACCGTCACTACTTCTGCCCGGATCCTGTGTATACTGAAGATCATTTTAGGCGACGCTTTCGAATGAGTAGACAATTATTCATGAGTATATCAAATGATTTGTCGGAGCGTTATCCTTTTTTCAACAAAGAGTAGACGCAAGGGGCCGACTCGGGTTTACCTCCCTACAAAAATGTACGGCCGCTATTCGGCAGCTAGCCTACAGGATTGCATCGGACGCAATGGACGAGTATATTGCCATGTCCGAAAAAATTGCGCGCGACTCTCTTCATTATTTTTGTCAAGGTATATCTCTATTGACTAGTTTAGTCACATTTTTTTACACTTTTATTATCATACGTCGTTTTAAAATATGTACATATATATATATATATATATATGTCAATTATAAAATGAAAACTCGCTTGAGTTGAGAAAACCTTTGAAAAAAATAACAAATGTAAAATACATGTTTGTAAGAGTTTGGGGCCAAAAAAATAAAAAAAACGCCGATGGATTTTTTTTTTAAAAAAGTAAACAAAGTTGCTAAAAACATAGGTAAATAGCTGAAAACATATGTTTTTTTAGCAACTTTGTTTATTTTTTTAAAAAAAAAATCCCATCGGTGCTTTTTTTATTTTTTTGCCCAAAATGCTTAAAAACATGTATTTTACATTGGTTATATTTTTCAAAAAAAAAATAATGGTTCTTTACATGGGTTTTCAAATGTTTTCTCAACTCAAGTGGGTTTCCAAAATATCCTTTCCCAATATATATATATATATATATATATATATATATATATATATATATATAGGGAATGGATATAAAGAAAACCCTTCTTATTTGGTAAACTCTGGAAACTCTGACTTCCCAATATTTTTTTATTTTTGAAAAAAATAGGGCAAGTAATATACATGATTTTAAGCATTTTGGGCCAAAAAAATTAAAAAAGCGCCGAGTATTTTTTTTAAAAAAAATAAAATAAAATTTTGACTAACACATGTTAAGCGCTAATAACAGGTGTTAACAATGTGTTAACTATATGTAAACAGTAGACTTTTTTTATTTTTTAAAAAAAAAACCGTTCGGCGCTTTTTCGATTTTTTTGGCTCAAAATGCTTAAAAAAATGTATATTACATACCCTATTTTTTTCAAAAAAAAAAAAATGTTGGGAAGTCAGAGTTTCCAGAGTTTACCAAATAAGGAGGGTTTCCTCCATATACTTTACCTATATATATATATATATATATATTTACGTAGGGATCATATCTATTTACTCACGATGGTATTTGCGTAAACCAACCATGTATGATATCCAACGCATATACGAGGTTCATGGTGAGAAACATGGCTTTCCCGGCATGCTTGGTAGTCTTGATTGTACGCATGTTGGTTGGGCTATGTGTCCTACGGCCTGGCGAGGTCAGTTTCATCGGGGTGATCATTCTGGGCCGAGTGTCATACTTGAAGCGGTGGCCTCGCATGATCTTTGGTTTTGGCATGCTTTTTTTGGAGTTGCCGGGTTAAACAACGACTTAAATGTTATCGACCAATCACCTATATTCGATAACATTTTCGACGGGGTTGAGCCGCCCCAATCATTTTACGCAAATAATGTAAATTTCAAGTACGGCTACTACTTGGTTGATGGTATTTACAACGAATGGGCGACACTTGTTCAAGCTTTCTCGTCACAACTTGAAGACAAACGCAAGTACTTTACAAAGAAACAAAAGTCGGCAAGGAAAGATATTGAAAGAGCGTTTGGCGTTCTTAAAAAAAGATTTGCTTTGATTGCCAACCCAATAAGGTTTTGGACATGAGAGAGGATCATGGACGTCGTCTATACTTGTATTATTCTACATAACATGATATTGGAGGACAGAGGCTTGGCGATTTGTCAAAATTACAAAGGTGATGTCCCACGTGCCGAATCAACAATCGATAATAACCAAAGACTCGACAACATAAGGAATCTCAAGAACCGTGAGATACACGGACACCTCCGCCATGAATTAGTCGAGTATTTGTGGGCTAGACGTCCCGATGATGTTGTGTTAGATTAGTTTTTATTTTTTTATAGTTTGTTGTAAACATTAATCTAATTTGTAGTTAGCTTTATTTTTGGTTTAATATAATTTTGACAAATTTAGAAAGTGTGAAAAAAAAAATAAAAAATAAAAAATAAAAAAAACTGGATAAAGCTGCTGCTCACCTCTAGCCACAACAGCATCAGGTGAGTGAGCAGCTTTATCACCCTGTCAACTGGGCGCTGACATGGCGCAATATAAGAGGATAAAGCTTGTGCTCACCTCTAGCCACAACGGATAGCCTTAGTTGTAACATTCCTTTTCGCCTTTTCGGAAATCAATATTTAAAATATTTGTTAAAAACTTACTCGTCAATTGTAACAAAAAGAAAACTTGTTATATAAATTTTTCTAACAGTGTTGGAGGAATTCTTGACGCAGATGTTGTAGGCTTTAACCGCCTCCCGCCACTCATCCGCCTCCTGCTACAAGTTTATTAGGCTTGTGTGTTGTGGATTAACAATGGATATCAACAACTAACAAAAAGTGATGTCATCTAAGCGTCAAGTCAACAAAGTGCTAATAACTAAACTGTTTACGAGTAATAATTAGCCGTTATGAAATAACTACACTACAATCATTTAACAATCATTTTTCGACATACATTATATTAAAATAAAATCATACATGATTAAAATAAAAACGATTTAATAACGGTGAGTCCATCTGTCATAGGTTCTCGATATTCGCCGAGCCAGAACGTGGTGAAATTGCTGGTCGTGGCAGAGTTGGTACTGTTGATTAGCCGTGTTAATCGCTTCATCTTGCGTTACATCCGAGTTGTTCATCACCTGGCTGAAAAGTGCCTCAATTCTTATAGACCTGAGCCGCAACATAGTAAGTATGGAATGAAGCTCATGAATCCTACGTTGGTGGAATTGTGTAAAAATGGAGTTCCATCACGTCAAAGATACTTGAATCCCTGTTGTTTGCTCGGCGACAACTACCCAGCTTGTAGCCAAAGTGATTTTCCTCTTATTCAGTCTACCGCATTGCCATTGAATGTTGAAAAAAAATAATTGGGAATGAAAAAATTGAGAGTTGAAAATATTGAGATTGAAAAATCTGAGAGCGAGGATTGTGAATTTTGTGATGGAAAAGATGTGTGTATATATTTAAAATTTTAAGAAAAACTTTTTTTTTAGTAAAAATCTGTTTTTTATTTAAAACTCAACCCTCAACGTTCACATTTTTCCTCAAAATTCAAACCCAACATTTAAATTTGGCATTAGTAACTGTTAATGGGTTGGCAGTGACCCCATTAACAACGCCAAATAACGGAGGGGGCGGTCTTCCGCCCAGGTCTTTTTTTTTTTTTGAACGGCAAATTTCTACACCCTGTGGGACTTGAACCCATGACCTCCCCTTAGGTGTTCCTAGAAGCTCTGCTTCTACCATTGGGCCACCAATCCCAATGGCAAAAATCTTCTTCCGCCCAGGTCTTATATTTAGATTTTATGGGTGGCAATTGGTAAAAGGAAGATAACAAATTGCCTTTATGGTTGAAATCAGATGGCCGGTGTAATGTGAACCTGCCTTGTTTTTATGTGAAAAAGAAGATTCTAAAAGTCCCGTGCGTAAACATTAAACATATATTATAGGCAAACTGTGACATGTATTAAAAATGTGGATCATAGCTTTAAGGATTGACTGGAGATCGTATCTTATAATTAAGGTTCCTAGGGAGAGAGTGGAAGACTATTGAAAAACAGTTAATAATAACAACGTTGTCCATTGGTTGCAACGATGAATTAGTTAAGACCCAACTTGTCTTTGAATAATATTTAGTACTAAGATATCTTTAAGTGGGTCCCATCACAGTCCACTAACCTAAAGGATAGACTTCCAATTACATATAAAAAACTATTAAAAGGATATTGAAACTAGGATCAAGATCATTTCCAGTGATTGATACGTTTTTTTCAAGATCAATCCTTACTTTAACCAGCTAATCTAGTTGACTCTCGATATTGCTCTTTTTGTTGCTAGATCAAGTTATAAGATAATTATATAAAATATATTACATAAAAGCTCCAACAAGTCATATATAGTTTATGTAATTATGTTACATGCAGTAATATAAGATTATGTTATCGATCACCAACCATCTCTCTACTTTGAAGACGTACGTGACTTACATTGACCATATAATTCCCAAATCAATCATGTATGGTTCATAGTTCGACGACAAATCGGATCTAAATGCAAGTGTTATCCCAAGAGAATTTAACGACGAATGGAAGAGTTGTGCATGAGTAAACAACAAGAAAGGGACCACAAGAAGAGAGTTTAATTTGAACATGTTGCATGTATTATCCCAAGAAAATTGACGAATGAAAGAGTTGCACATGAGTAAAGAGCAAGAAAAGGGGTCACATGAACAGATTTGGGATCATGTACATCAAACAACACAAAAATCAGCAGTAACAAAACCAACTTGCATCAACTTTTAGATTAAATTTAGCCCACAGATCTGTGCTTCCTTTAAGGAGCATCTAAGATTCTAAATAACTTAGTTGATTAATACTAAGGGTTGCACCTGAAATGGGCTTTAGATTTGGACACATGTATAGAGCTTATGAGCTCAGATGTTTGAGGTAAAGTTGACCCTAATTCCAATTTTAAGAGGTGTTCATGTCCGGTTTTAAAGAATTTTAGGTAAAATTGTGAGCCAAATCGTTAGTAATGGATTTTGATTTTTATATGCTAAAACCAAACCGTTGAAATCTTAACCGGACCAACCCGAACCAAACGTTAATAACGGTTTGGTTTCGGTTTAGCTTTCCGGTTCGGGATCCTTTAGCCTTCATACAAAGTGTCCAAAATAACTTTAACACAAGACGATTTCACATAAAACAAAACCCAGGGTGCTTGCGGTTCAACAATTTCAACAACATTAAATTGATTACTGCAGTTTGAAATCTCACGGTCCGATCCGATTATATGTAATTGATTTTTGTTTAAAACTGCAAACCAAACCGATTACTATGGTTTGAAATTTTTGAAACCAACTGACCCTTGAAGGTTTCATAGTTTCAAACCGAACCATGAACATTCCTACAGTCCTACCAAGTATGTAGAGGAGCACAAAATACATGGTTCCGGCCTCAACCCGGAACTACTTCCAGGTCCTACCCGACCCTATTATACCTGACAGTTCCTACCTGGTTCCCCATTTTTTTAATTCGGTTCCTACCCGAACTGAAAAACCCCTGATAGGAACCGGTACCATTATAGTTGGGTAGAATCGATTTTGATAGTTTATAAAGGCTATATAGCCGTTTTTTAAACTTTTTTCCCGCTGGAATCGGCTTGTGACCACCAAAAATAATTAGAAATTATTGTGAGATGTATTGGTTAATTGCCCACCTCGAAAATGCATAAATGAACCAAAAAGATGTCTTCACCTTAGAGCAACGACGTGGAGTACTACTTGGGGCTAGCTTTTGTAAACATTAGGTTCAAAGCAATACAAGTGTATGGTACAACAGAGATTCCACCCGTCCCTGAATTAGGGATCGCCTTAAAGAGAGGTTTGACAAGGAAATGGGTTTTGAAACCGACAATAAGTGATAATATCAAAGCATAGTTCATAAGTATTCCTACTTGATTGTAAGATTTCACGTTATTTACCGCCGACGAATGGGCGAGTTGGAGGTCTCAAATAACGACGACCATGTTGCCAAGGCTAACCGGTATACAGACGTGAGGAGCCCTCGTCCCGAGCATTTTTGCCCCGTCCCCGAGCGCTACACCGCCCCGGCCCCCCGTCCTGCCCAAGCCCCGTCCCCCCCCCCCCCCCCCCCCCCCCCGTCCCTTGCTTAATATTGAGATCGGACCAATCACATTGTTTTCTTTTCTTTGTTTTTTGTTTTTTTAACTCCAACGACTATATTGGTCCAACGGCTAGTTTTTTTAAAACCAAATCCAACAATATAAACCCAAACCATCCAAATAAACCACCATAAATCAACCAAAACCAACAAAAAACCTCTCTACTTTCTTTTAAAAAAATAACAAACAATGTCATACCTACCATTGGTTGATTCCTCATCTTCGTCGAGCGAAGAAAACCGGATTTTTGTGAACGCGATTTGGGAAGCGGCACAATTAATCGTGGCGGAGGAAGACGAAGTGAGCTCGCAACCGCAACCTAGGCAAGCGGCTTTAAACAGAGACCGGGGGTAAGTGTATAATTTTTCTTCAAATATATATAGCAACTATATTTTTTAGAATGTATAATTTTTCTTCAAATATATTTTTTATATTTATTTACAACATACGTGTAGGTGCACACGAGCGATTAGTTAGAGATTACTTTGCCGATCACCCGGTGTATACGGACGAGATGTTTAGACGGCGGTTCCGAATGAGCCGTCGGTTGTTCGTACGTATTGTCGATGATTTGGCGAGTTGTGACCCGTATTTTACATTACGGTACGATGCTAGAGGCAAATGGGGGTTCACAACTTATCAAAAAATCACGTCAACATTGCAGCAACTAGCTTACGGGACGGCATCCGACTCGTGGGATGAGTATTTACGGATGTCTGAAAGAACGTCACGTGATTGCTTGTATAAGTTTTGCAAGCGTGTTGTCAAGATCTACAGCAAAAAATATTTTGTTAAAACCAAACTCCAATGATATCCAGAAGTTGTATCAGTTCCATCACAAAAAGCATGGTTTTCCAGGGATGATCGGAAGCATCGATTGCATTGGCCGTGGAAAAATTGCCCTAATGCATGGCGTGACATGTTTTATCGAGGCGATCACGGCCATCCAACAATAATCTTAGAGGCTGTCGCGTCACAAGACTTATGGATTTGGCATGCATTTTTTGGTGTTCCCGGATCCAATAACGAACTTAATGTTCTTAATCAATCATTGGTGTTTGAGGATGTTAGAAAAGGAACCGGTCCGGATTCAAAATTTACAGTTTCGGGGGTTGAGTACAAGCACGGGTATTATCTGGCGGATTCATTATACCCAACCTATTCTACACTCGTTAAAAGTATTAAGCACCCTCACGACGAAAAAAGAAAGAATTTTGCTAAGTTTCAAGAAGCGGCGCGAAAGAATATCGAACGAACATTTGGGGTTCTACAAGCAAAATGGCACATCATCACAAACCCGGCACGTGCTTTCACACCAAAAAAATACGTTATTATATGTATGCTTGTATCTTGCTGCATAACATGATCATCGAAGACGAAGGCCGAGCTATTTGTGAGTTCGATGAAAATGCGGTGGAGGAGAATACTATTCGGGATGACCCAGCGCAACAAGAGTTAAACGATTTCGGGTTACGTAACGAACACATCCATCATCATCTACAAGCCGACTTGATCGAATATATATGGAACAACGGAAACGACGACTAGTATTTTACTAATTAAATTTAGGATGATTTGCAATTTTTTTTTATTTTTAGGATTGTTTGTAATTTTTTATTTTTATTTTTAGGATGGTTTGTAAATTTTTTTTAAGGATGGTTTGTAATTTTTTTTATTAAATCTAGTATTTATTTGAATATTATTTTGTTTATTTGTTACTTTTATAAAACTAATTAAAATTAATATTTAGATAATAATAATAATAATAATAATAATAATAATAATAATAAATGTTTGAGACATGGGTTTTTCGTGTCTCCACATCTCACCCATGTCTCAAGAATGTTGAGACACCACCTTGATGATGTGGCATCCTACATGGCATGGAGACATGACCTTTTTCATGTATTCTCACCCCATAGTCTAAAGCCCAGCTCTTTTCTGCCTGTGTGACATATATCTAACGAAACCCGGCCTAAGCCAAATTATATTGGGCTATATAGATGTATCTTGGGGTTGGGGCTCAAATGGGCTTCTTCCTTTTAGGCCCAATTTGAGAATGAGCCAGTTCAGAATCTAAACGAGTTTGAATTCGAGAAGATTCAAAACAGATGAGCCCTAACCACTCAAGGAAATTTAAGCAGTATAATATATACCTTATAAATTGGTCTCCACTATGATAAATACCAGCCAAATTTGAGTGGCTTGTTTTGGGGATTTCGGTCCATAAAAAAAACTAATAGATTGCATGACCCATTGGGCCCAATGGATCTAGATTTCCAAACGAATTAACGACCCACACTAGGATGCTGAACTTGTTTTGTCCTAGTTATATTGTAATGTGTTACTCCCTCCGTCCCACTTTTGATGTCATGAGCCCACAAACACACATATTAAGAAATCTTTGTTTGTATGTTGTAAAATGACAATAACATCATTAAGTTATTATTTCAAATCTTTGATTGTCTTTTGTCTTTTATGGGCTAAACTGGAAATTGCTTATAAATGGATATTTAATTTGGGACAATAAAAAGTTCAAAACTAGACATTTAAAATAGGACGGAGGGAGTATGATCTACACAATTTAGAAAACATGAAATTAGGGATTTCCATAAATCTTGGTAGGATACTAGAATGGGTTGAGACGAAATCACCATTGGTTTACGTAAGATTTTTTTAAAGGCATAGTTCAATGGTGAAATTCTAGTCTTAAAAACCTCCGGGTCACAAGTTCGAGTTTTCCCACAGGTTGGGCCCTTTCAACCTTAATGGGTATAATTTTTTGATGGACGAGAATCGAACTTGAGACCAACCCCAGGCGGGAACCCTCTGAAGAGGTAAACCCTCCCACATCAAACTAGCTGGGCTGAAGATCATTGACGGTTTACGTAAGATCTCCCATATGTATTAGTTTATTATTAATTATTGTTTTTACACAAAATGAGTTTTGTATTTATCCTCCTTCATTGTTGCAATTCCGTAAGGGAAACAAAAAACAAACTTTATTATTAGTGCAAGTAAATCATGAGAGTGATTTACGCAATATTTATAATTATTGTATTCAATGTATTTTATTTACTTTCCTAGTATACTGCTCGATGTAAGTCTATATATTGTAATTGTTTTTACTTAATAAATTCATTCGAGATTGAGTCTTCATATGGTATCAGCCTAATTTGACGATCCTGATCTCTCTCCCTTCTTCTTCCCTATTTTCTGCCTAACCCTAATCCTTCCGTCACGCCTTTGAATATTATTGAATATTATTCTTCTTCTTCCCTGCAAAGACAAAACCACAAACCTTTCACCATTCAATATTATTGAACATACTATTAGTCAGCCACATTTATTCAATTACACCTATAGCCGACCACCTTTATTAAATTAAACCTTTCATCTTTATTTTACTGCCACCAACCTATCCTCTGTTGTACAAATAAATTCTTACACCACATCAAAATCGACCACCCACAACTATTCACAAGCCAACTGATGGCAGCTTCGAACTCAACCATGACCACCACTACTCTCGGCATTGTCACAACCACCCCTCTCCACTCACTTCTCCACTTTATACCCATAAAACTCACCTCAACCAACTATCTCGCTTGGACCCAACATGTCACCCTCGCCCTTTCCCTTTAAAACCTGGCCGCTCATATTGAAGGTACCACCTCCGCCCCACCAATCACCCTAAGTCCCTAACCGAATCTGACAAAACCATCCCTAACCCTGCGTATGCCGAATGGCTCACCAAAGACCAATCCATTTGTCTCCTTCTTCAGTCATCCATCTCTGAAGAAGTCATGTCTGAAATCATAGGCATCTCTACTGCTCGTCAAATATGGCTTGCTTTGGAGACTGCCTATAGCCATCGATCCACTGATCGTATGCACACTCTTCGTGACAGCCTTCGCCTTTGCAAAAAGGGTCCTCTACCGTTGCAGAATTTGGTCAGAATTTAAAACTCTTTGTGACCAACTTGCTGCCATTGGTCACCCTGTTGATGAAAGTGACAAATGTCACTAGTTTCTGTGTGGTTTTGGTACTAGTTTTGAGCACTTTTCCACCACTCACCATGCCCTTGGCACACCTTCTTTTCGGGAACTCTTAGGAAAATCCGAAAATCAAGAGACTTTTATGTCCTCTCTTCACGGTCACACCACTCCTCAGGTTGCCTTTGTTGCTCAACAGTCTCGTTTTGGTAATAATTCTCGTAATTCTTCTGGTAACACTTACTCTAATAGAGGTCGTGGTTGCGGTGCTGGCCGTGGTCACGGTAAACGTCCTCCTCATTGCCAACTTTGCAGGAAATATGGCCATTATGCAAACACTTGTCCCAACCTTGCCTCCTTTGATCAAAAGGCGCCTCCTCTTGATGCCAACTTGGCTGAAACCTTCAATGCTCAATGTCATATCATTGAGGAGTACCCAGATTGGAAAAGTGACACAGGTGCGTCTGCTCATATGACTCCTATTGAAAAGGACCTTCTTACTACCCATAGGTCCTCTGTTAACGACTTTGTTCATTTCGGCAATGGTCAAACCCTTCTAGTTACAAAAATTGGAACATCATCCCTTACCTCTCATATACCCTTAAAAATGTTCTTCTTGTTCCTCACCTTACAAAACGTCTTCTTTCTATTGGTCGACTTACTAACGATTCACCTGTTGATGTTATCTTTTCAAATGATTTCCTTCACATTCAGAACCGCAAGACCAAGGAAATGCTGGCAAAGGTCACATGTGAAAATGGGCTATATATTCTTCATGAAGGAAATCGTGCTTTTGTTGCTTCATATTCTACTCCTCACCTCAAGGCTTCTTTTGAGCGATGGCATGGACGTCTTGGACATGTTTCGTTTGACATTATTTCTAGATTGCATAAAGTTGGTTCATTGTTTGTTACATCTTTATTACCTAAACCTAGTATTTGTCCTCCTTATCAATTGTCTAAATCTCATCACTTGCCTTGTGATTTACATAATAAACATTCTATGCATGCTTTAGATTTAGTTCATTGTGGTCTTTGGGGTCCTTCCCCAGTTACATCTAGTAATGGTTATCGGTTTTATGCAATTTTTATTGATGATCACTCTCGTTTCACGTGGTTTTACCCACTGAAACACAAATCAGAATTTTATGAAGCCTTGATTGATTTCACGCCTTTTGTTCAAAATCAATTATCAAGAAAGCTTAAAATTTTCCGAAGTTATGGTGGCACTGAATTTACCAACCATCGTGTTCATAAATATTTTACTAAGCATGGCATTCATCATCGTTTTTCTTGTCCTCATACTCGTGAACAAAATGGTCTTGTTGAACGTAAACATCGGCACATTACCGGAACTTGTCTTGCCATGATCTTCAACTCCCATGCCCTTGCAACCTTTTGGGTCGATGCCTTTGCCTCGACTACTTTTATTATCAATCGCCTACCCTCCCCTTTCGAAATCTTATATGGTCAATGTCCCACATATTCTACTTTTCGCGTTTTTGGGTGTCGCGTGTTTCCATATCTCAGGGATTCTGCCAAACATAAATTATCTCCACGTAGCGCCGAATGCATCTTCATTGGTTATGATTCAAAGTATAAAGGCTATTATTGCTTAGATCCCAAAACTAATCATATCTATGTCTCCAAACATGCTCAGTTTGATGAGGATATATATCCTTTTAGTGGTAACATCAACCCCATAAAAGTCTCCCGCCCATATCTTTTGAAAATCCTCCACCCATCCTGGTCAATACATTACCATCGGCTACACCTCCTGTTCCTTCCACTCCTTGTCACCTGTGTCCTTCCAATGCTACTGATTCCTTACCCATTATTCCTAATCATGCGACACACAACCAAACCCACAACCAAACTCACAACCAAACCCACCCGGCCCACAACAAACCACATCCGACCCAACACTCCGCCTTGGCCCTGCAATCTCACCCGCCCCCATCCCCAACAGCCCCGAACACCACACCAGCCCAACCTCCTCATCCGCCCACCTACTCGAAAGCCCAACTTGCCACACCGAACCAACACCTTTCTACATCTCACACTTCAGCCCAATCCAACCCACTGTCCGAACCCGCTGCTCCCACCTCTAACTCCACCGAGCCGACCCAACCGAACCCAGGATCACCGGTTATGCTGATGCCGTCTCACCCTATGAGGACTCGATCTAAAAGTGGCATCTTCAAACCAAAACATTTTGCTAACATTTGTTTGCTTTCAGGTTCTTTACATCATGCTTTATTTGCAGCTCATGATCCTAGAGGTTACAAGTCTACTGCTAAACATGCTAAATGGGTTACGTCTATAAATGAGGAATTAGAGGTGTTAAAATCAAACAACACATGGTTTCTTGTTCCGCGTCCTAATGGTGCTAATATAGTTGGATCTAAATGGGTTTATCGTACCAAATACAAAGCCGATGGTTCTGTTGACAGATACAAGGCACGTTTGGTGGCACAGGGTTTCACACAAGTTACGAGACTAGACTTTTCTCATACCTTCAGTCCTGTTGGCAAGGCTTCTACAGTTCGAGTTGTTCTCTCTCTTGCTACCATTTATGGTTGGCCACTTAGACAAATTGATGTTCGCAATGCTTTCTTAAATGGACATCTCACTGAAACAGTGTATATGGAGCAATCCCCGGGATTTGTTGACACTAATTTTCCAAATCATGTGTGTCGTCTGCAAAAAGCTCTTTATGGTCTCAAACAGGCACCTCGTGCCTTGTTTCAGCGTCTGAGCAATTTTTTACTCACTAATGGTTTTATTTCCAGCCAATCTGATACTTCTCTGTTAGTTTATAAAAAAGGGATGACCGTTGTTTATCTCCTTGTATATGTGGATGACATTGTCATTACTAGTAGTGATTCTTCTCTCATTCAGAAATTCATTGCACGTCTTCATAAAGATTTCTCTCCAATATCTTACTATTACCCGTCCTGATCTATCTTATGCCGTTAATCAAGCTAGTCAGCATCTCCAGGCTCCTACAGTTTCCCACTTTCAAGCTGTGAAACGCATTCTACGCTATGTCAAAGGCACAATTACTTTTGGTTTAACTTTTTCCAAGCCTACTACTACCACTCTGATTGGTTACTCTGATGCCGATTGGGTCCGATGCATTGAAACCAGACGTTCTACTTACGGGTATTCTATCTATCTAGGTGGTAATCTTGTATCATGGAGTGCTAAGAAACAGCCAACTGTCGCTCGCTCTAGCTGTGAATCTGAATATCATGCCATGGCTAACACCGCAACTGAGATCATTTGGCTCACGCATCTGCTTCGAGAGCTTCATGCCCTTCCTATGGCTCGTCCCACCTTACTTTGTGACAATAAGAGTGCAATTTTTTCCAGTCAGAATCGAGTATCTCACAAGTGTGCTAAACATATTGATATTGATTATCATTTTGTTCGTGAACTTGTTTCTTCTATCCGTTTTCACACCAAGTTCATTCCATCAAATCTCCATGTTGCTAATATTTTTACCAAGAGTCTCTCATGATCTCTCTTTGAAAATTTTCGAGGCCTACTTCGTATCGGTCCCTGACCTGTTCGATTGACGGGGGGTATTAGTGCAAGTAAATCATGAGAGTGACTTACGCAATATTTGAAATTATTGTATTCAATGTATTTTATTTACTTTCCTAGTATACGGCTCAATGTAAGTCTATATATTGTAATTGTTTCTACTCAATACATTCATTCGAGATTGAGTCTTCATATTTATACTCGTAAAATAATATAGAATCAAGATGAATAAAATTGAAGTAATTTAAATAATCACATAACTCATAGTATATTATACAAAATATTTTGACTTTTCAGTTTTACTTTCACTATGAGAGATTACAACCTATTGTCATGATTCGTGAATGTTCATGGTTTCTAGCACAAACTCTTAATTAAAAAAGAAGTTATAGTATCCATATATGTTGCATATAAAAATATGTAAAACGAATAAAAGTTAATATACTAAGATGAGTTAATATGGCTTGGGTGTGTGGGGTAACACCCCAAGCCATTTAAGTTGGGTTGCCCCCGTAACACCTCCTCCCCTCCGCCAAAAGGGGCGCTAAAGGCCACCTCTTCCAAGCTCTTCACGGGCGTTAAAGCCTAAAAAGAAGGGGCCTACTTTTTTCAACCAATCAGACTTTTTTTTTTTTGTTTTTTTCTTTGATGGGGTCGCTAAACCACCGCACTGTTGTTAAAGGGGCGACATTGTTGCCCCAAAACCTACATGGCGCTTACGTGGCGTGATTTGGGTTAATATTGCTACACCCTAACGAGGGTTAATATTGGTATACCCTCTCACTCTATTTCTCTCTCTACACACACACACACACACACATATATATATATGTATATAAAGAGAGAGAGAGAGAGAGTGGAGAAGAGTACTGTCAAAATAGTCGACACAGATTGAATTTATCATCATGATCGGTCAAGAAATACAAATCTGTATCGAAACAAATACAAATACAAACAAAGCCTCACTACAAAGAAAATTATCAGCACACAAGTGATTATCACAAGATAACCACACTACAATACACGAAGAGCAACACCAGTCATAAGATCTTGTAAACGAAACCCTAATATTGTAAAGAAGAGAGAATACTGAAACAAGTGTGTGAGAGAGAGAGACAGAATGATCAAAAGTTGGACTGGTGAAGAGATAAAGCCCTTTTATAGGGCACTTGGAAGGTTCCACTCAAGAAGCATAAAACTCACAATGTGAGCCATTGGATTAGAAGCACACGGATCCATCAAGTCTAGATGGCCAGGATTACAAGAGACAAAACACACTTGGATGGACTGGGCTTTCCCTTATAAACTGGGCTACTCACAAGTTAGGCTCCACCTGAAGCTGGACCACGAGTAAAACACAACAACTCCCAAGCAGCACAAATAAGGCCCATCAGCTTGTAACACAATAAAAGTCCAAGTGTACCTACAAGACTTATGCAACATATTATACAACCAACTTAAAATAATAAAATTGAATATTAAAGAGATATGAATATATATATATATGTATAAGGTTATATTGGAAACCCTTGTTATAGTGAAAACTCTGGAAACTCTAACTTCCCGAGCTTTTTTTATATGAAAATTTTAGGGTATGTAATATACATGATTTTTAGCATTTTGAGCCAAAACAATCAAAAAAGCGCCGAGCACTTTTTTTAAAAAAATAAATAAGTTTTCTGGTAACACATTGTTAACACATGTTAATTTCGCTTAACATGTGTTACTCGAAAACTTATTTAAAAAAAATTCGGCGCTTTTTTGATTTTTTTTTTGCTCAAAATGCTTAAAATCATGTATATTACATGCCCTAAAATTTCCATATAAAAAAAGCTTGGAAGGTCAGAGTTTCCAGAGTTTTCACTGTAACAAGAGTTTTATCAGGATCCTAACCCTATATATATATAGGTTTTTTTGGTGAGAAGTGTGAGAAGGTGTTTTGGCCATTGGACCATCTTAATCTATGGTGTGGATTAATTGGATGACATTTTTGTAATTAATGTTATAATTTTATTAATTGATTATACCATTAAGGGTAGGATAGTAAAATACACACTCTAATTAAGTGTTTCATTAAAACCTCATATCTCACATCTCTCCTCCTGTTATATATGATTCTCTCTCTCCCCCTCTTTCTCTCTTGCCCCCTCTCTCTCTCTCATCAACAATTACTGATCAAAAGCACGCCGGCCGACGGTGTTTTATGTTCACTGAGAGCGGGACAAATCTGAGATGTTATATACCGGTGATGTTCAAACGATTATTGTTGTGTTTTATGTTCAAATGATTTTTTGTGGTTTAGTGTTTTTTGAATTTAAAACACATTTTAAATGTATGTATAATAGTTGTATTTTAAAGTACATTCTAGTGTGTTTTTTTCAATGTGTTACTGATTGTATATGATGAAGATAAAACACACTGGATTATGGAGAAGATGATGATTAAACACACGGAACTGTTAAAACACAAAGTTGAGAATATGGTGATAAAACACACGGGTATGAACGTAAACACCTTCTGGATGAAGCAAACACATAATATGACAAACAGATTAACACATTCATTTAAAACACTCTAGTATGAACGTAAAACACCACAATATGAGATTTGGATAATTGATGTAGTTGAATGTGAATGGCAATACAAGCAGAATGATTTTTTTATAAGAAATCAGTAAAATTCGTATAAATTCAAACAAATATCCCTAATAAAACTCGTATTTAATAACAAAATTAATTACACAAATTATATCCTAAAATAAGCTTAACAACCCAAATAACAATGATGTCCCTCTAGTTAAAAAAAAATCGGCTGCCACATGTCACATCTAGATTGGTTTTCCCACTTCTCACAAAAAACTGTTTTTTTACAGGAACCTAAACCTATCTATATCTATACTATATATAATGCATAAGGGAGGGGTATTTTAAGATACCCAAAAGTTAAGAACTTTTTTCTCTTTAGTGCATAATGTACAACCCTAAAATGAGGGTAAAATAGTCATTCAAACACTTTTATACATTTTAATACCTCATTTTAATTACATTTTATTTCCTTCAACTTTAATCAATTTTTGCTTATTTAAATAATAGTTATATTTTCTCCTTGTTTTAAGGCAACCACCCTCACAACTTTTAAACGGGCATAAATTTTTTATACGTTAATTGTTTTAAAAAAAATTTAAATCATAAAAACGAATATTCTATTCTCTTTAATTTAAGTATAGTGCTGTTAATATTTTTTAATTTTAAAAACTTGATATGTTACGTGGTAACGTGATTAACCATGGCCGTCTTAACCATTTTTGGGGCCTAAAACGAATTTTAAATTTGAGACCCTTTTAGGTAAAAAAAAAAAGTTTGTTAGTTTGCTTTAAAACCTTATGTGTTTGCTAGACTTGCATTTGTTCGAAATATATAATTAAAAGACTTACCTAATCATTTTTCGGATCTAAGCATAAGAGAGACCATGGTCGAAAATTATAACATCATCTTTGTTGGTGTAAGAAAAATGAATAAAAAACACAAAAGAATGTTTTACTCAATAAGCTTCCACTGTACATTAATTTTCTTATTTCTTAATATGGTATTTTGATAAACCTGATGCTTGGGTGCTGAGGATAGCCAAAGCACTACGATGCTAAACAAAATTACAAACTGCAATGAATAATTTATGTAATCGTTAATGAATTGTTGAAATGTGATAGTAAAAAATGAATCAATTATAGGTAGAATCATAACAGTTAATTTATAAACACTAAAGACAGATAATATAAAAATTACCAAGAGCACAGGACATCAAAAACATCCTAAAGTTGAAAGCAAAATATGGATTAAAATCTAAGTCTCATCTATGATTATGATAATATAAACGTAACAAAATTTTAATCACATATGAATTCAATAAAGACCTATCATTTGTTAAAAACAAGAAGTTATAATCCAAATTATGTGGTAATTCAACTGCATAATTCGTAAGATGCAAAAATCAACAACTGAGTGATAAAAGTTAATAGATTGTCAACTTACCTTCAATGGATGCGTATCGAATCAACAATTAGATGTGTAGCACATCAACAATTTTTAATGAATTAAGTTGCTAATTACGAGACCTTATATTTTGATTTTGGTCTCGATTTTGATTGTAAAAAGAATTAGAACAAGAATGCACTAGAATATAGTTGGACTTCGAAGATTGTGATTTTACGATTCAGATGTATGTCCTTTCCCTGTTATTACAAGATTCGATTTTCAGCCCTAACTTTCCCGCTTTCATTTTTTAATGAACCGCCTTGCCTTTTTTTTTTTTGGAACAAGCTACAGTCCAGTACCACACAAATAAGCCCAATACAAATATAAAATAACATCTTATAATGTGTCCCCCAAAAGATAAGCCCAAAGCACATTCTTTAGTAGAATTATACTTTAACCAAAGTTTGGTTATTAACAAAATTAACTTTACTGGAGTGAAATTCGAAAATATAATCAATTAAACCGAACCAATTAACCGATTGGTTAATAAGATTATCTAACCAATGAATTTGGTTTTCTTTGAAGCTAAGAACTGAATTGAACCAAACCATGCATACCCGTAAAAGTGGTTTTGTTTCCCGCCGCATTGCGCGGACACCCTGCTAGTATATATATATATATATATATATATATATATATATATATATATATATATATATATATAGGATCCGGATATTTTGAGAACCAATGTGAGTTGTGAGAACCATAGGAACTCACTTTATAACCACATACTTTTTTTAATCAAAAAGGAATATGTGGTCCACAATTAATCAACAATAAAATAATAAATAAAATATTAATATACTTACACGAGGATAAAAATCTCTTACACCGGTGTATTTTGGCATAAATTAATGTATATTTTTTTAATTTTTTTTACAGCGGGGTTTACGTGTTTTACACGAGTGTAAAAAAAGAAATTTTTTTTTTTCGCATTTTACGTCGAGTTCCTACGAGTTCTCACAACTCGTCGAGTTCTCAAAGTATCCTAACCCTATATATATATATAGGGGAAGGATATTTTGGAAACCCTCCTCACTTTAGAAAACCTTGAAAACCATGATCTAAGCCATTCATTCCCTTTGATCTATGGCTGTGGTTTTTCCAGATTTCTTTTAATAACACACTTGTTACTTAAATGTGCAAAAGGGTAGTATGGTCCTTTCTCCCTTTTAGTCTTCTCTTTCATCTCTCTTTTGTAACTGACAATGTACAGGAACAAGTACCATCCATCATATCACCTGGTTCCTTTTGGTCTTCTCTTTCATCTCTCTTTTGGTCAATATGTTAATAATCAAGTACCATCAAAAACAAAAACTACTAAACCACAAAACAGGTTCTCTCTCTTCACTAATAAAAAAAACATTGCTTTTTCAATCTACTTCACTTTCTCCCAAAATCAATACAGTAACAATGTTTTTTGTAATATGTTCGATAAACACGTGTTTAAAGCCTCAAAGTAACTAATATAACAGATGTTTTATGTAATAATTCATGTTTTTTCACAACTCATCTTACCAAAAACATATAATAAATTCTAACCCAGCAACAAAAACATATGTTTTCACGACTTAATCTCACTAAAAAGTTGTAAAAATTATAAACCAAGAACATGTGTTTTTCTAAAAAAAAGTTCATTCATGCTTTGTTTTACCCCCGTTTCAGTCTCATATACATATGTTTTTTGTAAACATGTTCAAAGAAACACGAGTTCGTGTATTAAATAACAGCTGAACATATGATAAATTATTATCCAAACATATGATTTTTGTAACGTGTTTTAGTAACACATAATCCAACAACAAAAAACATATGTATTAATCGCCACTGTCCTTTCTCTAAAAACTGAAGAAAAAAAACATTAGAAATCGCCACTGTCCTTTCTCTAAAAAACATCAAATATGAACCATACAAACTGAAAGAAAAAAAATGTGTGTATTAATCTTGAAACTTCATGATAAAATAACCCAAATAAATGTACAAACCCACAAATGAAAAAAAACAAACTTTAAAATGTAAAATAAAAAAAAATATAGATGTGTGAGATGCTGCACATGTGACCCATGAAAAATAATGGGTAATATAACAATAAAAAAAAGAACGAAGATACATGGTCACAATTCACAAAACTACAAACGAAGCACTAGGGAAAACGATGATACAGTCACAAAAATACAAAACGACTGTCACCTTCAAACCTTCGACCAAACATAATTAATGTTCTGAAGCACCAGCCATCACCAAAACACCACACCTCTATTTGGTCTCGTCACCGCTGATGAAGAACAAAAACAAGATCAGGAGCAGAGAGCCTCTCTTTCGTCTCGCCACCTCTTCGTTCACCTTCCACAGCCCCTTGTTCAACCACCAAAGCTTGAACCCCAGATCTAGATCTTGAAACCACTGAGGCATGGGCCGATAAACAGATCTAGATCTTGAAAAAACAAGCTTTAAACAAACCAAAAAAAAACCACCATTCTTCTATACAATCAACCAGCAACCACATCAAATCACAACACAAAATCTTACAAAACCAAATGATAGCTTGTTAATTACACAAAAAAAAAAAAAAAAACTGATTCTAAACTTTAAAAACAGATGGAATAAACCCTTACCAAAAATCAGAATACAAGATACATAAGAAACAAGACTCGTCATACGAACAAGACCAGAACAAGAATCCTTACAAAAAATTAGGATCTAGAACAAGAATCCTTAAAAAAATCTAGATCTAGAACAAGAATCCTTACAAAAAATCTGGTACATACGAACAAGGCTCGTCACCATAGATCCGGATCTGGTACATAAGAAACAAGACTCGTCACCAGTTGTAGCAGCAGGTATGGCGGTGGTTGTCACTCGGCAGTGGCCCGATGGTGGCTGAAAAGTAAATGTTTACAAGTTTGGGGCTGTGGTGCCCGATGGTGGCTGAAAAGCGTCAGTCTTGGCCGATGATGGTGATGTTTATTGGTGTTGGGTGGTGGCTGGTTGAGATTCATGACAGTGTGGAAGTTTTGGGCTTGATTTGGGTTATGTTTGGAGGTGATTATCATGAGAGAGAGAGAGATGGAGGTGTTTATTAAGTGAGAGAAAGAGAAACCTAGTGTGTGAGAGAGTGATGTAGGTGATATGTATTTGGTGATTTAGTAAGATTTGTTTGAAAAGAGAGACTCTTTCTTGTGTCAGGAAAAGAAACAGAAACAAACAATATGTTATGTCAAAAATGCCCCTCAAAGAGAGAGGATTGCAAGATACGTGGCACCATCTAAACCATTCATTTGGGTTTCTGAGGTTTTCTTAAGTCACCATGGTTTTCATTTTAGAATTGGCCTATATATATATATATATATATATATATATAGGGAATGGATTTAAAGAAAACCCTCCTTATTTGGTAAACTCTGGAAACTCTGACTTCCCAATATTTTTTTTTTTTGAAAAAAATAGGGCAAGTAATATACATGATTTTAAGCATTTTGGGCCAAAAAAATTAAAAAAGCGCCGAGTATTTTTTTAAAAAAAATAAAATAAAATTTTGACTAACACATGTTAAGCGCTGATAACAGGTGTTAACAATGTGTTAACTATATGTAAACAGTAGACGTTTTTTATTTTTTAAAAAAAAACCGTTCGGCGCTTTTTCGATTTTTTTGGCTCAAAATGCTTAAAAAATGTATATTACATACCCTATTTTTTTCAAAAAAAAAAATGTTGGTAAGTCAGAGTTTCCAGAGTTTACCAAATAAGGAGGGTTTCCTCCATATACTTTACCTATATATATATATATATATATATATATATATAGGGAATGGATATAAAGAAAACCCTCCTTATTTGGTAAACTCTGGAAACTCTGACTTCCCAATATTTTTTTTTTTTTGAAAAAAATAGGGCAAGTAATATACATGATTTTAAGCATTTTGGGCCAAAAAAATTAAAAAAGCGCCGAGTATTTTTTTTAAAAAAAATAAAATAAAATTTTGACTAACACATGTTAAGCGCTAATAACAGGTGTTAACAATGTGTTAACTATATGTAAACAGTAGACGTTTTTTATTTTTAAAAAAAAAACCGTTCGGCGCTTTTTCGATTTTTTTGGCTCAAAATGCTTAAAAAAATGTATATTACATACCCTATTTTTTTCAAAAAAAAAAAAATGTTGGGAAGTCAGAGTTTCCAGAGTTTACCAAATAAGGAGGGTTTTCTTTATATCCATTCCCTATATATATATATATATATATATATATATATATAGGGGAAGGATATTTTGGAAACCCCTTCCACTTAAGAAAACCTTGAAAACCCTCATCTTAACCCTCCATTCTTTTTTATCTATGGCTGTGCTTGTTTCATGCTTTAAATCAAAAAGTTAAGATACATATATAGTACAAAAGGGTAAAATGGTCTAATAATTTTTAAACTCTCTTTCTCTTCCTGACAAAGCACATTTCCATCTCTTATCTATTCTCTTTTAACTCAATTCTCTCTCATCTCTCCTATTTTCTTCTTAAAACTTGTGCACATCTTATTTTATTAATATATTTATCTCAAAATTCAAAATTTCAATAACAAAAAAAACATACATTTCTTTTGAAGATTTTTAAATAACACATATTTAAGACGTTGACTCATCAACAACAAAAACATATGTTTTCACAACTTATCTCACAAAAAGAACATATAATAAAATATAACTCAACAACAAAACATATGTTTTCGCAAACTAATATCCATTAAAACATATAATAAATTTTAACACAAAAACAAAACATACGTTTTTACAACTTCTCTCACAAAAACATATAATAAATTATCACCCAACAAAAAAAAACATATGTTTTCACAGCTTATCTCACCAAAAAAAGTATAACCCAGAAACAAAAACATATGTTTTCCCAAACTTATCTCACTACAAAAATCAAACTATAAATTCAAACAACAAAGAAAACATATGTATTTAGATGAAACCAACTTTGACATTCTTAAAAATTGACAAAGTATAAAATATATGCTTTGACCAAGGTGTCACTGTATAAAAAAAGATAATACAAATCCACGCAAATCATTTCATCAACAAAAATCCCAAAACAAAACTGTGCAAATTCCAACAATTAAGCCTTATTTAAGATTAGAATTCCAACAATTAAACCTTATCTAGAAACCAACAATTTGAGATTAGATGCACCTTAGAAAAATCCCAAGACAAACCCCATCTTTTTTTCTTCTGCGATGAAAAACAATAACTAAATATGTAACCTTCTGCGATGAAACCACCCATCTTTTTTCAACCACCTCTCTTTCGTCTCGTCACCGAAGCTTGAACCCCAGATCTAGATCTTGAAACCACTGAGGCATGGGCCGATGAACAGATCTTGAAGCTTGAACAAGACTCGTAACCATAGATCCGGATCTGGTACATAAGAAACAAGACTCGTCACTAGTTGTAGCAGCAGGTATGGCGGTGGTTGTCACTCGGCAGTGGTCGGTCTTGGCCCGATGGTGGCTAAAAAGTAAATGTGGAGGTTTTGGGCTTGATTTGGGTTATGTTTTGGAGGTGATTATCATCAGAGGTAGAGAGAGATGGAGGTGTTTATTAGGTGAGAGAAAGAGAAACATGGTGTGAGAGAGAGTGATGTAGGCGTTGATATGTATTTGGTGATTTAGTAAGATTTGTTTGAAAAAAGAGACTCTCTTGTGTCAGGAAAAGAAACAGAGAAACAAACAATATGTTATGCCAAAAATGCCCCTTAAAGAAAGAGAATTGCAAGATACGTGGCACCATTCTAAACCATTCATTTGGGTTTCTGAAGTTTCCTTAAGTCACCATGGTTTTCATTTTAGAATTCCCCTATATATATATATATATATATAATTCAACAAGTACGACCATTCAAAAATAAGCAGGAGGGTTCTAAGAAAGTATGATGATGCGATTTAAGAAGGTTTATTGATAATGAATAAGTAAGCGCTTACATGGGCATACTCTGCTTTCAAACTGTAAAACTTATCCTGGTGGCAGGTCATGGTCATACTGACTAGTTCATCAAAGTTTTCTCAAGAGAATAAATTGGTCATCTTGGCGTGATGAACTGATGAAGTCAGCAATGACATTTTATACACTTAATTAATAATTCATTCAAATAGATTATTATTTTATTAGTTGGATGTGACATTTGCAAGTCCTTTTTTGATAAATGTAACAAACTTATCTTGGGATTTCTTATGGAGAGCTCCTTATGACTTTTTCACAAAAAGTCATAAGTTGTTTTGAAAAGTAACTCCCCCTTTACTTTTCAAAAACTACTTATTCAAGTTATAAAAACCCATAAGTTGAAGTTAAAAGTTAATTTCCCAAACACTTAATTTAACTTATCAACTTTTGCAAAAAGTAATAAGTTATAAGTAGGTAAAAATAAGGAGAGCCAAACATGCCCTTGGTGAGTATAACTAATAGAAAACAATGTATCACACCAGCATTAGTTAGACACTGAACGGAGTAGAATTTATTTCAGCCACAAAAGTTCGTGCCGTGTTAGGGTCATGTCAAGAATTATTGTATAGTGCTGCTATTTGCCCCTCATTTCAAGTATATATTTTTACTTTAGGAGACAGATCTTGGGTGAAAGTTGCCCACACAGTTTTTTAGGCACTGATTTTGAATACGTGTGTCAAGTGTGTCAAATATGACTAGCGGGGAGCCCGCATGTTACGGCGGGATAAACAATTTATAAGTATAAATAAAATTATAGATTAGAATTACCCATGTGTTGCGGCTTCGCATTTTCACAACTTTAACGACGTATACATAGGTGCTTAGATGGTTTGTAACATTATCACACAAAACTCTGTGTTAAACAGAACTCACATCGAACCGTAGTTAAAATTAATCATGTTGCAACGTATACTCAAAATTTTATACAAACCACATTTTAAAAGTTATAAAAAAAACTTATAAGTGATACACTTTTCAACTTTTAATTATCCAAATAAAATGGAAAAAAAAAACATTTTTATGATTTGTATAATAGGGTTTAACTACAGTGGAGAGAACCATATTGTAAATTTTGAAGGATTAAATAAATAACAATTATCTCAAAACTCAAAACCATTGCATCAAATGCCTCACTTGTTAAAAAAACAAAGCAACGCAAACCAACATTTAAAAGTATAATTGTATAAAATTACTGATGTGTATTTCGTATATATTACTTTAATGGGGTTTTTGGTTTGAATAATTATAAACTTAAAATCAATTAGATAGACTTAGAGAACAAGTAATTGAACTCTTGACTGATACCCAAGTAAACGCAATCCACTCAAGATTCCCTATTTAAGACACATCTACTTCTCTGTTTTTTCGTATGCATAACAAGTTCATCTAGTTACTCAATTTATATATATATAATTCACACCTTAATCGATCAATAAAATCTTCTTAAATTTAAACTCAATTACACCAGTAAAAGCTCGCATGGAGACCGGATTCTCAACACCACATATGAAGAGCCACACACCCAAAAGAGGACACATTAAAGCGCGGATTTTCAAAGGGATCGCGGTGTCTGTAGTCTCTGCAACCACTAGAACTGGTGGTTTTCTGGGTTTGATCAAGAAAGAAGCTGAAGAAAGTGATGATTCTGCCCTTCCAACGCCACCCAACACTCCAACAACATTGGATGACTGAGCTTTACGCTATGTTCCTGAATTAACTTAAGGAGGGAAAAGGAAATGAAAGCTTTAGTGTTGTGTAATGTAAGTTTATAGGTATTATAAAACATTTTTGAAATTTGTTTTTGTAGTGGAATCAAATCTTGGATCCACCAACGACTGGTCGCGATCAGTTTTGAAGGTGGCAAAGACGGGTCTGCAAATTATCTTCATGACAACCTTTTGGTTTATTTGGAAGGCGCGAAATAAGAAATCAAATCTTTTAATGAAATATCTTAGTTGCTAGAGGTAATAGTGGAAGCGGTTAAATCAAATACACACTTATGGAGTAAACGTAGGGCGAATATGCATATTTTGGATTGGAATTCATGGTGTGATTTTAATTTGCCGTTGTAACTCTATGTATCTTTTCCCTTCTAGCTTATTGCTAGTTTTTTTAATGACATTTATCGTTAAAAAATATATATAATATAATGGTTAGATGACCATTTAGAGTTCTTTTTTTATATATAAATATATAATGGTTCGATGAGCATGTAACTTGTTGACTCGGTTGTTAATGATTTAGGTTCACTCGAAATATTTATTATTGCATAGTGAACGATATATGACTATCAAAATTCCATGTTTTGAGAACGTGATATCAATGTTTTGAAGACTGAACTAGTTTATCTATCGATTACTTGTCAGAGTGGTCTAAAAACCGAATTATGCCATAATTAATTGTTTGTTAAATTATGAATAATACAATATTATAAAAGTATATTGTAAAAAACATGTGGTGTTGGTTTTCTTTGACCGCCCTTTAGCTTTATAAAAGTGCTTTTGATTTTATTTTTCATCATACTCGTTGTTATCTTTTGCCTATATCTTAGTTTTGTTGTTCCCCTAGGTCCAAATTTAAATCCCACTGATCAAGTTATGAAAACATTGGTAGGATAGGTAACTTCGTCTAAAGAAACTTCATATGGTCTTTTGGATCCACTCTTGAAAAAAAAAATTTGTGGACTATATATATGAGGTTTTATCCAAGGCTGTTAGATGCCATTTACTTGGTGAGTCAACTAATCTTAAGCCTATATGCTTTACATGTTTTCTTTAACCTAAGTAATTTAAAGATATTCCCTAAAAGAGTTTTTGTTTAACTTAAAACTAGCTATCTAAAAATGTGGAGATTAAATTTGTACAACATCTATACGGTATAATTAACCTCGTTTGGACATGAGCTACTTTAGATGAAAGACAAAAGATCCTTTCAAAAAACCTTAGATTAGTGTGATGTATTGCTCGATTTCATCAGCTGAAACTTGCATCATTTGAGCCTTCATATAGTTTAATGTGAATTAATATGAATCTAATGGTTTATATCTTGTGAATTGTGAAATAATGATGATTATCGAATAAATTGGTTCCAAGATAGTTTTGAAGTAACCTCATTGGAAAGTTATGGGTTACTGTTAGTGAACTGAACTAATTGTATCATATGGAGCCAATCACTTGCCAGTTGACTGAATCTTGACATGATGAAGACTCTTCATTTTAAGCACTGAACTAGTTTTTTTTTTTTTTTAATTTATAATTGACATAATGTAACCGCGTGTTACTGTTTGCCTATTGTAGTGCTAAAAACTCTGGTACAAAGATAGACGTCACAATCAAGAAAATCAGGAATGCAGTTGATAACAATATTTATGCCAAGAGGACTTAAAGGAAATCAAACTCCTATACTATATGGATAATGAGAATGTATTTACATTTTCACATTGATTAAGTTTTCTTCATTTTATCTCATATTTCTATGTCATCATATTATCTAATGCGCATATGTTGTAGATCGTAAAAATTAAGGACATCATTTGACCATCAAATATAAAGAAGTTAAATGATGTTTACATTGTGTATGAGTTACTGGATGATACTGATCTTCAGCAGATTGTTTGCTCTTCACAGGCGCTAACAGATGACTGCTATAATGACTACTTTTATTATTAGTTACCTCGTGGACTAAAACCAAGCAACTTGCTTCTGAATGCAAATTGTGATTTAAAAATTTGTGATTTTGGGCTTGCAAGAACGTCTGAGACACATTTCATGACTGAATAAGTGGTGACTTGGTGGTATAGTCTATGAGTTGTTGCTTGACCGCTCAGAGTATACTTATAGCCATTGATATCTGGTCAGTTGGTTGCATTTTGATGGAGATTGCTTTGAAGGAACCTCTGTTTCCCGGTAAAGATTATGTCCAGCAATTGGTGTGTATTAATGTCCATCGTCTCTTTTTAATGCATACAGCTTCTAGGTTTACTGGATGACTCGGATCTTGGATTTTAAGAAATGATAATGCTCGTAAGTATGTCAAATAACTTCCTCGTGTCACAACCAAATCTTCTTAATAAAAGTTCCCAAATGTGTCACCTTTAGTGTTGGGTCTTGTAGAGAAGATGTTAGTTTTTGATCATCTAAACAAATAGATGGTAAGCTTTGTTTTCATCACTGTAAAAGTTTTATATTTTTTTGGCATTGTGTTATATAGAAAAACAATAAAAGTAACAATTTAAAACACAATCAAAAGTATATCGGCCAATATGTTATAGTTATTTGAAATATTAATTCACCATTTTTTATTTGTACAAGAAATAAACACGTAAAATAAACTTTTCACTGAACGATTTAATTTGTTCGTTTATTGTTTTGAAGGTAGTACAATAGGGAAGATACAAGGTCAAATACATGAAGCCAAGCCGAGGAGCCAGGTATTAGAACTTGATGACTTGCTTAGGTTGGCTTCCAAGCTTTCCAAGTGACTTGTCTAATGCAGTGTGAAATTCACTGAAAGGAGCAAGCTCCATGCTGCAAAAACCAAAGCAAAAAAAAAACCCCGACATTTATGTATTGTAACGGACCCAAATGACTTGCAGCCTAGCGGTATCAAGGACTCAAGGAGTGTAATAAATGTGTTCCTCCCTAAGTGGTTGAGGGTTTTAGTGCCATGGTGGATATTAGTGTAGATTTAGGAGTAAGTTTAGTGGCGCGTTAGTTAGCCATTCCAAAATAATGTACAATCAGTGGCGTAGCTTTTAAAGGGCGGGGAGGGGCGGCCGACCCCCCGAATTTTCGCTCAGAAGTTCCAATTATATAGTATTCGTATATAAATTGTTTAGTATATACGGTTTCGACCCCCCGAAATTGGTTTTCGACCCCCGAAACTAATGGTTTTCGACCCCTCGGTGACTTCCGACCCCCCGAAGTTTCGGGTCAAGCTTCGCCACTGTGTACAATAATGGGCAAGAGCTACAAAAAAGACAGCAAAAATGTGTTATTTCAATGTTTAGTGAAAGATCGGTTTTCGAAGCCTGTAGATGTTTTTCTCAAGAAACTAAAGTGTAAAAATTCTGTAAATAATTTTTCATACGATTGAGACGTGTATAAACGATTCTCTAATTTCGAGTAAACAGATAATGAAATGCACGAATAAGTGACTAACTCGTATTTCAATTTTCCTTCACGGATCAAGCCCATAAGGTAATCTAACATTTCTCTGCACTCTTCATTTCTATCTAAAGTCAACCAATTTTGCACGTAGTATCCCGTTAAAGTAAGCTCCTGCAAGGAAAGAATTCAAGAGGCGAATCATGTACACACCAAATGAGAGAAGTCTTCAAAATTATATAATCATGTACGCACCAAAAAGGACTTGGTGAGTCAACCTGACCCGTAATAGTAAACAAAAAATGGCTCGTCATTCAGGCAAAAGGCAATATCTTACATGCCATAAGGATGATAAACTGGTTACTTACTTTAAATATAAAGGATGAAGTCGATACAGTTACAGGCTTCTTAGCCATACCACCATAAGTCACCATTGTTCCACCCTGCCTGAAACCATGATTAGTAATATACTTGGAGGAATACGTTATAATGAGATACAGTTAAGTATGTATAAAACTTAATCCCACCTTAATAATTTTAGAACCAGAGTGGCAGCATTACCGCCAACACAATTTAATCCCAGAGCAGGTTCCGGTACATTACCCTACAACAAGAATTAAAAGTGTGATACAAATAAAAAAACAGGTAACTGCAGATAACAGTTTTCAATCATCAACGAAATAAAAACATACCAAAAGACTCTTGACATTTTTCACATCGAGTTGGCTCTCAGTATACACTTCATCAGCACCAAGTTTCTTAAGTTTCTCTTCTGCTTCATCTGACCCGGGTCTACAAGTGAACAGAATCCATATTTACGTTAAACTAACAACTGACTCTAACTTTTGATACAAAACAGTAAGAGAACCCTAGCTGAAAGTAAACATAAGAAATGACTAGTGCAAATTGGAAAATAGTATTTATTGACCTGTCCCTTATAATATTAAATGTACGAATGCCACGAAGTTTAGCGAGCTGAATGACACATTGGCCAACCATACTGGTTGCTCCATTTTGCACAATTGCATCCCCTGTTCATTTATAGACTTAAACTCATCAGGTGAAAGCTTACTAGAACATAAAACTGTAATATCACCAGTCAGTTTAGCACCTGATTTGAGATCCACTATATCTTCTATCATCCTTAGAGCAGTCAAAGGATTAATCGTAACTGTAGCAGCGTATTCAACTGGTGTATCTTTATCAAGTTTATGCCAGAACTTTTTATCTTTCACTACATGTGTCTGCCATGTACCTAGGAAGAAATCATATTGTCGTATGTAACAAAACTGATATTCGACGTAAATCTTGCAGTCAAAAATATTTATTTTTACAGTCAACACGTATATGACCAAAAGCTTGAGCAACATAGATTAGGAATCTAATATTATCATCGGCTTCATTTTTCCTCCTTTTTGGCCATTCAAAACCATAACACCATTGTAACTTGTAACGAGAGCATCCACACCTGTCACAGGTTCTGTTTGGGATGATGGTAGAACACTAATCGTATGTATATCACTTGTTAAAACTAAAAGTTCAAAACTGGATTCTTTTACAATAAAGATTACGAAATTCACCAGATGACGGCGGAGACACCATGACTAAATCGCCCGGAGAAAGATCTCGTATCGCTGAGCCTACAGAGTGTACTACTCCAGCACCCTCATATCCCCCAACAGCAGGCGGTGTTGGCCTCACAGGATACACACCTACAAGACCATATCAAATATATATCACACACACATCTCAACAATCATAATTGAGCAAATGTGATTGCAGTTGACCAGTATATGAAGTATGAACAAATTGGACCGTGATTGCAACAGTTCCGAGTTTTTCAAATCCGAATGAACAAATATGACCACGATTGAGCAATGGATTTAGAATATTTGAACAAATTAGACCATCAATTCAACCAATCTAACTAGAGATAATGACTAATCCCGATTAATTGCTAGTCGGTACCCCACCCTGGCCCGACAAGAGCTTAGCGATTCTTACAACACTGTTACTAGTAACACTAACACAAATGAGGCAACAACCAACGGTAACAATCAAAATAATAACGAGATTAACTGATATTGTTTCAATTTTTCAAACCTTGAATTCTATTAATATCAGATGGATTAATAGGAGCAGCAAGCATTTTAACACAGACGTCGTTAGCTTTTATTTCAACTGGAGGAAGTTCAATTATTCTGCACACATGTTTAACAAACTCAGCATTTGTTAATATAAACTTCAATAGAAGCTAGATCATGAAGAGACAGAGAATATGAGTATGACTTGGTCACTGTATCTGGAGGACCGTGGTGGTCGTAGAAGACAGCCGTAGAAGGCGGAGACATGAGGGAAGACAAAGCCCTAACGTTGCTGGAAATGTGAATACGAGGACGGAGGGAATTTGGGTTTAGAGTGAGAAACCTCGTACACGCCATTGATGTTGAACACCTTTTGTTCTTCAGGGTTTTATTTCTTCTCTTTATTCCAGCTATTAACGCCCCTGGCTTCTATTTCACCTCCCCACTAACTCTTCAGGTCAAATTGTATGAGGGCAGTACGAGGTTGCAGAAAAAGCTGAAAAATTAAATCTAAAGCGCATCGCTATGGCCATAGCGAGACACTTTGGATCAGGGGGTTTGTTTTGAGTCTTTTTTTTTTGTGTGTTTTGAAGTGGTTTTTTTATTCTTTTTTAATTTAATTATTGTAAAAAAAAATTAAAAACAAAGTAATAACTCTAATTAAACTATCACAATGAAAACTATCATTAATAGCCCTAATTAAACAAAGTAATAACCCTAATTAAACTATCACAATGAAAACTGTATGCGAGTAAAATAGAGGTCACCAATACGAATACAGTACATCAACTCTTAAGTGCAATGGAGAGATATAAGGATGAACTCAATATAAATTTGAAGTTCACAAAAAAAAAACAAGTGACTATAGGTTCATTTTTTACTAGACAATCCTAGATTTTTTTGAATATTTTAGTAATTGTTAATTTTTTTCAAAAAAAATATATATTATCTTATTATTTCATCGACTGGGGTCTAATTTCGTACTAGTGTTAAGTTGGGACCGAACAAAATATTAGTTTTATCGAAGTTATTAATTTAAAAGAAATCCTATGGTATAATAACTTATAGAAAGTTGAATAGATAACGAGATTGGACCCCAGGTCTACGAAGAACAAAAGTGGGGTTCTTACCACCAAACTACAATAACACTTCTAATTACAATTATCAAAACTTTTATGATATCAGAATTATATATATATATAGTGGAAGTATATAGAGAAAACCCTTGTTATTTGGTAAACTCTGGAAACTCTAACTTCCCGACTTTTTTTTTATGAAAATTTTAGGGTATGTAATATACATTTTTTTAAGCATTTTGAGCCAAAAAAATCGAAAAAGCGCCGAACGGTTTTTTTTTTAAAATAAAAAACGTCTACTGTTTACATATAGTTAACACATGGTTAACACCTGTTATTAGCGCTTAACATGTGTTAGTCAAAAATTTATTTATTTTTTTAAAATACTCGGCGCTTTTTTAATTTTTTTGGCCCAAAATGCTTAAAATCATGTATATTACTTGCCCTATTTTTTTTCAAAAAAAAAAATATTGGGAAGTCAGAGTTTCCAGAGTTTACCGAATAAGGATGGGTTTCCTATATATCCATTCCCTATATATATATTTAATAAATGAGGTTTTAAAATTTTGAATACCCAAAGCGTTCTCTTAAAAAAATTGGGCTTAAGCCTGACCAACTTATCACCCAAATCAACAAGATGACATTAAAAGGGCATACTTACTTGCCATGTCAATCTAAATGTCACCTTTTTCCAATAAACATGTATGACACGGTTAGTCTTTATAAATTGTTGTAAATGCTTAATCTTCAAGTATCTATCCATTTGATTAGACAATATTTTTCTCCCTTGTAAATATTAGAACGATCACTATTAATCTATATCATACAAAATATATATGTATAATAAAGCAATAGAGGTGGTGAAACATGTCAATTTGTGAGGTTATCCTCACCTTTGAATTCTTACCAAAAAAAAAAATTTAAGTTATAAATAACACAATGTTTATTAATTTATAAGCTTTATTTTTATCTTTATTTTTTTTAAAGACCTAGTTCAGTAGAAATCCTTGTATAACCCTAACCTAGCGATCTCAAGTTCGAATCCCTACCCACACACCGGTGTCTCTCATAAGAAATATATTATCAAATGATAATTTCAGGTTTATCTCTTATTTATTTAATATTTATTTTCCTAACTAATTTTTTTTATATTTTCGCATATTAAAAACTATTTAATATTTTATTCATCCAGCCTCGTGAAATATTAAATGTTTTAACCTAATAAGAAATTAAAAAACAAAAAAAAGTTATAAGCCGTGTGATACATAACTTTATAATGAATTCTTTACACCAAATGAAATTGTTAATGGAGTTATGTTTTTATTTAGAGTATAATATGTCAAAACCAGTCATTTCTAAAAAAGCTATATCTTTTAGATCACCGCCTCAATCATAACCTGCAATAGTTGTTTCTATCTTTGCTTCTCATCCAAACATATATTCTATCTTTAATATAAATTTTTCTTCTTATTTACATGATTAAAATTATTGTTTTCAAATATTATAGTACGTTAATTTATTTGCTACGTTATAACACACATTTTTCACTTTATATTATTAAATGTATCCATCCGAAAAAACTCAACTCTCAAGACAACCTAATGAATACCATAAAAAAAGATAAAATACCAACCATTGAAGGAATTAACGGAGTCGGTCACTTTATCTTATCACGTGGCTAGCACGTGACACAAAATTTGGCGCCTAAATAACGATTACAAATAACCAAAACCAAAACCTTTCCGTTGGTCTCCATTGATCAGCAGAAAAACAAACAAGAGCTCTCATCAGATGCGTCAGTTTCAGATGAATAAGCAGTCATGGCGGAAGCGTTCGATGTCTGCGGCCGACATCACCGGCGTTCTCCCTATCTACAATCCCGCTTCCTCTCTTGCCCGAAGAGAAACCTCCACGTCAGCAATCAAGTATAAGCTCATTCATCTTATTCCTATTGTTATCATCCTCTGCTTCTTCATCCTATGGTGCTTCAGTTCTCCAGGTACCTTTATTATTATTATTATTATTATTATTATTATTATTATTATTATTATTATTATTATTATTATTATTATTGTTGTTGTTGTTGTCTCAGCGTTAATTAGTGTTAGAATTCGGATAACATTTTGTCTTATTAGTTGTGATATTATTGTAATTTGTTCATGTATATGTTTTGGTTTGTTTTTGAGGTATTTAGGGCTTTATTTTTGGTGATTGATTGTTGTTATTGTAATGTGGAGAATAGTTTAATTAGGAAGCTATGATTGAAATTTTAAAGTTTAAACCCTAGGATACTATGGTCTATGGCCTTATGAGCGAATTAGAATGCGAAATTAGGTTTAACTGCTGAACTGATACACAATCTGTGCGAGATTGTGTTTGAATTGGATTATGGAGATCGATAACTTGCGATCTGTTTGATCATTTTTTTATGATGCTTGGAGTTGGTGTTGTTAAGTTTAGTTTGAACCTAATATTGGAATCGTTGAGATCCGAAATTTGTATCTGATAACTGTTATTTGGTTTCTTAGTGGACTTAGAAACTAAGGATGGGAGAACTGTATTTGTTCCAAGAGCCAAGAACAAGAAGCCACCGCAAAACAGTGAAGCGGCAGATCTTGATCTTACTGTATTGGCATTAGAAAGTCCACCAGATGGTTTCTTGTTGGTTTCTGATGGGCCGTATGCCTCAGTAGCTCTTCATAATCAGCCTAATATGTCACTGCTGGATTCTCATGATGTCATTGCCTCGTCCACAGACGCTCGTGTGCAAAATGCTTCATTATTAGATTCTCATGAGCCGAGTGCCACATTCTCTGATTTTCATGAGCCCAAGGAGTTGGTCATTGATTTACACGAGCCAAATGCATCATTCTCAGTTTCTCATGAGGTGTCACTCTTGTTCCCGGTTTCTGATGAGCCAAGACCTTTGTATGCAGGCAAAAGCAACAAATCTGAACAACAGGATAGTGGAGAAGGCTGATAAGGTAAAGATCTTCCTCTATAGTTTTTCCCATGTGTTGTGTGGGAAGACGTTAAGTGCTAGACTCTTTTGATCCGATTCATTTGCTGCTATAGTTAGACTAAAGTTGGAGTATACAGAGAAGAAGATATATTAGACAAACTCATTTTGTTATAGCTTAAAACTGAATGATATAATTAGTGGTATGTTGACTGCCATGCAAAATTTGTAATGAAGGTTTGATCTAGATTTGACAGATAAGATGTATAGCAAAGGAAAAGAAGAAAACAAGTAAATTGCTAATATTTTGTTACAATGGTGTTTGCTTTTGTTGATGATTCTATTTTGGAATGTGGGAAATATTTGAATTTCGTGAGTCTCCGTTTTCTTGAAAAACAGAACCGGTGTTGATTCTTATCCTTCTATGCCATCCGAGTACTTGATTAGGGGTGGAACATCTATGCTAAGTAGTTAACTCGGCCGATATATCGGTGATATATCACCGATATCTCGGTTATCGGTCATCAACCGATATATTGGTACCGATATTTTGACCGATATTTTGTACCGATATTATCAGTGATATTGGCCGATATTTGACCAATATTTTACCGATATTTGACCGATATATCACCGATATTCCCGATATTGGTGTTTTTCTTTTTAGTTCTTCCATTTTTCTTACTTCTTTTAGTTGTTAGTACTGTTTTAAGTCTTAATTGTTAATAACTAGGTTTATACCCGCCGCGCGTTGCCGCGGCGGGGGGAACGGGTTACCGCGTCATATATAGTCGTCGCGCGTAACATATCATGGCCGCCATCTCATTGCGTCGGACGGGACGCCACCATCGGTCTTACTCTCCGCCTCTGGAGTGGGTTGAGAAGTAAATGGCAATTATAATCATATAGCACACAACGGGAGGTAGCAGCGCGTTGCGGCGACAACCTGGTGCCTCAAACACTTTGCTATATGCGTGACATACGAACATACCATTATTGTACAAAGATTAACATAAAAGCAAACGGACATACCATCATTTTACGCGTTTCGTACGTTGCAACGACAACCATGTTTATGAAGAAAATATTGTTTTATAAGCACAACAATCTAGTAAGTTATTTAAGCTTGATATTATCACGTTTAAAGTCAAGAAATAATAAGAAATTAAATAAGGTCTTATATTACTTTTCAAAGTGCTAAAAGAAAATGAATATTACCATACATCCTAAAGCAAATCCATGGGCGGTGTGGGCACAAAGAGAAAACAGGTACAACCTACCTCTTATACATTTCCTTCATCACTATTTCCTTCTCACATCCAGAAACATCTCCGTAAAAATCATTTCACTCTCTAAAAAATCCCACATACCACCATGGCGTCACCCTTATCACACCTATTTGTCCCACGCATGTAGCCATTCTCTACGTCGACGTTTATAACGGTGGCGAGCCTCCGGGTACGGCGGCGCGTTTCCCTTTTCCGGCGCGTGTGCCATGTATTCCAACCCGATGAAGATATATATTAGCTCAGACGAACAACGGTGGTGATTATTATCAAGGACATAAGCGATGAAGGTTAGCATTGATCGCCTAGGGTTTTGCAAGCTAACCGGCGGCGATAATGGAGATAAAGGACGTTCCGTCGGTCACAGCACAGACACGGCAAAGGCGAAGAAGCTCCAGTAACAACGGCTAACAACCACCAACAGACCCGTGTCTGTCGATTTTTAGAGAGAGAAAGAGGCGGTACCGGCTACCGGTAGCAGCGGTCAAGAGTATGCAACGGAAAGTTGTACAACTGGAAAACAAAGCATCAACAGCTTGTACGAAGTCACGGTAAACGTGGAAGCATCTCGACCGGTCAAGTAAAGGACGTAACGACGTGGCTGAACGTCGGCCGTGAGATAGCTACAGTAATAGCGTCTCACAGCCGACGTTGCAAAATGTATCTTTATATAATTAGCGTTTTAAGTCGTAACAAGTTCCCACTTGCTATAATTGTTAGTGTTTTGCAAGTTGTAAAAGGTTAATTTGTTAATGGTTGGAGAGTATTAGTGTTAAATTGCTACATGTATGGATTTTGCATGATATAAAAATTGCTGATATCCCACCGATATCTCACCGCGATAACCTATATCTCAAATATCGGTCCTTCACCGATATCCGATATTTTACCGCATTAACTGCTTAGCATCTATGAGAAACCAGGGCACCCTTCTAGTAGTCTACAACTCAACCTCATTTGTTCGACAATTACTAACCCACAAGTATAGGGCTCCTGTTTTATTAGCAGGCAGGACTCTACAACAATACTTTATTGGTGCCTGGATTATATAAAACCAGTTAAGAGTATGAATGCAGTATCATAGAACGCTGTGATAAGATTAAGAAATATCATGTTCATACATAGACCACTATTTTCTTGTCTTTCTACTTGTTTATATTCCCCTTTAAGATTCATATTTTTCTGATTTGAGACATAAGTCATTTAAGTACTCTTTTTACATTTTACTGAATGATTCTGAAAAACGGGTACCCCTCCTTTAAGATCGCAATAGTATCAATATGTTCAGGAGATTCCATTTTCCATTTGCAATAAGGGTAGCGTTCTTTACGAAGAGTATAAATACCAATAATATTTTTCTTAGCTTTATCAATACCCAGTTAAACTCATGTAATACACAAAAGGCTTCTGGCGCGGTTTCCTTGTAACGGGCCTAGTATTAAACGCATATGCAGTATAATCTAGCCTTTTGTACCAGTTGAGGAATGTGCGGGAGGGTGTCTCAAGCTCTCTTGGCGACACGATTCCCCTTGCAATTTCTATTGCATAACCCCATGACACCAAAATGGACCATTCTCTTTTCTTGCCATAGCAGAAGGACTGCTGTACGATACTTGCAGAATCATATTTGGCCGATTCTAACAAGTGTTCTATGCTTTGTACTCTAGGCATACCCGGGAATATTGGGTCCACTACTTCAAGATGATGGAGTATTGGAGTGAGACTGATGGAATTACTGGATGGGCTACTAATGGAGTCCCATTTGATTCCCATGCACATCATACTGCATATTTAGTAAAACAGAATTAGTAAATCTTAGTGCTTAAGTTTCTGGAAGGTGAACTAGAGGTGGCAAAATGTGTGGTTGGTTAGCAGCTCAAAATGGTTGGCTTGGGTCCAGTAAAATTGAAACACTTTTCCATTCAAATTCTGTAGACCATAGGTTCTAAACGGGTTGTGATCATGGGTTGGGAGTTGAACCCGATATGAAATTGGAAAATTGGCACGAACCCAAAATCATGTGTGACGTGTGAACCTGAACATGACATGAATATTCGTGGGCTGGCACGAACACGACCCATTGAACCCGATTTTTTTTTATTTTTGCATATTAATACTCGACAACTACAAGTTTACAACAAGAAAATACAAGTGTATGCAAAAGAATTACGTTTTAGTTATAAAAGGTGATGGCATTATGTCGAATTGTCAATTTCTCTATTATGTTAAAATTTTGACATAAAATATCCAAATAGTTTAAGCTATGACATAAGAACACATTTTAAAAAAATACATAAAAAAAACTTTTTAAACCCAGACCCAACCTATTTAACTAAATTTGTTCATGGGTTGTACCCGAACCCAGGGTAATACTAACCTGATGAAAGCCTGGTACTTTGGTGAGTGGGACATTAAGCTCAAACATACAAGCAAGAATGGAGTTAATGGCTAAAAAGGGGATGGTGGAAGGGTTACCGTTAGGGTTCTGTGATAGTTGTTACAATGTGGATCGAGATGATGGTCGAAGCACAACCGGGCATGTGTTTATCTAGGAAAATCACCTATTACTTGGTGTTCACAAAAGCAAAACACGGTGGTGGTGTCGTCTTGCGAAGCCGAGTTCATGGGTGCAACCGCAGCCGCGTGTCAAGGGATATGGTTACGTGGTTTGTTGGGTGAAATAACCGGGATAGAAGAGCGAGTGGTGGTATTATTTGTTGATAACAAATCGTCTATACACTTATGAAAAATCCAGTTTTTCATGGAAGGAGCAAACATATAAATACACAATACCATTTTATCCGAGAGTGTGTTGAAAGAGGCCAAGTACTAGTTGAGCATATAAGAGGTGATTTACAACGTGCCGATATCCTAACTAAGGCTCTCGCGAGAATAAAATTCAAGGAGATGCGAGAGTTACTCGGGCTTGAAGAACTAAATATTTCGAGTCGGAAATTAAGGGGGTGATTGTTAGCCTAATTATCCGACCCAAGCTCATGGGCGGTGGACCGAACCTGAGCATATGGGTCAGCCAAATTTTCGGAACCGATAGGGTAATTAATTATTCTGTTTTCTATTTCTTTCTTAGAGATAATTATAGAAGTTGTTTTAGCATTATCTAATGGGAATACAAACCTGTGAACTTGAAAGGCTACACTTCACCACCTCAAAGATAACAAACATCTAATAGAAATGAAGCATAGGAACTAGAGACTGCTCTCTACTAATTTTCTCAAATTAATAAATTTATCTTAAAAACATTTGCCTCCATACATATAGCCTACAAAAAGTTGAAATTACAAGGTTTGATAGTGTTCAGCACAAAAATTAAAAAATAAAAGAAATCAGCTTTAAGCTACAAAAAAAAATGTGGCTTCGTGCCTTCGTCTGTCTTGTGGCAACATGAGTTGATAATTGAGACACACGACGACTTGGATCCTTTGGCATCAGATTAAATTTAACCAAAAATTGCTGAGTCACACACATATACTGCATATACATGTGCACTAATTATTGGAAGAAAATAAAAGAATATGTGAGTGTTCATTTGCAGTAGAGTGTATCCTTAGTGGTGATCAGAATCACCCAAAAAAATGCATATTTGAGATTTGGACAACCACTGTAGTGTTATGTTATGCATGATAGTTTTTTTGTAGTGGTTGTTGTCAGGTTATCTATTGCCTCTGGATAGAAGATTTAACAATGTTCTTGATTATTCTACCATTTTGGATTTAGGATCTACTGATCTACAAAGCTGCAGACCTACAAGTGAACTCTATATGCCATTATGCCGGAATGAAAATGACTTGTAGATTTCCATCTTTTGTTAAAAGTTCTCCTTGTGGAAATCAAAGCGTGTAATGTTTTGTTTGCTAATTTCTTTGCAGAGACTTTTTAGTTGTCTTGTCAGTGCTTGGGCTCCACAGTAGAAAACACCTGCAGTTAATTGGAAACCAAGGTTTCAAGATGATTGATCACAAACAAAGGTGTTAAGATGGGGCTAACGGGTCAAAAGAAGGTTTGACTTAAAGCAGGTCTTTTAAGTGGTGGTCAAACGTGCCTGGTTGAATCGCTTTTATAGTTTATGTCCGTTTGTTTATGGATATGACTAAAAAAACAATATTATTGTAATAATATTGTTTTTGTAGTCATATCCATCGACCATCCATTTTTCGAAAGTGGACATTTCTTTTGGAAAAACAAAAATAGTAACGTGGACAATAATGTTGAGACGGAGGGATATAGTCTGAACTTTACATACAACGATTAAAAAGTGATTGTAAGCAATAATAATAGACGTTGTGTGATTATTGCGTCTTTGACCCGTTCTCATTTAGCTATTTTTTAGTAGACCCGTTCGAGATAAAACACAACCTAACTTAATCTATTAGCAAGTAAACTGACCCAGATTGCCACCTCTACACAAGCAAACACAATGTAGTAATGAGTGATGTTTTACCTATTCTACCACCTTCATACGTAGCTGCCAAGTCGTAGAATACTTTTCTCCAGTTAGGTCTTGCAAAATGCGTTTTAATCTGTTTCGAATTGTTTGTTATTAGTTAATAAATTCTTGAAGTTGAACTTTGAATTGTTTTAATCTGATCATAAAGAAAGTTCATATACCCGACTCTGAGAGACAACATCAACTCCATCTTTGGCATGTTGCAGAGACTGCACCATGGAAATAAGTGCAGATCTCACATCACCTTGCTCATACACACTGGTGAGGTAGTTATGCATTTCAATTATGTTCTGAAATGCACATCCGAAAACATCGTTAGAACAGATAGGCGTAACATATATATGAAATGGTATAAATCGGGCTAATTGCATAAAAAGTTGACCAACTTTCCTCAAATTTTTGTTCTTAGTGATATAGTATGTTCTCTCGCCTAAAAACAGAAATAGATGATACTTTACCAGGAACAAAAACTTAACATTTTTGTCAACATGTAACTGATAGTACCACAAAACTGAAAATTAAGGTTAACGACTCACATCGTGGTCATGTTCTGCGATATCATCCATTACACCTTTGAACCATTCGAACGAACCCTGCTCCCTTGTTACCCAATAAAAGTAAGCTCTTTTATCCAGGCTTTTGCCTGATTTCTGCAGTAGAAATGAATGATCATTGAGGTTGTTATATAAATGGGAAATTGCAAAAAAAAAAAAAAAAAAGTAATTCTTATTTTGGGTGCTGAGTTCAATTTCACCCACAAAAAGGCTCAAACTTTCTAAAATTTTCATTTTAAGGTAATCTTTTAAGTTAAATGCTTCTCGGGTGCCTCGTTAGTGACATCAATTCCATGTAAGGAAAAAAAGTTAACATGGTCAAAGTTGTCTGCCACATCATCATTTTTACCCGATAGCTGGTTAATTTGTTTTAAAGTTTGTTACCTTAATTATGCAGTTTGTGCTATCTAGAATGTTTTGTGAGTAGGCATTGTGTTTATTACTTACTGACTGCTTTAGGTTATGTAAGAGGTCATTTAATATGCTGATAAATGGGGTGGCTCCAATACCCAAACCTATGAGTAATAGGACATTGTATTTCCTGTAATTTTGTGATGGTGCGCCGTATGGTCCTTTGATGTAGATTCTAGGATAGCTGCCAAAACAAACGAATATTGTCATGAAATTGATTAAAATTCTGTAAAAAGCCAGTTTGTACACTCACATTGCTTGTGATTCCTGAAGGGTCAGGTTCGAATTAGTTTCCATTCTGGCTAGCTTTCTTTCTGTTGGATTCTTCTGCCGAGGCTCACAGGCCTGCATTTCTGCGTTTTAGAATTTAGATTAAGATAGAACGGTTGATGTAGAGCTCATTTGACAATCTCAACCTTTTTACTTGTAAAACTGTCGATTTGGGTTGTGTTTTTAGCACAAACGGGTCAAACTCGAAAATATATGTAAAATAGGTACATGTCAAACAGGTTGAGTTTTGGGCGAACTCTAAATTTATTGTAATAATACCGTCTTGGGTGTCTTTAAATTTTTTATATATATACTGTATTTGGAATCATAATCAGCCTGTTCGTTTTTTTTAAATGTTCTAAATATGAAAAAAAAAATTAAAAAGAAATAATATTAAAAAAATAAGAACTATAAGTGGGTCAATCCAACCCGGCCTTGGCCTGTTTCAACTTAAACCAGTTTGAAACCCCTTTGATAGAAAACACTGTTTGACCTTTGCAAATTCTTCGCGAAGTGCTTTTGTCCAGTCTCCCAAAGTACGAATATGTACACTTAAATAATTATCACCAGGTGCAGAGGTAATGCTAAAAGGATGCCTATCATAGTAAACCAACATCTATAGTCAGTATTCCAATTAGTTTATATCCTTAAAGATCTAACTGAATAACATGCTTACCATTCGAACCGTGATATTTGTGGACACTGTACAAAGAGGTACATGCCACTCTTATACTTGAATCCTATAGGTTTGGTCATGTAGAGTGCTAGCACATCCCCGGTATATATGATTGCCTGGATTTACATATCACAGACTGATAATCAAGAAGCTGTCTTTAATAATGAAAAGCAGATGATCATAATGGCATCATAGGGTCACCTTAATGGTGTCAACACGCATCTTATGGTCCGTTGTAAGGAGTCTTTCACTTGCATAACACAACATTGGAAGCAACAGGTACATCCATGTCTGCACGCGTGTTGTTTTGACAAAATTTGATCAAACTTACGTTTCATGTGCTACGCAAAGTACGTTAGTGTAAGACAAGTAGTCAAGTGACATACGGTTTTATTGTACCATCCTACAGTGAGGACTAAGAAGGTGCCATGAATGATGAACAAGTAGTAAACGATGATTAACAGATGATGAGTGTACCAAAAGGAAGTAAAACCAGCTAAATTGTTGAACGGATGAGGCAACTTAATAACGTTTCTCCTAAAAGAAGTTGTTGCAAAGGTGAAGGAAATAGCCATCAAAATAATCATGATGATTCCAGTATATCCCGGGATGCTTAAAACTAAAGCCATGTAACTCGGTTGTGTTACAAATAAACCTCCAAAGATGGCTTGGAACTGGTTCCTAGGACATCTTGACAACCTTATAAAATTGCAGGCCAAGTGCGCAATGGTGTGGGTTACTGTTCCTATCACGATTGCGAGCGCGATTATCTTGTGGAAGTTAATGTTCTCATCTACAGGTAATAGTTTCGCAACATAGGTTTCTCTGATGGCTGTAAGTGTTCTTCTGCATACTGGAAGGAGAATGAGAGCCATATTAAACTTTAGAGTCTCTCCAGCACCTTTCGCTACGCAGCTACAATACCCCAAAACTTGGAACGATTTCATCAGCGAATATTGATGGAATTTCCACATAAACAGTGCAACGTTCAATTCCCAAAACAGTAATAACACCCAAAACACTTTCCAGTTCTCGAGTCCTGATTCAAACACTCTTGTCATGAATTTTCTCCATGGGTTCCGGTAAAGTTCTGGGATCATTGTTTTGGCTAGATCGCTTGTGTCATTAGAGTTCATGGTAGCTTCCTTTGGTGTTGCCATGCTTTTCAGCAATGTCTCGAGTTGCCACATCTGTCGTTTGATGAGCAAGTTAAAGAAATGTGTTGACATGTTGAGTATTATTTTTGTTATTTTACCTCTATGTAACCGTATTGATCAGGGTCGAGTCTTTCCATGATTAGAGCTGCATATGTGCCTGCTTGTTTCTTGAAAGTTGAAAGCTTGTTGGCTGATGCACTCATTATTAGGACCTTAACATGATAAATACCAAAAACACTCAACATAGATTTCAGATTGAGACGGTAAACAACTTAAAGCGAAACAGATATGGGGTTTGGTTTTTTTTTTTTTTGTTAATCTTTTCGAGTGTGATTAGGCAAAACAGCGTATCCAAATGGGTCAAAGAGGGTTATAACTGAAAACAAGACAGATCTAGTTGGAATGACTTAAGAATCATTTGACAAATGATCGTTTTGACCCATTATCAAACCCCTTTTAACCATTTGCTATACGTAGGGTGCGGTGTACCTCTTTTACGTCTTCCTCTGTTAGCAAGCCGTCTCCATTCTTGTCACACCTGAGTACAATTTTAATTATTAGTTACTAGTTTCTAGATTGCCATTATGTAAAAAGAAAAGAATATCGATATTACATATCGAAGAAAATATGAATTCGAGTATCAAGGTCCTCATTCGTCAAATCTTCCCAAAATGCTCTCACTTGGTCTAATGTGATCCCGTTAGATCCATCGATCCCCTTCCGCCTTGCAAGTGCATCAAACAGTTCCCCTGAGAACTCACAACTGTCGCCCATTCCTAAAGAAAAGAAACCAAAATAATCAAAACATTTAGTTTGTAAACAAATCATTCAAGATCCAAAAACTAACCAATACATATGCCAAATTTTTCTCTAGGCAGCTTTCCATCTGACGAAAACCGTTGAAAACGTTTCTCGATAGCCATCCACGCGTCCACTTCTTTCCCGGACATAACTCTATCAACAAAGCGCAAGCCATCAATGCCTCTAGCCGCACTTGATCTTTGCCTTTTCATCCTTGACTTGTCATCAGACAGGAGTTTCCGTCGGCTAGAACCTGACTTGCTTAGTCTACCTGAGACGGACAACTTCACTTCATCTTTTAAAAATGTCCGGCTTGACCGGTCTATAGAGAAAGCCACGCTTTCATCATGCTCCATCTCCATTATATCTTTTAGAATGCAAAGAAAAATGATTGTTGCATTTTAGTTTGTATTGTGGACATATGTTGTTAGAGTTATTTTTGGTTAAACTGAGTGAGAAATGTTTATGGACATGAATGGGAGATGTCACTACTAATGGGGAAAACTTAAGGCTTATACTTAGTTTTTTTTGAGAAAAATATGGAGTCCTATACTTTAGGATTACAATTGAAGAAACTTTCAATAGACAATTACGAAATAGGTGGATACAAGACCATATTGGTGCACAAAGACTCCTTCCTGTCTTTACATTCTCTAAAACTATGCCTTTTTAAATGTAAAACTGAAAAACGGAAACTTTTGTCACTAACCTATTCGTATTTTCTGTTTCGCAACCAACTAATGGATACAATAATGTGGGTCACTAAAAGTAAAAACGAATAATGTGGCAGCGACTCTCAAACCAGTTAATGGATATGATAATAATTTTAGTACCAAAGTCAAGTACTAGAAATAGATGGGGAACGGGATGACTGTTTTAAAATGGCTACTTTAAAAAACTACATATATCCTTTTTTTAAATTACGTTGCATGGTCGATGGACCACACCAAACAGGCGTGATATTTCATGCGTGGCCATGGTTCCACATTGGCGCACGCCTCTTGCCTCTTGCTGCATGATCTAAAAGATCGCATGCAGCACGCTATTGCGTTTTCATCCATTTGTCAACTCATTCCCCATCTTGTTCAACCTCTTTTCCTATTTTTTTAAAGTATTTGTTTATCTTTTTATAGATTCGCAACGATGAACACGGTAAACAAACTTTTGATAAAGTTAAATAATCAAATAAAACAATTCCAGTTCATTTAAAACCACAACACTAAAGTTTACATTAAACGTGTTTATTAAGGTATACCATTAAGGGCTGCATCCATGAGCAAAACAACATGCAGATATCTTGCTAGCAAATCCTTAAAAGATAGAAATAAAACCAGGAATTTTATAACAGCCTTAAAAGTGTTATATTCATAGTACAATAATTTAGACCAAAACCGTATAAAATAACAAATAATACCACATCTCGGGGACTCTCAACATTCAAACCTAAATCTAAATCTATTATAAAAATACGTCCAATGAACAATGAATATTTTTCTTTAGTAAATAACATGTATATGTACACTATCTCAGGTTTTCGAAATGGATTATTGTTTTGTTTATCTTTCTCAGTTAACTGTAGTGAGCGGGTGTCGTGAGTCTCTCATGGAATGAGCACCAGGTTCGAGAAGCTTTACATCACCATTTGACAGCCTTGAAGACGACCAGAAATGTCTGAGCAGCTCGTCAAATGGTGGGGTTCGAAGCTCTTCAATGGAGGTGGTGGTTGGTAGATTGAACGACCTCTTTCTTGGTGTGGAACATGATGGCTCATCAACCTGCAAAATATAATTGGTGACATGGTATATTCTCAAACTAAACACTTACTAAAACACATAGATATAGATGTACTGAACTTCGGACTTATTGTAACTGTGTGTCGCATAGTAAAATCACTATCTTTAAATGTACCAAAGCAGTAAACTAAAGTGTAAATTATATCATTTTATGCACGTGGTGGCTTGAACAAAAGGTGGTCACTTTTTTTTTCAAACTTTTTGCTTTTGATTTATTTCAAATAATAGTATTATTGGTATTAATGAAATAAATAATTTTGTCCATGTTAATTTTTTGCTTTTAAATTATTAGAATCTGATACACAACTACAGTGTGAGACAATGTTTCATATTTTACTTCAAGTTATCAATGTCATGTCAGCAGATTTGGTCTATCATTGCATATATGGTAGAAATCAAGTTCGGTAATAATTTAGACAGACTGCTACAGACAATTACGATGCGTGACAAGTTTAGTATATTTTGGTACAGTTAAGCCATAAAACATAAACACTTGAGTGATACTGATGAATAGCCAGCAATCTTTCTATGTTTGGCCTATTAGTTGTTTATCTGGGAGGCCCAAAGTGCCTTCGAACTTTTCTTTTTGTATCATGTAATATGATTGGCCCGATTTAGTATAAGCACATACAGTTATGCACATAAAAGCAAACTAGATGAGTGTGTTGGACATAATATTTGTTTTATCCTAAGTTTAGGAAGTTGTAACCGAATGGGTGTGACATATCGGTTCATATGGTAGTTATGGGTAGCTGTGTTATTTGTGAAGGGACACGTCGGTTCACACACACCCTTTCACAAGTATAAATAGGTTGTAATGTGGTCATTTGTATTTGGATGATTCAATTACAATATAGCATGTTTCTGTAAATTCTCTCTATTAAATCTCAACAGAGTGTGAGAGTAGTATGAAGGTTGGGTTTGGGAAGTTGTGAATGTGTGGAGAAAATGAGAAATATAGTTAATTAGTTATTAACTAATTTGAAATCTTATGTTATATATCAAGGCTGTATGAAGAAACTTACGATGTAGTCGTTTAAGAGGGTTTTTCCTGCGTGATCTGTAATCTCTACAATCTTATCATAGTGTCCACCCTTCAGTTCCCTCAGTTCTCCACAAGAAGGAACAATCATGGAATCAAGATTCTGATATGCATCATGGTCAAGTTGTAAAGAATCTGCAAGTTATCATATTAAAAAATTAAAAATTAAAAAACTAAAAGTTTGCTTCAACAGGAGAAATATAATTATTGAAGCTCAAAAATTGTATGCTTACGATCAATCGAGGAAAGGAGGCTATTATTTGCAACATTTGTATCTTCAAGTGTCGATGATGCTGCAACTGAATACTGGGAACGCAAAATTTGATTGGCTTCTAGTCCTCGGCTACAAAAGGTTCAGAAAAAAGAGTCATATATATAAGATACTTCAAAGAAACCATTAAAAGTAGTTCATTTTCTTCATATATGGACTTACCTGACAATTTTATCCACAGAAGCCACGTTATTCTTCTCTAAACTGAGCAAAGATTCTTGAGCACTATTCCATTGTTGTGACCCCATTTGCACCTTTTGCAAACTGCAAGAATGAACATTAATAAATAAGTTCCAAAGAAATATTAACAACTGTTAACAAGGAGACCTACCAATTTTGAAGAATCTCATCTAGGTTTTTCTTTCCATTTTCGACTGCAGCAGTGTCTTCAATATAATGAGTTTCAGCCTTTTCAGTGTAATCTGTCCATTCAGCTCTCACAGAACACCTTGATTCTTTCATAGTTAACATCTCCTGCTGGAATCTGTTGGTCTTGCTGGCTGCACTTTCTCGTAGACCATTTACTGCTGTTGTAACCTATAATTTGGTCAAGATAATAAGCGCAAAAGATTAAAGATAAGCTCAATGATCATCAGATGCTAAAAACTAAAAAAGTAAGATCAATTGTGGCATATTGATCATACCAGTTCTTTCTTCCTAGCATTTGAACCAGCAAGCAGTTCTGCGACTTTCTCTAGCAGTTGTCTTTCCTCATTGGCAGCACACTCCTGAAGGCATATGTATAAATGAGTCATGAGATGATGAAAACATGTATGAAGACAATTTTACATATAAAAAATAATCATTACCTCAAACTTTCTTTCAAGTTCAGATAACTTTTGTTCATTGACAGTCTGGGCCTCTTCGATAATTTGTGTCAATTTGGTTGCGTGCATGTCTAGGGTTGCAAAAAAGTTTGCTGTGATATTAGAAATTGACCGCGAGGTTTCAACAGTTCTGCTATGTGCCTACAGAGAATTTTTTTTAAAAAAAGTAAGTTTTTACATCTTGTGGAGATCAACAAATTAAATAAATTCCTATAGTTATGTTAGTTAAAAAAAAACTAACCTCTTGTTGTTGTTGGGCGTATGTGGCTAGTTTATTTTCTTGGATATGAAGAATTTTTTGGAGATCATTAAGTAATTCCTCAGCTTCTGATGCAATGCCCTTGAAAAGCTGTGTTGAATTTGTGGATGTTATCATGTCAATAAAAAAGTATAAAGGTATAAGAACACAACTTTAAAGAACTAAATCAAGATAAGAACATACATCCCCAAGAGCAGAAGAATTTTGGGAAACTTGAGAATTAAGACATCCAAGTGTTGACTGTGAATTTCCATTAAGTTCATTTGCCAGATTATCCAGAGACTGAATACCAGAACCATATAACGATTTCAATTTATCCAGACCAAGTCGGAGTTCTTCAGTAGCCTGTAACCCACACAAGTAGTATATTCATTTTATATTAGACCCAACAATCACAATCACATATTTAAATATATAAGATACGGTTTAGTAAGCTTAAATAAAAAAATCACACCTGGCCCTTGGTTGATACAAAAGATTTCATATCTTCTTGCATGCCTTTTAATTGTTGTTCTTGTTGTGTAACAGAAGCTGCCACACTTTTATGCAAGATGTCAAGTTGCTTAGTTAACTGAGATTGAAACTGTTGGACAAGAATTCTGTTTCTATCTTCTATTTTATCCTTGTGTTCTGAAACAACAAACATGTTACAGAAATTAGGATTATTTTTTGCCACATTTGATAATTATAGTTGACTTTCGATATCACATACCAATCTTGGTGAACAGACTAGACACATCTGATGAAGCGTTCTCCAGCTCAGCTCGAAGGTCAAATGCCCGCTCAACAAGAGCTTTTTCTGATGAACATTAGAAAACCTTTATACTGTTAAGATGTGCGTTTAATCAGAAACTTTTGATAAATAGTGATATTCTGGAAACTGCTTACCAGACTTCAGAAGATTAAAGATAAGAAATTCTTTCTCTTTGATTGTTATATTTGCTTGTTTATGCCTTTCTTCAAGATCCAACAATGAGTTTTCAGTTTCTTGGAGCTTTATCTAATGGAGTAGTAAAAATATGATTATTTCATGCCAAAAAACTGAAGGCTGTATGAGATAGCTATCAAGGACAGAGAAATTTAAATAACATCCATACCTCTGTCTTTTCAAGCTTCCCAGTTAAATTTGCATTCACCAGCTGCTGAGAATTATATAGTTCCTGAAGCTCCATAAATTGCTGTTTACAGAAGTAGATTGCAATTATCAGTATTTTCTTTGACCAAAAACAATGCAAGACAACAAAATTTAGCCTTGATTCTACCTTGCTCCTTGACTCAGCATCAAGCTCCATTCGCTCTATTTTTTCAGCCATTGCCTAGAGAAAGTAATTAGAAATCAACAATAATAATAACACAGGAACTTCAATATCAGTTGCTACTTATGATTCATTTTATGGTGAAAGACAGCCTCAATCAGATAGAATGCAATTGTCACAATAACGGGGCGTACCTTCTTCTCCTCCTCTTCCTGTAGATATCTGTCTTTCGGTATGTAGATTCCATTCTTCTCTCTAGTAGCATAGACCTCTGGTCAACTCAAAAGTCAAACCACGTACGACTGTAAAATATAAATTAACCTAACGAAAAGTGGAGAAGGATGATAGAGGACTCCAACCTTGTTTGAGCCGTTCAATTTCAGAGTACAGATCTTTCATCATTGCAGATTTCATCATTTTCTGATTGATCTGTAATAATAATCACAATAGATCAAAACCTGCTAAAAGAACACAACCTTTTCTACAATTAAACAACTAATCACAACATCACTAACCTCTGGTTTGTTCTTAATATTTTTTGCCCGGTGTGCATAGTCTAAAGTACTGAGTGTTTCCTCCAAAGAGTAAATAGAGGGAGAGATAGTGGCAATTATGCATGTCTTTGTTTTCCCTCCCAAAGAATCTCTCAACAACCTTGTTAGCTTACTATCCCTATCATTAGAAACAAACATATACGCAGTTAATGTACTTTTTAACATAAATAATGTCTCTGTCCATTGTTGGTATATTATATCTGATAAAGTAATACCTGTAAGGTATATGCCCTGAGTGCTCAACTAATGTATTTATAACTCTGCCAAGTGTAAGCAAGCTCTTGTTTATCTCACCAGCTTCCCTTGCTCTGCCCTGTAGGAAAAGCATTTGTGAGAATTAATGATATTATGACATGAATTTAGTGCATTTATTAGTAATTGTGATTGTTATTATCATTACAACACTGCATGGTTTTAAAAAGCGTGAAGCGCATAAAAGCGACAAGGTCTAAAACCGAGGCGCAAAGCGCAAAAGCGGTGGGCTTTTTGTACGCGAGGCGCAAGACAATTATATAATTTTTTTATATATGCTATAGGTTTTTAGCACTATTTACTCAAAATATAGATACAAATAAGGTATATATATGATTTAACTAAAATGTACAACCTTTTTAGCTACATGTAAAACAATTTTAAGCACAAAAACATTACAAAAGCGCGCTTTTCTCGCTTTTTTTTCTTGCGTTTTTCGTGTGCTTTTTGCGCTTTTCGTACACTGCTCGCCTAGGATTACATAAGGCGCACGGATTTGCGCCTAGGTGCGCTTTGCGCTTAAGCGCGCTTTTTAAAACATTAACAACAGAGAACAAAATTGTGAAGTTTGTGTTTACCTCTCTAGCACCAGACCTAGAAATATTTTCTGAACCAGCAAGATCGACAAGATTAAGCTTGCCACATCTGATAACTTCTTCCCCTTCTGGAGTACGTTCCTTGATGTGAATTGTGATAGAAAAGATTGAGTGAGAACGACTGCTTTGTTTATTTAAAAGGGTTTCTGCAGTACGTCTTTTAGCAGAACCTTTTTCTAAGATTTTATAGATTTCATCTGCAGTGGAAACCATCTCTTCTTCCAATCCTCTTACAAAAACACAACCCTTTCCATCCTCCATAAGTGCTATGGGTTTCTTTGATTTATCTTCAGGAAATTTTGAAGATTCTTCAGGAGCCAAAAGATCGGTTATCTCCTCATTGTACAGCTCTAAGAATGTGACTTTCATATTGTACTCTGCCTTTTGAGCTTCTAATATATCAAATATTTGTTTTACGGCTCTGGGAATAACACCTGCATCAGTTGGGAATTCCCCATTCTAGACAGAATATACGGTTGCATGGTTCAGTAAAAGCCAAAGAAAAGAAATCCGGCTGATTTTATCATTTCACTATGGAACATAAAAGCACCTTTTTTCTCCCTCCTCCCTCCATTGTGTATGTTTTCCCGGTTCCTGTTTGGCCATAAGCAAATATAGTGCAATTGTATCCTTCAAGAACTTCAAATACTATGGGAGAGACAGCTGCATGATACAAGTCCCTTTGTTGTGAGTTTGGACCAAAGACCTGCAGCGATTGGCCCACATTAGCTCTTGGAAACATTATCAAAGACATTCTTCTTAAGTAAAAAAGAACTAAAAGAGAGTTGTTTCTTGATGTATTATTCAATGGTTTCTTAATATTTGGTCCAGAGGTGGTTGTATCTTTAGAAAGATTGATTCCCAATTAAATGCATAAACTAGTTACTATATATATCTGGTGTTAAGCGACCATCAACATTATTGGCAAAATGATAACGTTGAGCCTAGACCACATTCGTATCATGTAGATAGATTTACAAAACACTTATGTGTTCGCTTCTTGCTTTTCTTACATAAGAACGAGGTTACAAACTACAAAAAGAAGTTATGATATAAGTTTGAGTTTGATACTCCGACTGTCCCAGAACGTATAAATGTTTGCACATGCATAATCTACACATATGGGAAATCTTAGACAAATGGTAAGGTCAATTCTTTGTAACATAAATCTTCAAGTGACACAACCCCTTTGGTAAATGTAAACGACTAAACAGAATGCAACGTGGTGCACCAATTACCTTCAACATCCACCTACGACGAATAAGCATAAATGAAATCAGAAAAAGACAACTACCTTATCAAACACAAACGATCTATCAATCTGCTTGTTAGCAATATTCTGTATTGCACAAACTTCTTTCCTGTTCTCAGTACACGTAATCACCACCGGTGTATGCGCCTTCATCTCCTCATCATTCAACGGTCTACGCATAACAAAACACAACACAACAATCACCTAAGCATCCTAAAAATAGTCAAAATCAAATCCAATACATGCTCTGCTTTAAAATATCCGAACCTGCACCGCACAATGACTTGAACATTCACTCCTTTCTCTTTATCATGTTTACCATTCATATTCCCTTCTGCAGGCCTGATATCTCTCCCCGCCCTATCAGTCGACCTCGGAGTATTCGACGGTGAGCTCGGTACCACATTTCCTCCTCTTCTCTCCATACCTAAATATATCCTCACTCAAATCACCAATCCTACTGAATTCAACCAAACAATTCAATCAATTATAATCAGTAAGATCTAATTTTTTCTATCAGTCTCTACCTAACAATGTATAATAAGCTCAAAACCAATAACACTATACCTCTAATCACCAGCTGTTAACTGTTAAAACCTTCAACGTACAACGAGTTTTTCCTTTGAACTCACTGAGTCAACTCAATCAAATCTGATTTGCACAATAGATGCATGATTTAACAATATGATTATTAAATAAACGATCTCCGATTTGCAGAGATTAAACTGCATTGACTATTTGAGTTATATTAGATTCAATCGAAACAATTGAACAATTTAATTTAATTTAATTAATTAACTGAATAAATTAATAGAAGTGTAAGAAACGAGTGAAACCTGTAACCGCCGGCCAAATGTTGCCGATTGAGAGAGTATTATTATTATTATTATCAGCTTGGAGAAGCGATTTATTGAATAAATAGTGATATTTAACGTGAAAACACACACAAACACACAGTTAAGAGAGAGAGAAGAGTTTAAAAGATAATGGCCGTTAATTGAGCGTTTGAAGTTTAGGGAGAGGGTTAACGGTGAAAATAGACGGAGAGCGTTAAAGTTAACAAGCACCATAATATATGGAGGTTTGATGGTTACTGTGTATTATTATATCGAGCTTGCATGCCGTGGGAAATATATTTTATATAATTTGTTTTGGGCTTTGTCTTTTTTAATCTTTACATTATACGATGAAAATTATAGTTTATAAGTTTCTCTTAAAAATGAATATGAAAATGTGATTGCTTTGGGACATGTTTATATTTTGGTATTTTATCGTCTTGAAAAGTTAAAAGTTTGTCAATCAATACAAGCAATAATAAATATTTAAGATTTGGAATAAGAATTCCTTATATTTAAAGGCAATGATGTTGTAGCCTAGTGGTTGTAATGGAGGTGGGAAGGTTTACCCACTTTATGGGGTTTCTGCCCTAGGAGGTCACAGGTTCGAATCCCACTTAGAGTAAGGTTATTCTGAAATGAGGGGCTGGACCTTAGGGGGGCCCGGGGACCGGACCTGAAGAGTGCGGGGCTTCGTTATGGATGGTACCGTTGGCCGTTCAAAAAAAAAAAAAAAACTATATACAAATTAGTGTGATTTTTTTTTTCGTAAATAAGAAATTAAAGAAATTATTTTTTTGTTTTAACACGCATACATAAGGGAATTGGATTTTAATAATCCAAACTTTGCATCCTTGCCGGCAATAATCTGTACTTAAGAAATTTTCCCACAACAGTTCCAACTTTCAAAGTATTGACTGACAATGAACTTTTGCTAACTAAAAACCAACTCATTTCAAAACTGAAAAAGTTTGAACGTTAAAAAATTCATTGTCGAAAATTAAATTAAAAATTGCGAGTGTTGTGGGGAATTTTTAAAGTACAGATTATTGTTACTGACGAAAATTCCCCCCTTTGTATTGTACAAGAGCTTTGTGATTCTAAGTTCAGAAGTTCGAATCCCACTTCAACACAAAAAATCTGTTGCCATTAACAGGGATTGCCATTGAGCTCTCTAAGCATAGACAAGTCAGAGGGTTTTATGAGCCAGTCAGTTTCCTCTTGGAACGGTTTGTCGCCATCTTTCGAGCGTCAAACTAATGATGGATGGTTGAAATATTGTTTGAGGTATGGACATATCTAGACTATGAAGAGACATGCTACTAAGCCCGAATTCCAACACCTCAAAAAAAAAGATACACTATATCAACTGAAAAGCTATTTTGAAACTGAGGGATGATATTTAGACTATAGGGAGTGGAGGGGGGGGGGGAAGAGGGGGTGAAGCGCCATATGGCACTTGTGGGACCCATGTGGGGGAAAAATTGTGGGGAGTCAAAGGGGGGAAAATGGGGTGAAGGGAATAATATTATATTATATAAAGTTAAAAAAACAATTCAAACCAATCAGAAAAGGCCACATGGCCAACCAAGTTGCCCCATGCCCATGAAGTCTTCCACGCCAAGGGGCTTCCACTCTTCCAGCCCCACTCCCTCCACTCTTAGCGTGATGTTCAATTATTGAATATTTTTTAGTGCGGCTTACTCAGTGTATTCCTTTAAATACCAAAAAAGATGCTATATTTTAAAAAAAATAGCTTTAGAAAAATAACTAGATCAAGAATAAATTGCTTGGGGCTCAACATCATATGCGCTTGGAGTAAAGATCAAATACATATAGTTTTTTTGTAAGAACTGTGAGAATCAAAGGGGGTAAAAAAAATTTATTTTTTTTTTTAGAATTTTTTTTTCCCATGTGCTTAAACATTCTTTCTAGATGAATAATACAAAAAAAAAATTTTTTTTAGTGTAATTACGTCATTAACGTAAATACATTAGTTTACACTAGAGTAATTATGTAATTACTCTACACGTAATTACTCTACACCAATTTTTTTTTTTTTTTTTTTTTTTTTTAGTTTTCAATACTATAATACATGATTAACAATATGGGGAAAAAAAATTTTGAAAAAAAAAATTAAAAAAAAATACCCTCCTTTGATTCTCACAGTTCTTACCAAAAAAGCTATTTGTACCGGATCTTTCCTCTATGCGCTTGAATAGAAATATTTCTCCTCAAGTAATGACACAAGTCATAAATTCAACCTTAACCTAGATTTATTATATTTGGTCATTAACAAAAGATTGGACCACATGAAGAATAATAGTAGGTTGAATCGACCCTGATCGAGCTTTTTGCGGTTATGTGTTGCACATCAATTCTGATTTTTAAAGCATTTATGTATTCGTAGACATGAATGAATATTAATGGGGTGAATGAAAAAATGTTACCGCTCGTTCGCTCAAACTTATTTTACTTTTAAAGTTTTACAATATTACACCTTTTTACAACATTAAAAAGCTTATTATCTTTTCTGAGTTTCAGACTTTCAGAATATGTAGTCAATATTAGTTCTAACAAGACTAATTTTTACTTTGATATTATGTTACTATAAGAAAACGATTAAAAAAAATTACAGTTGAGTTATCATAGTTCAAACGCTTATAAAATTATTTGATCTAAATGTCTCAACAATATTTAAAAAGTATCAATGTATTCGTTTTCTTATAGTTTAATTCTATGTTCTTGATAACTAATACGATAGTTTAAATAAATGTAAAAGAACTATACTGGAGCCTGACATTTGAAACTTTTATTAATGTTTGAAATCTAGTGAATTAGACGCAAATAATTTCAAGACAATTTGAAACATTTTTATTATGTTTGAAATTAGTAGATTAGGTGCAAATAATTTCAAGACAATTAGGAGGGAAAATTATAAAGATTTTTATAAAAAAAATTATTTATTTTTTAACGTGAAACCAATAATTATTAAACAAAATAAGGGACAAGTAGCGGCAGGTTCCGAACGACTGGGCCATATGAAAATGAATAATGCAATGCCGGCACATGATTCTCGCAATTTAGTCACCTTCAAGAAAACAAAAAGCAATCCCAAACTTAAAAATATCAATAAAATACTCGAAATTTTGGGTGAAATATAATATACTATTATTTTATATAACATAAAATAAATTGAGAAGCATGCTAAAGCCTGTGAGAAGAACCAACACGTTTTCGTACCCCTGGCATTTGATACCTTTGGCTCCTTGGCACCGGAAGCAATCTGTTTCCTGACCAGAGTCCAACGGGTTATTCATAGCAGTGTCTCGGCTCCGGGGAGCAGGGGTTCGTTTTTAGTAGGTTAGGGTTTGCTGTCCAGAAAGGGGTGGCGGCGCAGCTTGTTGCCCGGCTACTCGCTATCTTGATGTAATTTTTCACGTTTTTTTATTGAATAATAAAAGATCCTTGTTTTAAAAAAATAATAATAATAATAATAATAATATAATATTATTCAAGATATAAATTGTTTTATGATTTAATCTCAAATCATTTTAACCCAAATTTGTTTTACCTCTCAGCCTCTTACAAATGTAATTATGTAAACATCGTTGATGAGGATGTATGACCACACCATAATATTAGACATGAAGTGTTCGCTACTTCTTTTCAAAGAAGTCCATTTTAACCATTTTAACATGATGTGTGCACTACATCATATGCATCATAATGGGTAGAATTAAATGGACCATGAATTATCAATTTTATGAAATGGTTTAACCAAATTATGAGGGTAGTAAAGGGGTCATAAGGTACGGTTTGTAACATTGAGATTAAACGAAATGAAATGACTTGACACGTTAAATTATATTTTTTTATTTTAATATCAATGGAGCTGATGGGTCAACAATACAAGAAACATTGTTCATTTATTAGATGAGTTAGACATGTCAATCTAAATATAACTTGTTAATTTATGAAATCCAGAGTGTAAATGTTTTATGTTGGATGACATGTTTCGAAGCTTATAGAAATGATCACTCCTATTGTTGCCTATATAACTTTTGTAATTATTTTAGCCTTATTTAAACTTACTTCTTAGACAAATCTTACATCCGGTGTGGACTGGATAATGGTCGGGTTCATAAAAATGTCACACCTCAAATATTATCAACACGGTTTAGGCAGATTGTTGTGGATGAGATGAGAACTTCATTGTTAAGCATTTCAATGGTAATGGTTCTAGGATGGATGACCTTGTGAAAAGTCTCTACTTGAGCAACAAAAAACGAAGTTGTTAACTCTTTCTAGGCAAATGAAACAATAGGAACAACAATGGTCAGTATAAAAGGCTAAATGAGTGTGTTGTAAGCGAGCCTAAAGTCATGTGGTCGTCTATTAAGGCCATGTGTGGCGCCTTCGATTACTTGAGGGCCAACAATTTCATCATGCTAACTAATACGGATCAATGGTTTCGTCCTGTAATAGACACATAAGGGGAGTGGCCCTAGCTCCTGACCATTGAATGTAAGAAGTGCAAGCGCTTCCATAACACGACTTTCCTTAAGCAAGAGTGACCACTAATCCCGTTTCGGCATAAAAATGATCTTTAGGCATTTGGCACGTCATATTAAAACCTCATTTAGTCCACACAATATGATGTTGTGGTTCCAACGGTTAATCGGATAGGTAACCCGTGAGTGGGTCAAGCTCAAAGAAAATAGAGAGGAAACTTGAAAGAAATATAGAGGGATATATTAGACTTAATTCATAATTTTATTCATAATCTAAACCAACATACCAAGGGCTATTAAATAGCCTTACAAATATATATATAGAAACTAACCACTAAACCCACTATTCCATTAGTGCTCCAAACTAACATACATGAATTAAGAAAATAACATGAAAAATAAACAAAAGGAAATTGCTAAACTAAAGGTGCATGAACGTGGATTGCTTGGAGATCGAAGGAAAGATTGGCACATATCATATGAGAACTAGAGATGGAAAACAATCCATCAGAATGTCTTTAAATAGTTAATGGTGGACCTAAATTATTTCCATCGGTCCCTCTATTAAAGGATTTTCATTTTCCTTTCACTAATGTGAGCAATTATATACATTTATGTTGAAAGCAAGTCTAACCTTATTCCCCTTCTAGAAATCGGTTACTGATAGGACATATTTAGAAAATATCTCAATTTCATAATAAAGTACATGTAACAATACTTCATCTAATCATAGTTGTCCTCGTGAACAAATATCCTAAATCTATCACTTATTGATACTCGACTGAAAGCTCACTAGCAAAGGGTAGTGAAAGCCACCCACTAGCCGATTCATGTTACCCATTGTTTAGTGGCGGACTTACCATGGGAGGAGGGGTATTTTCCGGCATAACGGAAAATTTTTGCAATAGAAGCACCATCGCCGTGCTCTTTTAGCTTCCATTCATATAAGAGTTGAAGTGAATTGATGTGTACCTTAGCTTTAGATGTTCGGGAATTCCATCTATGGTGAAGAAGTGCTCACAATGGTACAACGATCCATAATATCTTCATTGTGAAAATTTGGAAACTCAATTTTGGATAACTGATTGTTGCACTACTCTTGTTCCTAATATTGCTTCTAAACATTCTTTCCAATTGTTACATTCTTCTCGATTATTATGTTGACCGGCCATGTTGCGATCAGGACCAAGTATATCTATAACTATAAGGGACCAAAATAAACAGTTGACTAGTAAAAAATCGAAAATAAACATAGTTGCCGTCTATCTATTATGGACCAAGTATATTTCTCTACTGTTCTTTAGACGCAATCTCCTCCTACCTTCTCTTCTCTTCTCGTTAGATGCAATTCCATGTTTGCGTCTCTAAGGCTCAATCTCCCATTCTTTAGAGTCAATCCCAAACCTTTAGACGCAATCCCAACCTTGTGGCGTATAGGGTTTAAAAGCCCCTCATAATCGGACGCAATCCCAAACCCAAACCTTTAGATGCAATCCAAAGATGTGGCGTCTAGGCCATGAGACCTTAAGAATGAAGGTCTCAAATAGCTTTACAGATGTAATTCAATAATTGGTTGACAAAAAGTATAAGTTGGTCTCTAGTATTAGAGGAAAACTATGTTTAGTTTTGCTTTTTTTGTTGGTCAAGTGTTTATTCTCGTGATTTGCCGGTTACGATCGCCCAGAGCCTACTTTCCCAGGAGTCCAAAATTTTAATTATACATATATATTCCTACTATCAAAAGCCTATAAAAACTAAAACTCAATATGATTTTTAAAGCCATTAGTTTCCTAAAATAAATAAATAAAAACCTAACCTAATGCCCATTAGCCTATTTAGGTTTAGCCCATTCAAACCCATTTTTGATCTAATCCAACTAATGCTATGTAACCCAATTAAAACCCATGAACTTAGGAGCCCATTTTTTTATTTTAACTTATGAATTTGGAAGCCCATTTTTTCTAGTCACTGGCCCAAATTCTCTTAGAAGGCGGAGACTAGGCATGTAGGAGTTGCAACCATCTTCAATCTCTGCAAATCGTGGTGAACTGTTGGTTTGAGTTGAACTTGAATGGATCCATAGCGATTCGTCTCTTTATTTGGTTGGGAGATGAATTGCGGGTGGAACTTTGATACCTTTAACCCAGATAAATTGATGTTCGGTTGTTAACGTTAGTCAGTGGCGGACCTACATGCATCCTAAGGGAGCGGGTGCCTCCCTTAAAAAATTAGTATAAATTGTAGGCAAAAATCCCTATCGCCCTCCAAAAAATAGCTCCTGGGTCCGCCACTGACGGTAGTTTTGTCCATTCTATTTATTATTGCAGACACATATGTCAAGATACAAACAAGATTTCAAGAAATAGTCAAGAAGAAAATATTCAAACAGTAACAAATCCTGAAGGACATTCTAAACATGTTATAAACTTGTTGGTTACATGCAAAGATTACAAAACAAGTTATATTTTAAATTTATTTCATAACTACTCAACTTATACAATAATTGTTTATATATAAACTGAAACATTACACAGTAGATTGCAAATGAGGGACTGCTAGCAAAGCTTGTGATTGCCTCTCATAGCGAAAACCTGAAGCCTTAGAATCATCTGCAGACCAGACAAAGATCCCATGGAGCTTCCCTTCACTTTTTAGCCTATTACAGGCTGTAAAGAAACCGTTTTCCGGAGACAGCCCTCCCCTTCCTTCAGTGGTGAAGCTAACTAAGATTTTACCACCTTTATAGTTAGAGCTTTGTGTTTGAAAATATGTCATAAACTGAGGAACAGTCGTCTCCTTATCGTATGCGTAAAACTGGAAATTGACATAGTCTATCATGTGACCATAACTCTTCCAAAGAGCCATATAGTGGCTTTGAACTTCATCATCTTCAAATGGAGCTATAGATGCAAACGAGATGATTCCATTGTGTTTGAGCGTCGTTATAAGCTTCCCGATGCATTCAGCAAACGTTTCAGGATTTGCATTAAAATGCTCATAGTCGATATCAATCCCATCTAACTGATACTCTTGGATGATGTTTGTGAGCGAAGAAACCGCGTTAGAAACCCTCAATTTTAATTGTAGAGAATAAAGAAAAAATATATGTTCTATCATACTTCTGTCTATCTTTGTGACCATACATTATATATAAACTTTACTTAAACAGTTAAACTGATGATCACATAGATTTGCAAGCACTTTACTAGTAGAGAATAATCATTTGTACACACAATCTTTCACACTATACAATACAGACAACCACAACGAAACACAAGTACAGTACAAAACATATATATTTGTATACTAAGGATGGGCAGCCAGCAAAGCTTGTGATTGCTTCTCGTAGCGGAAACCTAAAGCCTTTGAATCATCTGCAGACCATACAAAGATCCCGCCAAGCTTCCCTTGGTTTCTAAGCCTGCTACACGCAGTAAAAAACCCGTTCTGTGGTGCTAAACCTCCACTTCCATCACTAATGAAGCTAGCCAGGATACTACCACCTCCGTAATTCGAGCTTTGTGTCTGAAAATAGTTCATAAACTGAGAAACAGTGGTTCCCTGATCATATGCATAAAACTGGAAGTTGACATAGTCTATAATGTGACCATAACTCTTCCAAAGAGCCAAATAATGGCTTTGAACTTCATCGTCATCATATGGAGCTATAGATGCAAACGAGATGACTCCATTGTTCTTGAGCGTCGTTATAAGCTTCCCAATGCACTCAGCAAAAGTTTCAGGATCTGCTTGAAAATGCTCATAATCGATATCTATCCCATCTAGATGATACTCTTGGATGATGTTGGTGAGCGAAGAAACCGCGTTAGAAACCCATGAATCCACTGAAGAAGGGCTAAAGTAGCAGCTTCCTCCATTCACACTGTCACCTCCTAAACTCAAAGCTACTTTAACATTAGAATGTTGGTTCTTGATAGAAGAGACTTGAGACGGGCTGAGATTATCGGTGTCCCAGAACACATTGAACTTTCCATTGGTTGGGGATGAAGAAGACGACGTGGTGTAGTCGATTGCAAAAGCGAGTATGTAGTGGAATTCGACGTTTGGGTTGATGGGTACATCTGAAAATTTGACATTGTTGAATTCTGCCCCGATATATTCGCGAAAAAGGTCTGATTTTGGTGCAGCAGCTTGTGATGATGTTATTATGGCTACAAGAGCTAGTAGAGTGAAAAAAACAATGGGAAGTTTAGAGAAAGCCATTAAGAGCAGATTGTGTTGAAAGTTTGAGAGTTGATGATGATCAAATGGTGGAAAACAGGACTTAAATAGGAGTATAGATGAGATTGTTTAGCAAAGTGATTATTATTTGAATATGGTGGCGTAAGTGTGATGCTGCTGCTAATTATAATATTGTGTTTGAAGTTAAATCTGTAAGAAAAGAACAAAAAAGATGTCTCTGTTATACTTCTCCTTTGTCATTTTGGTGAACATGTCTAAAAATGCATTCATGATTCTTCCAATATTGTTATTAAGATGCCATGTTATTTTTTAAATTAAACATCTACAAAACAAATGACCAAAGTATACGAAGAGATATGTATCCGTGCGTATAAGGCCGGCTCAACCGTTTTGGAGGCCTAAAGCGAAATAAAAATTCGGGCCCTTCAAAACTTTTTGTTATTTTATTTATGATTTCAATTTTTACATGGATTGGAAATTAATAATACGGGTAGAGTTAGTGTTAAAGAATGTGGCAACAGCAGGCCTCTTCATGTTCTTAAATGGAAGTTGGGTTGTTTAAAAAAAAAGATGGTAGTCCTTTAAAGTTTAAACCAAAGTTTTAATTTGATAGAGGATATTGTTAAAAAACGGAAAGAAGTGGGATTCGAACTCCAACCTGTGTGGAAGTAACACATGATTAACACCACTAGACTACATTCAGACTTACTAATTAAAGTCAACAAAGCATATATAATATTCACAATTTCATATATATTCTCAAATAAATGAGGCCCTAAATATTTGGGGGCTCAAAGCCCTAGCCTCAAAATAATTGGGCTTGAGCCGGCCTTGCGTGCGTACGCACGGTCCCACATCTCCACACAGGTCAGTAGAGGCGCTGACCAAAGCTTCTAGAAGCCCGCGCACGTTTACCAGTACATGCCAGCTATGATCTGACAGTGAAAGGGACATGTAGCCAATCAGAGGCCATTATTCCCTGCTCTATGATCACCTGCAAGTAAGAGGTACAGAGAAAGGATAGAAAGGACGATTGCAAAACACGTGAACCTATCACAGGAAGACAGCGCCTGAGCTCCAACGGTTGACAAACGTGTGGGACCCGCGCAGGACAGCTGTCATTTTCAAACGAACCAATCACAAGACGGCTTACAAGCCTATAAATACCCCTTCTCCCCTGAGGAGAATGATTCATTCTGTTTTTACACACACAAACACCTAGAGAATTCTGTTATAGTTGTGAAAAATAGATTATAGTAGAAACATTATAACTTGTATTCGAGTATCTTGTAATCGTCCAATCACTATCAATAAAATAATCTCTTAACTATGCTCGTCTATATAGCTTGTTATATCAGTATTTCTTCAATATATGTAAACATGTTGCAGGGTGTTAATCAAATATTCAAATCTGTTCTAAAACTTAGTTGTGAGCAAACAATAGGAGAACAAAGCTAGTAAGCTATCAAAACAAATAGAAACAACACAGCCTAGAGATGTAAATAGTAACTCAACATTAGCAAACAATCAATAAAGTAACACCATGTTGAAATCAAACAATCAGAAGATGAGCAATTATAATATAACACCATAGCCCAAGTACCATGATTCAAGCTAAACCATCATAAAAAAACACAGCATCCTCTACCTCCCAATTATTAAGTCGATTCAAAACTCATAAATTTGTACCAAAAAAATAAAAATTTGAATGGCAAATCATAAATTTTTAATTAATTTCAATAACCAATTCTAAATTGAAATTGCTCTATAATACATCTAACATAACCAAAATCCAGATTCAAATTCAGTAAAATTTAAATGTTGGTTTTTTAGTACCATTCAAATTTCAAACACTCAAAACACCAAATAACCCTGTATTTTGTAACTAATGCATTTGTAATTAGTTAACTAAACATATAAATAATTCAACCAAACAATTAATAAAAGTTAAAAATTGAAAATCATAAACAACAAATATCACTTCATTACTTTTTTCATAGAAAACATAAACACAATATTAGCTTAACAAGCAGTAAAAGCCAGTAACCACTAACCTAAGAACAAGACCTACCCCTACCCTACTTTTGACCCGATTAAACCCGACCCATTTCTTTCCCAACCTCAAAACCTTAACCACCGAACCCATAAAGGGTACGGCCTTGTCGTTTAAGAGCATAAACAACGTCCATAGCAGTAACAGTTTTACGACGAGCGTGTTCAGTGTAGGTAACCGCATCACGAATAACATTTTCTAGAAAGATCTTCAACACGCCACGTGTCTCTTCATAGATCAACCCACTGATACGCTTCACTCCACCTCTTCTCGCCAACCTCCTGATCGCCGGTTTCGTGATACCCTGAATATTATCACGAAGAACCTTACGGTGTCGTTTTGCTCCTCCTTTGCCCAATCCCTTTCCTCCCTTACCTCGTCCTGACATTTTTTTAATTCCTTCAAAATAACCTGCAATAAGAAACTGATTTATTTAAATTAATCGAACAAGAAACTGATTATTATTAAATTAAAAATTATAAAAGTCTGTTGGTTGGATTTGGGTTTACCTGATGGTTAGTGAGAGATGAGGATGAATGAAGGAGAAATGGGGGTTGGTTTATTATGTATAATGTATGTATAGTGGGGTAGTGGTGAAGTGAGGTAGTGTGTGGGATATTGGAAACAATCGTAGTCGTTGATGGGAAATAATGAACGGTTTGGATATTGTGGATGGTCACGCGGATCGATGACGTGGCAATGGTGGTTACAAAGTACGAGTTGTGTGTTTGAAAATTTGAAAATGGTTTGTGTTTGTTTTCGGGAAAATTACGCGGGTTTGGGTTTTGCTAACTTTTATTCAAAAATTCGTAGACTTTATTAGAAGGAAGAGCACTTCAAAATGTTTATCCATAATAAAAATCACATGGCCGAGGCCTTCTTAAATCTTCCCGAAAACATTTTGGCCGATTATTTATAAACATCCACACCTTTACTTAAATATTCATGGTGCTCGGGTTTCATGGGTTCGTATCTTTCCTGAAATGCATGTTAAAATACGTTAGCCAAAAAGTTAGTGAGTGATGCCAGAAATCGATTATAACACTTTTTAACAAACATGCAACTCGACATTATGGTTCGGTCATTTCTGATTTAGAATGTATATCGATGATAGCACCTTACTAATGCTAAATAATGGTTCCAAACCTCATAGCGGTTAGGATAATACACTCTTTTGATACTGAATGGATCTATTCTACGTAGTTTCTATTCGACCGTTTCTATTATATTATTTTGATCATGATCGATGCAATTTTAAACACATTCAAACAACATGCATTTACCCCGAAAACTTTTAAAGGAAATGTGGGGTACATGCACTCACTTCGGTTAGTTCGGATCGAGTTCTATCACTTGCCGATTGGATATGAGGTGCTTCGATTACCTGTTAGCATGATAATAACAATTATATACGTATTCATATGCATATTATAGCTGGCCATTACAGCTTAGGCGTATACGTAACTAAACTGAAGCTGGCCATTACAGCTTAGGCACTCGTTTTCCTAAAAGATTAAGATCGAACACTTACCTAGATTGTTGATATCTTCACTATTAGTAATCGGCCGGTTCTTAACCTTGGCCGAAGGGTTCTTAGTTTGTTATTATTATTATGTTTTAGGATGGGATAGTAGGAATATGAGAGTGGTTTTAGGAGAATAAAGATGGGCCGATGGTTTTTACTTATAGGTTAGAGATGCATGCATTTTATGATTAAGACTATAGATAGGGTGGCAAGGTGGAGGGCATTAAAGTGTTGAGTTTAGTATTAGATATAGGGTATGTTTGGCAATGAGCTTTTAAGAGCTTTTAGGATCTTCAAGCTTTAAGCTTTTAAGAAAAAGTTCATACTCAATAAAAAGTCTTGTTTGGTTGAAGGAGCCGAAAGCTTTTAGGTTAGGAGAAAAAGCTCTATAGTGAAAAGCTACTAGTATTAGAGTTTAAGAAAAAACTCTTACTAGCTACAAGTTTTTAATGAGTAAATGACACAAATACCCATTCTATTTTAAAAATAAAATAAAAACCTTCTTTACAAGCTTTTAATTATGTCCATTTTAGTCATTTTATACATTTTATTAAAAGCTCCAGCTACTCTGTCAAACACCAAAATACATTTAAAAAGCTACCAGCTTCTAGCTACTAGCTTGCAGCTACCAGCTTCCAACTGCCAACCACCAGCTAGTTTTGCCAAACATACCCATAATAGGTGGAAGACTGTGGTGTTTTGGCGGCACAAATGAAACAAGGATAGTGGGCCGAGAATTATTGTAAGGTATTGGGTTTTAAGGGGTTTAATTAGTGGGCTTCCTAGTTATAAATAGGTTGTTTTAAATAGCCCGTTATAATACTAATTTAGGCCCAAAAGATAAGATGTTTGTTTGGGCTGAAAGTATAGGGTTTTGGTTCAAATGGGCCTGAACATGTTTTTAGGTTGTTGGGCTTGACGGGTTGGGCTAATATTAATATCGGGTTACTTAATGGGCCGAGATAAATATTCGGGTGTTTGGGCTTGAAAGTATTGGGCCCTTACTATTATCGGGTCTTAATATAGTGGCCCAAAAGTCCTAAAGTTTGGGCTTCTAATAAATTAGTTAAATTGGGCTTAATTATTTATTATCGGATTTATTGGGCCATAACACAATAGTTTAATGGGCAGGGTTATTTTTATTGGGCCTTGGTCTATTGTCCGGGTAAGGTTATCGGGCAACATCCTTGGGTGGCCCAATACTATTCTATTAATAATTCCTAATCATGCTTAACGATTATAGTTACGATTAAGTTTTTGAGGTTGTTATAGTAGAGTCGACAACGAGGAATGTTAGCTGGTTGAGGAGGAGTGTACATTGGATGAGGAGGAAGAGTGTACACTGGTTGAGGAGGATGAGTGTACACTGGAGGAAGAGGAAGAGACGACATTGGGTGAGGAGGAGGAGGAGACGACACTCGTTGCGAACGTCAGCGGCGAGAATATCGCCTGAGGTTGGAAGGTCCAGTTGCTTCGGTAGGATAACCACCACCCATATCTTTGATTGTTTGTGTGTAGATTGAATTTTGAGTGATAATTGTGACTGATAAAAGAATAGTAATATATAACCCTCTAAAGGTCTGTTACATTAAAAGGTTATGAAGGGTCAGACCCTTTACCCGACCCATCAGAACCTTCAAGACCCGGAACCACATAGCCTTTTAAGGTTCGATTCGCAGTTCCTAATTTCAACAATAAAAGGGTATACGGTTCTAGTAGGTCCGGGTCGGGTCGGTTCCGACCCTTTGCACAGCCCTATTAACTAATCTATAATCTTTATAAATATATATAAAAGAATAGATGTTTGCTGACGTGGCATTCATTGGTGGTCTCATCTCTCCCTTGAATGTGCCACGTGGCACTCTCTATGAATTTTTTTTAGAAGAAAACCCTACCTATAAAACATCTTCTCTTTCAACCCAAACCTTAAACACCAAATTTCCATCTCTCTATCTTCACCATCACAATCACACAAAATTCACATCGATTATTAACCTAACAATGGCTGACGGACATATAACCAATCGCTCAATCAAACAATTTTCATCGATTATTAACCTAACATTGGCTGACGAAGAAGACTGGATAACATGTTAAGTGACGACGAAGAAGAAGAACAACAATAACACAATCTTCCTCCGATCATCGGAACTCGATCATCAACAGATGATGTATCCATCGATAAGCTTCGAGAACTGCTCACAGAGCTCGATTGTGAACGGAAAACATGGGAGACAGACGACAGTTGAGAAGACTAATTCCGAATTACAGGTATTTTTCAATAGATTGAAAGTATTAGCACATGAAGCGATCAAAAAACGATATGCTTACACGTACCATCCATCGCACCACCATTGTTATTCACAATCATCACTCTTCCATATGTAGCATCACGCGTCAGGTTCATTCCTATATTCATATGTTTTAATTATTATTTATTTGTTAGGGTTTTGATTTGTTAATAATAATTAATTGAGGTTTCAGATGAGCATGGGAACTGAAAGTGTTATTGCTCGACTTACGAGTTCTGGATTGCTGCAAACTAAAGGTCTTATTGGAGGCTACTGGACGGATGCTTATGATGGAAGGACCATTCAGGTATGAATTTGTTAAGGAAAAATATGAGTTAGTTAAGGCTAAGGAAGGGTTAAGATCGGAAACAGGAACCACGAAGAAGTTGTTAGTGCCCGGGATTGATAAAATATCCGGAAAGGTTAATCGGTTTAGGAATTTTAGTTCTGGTGGATTGTGTAGGTCTGACAAGTATACTAGATTGCATGTTATTGCTTATGGGGTTATTAAGAGGGTTAATGAGATTGTTGAGTTTTTACCGATGAGTATTATTTCTTTATTTTTCCTTTTTTATAATAATGTGCTTAACCCATATTTTTTATTTTGTATTTGTTCATGTTGATTACTTCCCATATAGTTATTATTATTATATAATAAGGGTCTTTAACCTATAATTTTGTTCGATATAACTCTGTTTATGAATTGTATGATGCTTTAAAGGTCATATTGATCCCAACTCATCTAGAAATTGTTATGGAATACGTTGCTAGAGGGGAGCTATTCGACAGGATTTGTAATGCAGGGCGTTTAAGTGAGGATGAGGTAATTCTATCATTTCACGCATAGCTTTTTTAATGTTGAATAATAAGTAATTATGTAAAACATGAAAAAGCTAACAAAAGCGGCTTTGCAGACTTGCTAATTTAGTTTTTGTGAAGGCCCGATTCTTCTTTCAACAGTTAATATCCGGAGTCCGCTATTGTCATGCTATGGTATGTGTAGTATGCTATTTATAGAACTTAAAGATGTAATGATATGAACACATTTAACAATTTCTATTACCTTGGTTGGTTGCAGCAAGTTTGTCATCGAGACTTGAGGCTAGAAAACACATTAATAGACGGAAGCGCTATAAACATAACGCCTAAACCAAAATTTGATACATAGCGCCCCCTGTAGCGGCGGGGGGGGGGGGGGGACGCTATGTTGCCTTTTCACGCCCACATCACGCTTCACTACACCCGGTCTTAGTGCGTATATTATAAGTGTATGGTTTCTTAATTAACCCTGCATATATTACTTTTGACGTTTGAACGGGTTTAATAATCGGATATGCCTCTAGAGTCAACGCCTCCAGCACGTACTCTCCGCTCGATGATTAGCAAAAATCCAAGTAAACGTTGACTCGGCTAATTAAAAGTCAATTTTATGAACGGAGCACAAATGCTAGCACCCAATTACAATTTTTTAACGTGTTGTACCCCCATACATCGAAGCTGTCAAGGAATAATATCACTGGCCATTTAGCACCACAATAAACCCAATAATATGCAAAAGTATTTTATTTTATTGTTGGCACCAAGTAGCTTATTCTAAATATACACTTGACTATTCTATATCAGTTAAAAAAAGCGTTTTAATTAATGTTCACATCGAACAGTTAAACCATGTGTAACTTGATAACGCCCGATGACATGGCCTTGAAGCGGAGTCAAACACCGCCGTAGGGAGGGCGTGAGCCGAATAACAATGGTGAAGGGTGTTGTTTGTCTAGGGGGCGTGCATTTAACGGAAAAAAAAGACTATCGGAGACGAGGAAGGTGATCGAAGCTGATAGAATTTCAACATTGGAGACGAAGACAAAAACTGAATTAGTTAGGAGTTTTGCAAAATGATCTACTAAGGTTAAAAGCACATCAAACCCCCCATATTTTGTTTTTAGTTAAACCCCTATATTTTGTTTTAGTTAAATCATAACCTAATTTTATAATCAAGCTTAATTCATTAATTTTTGTTACAAATACAATTATTTTTATCATTTGTTAATTTATTTATCTAAAATTAAATAAAATGATTGGTTAAAAACGATACTTTTTTAATCAATGTTACAATGTATTAAAATTTTAGCTGTCTGATTTATTTGATAACGGTAATATTTAAATAAAAGGTAATATTTAAAAAATGATTGGGTGCGGTTAAAGACAGTGAAACCATTACAAGCCACATGGTGAAGTGAAAAAAACAAGTGAAACAAATTGGTCTGGTAGTGTGTCAGTGATGTGACAGACACTTTAGACGCAATAGTTAAAAATTGTGAGACAATTACGCACAACCTTAAATAGATGATACTTAGTGATAAATTTTCAAATAATCCGTTGGTGTTTAAATTTTACTAAACAAAAGGCGAGGAAATAGGAACACCCTCCTGAACGAGGACATAATGGGGCGACACGTTGGTATAAAAACATCCACAACAATAAAATCGTCCAAAATTTCTAACTTGCCACATCAGCATGTCATATCATTCTAAAACACATGCAACCATTCCAAACTCACTTATTCCTACAACAATAAATGATTTCAAACGTTCACCTCACATTCCCCTTTACACAAAAAGTCAAATAATAAAATATTGGATGTGTGCGTGTAGCCCCCACAATTCCAAACCAGACCAGTCCGGTATTCCGGACTACACACTTGGTTTCGTATTCCAGACCATCTCCTACATCAATAAACTAGTTTGGAATTGGAGGCCCAAAATTCTAGATTCAGTTTAGCCGTTGTGGATACTTATCTCTTAAGTCATACAGTTAACATGTGTATGTATATACTATGTTCGTGACATACAATTATATTGCTATATAAAGTTTTACCTAACCGAATTGTTAAACCTGTAATCTTTTATTAGTAAGATACAACACGGATTGCCCTGATGTATGTAAATTTATATACGCATATACTTTTGTCACAACCATGAAACATGTTAAAGCGGACCGTACATCTGTGAATTTTCGTAAAATCTTGTTAAACAGACCGTGAACACCCCTAAGTGGACCACGCCTATGTGACGCGACATCAGTCCTGAGTCCACCCATGACTATGTGATGACCATGCCGGGCTATATTAAACTACGTGTTTTCAGTTTTCACGATTTCTTATGGTGATTTCATTAGTTGTTTACCTTTTGTATTCGACTTCAAAGGTCAACCCATTTAAAAGTCAACTAATGAGGAGAACTATATTTAAACCTCACACACCAAGCTTTCAACTCATCTATCACACCATGGCCAGACCTTTCAAGTTGCTACCGCTTCTTCTATTGGCTTTATTTACATTCTCCGTTTCTGGCGAATGTAAGCATTTCATAAATATTATTATCGATCTATTATTATTTAACTAAAAAGATCGAAGTAATGCATACGCATCATAAGTAATGCATACACATCATACATATTATTATTTATTAGCATCTCACAAGTTTTAAAACCATATAATCATCTTGTCTTATTGTTTCACCTAATTAATTTCACGTTCAAATTTTATCCTTAAAGTTAATGTAACGTTTTTTTTACTAATGAATTATGATTGCAGTGATTGCAAGCATAAACTGTGGGGAATCCGACATCAAAGTTGATACAAACCTCATAACTTGGCTTCCAGACAACACTTTAATCTCGAATGGTGTCGCTCGAGTGGTTCAATCTAGTAACTCATTATCTCCAGTTTTGGACACCCTAAGGGTATTCACGACTCGTAAAAAGAATTGTTACACCTACCCGGTTAAAGAGGGCCAAAAACTCCTTGTTCGAGCGAGTTTCTACTATGGAAACTACGACCGATTGTCAAGTCCTCCCTCTTTTGATCTACATTTCGATGGTAACTTTTGGGCCAACGTTCAGACTTCGCTTACTGGGCTGGCATTGCATGAAGCAGTTTTTGTTGCACAACGAGATGTGGTTAGTGTGTGTGTAGCTCAAACAAAGCCTAACCAGTTCCCGTTTATGTCGGCTCTTGAAATTCGTGGCGTTGATTCGGATGTTTATAGCGAAGTCGATGATAGTCGGGCTTTGTTCTTAATCGGTAGGCTTTCATATGGTGCAAGTCAAATTTTAAGGTGTGATGTCTCAATTCTATTCTTTTTAGCAATTACATTTACAAACAAAACAATTTAAGGGGGAGTGAAATAAAGGCTTTGATAAAAATTGAAATCAATTTTTTTTACTAAAGGGCTCTAATTTATTATTAACTAGGTTAGATTCCCGGGTGTACACCCGGTAAATCCCCGAGTCAAATGAAAGAGAATAACTAACTATAAAGATTGTATATTAGCCTAAAAAATCAATATATAGAACTTTATAGTTTTAACAAAGGATTAAAATGTGGAGAGAGAAAATGGGCTAAAGGTCTTTTAAAAAAATAATAGTTTGTCGTAAACATTTAAACAATTAATGTGCTCATAATTTTTTTCCATAAGTGAATATGTGATATGGTTTTTTTAAGAAAGCCAAAATCCTTAGTATTATTTTCATATATGGTAATAAGTTACCCAAAAATAATTCAACAATTACTTACATTTATTTAAAATGATTCATAGCAATTTCAAACTACATACATGTAATTTTGGGAATACAATGTCAACATTTTTTTAGTATAAGAAGTTAATGGACTAAATTACACTAGTTCTTAACCATTTAACCAAAAACCTCCAATTTAAAATTGTGCACCAAACCCTAGAGTACCAAAGTTCCTCCTCAAATCTTAATGTGGAATTTCAAACAATGGTCCCTGTTATATAATTATTTTTGTGTATGACTTTAGTCAACCACAAACTCATAAATGAAAGAAAAGTTAATTACCTAGACATAATAGGCAACCCCGGAAGCAAACATGGCATGGTAGCATGTGGCACATTTGAAGCTTAGGATGCAATAACCATGTACTTGGTTGCACATTACACATCTCTACATTACACATCTCTACAATTAATCCACAATAAAAAAATGATTATTTTTATGGTAAAACCATATTTAAATATATAAAAAAATAGTGTGCAAGAATTTATATATGGGTATATCCCAGAAAAAATAACTTGCTTTTTTTAATGGCATTCACATACTGGTCAACTTAGTTACCAACTTTTAACATAGTCACCAATTTTCTCTCCCAACTGGGGGGTGTTTCGTTCATGTCAAACGATATACCATGTTTGACCATTGAACTGTTAATTGAATCAGATTAGAACGATATTTAAGTTGTATATAGTTAACCTACTTGAAAATTGGGCAAACATTTAAGTTGAAAATTTTTGAAGTCAATAAAGACCATCCTATCCATATCAGTGGTCAAATAATAAGTTGGAAAATTTAGAGGCAAAGAAAAACACCATCCTACACATATCAGTGGTCAAAAAAGGAATAATAACACTTGAGCATACACCATAGAGATAAAAAACATGTATAACAATCAAAGCATACACTAAAAGTTAAATCATGGTTTGACTCAAGGAAGTTCACCACAAAATAACATTACTCATTAACATAACTGACACTCACCTAAAACAACATCTTTCCCGGGCCAAAAGATATTCGCATTTAAACCTTAAAGAAGTTAATTTTTATAAGTTATAATTGAGGCCCTTTTTTTGGTCAACCAATAATTAATGCATTCAAGGATATTTACCACCTTTCCAAATATGTGGCACAAATTTAGGAAACCAATTCTCCAAAATTAAAAGTTCCATAATTATTTCAGATCCATATCCAGAATCCAAACTGATATTTGGCTCCTTATTCGATCAAATCATATTAACATAACAATATACTCTTTAACACCAAACCATATGAGATCTTCAAGAACAATTATGAACAATATATGAACATCATATCTCAACCTTAAAAGACATGCATCCAATCCAACATAACAGTTAACATCAATAATCACAAACACAAAATAATAAAAGATATAAACAATGACATTCTGCTTTTAAAAAAATAGCTACTTTGCATTAATAAACACACAAAAAAAAAAGATCTACCACATACCTTTTAGCTGCAGAGGTGGATGTTTTTCAATGATTAATACCACTACTACAGTAAACAAAACATTTCATGATTATCAAAATATATGTTAAATTAAAGAATCATAGCAATTTATAGGATTAGCTTACCATGTGATAGTCACGGATAGAATTGATTTAGCCTAAATACAAAAAGGAGTAGAAGCACTATAAATTAGCATAAATAAAAAGGAGGCAGAAATACTAACAATTGAGAATCCAATAAAAATCGCATGAATAATGATATGAACATATGACGACAATAAAATCAGGGAAAAAATATTGATAATTGAGAGTGTGATGGAAGATTTGTTAGTGAGGAATTGAGAGTGTGATGGAAGATTGTGCACAATTAAAATATAGAAAAGAGTATTTATAGGGATTAACTTGGAGCTCCATATTCAATATGGATACCTCAAACCTTCTCTAAGGCATTGATTCAACCCAAGTGACCTCAATTATTATATAGATAGATTAGCGCCTTCAAAAAGTTTAAGCCGGCTCTCTTTTCAAACTATTGATATTTGAATGATTTATATAAATTTCGTTAATATTTCAGATACCCAAATGATGCTTATGACCGAATATGGGTGCCTGGCACTGCCGGGACCAAGATAGTCGCAAGCGAAGCAATTTTTATCGACTCAACTGGACCAAATAATCCCCCATCGGGGATTTTGAGAAATGCGGCCACAGTTGAAAGCACGTCCGATTCTTTATTTTTGGACACGGTTGTCCCTACGAATACCCCCATCTACGTAAATATGTACTTCTCAGAAGTTAGTAACCTCGATTCTACTCAAACAAGATCGTTTAGTACTTATGGGACGTCGATTGGAGGAATTGATTCTTTACTAGAAACGGTTGAACCACCATATGGTAGCGTGGTTGTACGATACCTTAATGACTTCACGGTTGAGGCAATCACCAACATTTCTTTAGTTGCTACAACCGGTTCTGATTTGCCACCTCTAATAAACGCCATTGAGGCGTTTAACATCAGCGAAGTTTTAACAGATGGTACCGATAGCTATGATGGTAAGAAAATAAGTAATTAATGCCAGTCTAGTTCCTTATTAAATTCCTTGGATCTATTAATTGATTGTGTTACTAACGTCGTTGTTTAATACAACTTGTCTTAAATGATAAACACAGTTGAGGCTTTAGCTTTGTTACAAAAAACATTCGACGTGTTAGGAGAATGGAGTGGCGATCCGTGTCTCCCAGCCCCCTACTCGTGGGACTGGCTCAATTGCAGCGACGACGCTACACCTCGGGTTACTGCATTGTAATTTTTTTTCAACTTTTATGGTTTTGTTTTGGTATATCATATATTTTGATCACAAAGGGAACCTATGTTGAATTATATGGAAACTCAAAATGTGTAGGTATCTTGATAGTTACGATCTTTCCGGTGCATTTCCTGATATTAGCTCCATGGATGCTCTTGAGATTATGTGAGTTAAACAACTCAACTTCATGAAGAAAAAAAAAAACACTATTAGAACTTCAATACAAATCAATAACATTTTTCTTTTTGAACGGTTAAAAATTTTAACCGTTTGGTTGAGAAATACATCACTCTACCATCGGCTATCCCCTTAGGGACAATAACATTTATTCTCTTAATTTAAGAATTTACTACTCTAGATATTGTGTTAAAGGAAAGATAATTTAAGAGTTTACACTTTCTTATTGTATTTTTTTTTAACTATTATTGCAGTGATTTGCACAATAATAGCTTGACCGGAACAATTCCTGATTACTTTGGCACCATGTCTAATCTCCAACAACTGTAAGTGTATTTTATTATCATTCTTTGAGGTATGAAGAGCACATATGTCCAAAATCTGACAAAACAATTGGCCACAGAAAAAAAAAAACAAGAAGAAAGCTTTTTTCGTGTACTTAAGACTTCCAAAATTATTTTTAATGAGACGGTTCCAAATTTGACACTTACTATAAAATTTAAAATTGATTTCATGAATATTATTTTTTGAACGGCCAACAATTAATCATTAATCATGGCATCAATGATAGACGCTCAAAAATCAAAAGCCGAGAAGTTGATGAGATATTTTGAAGTCAAAATATAAATGGGGCTTAAGGTTGCATATATAATTTGGGTTGGGCATGGTACATATTTTGTGCATATGTCATGGTACAAAAGTTGATGATTTGCAATAACTTCATAAACTTTGTATCAATGTTAAAAAAAAAAAACTGTTATTTTGTAGAAATTTGGCAGATAACAAGTTCAGTGGAAGCATACCCACTACCTTATCAAATAACGACAACTTGAAACTAAAGTAAGTTGTTTATCATAAGTTTTTGGGTGCTATTTTATACATTCTTCTATTTCATTTTTAGACTTATAAGACATTGAAAACTAGCTAGCCATTGTGTATTATTTATCTAAAGTTATATTCCATTTTTTTTTTTTACAAATTATGAATAGTGTTGCTGGAAATCCTTCGATGTGTAAATCTGGCAAGTCATGCTCGAGTTCTCCGGAGACAGACAAGTCTTCTCCGGGTGGCACCGCTAAAACAAAGAACAAGAAAAGCAGCTCGCTACCTCTAGTACTCGGCACCACAATCCCCGCCTTCTTTCTTGTTTGGGTTGTCGCGGGTGCTTTTGTTATCTTGCGTAGGAAAAGAAATGCTGTCAACATGAACATGCCAAATGTTACAGGTTAGATCTTATATGTGACCGTTGATCGATGTACTTACACTTTCGATTGTTTATTGTGTTAACACATGTAACAACATTCAGGAGGCGTAGCAAATGGGCAGTCTGGTGGAGAAGCAAAAGGGGATTCGAATGAAGATATGGAAAATGTAGTGCCACAAACAATCGGATCACCTTCACCGTTACTTGATAATTCTGGTCAAACTAGCGATGTTTATAGACACACAGAAGAACATAATCCATGATGTGTTGGTTGTAAATCTTATTGTATTTATTTTTTTAATCTTTAAAAGACAATAAAATTTGTATTCGGCATGCTATATTAAAGAGTGATTGCATTAATTCTTCTAAGATTGATGAAGAGATATGTATCCGCGCGTGCGCATGGCTCCACATCTTCACACATGACAGCACACCAAGCTGACGTGGACTTCTAGAAGCCTGCGCATGCAACCTCGAACATGACAGCCATGATCCGACAATGAAAGGGACATGTGGCCAATCATAGCCATTATTCACTGCCCCATGATCACCTGCATGTACGAGGACAGAAAGGACATACACATGACACGTGGACCAATCACATGACGCCAGCGCAAAGAACGATCGTGGCATGCGATCGTACATTGCAGCTGTCATTCTCAATCCAGCCAATCACAGAGGATCTCGAAGGCCTATAAATGCCCCTTCTTCCTTAGGAGAAGATTCATTCAATACTTGGCAGAGAAATCCTTAGAGAATTGTCTATAGTTGAGAAAGATAGATTATAGTCGAAGCGCTGTAACAATCTGTGTCTGAGTCCTTGTAACAGTCCAGCAATCTATACTATATATAAATATATCTCTTATGGGCAGAATTGTAATTTGACAATAATACAAGTTTTAAACCCATCTTTACAACTATCCATTGCATCCTCCATCCAAAGGACGTAAGACGCGTCTGTTGCGTTTCATTATGACGCTGGTTTCCTCTGTGGTTACATATCACTAAGTGAAGAGCTTTAATTCCTGATTGAATGTGCAATTAAAGCATTGATGATTGAAGAGCTTTAAAACCCTCAGTATACTCCATATCCATGATTGCCTCTCCCACCCCTTCTTCAATTGGAGCGGATTTCACACAGTTGATCGGCATCCGGGTTTATTTGCACATCCTTGAGGTCTCCTTTATTAATTCTGTATGTTATCAAACGCAATTATCCTTTTGTTGTAAAAGCAATAGATAATATATGTGTTTTCGGTACAATTTTAGAGGCTGGTCAAGTGGAATTTTAACTGTTTACTCTATTAATTGTGGTTGTCTATGCATATTAGACTTAGATTTTGGTAGTAAGTTATTACAAAAAATAGTGTCATTGTTCTAGGTATATGCACATTATGTTTACTACGTGCCTACAACATGCTCGATGAAATGCTTGTTAGCAGTTTTGGACATTTGTTTTGAACTCTTAGTTTCTTACCTCAGTTGTTCTCTTGAAATCATGCCAAGAGTTATATTTTGATTCTGGAAACTATACAAAAGCTTATACAATATGCAAATTTTGTATGTATAATGTCAACGAATGGCTTATAAAATTGCTAGTATTGGATTCTGATGAGCTTGAAATCAAAGTAAAGAAGCACCATAGGGGTGAATGTGCTTATTTGGAGGTATCACACTAAAGCCTTCTTTGTTACAATTTCATGTGAAGAATTAAATGTTTTTTTTATTTTGAAAAAATTACGCCGTTAGTCCCTGTGGTTTCCTTCCAGTTTCAATGTAAGGTATTAAGGTTTTATTGTTTCACTTTAAGGTATTAACCTTTTAATTTGTTTCAATGTCAGGTATTAGGGACTAACCTAGTTAAAACTTAACTAGGTTTGAGGGGTATTATTGTCCATTCACCTATATATTCAGTTTTTAATGTAAAAAAATTACAAAACCGTGGGTTCATGGACTCGAACCCAGGTTCATTTGCAAATAACAGACAATTACAACCACTAGACCAAGACAATTGTTTGATGAATGTTTAGAAACAACAAAATTTTTATATAATAACTCAATGTTCATCTTCTTCCCCAATTCACTTTCTAAACCCTAACCCTAACATGCAAATTTTAGATCTGTTTCAATACGAATTTATCTCTGAAAATTACCAGAGATAAATATACTCGTTTGAATCAGTTGACGAGTTTAATCCACACGTTGAACAGCTCCACGCGTTTTTACTCAAATTATCAATGGAGATGAAGGAATACGGGAACCAGCCCAAGACAAAAGTCGTGTTGTATGATGTCGATGAGGCTGAAAAAGAACGGATTTTATTGGGTCATAGTGAGAAACTCGCTGTTGCTTTGGGTTGATTAATACTTCTAGAGGAGAACTCCAATTGAACGATTTAAGGATCGAGTGACGCGAGCCTTTACCGAGCGATTTCACCATCGATTCGATCTTGTAAGTTTAATTATTTTATATGGTTTTGTTAGGAATTTGATGCTCTTTAAAAGCCCTATAATTTCGCTTCATGCCGTAGCCTAGATTAGTTGATTGAATCAAAGGAAGGGTTAGGGTTCATGTTGATTAAATTGGGAACTTTCTGGTTTGTGCATACTTTTATTTTTATATTAACTGATTGAGATTTAAACCATTAAAGAGTGTAGTGCAGCTGGTTAGACGTGGAGTGTTACAACTGCAGGTCCCTAGTTCGATTCCCACCTCAAAGGTTTTGTTTTATTTTGATATTATGTAATTAGTTTGAATATATAGGTGAATGGACAATAATACCCCTCAAACCTAGTTAAGTTTTAACTAGGTTAGTCCCTAAAACCTGACATTGAAACAAATTAAAAGGTTAATACCTTAAAGTGAAACAATAAAACCTTAATACCTTACATTGAAACTGGAAGGAAACCACAGGGACTAACGGCGTAATTTTTTCTTTTATTTTTTTAGTAGATTACGTATTTCTTTTATTATCTGCACAAACAGATCCTGGTCCTTACACTCTAGATTACACGTCAAATGATCTATGTTGTTAATAAAACGCAAGGCCACCTGTCAATTTTAAACCTACCAAAGACATGCACGTAATGTTTAATTACCATTAGATTTGGAACGAAGGAATATGTAGTTTCATTTTAGATTTTCTTTTCCATTTTCGAGGTTTGTTTTTTTGTTAACTATAACATTTTGGATATTGATTTCTGTCCTATAAGTTGAATTTTGAGTACTTCTTGTAGGTTATGGAAACTGTTCGTGATGTTGTGTTTTTGCATAATGTATTGTTCATTTTTGTTCTTTGCTGCTGCACAGAAGAAGTAATGCCTCTCTTTTTGCTAGCAAGTTTATTCTCCAAGTTTCTTATCAAGTATCATGTGTTTCTTATATCTTCGAATGTACATGAGATAATTAATGGAAGACACAATGATTAATATCAAATTGGCAATCAGGTACACTTATATTTACCCATTTGGTTCTATCACCATTCACCGCTGTTTTGCCATGCAGGTACGTCTTCTTGTTGTTATATTATGAGTCTAAGTTTTAAAAAATCAGGAATTTTTTTTTTCAAAACAGCGGTGACACTTGATCATCTAATCAGGAATTCTTTTTCCTTCTACCTATTTGGTTCTACCACAATTCACCGTTGTTTATAAGTTTTCAGCGTCGTTGCCGGGGACTCTTAGGCGATTGCGTTAATTAGCTTCGATTTAACTTATCTGAAATATTTATGCTATTTGTTTATTTATTTATTTTATCTCTCTTTTTAAAGATACATCACGATCATTAAAAATGTTGATTGCATCATCGAAAGCTGACATTTTATAAGATAACCGTGTAATGTGTGGAATCTCACACACATCCGAAACTACATTTAACAAACTAAAATACGATATATTTGCTTCAATTTCTAAACCACGTCTTTCACAGCTACGGTCAACAACGTATTCCATTCGACCGTTAACAACTTCCCACTTGCCACCACTATAAATTATAAATCTAACCATTTTTTAAAACACAAATGTAAACACTTATAAGTGTAAGTGCACGGATGTGACTATCGATTTGGATTGACATTATATGACGTTTATAATGAAGATTTTGTGTTCCTGGAGATCCATTCGACCATACGTGGGGTCGAAAGGGAAATATGAGGGTCGAAGGAATATTGTTATTGAATGATGTTTTGGTTCGAGCTACTGTAGAGGTCGAAGGGTCCATTCGACCTAAGCGTGGGGTCAAATGGACAACCTATAACTAGTTTTTGTTTTGTTTTGAGATTAAGTAGTTGTTCATTTTGTTTAGGTCTTGTGTGTGAGTTATTGTTTGTCTAGAAACTTCTGAAAGTGTGTTTTCATTGTAAACCTAATCTTTATCAAGTGTAATTGAATGTTTATCAATGAAAATGTTTATTGAAATGGATCTTATTGTGTTCTGATTTGTTTTCTACCATTTTGCATGTGATTTAGGGTTTCCGCACCTAAATTGTTTCATTTGTATGATTACGTAGTTGATTTCTTACTATCCGATCCTCTACAAGAAGAAAATAATTAAAACACAAATGTTGGAAAATTTACAAAATTTATAACGATTCGGTGCTACAACCTGTCACATCACCGAAGATGTCTCTGCCAGTGTACGACGTCCGTCACAGAGATGGTGCAAAAGCCGCCACCGGAGACGTCACAGAAGACGGTTCACAGTCTGCAAAAGACGCCACCGGAGACCTTTTTTTGCCAGCCGGAGACGTCATAGAAGACGGTTCACGACCTGCAAAAGACGCCACCGGAGACATCTTTTGCAGGGCTGAGACGTCTCCGGTGGGTCGGCTGTGTTGGCCAGCCGAGCCGAAGACGATAAGCCGAGCCGTCAGTGACACGTCTCGAGGGCCCACCGGAGACGACTTGGCGGCTCTGACACGTCTCAAGGGCCCACCGGACACGTCTCCAGAGACGCCTGACAGTCCTTGGGATCATACACGCCACGTGTTGGTTTTGTATTGGTTGGAAACCAAAGCCTCTATGGAGACGCTTCGGACTCGTTGGGAGCCGTGACTCGTCTCTTCCAAGAGACGGGAGGGGGCTATTGTGGTAAATCCAACGGTCAACGGGCTATTTTGGTGAGTTTCCCTTAATAATTGGATATGTTTGAGAGTCAACGAGCCTAGCGAGTTGATTTGCACAAATCAAAGTAAACGTTGACTCGGATATCAAGAGTCAATTTAATGAATGGACTACAATTGTTTAGCACTTTGCACCTAATTACATTTTTAACGTCTTGTACCAGCATACAAATAAGCTGTCAAGGAGTAATATCACTTGCTATTAAAACAATACTTTTCAACATGAGTTGGGTTAAAAGCACGGAATGTATTTTCAAATCCTATTGAACGCAATTTTTTTCCCTGATATTAAGGTTGACGCACTAGTCGAAAATAAATACATGTATTATTTTATATCGTATTAATCATGCACATAAAATTCATAATATGTTAGATTTTTTTTATATCGTTTGATTTTAGAAAAAAAAAGACATCAATACAATACCTTGATACCATTAATTAGGCTACAAAACTTTAATAAGGATATAAACCAAAATAACTAAATACCATAAGCCAATGATCATTTGGATCAGTGGTGGAAGAGCTTTTGGTTCCTTCAAGGGACTAAGGTTCGATCCCCATGAAGTGCAAATGTGATGTGAGAGGGTTTTATCACCATAGGTGAGTTCCCGCTCGTTTGAGGTCACCGGTTCGACTCCTGGCAGTCCCCAGCAACCTTGGCCGGCCTGGGTGGTTAGGTTATCTTTCGGGGTAACAAACCAGTTTGACGCCATGGCGCCGCTTCGAACCGGGTCCGCGTCAGTTGTCAGTGGCTCCTCAAAAACAAAAAAAGAGACCACTGCGCTAGCCGATAAAAAAAAAAACTAAATACCATAAATTCAACTTACATTACATGTCGTCTGAAAGTCTGAAACTACTTAAAGAAAAAGAATATACATTGGTTAGTGCGCCATTCAAATAAGACGTGTTTTGACATGGTTTATGGTGATCGATTATTATTTTGTATTCCATATACCTGTAAAACTCAAAAGTCTTCCCATGCAAAAGTCAACTAATGAACTGGACCATATACTCATGTATATAAACTTCACATGTCAAACTTTCAACTCCATCATCTCTTCTACGTACCACCATGATGGCCAGACCTTTCAAGTTGCTGCCGATTCTTCTCTTGGCTCTATTTACATTTTCGGTTTCCGGAGATGGTAAGCATCTTATAACTTATGATTACATTTTTGTTAGTGATATTATCCATTTAGTCACTACAAAAAAAATGTCATTTAGTGGCACGCTCTAATGGTTAAGAGTGCCCGTAGTGGGGCTCCATATTGAACAAAAAAAAAAAAAATAGCGCCCCCCAACACCAAAACAGGGGGGCTCTATTTAGGCAAAATCAAGTTGGGCTCTATAATAATAGCGCCGGATACAAACTCCCCCCACCAATCAAATTCAGCCACGTCATACTCTCTCTCTCTCTCTTATTTTTTTATTTTAAAAGATATAATAAAATATTAAAAGGGGCTTTATAAATAAAGCCCCACCACTACACCCATTTTTCACTTTATCTCTCCATGCTGAGTCAGCAGCCACGTGGACCAATCAGAAAGGGGGGCTTTATATATAAAGCCCCCCACTACGCATGGTCTAAGTGCTGAATCATTAAGTTGGATCTCTTAATGATTAATTTTCTTGTCTCACATTGGTAGGAAAGCCTCATTAAGGTTCAGCTTAGTTTAGTGCTTAATGGTTCAGTGCTTAATGATTCAGCAACATCCCAAATCTTAGTGATTCAGACTTAATCATTCCATTCAGAGGCTGAAACAAACAGTCTGAATGCTGAATGATTCAGAACTGAATGATTAAGAGGCTGATTAAGAGGCTACCAAACAGCCCCTTAGCTTTTGTGCAACTAATATAAGGTTTTAGTGGCACTTTACGTGTGCTAAACTTATAATAATTATAATACTAATTATTATATAACTAGATGATTCTCACGCCCTACAAACTAGGGTGTGACATACGTACTTTTGGATTTAAACAAAAAAAAACAATTTTATTTTTAAATTTCAATACACAGCAGAAGTTCACACCCGGTTGTATGGGGCATGACAATAATGTACTTTTCTGAATAACCGAGTTTCATAATGATTGCAGTGTTTGTGAACATAAACTGCGGTGAATCGCAGGTCAAGACTGATTCAAACAACTTTATTTGGACACCAGACAATATACTGATCTCAAATGGTGTTGCTCGAGTGGTTCAGTCTAGTAACTCAGTATCGGATCCGATTATGGACACCCTCAGGGTTTTCACAACTCTGAAGAAAAACTGTTATTCCCAACAGGTTACACAAGGCGAAAAGGTCCTTGTTCGAGCGAGTTTCAACTATGGAAACTACGATGGGTTGTCAAGTCCTCCCACCTTCGATCTCCACTTTGATGGAAATTTTTGGGCCACAGTTGAGACTTCGCTTACTGGCGTGACAGTGCACGAAATAATTTATGTCGCAAAAGGAGATGTGGTTAGTGTGTGTGTAGCTCAAACAAAGCCCAACCAGTTCCCGTTTATGTCCGCGCATGAAATCCGATCTGTCGACTCAGAAGTTTACAGCGACGTCGATGAGAGTCGGGCTTTGATCTTAAACTTTAGGTCGTCTTTTGGTGCAAGTCAGCCAGTAAGGTGTGATATCTAACTTCTATCTTTAAATCTTTAAGTTTATTTATAATGTTTATGAATATGAACGACAAAGACCCCCCCCCCCCCCCCCCAACCATATAAATATAAAGACAATTGTTAACGTTTTTATCACCCTTATTATTAAGCATGAGCATTTCGGTGTTAAATAACGAAAATACCGATACCGAACCGATCCCAATATCAAGAATAACGATACCAGTTCATTTTTGGTACCAAGTTTTGACGAAAATCGGTATTGGTATTTTCGGTTCAGTAGCGGTATTTTACCTTAAAATACCGATACCGTAATGTACCGTATATTTTAAATGTCGGTACCAAATTTTAGCAAAAATCAGTATCGGGATCAGTTCGGTACCAAACTCATCCCTAATTAATATTTTTCATTGTAATCAAAGATTGTTCTTTGATCTAAGAATATATTATTCACATATACAGTTTTCATTTCTTTTAATACTCTTTCAAATTTATAACAACTTTATATTTCAGATTTCCGAACGATCCTTATGACCGTATATGGTCACCTTTAGGCAAGGACGCAGGTGTCCCAAGCGAAGCGCTTCTTATCGACTCGACTGGACCCAATAATCCCCCACGAGAAATTTTACAAAACGCGGTCACAGTTGATAGTACGTCCGATTCTTTAATATTCGCTCGAGTCCCCCCTTCGAGTTCCCTCTTCTATATAACTATGTACTTTTCAGAAGTTACTGATCTCGGTTCTACTACTCAAACAAGATCGTTTAGGATTTATGAGACCTCAACTACCAAAAATGGTCCTATACAACCCCCGATTTCGCCACCTTATGGTGCCGTGCTTGTACGAAACCTTACTAACTACTCGGTTGAGTCTCTCACTAACATTTCGTTAGTTGCTACCGTTGATTCTGATCTCCCCCCTATCATAAACGCGGCTGAGGCGTTTAGTATTAGCGAAGTTTTAACCGATGGTACCAATAGCAATGATGGTACGTACCGTCAAATCTCTTGTTCGATTCCTTGGATTAATTATTAAGGTTGTGTTTTTAATGTTGTGACTTAATTGTTTTAAATGATAAAACACAGTTGAAGCGTTAGCTTTGTTACAAACAACATTTAACGTGTTAGGAGAATGGACTGGCGACCCATGCCTTCCAGCATCGTACTCGTGGGACTGGCTCAATTGCAGCGACGACGCTAGGCCTCGCGTTACCTCATTGTAAGTTATCTAATGTTTATCGTTTTATTGGATAGTATATTCATGATATCTAGTTTAAGTTATATGGACATTCAAAATTTGCAGGTATCTTGATAGTTTCGAACTTACGGGTTCGTTTCCGGATATTAGCTCCATGGATGCTCTTGAGCTCATGTGAGTTTAACACTTGAACTTCATCAATTTGGTTATTGCATTTGAATTTGAGTTGAGAAAAATATATGTACCTGTTTTGTTATATGATTAAATAAATAGGAGTTAATCAAATTATATGCAGTCTCTTAGTTTATTTATGATTTTATATTATTGTAGTGATTTGCACAATAACAGCTTGACCGGAACGATTCCTGGTTTCCTTGGCACAATGTCTAATCTCCAACAACTGTAAGTGCATTTTATTATCACCCTTTGATGTATATCAAATATTACACAAATTATTAATAATGGGAAATAAAACTGTGTCTAATACCGTAGACTTACATAAATATATGACTTAATATTATTAATTTTATTAAATTTAAATTTGATTGAATAAAAGTTAAACTAGACAATATTAATAATAAAAGGCGAATCAATTATGATATCAGTGAATTGCACAATTCAAAATGTGAGAAAATTGAAGTCCATATCTTCTTATGCGTACTTAAAACAGTTTAATCTATTATGCTATATTTTGCATTTTTGCCTACATATATAAATCATAAAATTATTTTACTTGTTTAAATGGTTAAAATCATGTGTTCAATAGTATTTACAAGCTTTTATTTGAATTTACATTTAATTTTCGCCTACAAATTCAAAACATATACATCAAGATATTTTTGAATAATTTTATACTTTTAGATTGAAGAGGAAAAAAGTTACCCCTTAGTTGGTCCGGTGAACCAGATCTGAGGAATAAGATGAGAAAGAGTGACAATAGAGTAGATCTGAAATTAACCTGCAAAACAAGACACCGTTAGGCTCGTCACAGGGGAGAGGAAGGGTCTCTCTGTGACCACCCTCCGGCGTGAGAATAAGTATGGTTTTAAGAAGTGGAAAATAAGTACGGAAAGTACAGAAAGTACAAGTAAGTGAAGTCACCAAATGAGGAAATTTTGGAAGTATTTATACTCTCCCGAGTGGGCTTCGGTAAACTCAGGCCCATGGGCTTTGTTGTTCGAAGCTAGGTGTTCGGTCTTCCCTTAGCTTCGATCTTTATGATGGACCGAGCTTCGGCTTAAGACCTGGCCTTCTGTCAGGTTCGGATCTGGCCCCTTTTGTGATGTTCCAGGCTCCGACCTTCAACCATATATTCTCTTCAAGTCCCCCGAAGTCTTTTTGAATGCTTCGGTATTTAAAAAGGACTTGTAAGTTTTCAAGAGTTTTTGATTTTTTCTTCATGCTTCGGCTCTCGTAGTGTATGACAGCTGTTGTCATTCACCTAAGTGAGTGGATGACAGCTGTTTTGTCATTCACCCTTTTTTGGAGCGTCACCTTCAGTTCACCATAGCGGATACCCTTTCTGGTGGTCTCGAGGTGGTCAGGCGATGGGACGGTTAACTCAACCGTCGTTTTTCCTCTCCTTATAAATAAGTTTTTTACTTATTTCATCTTTTTTTTTACTTTACCCTTTATACTTCATCTTCTCCATTAGTTGCTTATCATCTTTCAAGCTTTTTCTTCGGGTTATTATCAAGAACGTTGTTCTTAACTTCTCCTCTGTAATAAGGTGTGTACTTTCATCCTTATCCTTCTTTTAATCATGCCTAAGGATAATATGTTAGTGTCGTTTAGCGTTCTCAGTCAAGCGAAGCTTGACGAGTTTATAGAAGAATTTAGGATTCCTGTAAACCTTCATCCCACCTTACCTGCTTCGGGAACTCCCATATATCCTCTTCCCCCTGGGAAGTTTGCATTTTACACTCGGGTGTGTAACTATGCAAACTATAGGGTTCCCTTTACCCGTTTCCTGATGAAGGTTTTACAGTTCCATAAGGTTCATATTTCCCAGATGACACCCTTCGGTCTTAGTCGGGTGAACCAATTTGAATTATCTTGCCGTTCTTTAGACCTAGTACCGGACCTGAACCTTTTTAGGGCTTTCTACCGATTAAACCGTTCTGGCAATTGGTACACCTTCGAGAAAAGGCAGCCGAAGGATAAGAAGTCGGAGGTGAAGAAAGAGGATAGAGAGTGTGTGGGGTGGGAGGTATCTAGCTTGAAGGATTGGAAGGATAGATGGTTCTGGTTAGATGATCTGTGTCTTCCCAAAGACATGGTGTGGAGGAAGAAGGGCGATCCCTTAGAGGGTGACCTGCCGAAGGATTTCGCAGTTGATAAGAACCTGTATGCTGCTCTGGTGGCTAATAAATTTAATATTAGGCGCTTGCCGGAGCATGTTCTTGTGATTGGTTGTGTCAGTAGGAATTGGGAATTTTCTGATCAATGGCCCATCGTTAGACGAAACAACATAGGTTCGTCTTTATTGTTTTGACATATATTTTGTTAACCCTTAGATTTTTTGCTAACCATATTTTGTTATTGCTTGTTTCAGATATGTCGTTACGTGATATGCTTCATTTGGAGTCCTTCGAGGACGATGACATTGAATACACCTCTGTGCAACAAAATCCGGGAGACAAGCCGTTTCTGGAGATGTTGAAGGCTCCATCATTTAAAATTCGAGAGCCGGAGGCGAGTGCTTCGACTGAGGTGGGGGGTTCATCATCGTCAGTAGCTGCGGCTACCACTGAGCGTGATACCGGAAAGCTGCCAGAAGATGTTTCTGCTTCGGCTGTTACTGAAGTCGTGCCGAAGCACAGGAAGAAGTCGTCAAGGAAGAGGAAGAATGACGAAGGTGGTTCTGGGGAGAAGGTTAGGGGAACTCCAAAAAGGATGAAAACCCCTCTTGATACCATTACTGAAGTATCTCCTAATGTTCAAGCTTCTCCGTCCACTCTGTTGGAGACCTTATCTGACCATTTGGATGGTGGCAAGTCTGCTCGGGATGAGCCCCATGTTGATTTTGATGAAAGTAGCCTAAGGCATCCCAACCCTTCACCGTTGCATTCTCATCCGCCGATGACCGAACCTTCCAGTCCCGGTAAGTATGATGACGACGTAGACCGTTTCCCTCTGTACTGTACTTCAGACGATGAGGGTCCAAAAGACTACCTTGAACGTCTGTGGTTTGGTTCAGAGTCTAAAGTGGATGATTTCCCTGTCTTTGTAGATTCGATGGACTTGGATCCAGCCGTTGCTGAGGAGAAATTTGTTCCCAACTGGGATATTAAAAACGGAGATAAGATTCTGGATGCCTTGACAGCTCGGACCATGATGCTCAATTTGAATACTCCGGCTGAAGCTCATAGGCATCGACGAGCTGCTCCCTTGGTGTTGGCTGATGCCTTAATGATGAATCAAGCCCAATCCATCGGCTTGGTCACAGAGGTTTATCGTCGATGGGTTGATTTGGAAATAGAGAAGGAGAAGGTGATATCTTTGGTCGGAGGAGAGGATGCTGGGGAATGGAGCAAGAAGCTCGAGGTATTGGTTGGGGAGAAGCAATCCCTGGAGGAGAGGTTGAACCAAGCTTTGTTGCAGGTGAAGTCTAATAGTGCTGCTATGGCTTTGGCCTCGGAGGACAGGGATAGAGCTCTGAAGGAGGTGGAAGGGCTGAAGGCCGAAAGGGATGCTGCGGTGCAAGGTAGTAGTTTCTAACTCTTTTTTGTACTTAGGATTATTTTGCATTATGTATTTAACTCTTTCTTTACTTTTCAGAAAAGAAAATGTTTGAGGTCGAAGCATCCCGGTTTCGAAGCCAACTTGACCACATGAAGAAGGAGATGGATGGCCAAGTGTCGAAGCTAACCGAGTCGAATTCTCAGCTGACCGGCCAAGTTAAGGAGCTTCTGGAGTTGAAAGAATGGTTGATGACTGAAGGCATGTTGCTCGTAGCTCGGAGGATCCAAACTAGCGAGGAGCTTAAAACGGTTATTGGTGCTATCAACAATGCCATGAATGCCTGCTGGATTGTGAACTATAGCAGGTCGAAAATGGCTCTCAATCCCTCTCACTGGGCCTCTCTCAAACCTCAAAGGAATGCCTGCTTGATTATTAGCCGGAGGCATTGCATTCCTTGGGTTAGGTCTCAAAGGCCTGTTCACCGCTTGTTGCTGTCGAGGTGCAGGGTGAACTGGGGCTTCTGGGAACACTTGATACCCTTGATTACCTTGATTGGCTTGAAAGAATTGTGGGTACCCTTGACCATTTAAATTATGTGGCCCTGCCAGCTGATATGGCCCTTGATCTCCTTCATCTCCATCCAAGTCCCCATCATCATACTCATAATTACCTTGGTTATTCCTTTGACTGAAGCTAAATGATGGTGGTTGAAATGATGGATATTGGGTTGCAGAAGTCTGTGGGAATTGTGTATCATCTTGGTTCGGGGTGTTATCATCAGAAATCACTCTCACATAAGGTGAAGAGTGACTGGTCACAGGTTTTTGGGTGAAAGTTGGGTCTTGTGTCGAAGATTGGCCTTGTTGTGGGTTAAACCTCTCGAAATTTGGAAGAGAGGTTATTGGAGAATTGTGAGTTGTGCTTGGTTGTGGTAAGGATGATGTTTGTGAAAGTGATGGTGGAAGGTTATCGAATTTCGGGAATGGTGGAATTTGTGATGATTGTGTACTGGATTGTGGTGGAGGTTCAGAAGTGTGTGGATGGCTTTGAGTAGGTGAAAATTGAGGTTGGGGCATTGGTTCAGTGGTTAAGTTAAGGTTCTCCATAGACCTGAACTGTGAAACTGGCGAATGCAAGACTTTTTTCTCTCTATGAAGTACTCGGTTCTGCCGAGCTGTTTTCTCAACCTCTGGATCGAATACTAATGGAGATGACTTCCCTGAATGTCTTGTATGATGCATGCAACTGAAGAGTTACCTGCACAAAACAAACAAGAAAACCAAGCGTAATATTGAACAATAAACTAAACAAATAGAAAATAAATATTTTTGGCTTTTTTTTTGGAATTTTTAATTAAACTAAGAAAAATAACACTTTGCGCACGACTCCCCGGCAACGGCGCCATTTGATGACCTGTCGTTAGGGTCATGCAAAACCTAAATAACCTAGGTAGATAGGGTAAGTAGGGAATATCGAATCCACGAGGAGCATGTGGTTAATATCACATAAATTATTTGTTCGTCTAATCTAGTTAACAAATAAATATAAAAATACAATTATGAAGTTTGCTAGTTTTATCTTTTTGTTTGTTTTATAAAAATGTTGAAATGATAACAAAATAATCTAAATGAATAATAAAGATAAATGTAACTTCCACCCGGGATCCTATTTGTATAATCTTGCAACCTATTCGATTTAACTACAAGAACACCACATAGACATGGCCTTGGTTATCCTGTCACAATAACTAGCTATCCTGTCACAATAACTATTCAGATTGAAATAATAACTAGGGACATGTTTTCAACGTAAACCGTACACCTAATTATCCCTATACAAATATCAACCAACCTCCCTATGATGCCAGAAATCACAGTTAATAGATAAATTGGTTCAAATATAAGCAAGGTTTATTCAATCCAACACAAGTAGTAAAAATACTAGTTCATACATAATCAAAACAAGTTCAGAATACGAAATCAATACAAAAATTCACCCGGGGGAAATCACGAATAACTTAACCGCTCATGGTTATGGTAGAAGCCTCCATCCCCTTATTCTTTTTCTGCCTCGTGCGATCTCTTTTCTCACAGCCAAAAGGCTGTTGTCGAACTCCTCCCACAGCCGTCCAATCCTTTTTCTTTTTATTCCATTACGTCACCGACTTCCTTCCTTCATGGGCCTCATTCCCCTTCTAATTCCTTCTTTTTGATCGGCCAAAGCCCAAATAATATGATTGGTTTCTTATTAATTTTCCAGCCCAGTTGATACTTGGTGTTTTCTACTTGTCCACCGTTTTAGTAATTGTTGAACCAATATAAAAATAACCTTAAGCCCACTAATTTCATCTTTGATTTGTGTTGCTCTTTGTTTAGTTCCTGTAACAAATAATAAAGTGATAAACAATGAAATATAATAATTAAAACCATTAATGACTTTCTCATGAGGTTATACGACACTTTCATCATCTCTTTCTAGGACATTTATTAGTTAATTAATATGCAAACAAGTGTGTATAAAATGCACCGATCAAACGCTAAAATATATACAAAAGTAACATATTAACAAGGTGTGTTTCACAATACATCACCTGCGGTGTCAACGTAGGTATCAAGGCTGGTTATCACTACTCCTCCAAGGGTATGCCGATGGAGCAGGTGCCAAGGTTGAAGCCGAACGCCGATGAGATGTTAAACAATGCCTTGGACAAATTTGAAGCCCTGGAATTTCCATTCCTTCAACATACAGGGCGCTTCCTCTCCGAGCCTCTGGAGGTGATCAAGGCCGCAGGACTCTCTGGCGAGTTGTTCAAGCCCCCATCGTCCTGAAATTGTTTTCTTTGTTTTTTGATGATGATGATGTAAGCCACAACGGCAATCTTGTTAAGACAATGTTTTTTTTTTTATATGTGTATCTTGATCGAACCATTTTTGGTTCGGAACACCCTTTTAAATGCCTTGGTTGTTTTTTATGTGGATTTGGTCGAACCACTCTTGGTTCGGCACATTTTATCTTTTATGAATGCAATGATCATATGTTGATAGTACTTGTGTGTATTTGAATGTCTTCAAGGGTTTATGTTGGCCCTAGATTATGATCATGTTTTGTATAGCCGAACGATTCTTGCCTCGAAAGAAACGCTTGTTTCGGCTTATGGAGATGTTGCTTTGAACATCTTAAAATAAACTAAGGGTTTGTTTCGACCTTCATTTTGTATCGAACCATAATATGCGTCCATATGCTTTGGTTCGAGAAAAATTATGTTTTTATACTTGCAAGTTTTTTGTTCATATTTTTAAACCATAAGGCCATCGATAGACCTTCGGTACGCCTGGTTGTGGCTTCGGCAATTATTAAGCCTTTCCACCGGAGCCGTTTCCTTCGGCGATTTTAAATAAGGAGAAGGTAAACTTATCTTTCTTCGACGTCGATAGGTTTTGTGTCTTGCATGCTTCGTTAGTGTATATATATCAATGTGCTTCGGCACGTACTAGGTTTTTTTTTTTTATGTTATGTGAGATAGGCATGATTTTTCCTTCTTTTTTTTTTTACGAGGCAATTTTTAAGAATAGGTTCGAATTCTTCGACCTTCGTTGTGCCTTATCTCGTTCGACCTTCGAGTTTCATGTTAACAAATTATGCCTGTTATCATGAGTTTCGGCATATTTTTTGCTTGTTTTTGCTGGGGGATCGAAACGTTTAAAAAGGTTTGTTAGACGTTTTAAACAACTTGTTCCGACCTTTTCACAATGTCTTAATTAAATTGGAAATTATATTTCTTAGCTTCGGTGTTATTTTGTTTCGAACATAAATAACCAAGGCTATAAACAATTTGCACCAAACTTTTTATTATTGGTGGGGTAAACACATCCCACTTTCGAGTAAAAAAGGGTTCGGGGTACTCATCATCCCGAATTACAAGCAAAAACAAAGAGAAACTTCGGGGCATGTCACATCCCGACTAAACATATGAAAATTATTGAAATAAAAGCTAGAACATAAGACTCGGCCTACGATGCTTTACATGTAGCATTTTTTCAGATGGATTCCGTTCCATGTCCTGGGAACTGGGGTGCCATCTATCTTAGCTAATGAGTACGAACCTTTTTCTCCAACGGTGGTTATCAGATACGGTCCTTCCCATCTCGATGCTAATTTGCCTGAGGGTTCGGCCCTACTGGCCTCGTTACTTCGGAAGACATAGTCTCCGACTTTGAATGATTGTTTTTTCACCCTGGCATTATAATACTTTTCAAGTTCTTTTTTGTATCGAGATTCTCTGATGGAAGCCGTTTCCCTTCTTTCTTCTAAAAGATCCAAGTTGAGCCGAAGGGACTGATCATTGTCTGTGGTACTTGCCCTTCGAGGGCTGATCACACCGATTTCGACTGGTATCATTGCTTCGGTACCATAGGTCAAGCTGAAAGGAGTTTCGCCGGTGCTTGTTTTTGGCATGGTTCGGTGAGCCCACAGGACATTGGGTAACTCATCTGCCCATCCAGCCTTCTTTCCACCCAGGCGTCTTTGGATTCCTTCTACAATGCTTCGGTTAGCCCTTTCTACTTGGCCATTGGCCTGAGGGTGGGCTACCGATGAAAACAACTGCTTGATCCCCAAATCCGAACACCATTTCTTGAAAGGGTTCTCAGCAAACTGTTTCCCATTGTCACTGATGATGTAAAGTGGCAATCCGAAACGACAGACAATATTTTCCCAAACGAACCTCTTCACTTGATGACCAGTGATGTCACCCATTGGTTTAGCTTCGACCCACTTGGTGAAGTAGTCGATAGCTACCAATAGATATTTAACCCCTCCGGTAGACTTAGGGAACGGTCCAACAATGTCGATGCCCCATTTCTGGAACGGCCAAGCTGCAGTCACTGGGATTAGATTGTTCTTTGCTCGAAGACTGACCGGAGCGTTCCTTTGGCATTCTTGACAACTCTGAAGCTCTTGCACGGCACTTTGGTGCATGTTGGGCCAATAATACCCAGCATTCATAGCCTTTGTGACGACCATTTTTGGTCCGGCATGTATGCCACATACACCGAAGTGAATTTCTTTAATCACATACGAAGCTTCGGTGAGGGAAAGGCATCGTAAGACCGGACCTAGGAAAGTCTTCCGATACAACTGGCCATTTTGAACTTGGTATTGTAGGGATTTGACCTTAAGCTTGCGAGCTTCGGCCTTGTCTTCCGGAACCCACCCTTCGGTGATATGCTTCATGATAGGAGTCATCCACGTGTCTTCTTGAACTTCAACTTGTAGGACCTCACTCTCTTCAATTGATGGTTTTGTTAACACCTCAATTTTCGTGCCTTGGGTTGAGGTAGATGCATTGGTCGATGCCATTTTGCTGAGGGCATCGGCCTGGGCATTCTCTTCTCTTGGGACATGAAAAACTTTGTACGTTTGAAAAGAGGCTACAAGTTCTTGGGCCTTTCGGAGGTACTTCACCATGTTTTCATCTTTTGCTTCGTATTCTCCTCGAAGTTGGTTAACCACAAGTAACGAGTCAGTATGAATTCTGATGTTCTTGACTCCGAACCTCTGTGCGATTCGGAGACCGGCTAATAATGCTTCATACTCGGCCTCATTGTTTGAACTTGGGAACTCGAGCCGGAGGGCGTATGAAAACTCAGTGTTGTCCGGATTAGTTAACACGAGGCCAGCTCCGGAGCCTTCGACACTGGATGCACCGTCGGTGTATAAAGACCATGCTTCAGATTTTTCTTCTTCCAAAGATTGTTCTTCCGGCTGGTCGGAACCACTCGGTAACTCAGCAATAAAATCTGCTACTGCTTGTCCTTTCATGGCACCTCTAGTTTTGAAAGTCAAGTCGAAGGCTCCTAGTTCGATGGCCCATTTGGCCAATCGACCCGAAACCTCCGGCTTTCGGAGAACGTACTGGATGTTTTTATCAGTCTGAACTTCAATTTCATGTGCCTGGAAATACCTTCGTAGCCTTCTCGAAGCATGGACCAGGGCTAGTGCTAGCTTCTCAATCATAGGGTATCTTGTTTCATAATCTCGGAGGGCCCTACTAACGTAGTAGATTGGTACTTGGGCTAAGTGCCTTTGTACCATGAGGACTGCACTAACGGCCCCCTGAGATGCTGCCAAATATACGGTGAGCACTTCTCCTGGCTTCGGTGCGGTGAGAGTAGGCAACAAACTAAGACATTGCTTCAGCTCACCAAATGCATGCTCGGCCTCTTCGGTCCATTTGAATTCATTTTTTCCAAAACTATTTTTCAGCACTGTCATGAAAGGCAAAGTTCTTTCGGCTGCTTTAGAAAGAAAACGATGCAAGGCTACCAATCGACCATTTAGTGATTGAATCTCTTTGACTGTCTTTGGAGCTTTTAAATCCATCACTGCCTTAACCTTCTCCGGGTTTGCCTGGATTCCTTCCTTAGCAACCATAACACCCAGGAATTTCCCTGCCTCCATACCGAAGGAACATTTGGCTGGGTTCAGCTTCATGTTGATGCTCCGGAGACAAGTGAATGTCTCTCGGATGTCAGTCATCATATCAGCTTCATCTTTGCTTTTTATCACTACATCATCTACATACACTTCCATGTTTCTTCCAATCTGATTCTTGAATGCCTTGTCCATTAATCGCTGATAAGTGGCACCAGCATTCTTAAGGCCGAAAGGCATTTTGGTGTAGCAGTAGAGTCCTTCGGCAGTGATAAAAGCAGTTTTATCTTCATCTTCTGTTGCCATCTGTATCTGATGGTAACCCTTGTATGCATCAAGAAAGCATTTTAATCGAAAACCAGCTAGTGAATCGACCTTGACATCCATTTCGGGAAGCGGATAGCAATCTTTGGGGCATGCGTTGTTAAGGTCTTTAAAATCAACACACATTCGCCATCCCCCATCTTGCTTCTTTACTAAAACTGGGTTCGCCACCCAGGTTTGATACTGGACTTCTCGAATGATGTTTGCATCAAGGAGCTTTCGAACGTCTTCAGCAATAGCCTTGTTCCGATCCAGCCCCATGCTTCGTTTCTTTTGTTGCACTGGTCGGACCGAAGGATATACATTTAACTTGTGTTCGGCCAGATGCCTAGGCACCCCCTTCATGTCCGAATGTTGCCAGGCAAAAGAATCTAGGGATTCAGTTAGAAGGTTCCATAAAGCAGCTTTGCAATCAGGTGGGAGCTGTGCACCAACAGTTACCTGCCAATTTTTTTTAAATGGATTAAGCAAAGGATTTGGTTAAGGTTGTTTAGAACCTTTTAGTTGCTTCGATTACCTTTTGCTCCGGAAAGCATGGGTTAATCGACCATTTCTCTGACAATTCTTGAGTAACTGGAGTGGCTTGGGAGCTCGAAGCCTGACGAATCTCGGCTACGATCTGGATCTGCTCGGTATGAACAGTTGCTATTCCATCTTCTGTTGGAAACTTGATGGCTCCATGTATGGAAGAAGCAACCATTCCGAAGGCACACATGCTTGGGCGTCCCAAGATGACGTTGTGCACGGAATGAGCTCCTACCACTAGAAATGTTAACATTTCTGTTCGGCTTCGGCCTTCAGCACCCAAGGTTACCGGAAGTGTGATCCGTCCCATGGGTTGAATTATCTCTCCTGAGAAACTGACCAATGGCATGGAGACCTGTTATCATTTAAAACGTAGGTTATTACCATTATTCCGAAGGTCGGAAAGAATTGTTCCGGGTAAATCATGTGATCGGAACGAATGTTTGTGATTACCTGTACCATCCTTCTTTGGATTTCAGGTGCCAATCGTTGAAAACAATGATGGTACATTATCTCCGAAGCACTGCCATTGTCTACATAGACTCGTTGAACCTTATGTCCAGCAATGATGGCAGAAATAATTATTGGTCCTTCCAGAAACTGATCTGGTGTTACCTCAGGAAACGATATTGCCTGTTACAGAGATAAATCGTTTTTAGAAACAAAAGGAATGCAATATTTTGGAGATTGTTTAACTAGAAAAACACAAATACTAATGCACATAACGGCTCTCACCCACCTGGCCCATAAATGAAGCAAGGTGAGAGTTGGAGCGTTTAATGCCATGTGGTGTGATGGCCTGAATCATGTTGATTACTGCTTGGTTATTGGTGTTGGTGATTGCTCCGGGTTTCCCTTCCTTTACTTCTTTAAGAAGATGGGAAAGTTTTCCAGACCGCACCGCTTTCTCAATTTCTTGCCGGAGAGACCAACAATCATCAGTATTGTGCCCTTTTGCTCGGTGATACTCACAGTATTTTTTGGAGTTTCGATCGGACGAAGGTCGCTGCTTAGCAGGCGTAGGAAGCTGCAGATTTTCTGTTAACAAGATGTCACGAGGAGTTTTGGTTAAATCAGTGGTTCTTCCTGACCCTTGAGACTTAGAGGAATTGTTTCGGTCCGACCGATCATATGGCTGCTGTCTGTTTTTGTTCCAGTGACTGTTTCGATCTGTGTTATGAGAGCCTTTCTTCCACACGTTGCGTCCTCCGGAATTCTTATAATCTCCTTCGGAAGATTGCCCGCAGGCACTCTTCCCCCTGGCGAAGGCTCTAGCTCGCTCCATGAGTACTTCCATTGTCTTTGGCAAATCTTCATGTAGTTTTTCTACCAATTGATTGTTTCGGACTCCATGGCAGAAACCCGAAACTCGGAGCTGGTCCATCGCACCATGGATTTGCATACTCTCTTTACTGAAGCGATCAATGAAGGCTTCCAAGGACTCACCATCCTTCCTCCGGATGTTGTGTACTTCCGTGATGTCCTTGGAGCATCGTCGTTGGTTTGCAAAGTTTATCAGAAACAGCTTTCTAAACTCGATCCAATTGGTGATTTCTCCAGCAGATAACCCATCGAACCAAACCCTTGCTGCTCCGGTGAGGGTTTGTGCGAACATGTGGCACCATGCTGGCATGGGCCACAGTTCGATCTCTGCTGCTCCTTCGAATGCAAAGACATGATCATCTGGATCGGAGGTTCCAGCATATGTTTTAACAGTAGCTGGCATTTTCAGCTTAACAGGGAGAGGTGCGGTTGCAACTCTTTGAGAGAACTTGGAGAACGATGTCATATGGGCAGGGCGATATGGAGCAGTAAGCTCATCGTCTCCCCCTGTTACAATTGGTATTCTTTCTGACATGGGCATGCTAATCTGCATCGGTCCGGTATAACCAGAAGATGCCAGTGGCCCTTGTGGAGTTTGGATCTGCATAGTTGTGACTGCAGTGGAGTAAGTAGCGAAAGATCCCAGACCGGTGCTCAGTTCTGCCGAAGCAGCGAGTCCACCGGTGGAGAACAGATTGGTTTTCACACTTTGCAGAACTGTCTCCCTGCTTTGTTGTTCCTTCAGCCGGAGCAACAACTCTCTGTTTTTCTGGAGGAAAGCATCATCGAACTCTATCAGTGAAGCACTTGCTTTAACGGTGTAACAACCCGACCCGGTGGGGGCTGGTCGAAACGACAGTTTGGTAACAGACTTGCACAATGGAAGCAACGATAACTAATATTTAAATGTTTGTATAATCTCTAGTTTCCAAAAATAATACAAGTATCATATAAAATAAATTAATATTTATTGCAGAGACGAAACGCGGCGGTCGTCGAAGCAGCTGGCGGGGTGTACTCTATTTATCGCACCAAACTCTATCCGCGCTTAGCTCTAGAACTCTAATATGCAATTCTTAAAACCCGACTCTCTACAATCATCACCTCTAGTCCGCATCACGTAATCATATTCCGTATGCTTCACATTTATCCAAATGCAGTACCTGAACACATGCTTAAAAAGAGTTGGGTCAGCAAATATGCCGGTGAGTCCGTGTAAGTAGTTAAGTAAATCCAAACAAGTTTATCGTTTTCAAAATAAGTTTACAAGTTCACATAACACAACACCTGGTGATGTACAAGTCACACCTCAAACCTAACACTGAATCCATCTACTCCCATTATGGATTCCCATGGCAAAATATATGCCACAACGGTCCGCAGACCTCAGTGGAGGGTTTTCCGGGCTTCCGGATCCACTGTGCGTGGGGGATTCCCCAAGTAGTACTACCCATACATTAAGTGGCCCAATCCCTTGGGTTAATGAGTGTGAAACTGGTTTCGGGAGCACCTTGTCACATCATATAGTTTATACAAAGAAGCATGCATTCACCCCAAAACATTTATAAAAACAAAAGGAGGGGATGGTACACGGAACTCACCTTAGCAGCGTATCACGTCCTGTCGCATGATTATGTGGTATTCCCAAAGACGGGCATTCACCTACCATTCCTGTGTATGCGCCTAATATAACTGTAAACATTAGTGTGTCTAACCGAACATCGCGGTTATACGCGTGGGGGAGCTAGGACCTTTATCATTAAGGTTGACTTATTCTAATTGTTGGTTTGTCATTCTTTTTATCCATGTGCTAGTAAAATATTAACATCATTAATATTCCTGGTTCTCGCCATGGTATTGGTATAGTCCTTTAAATGTTGAGTATAGGGTAAATCGTCTAGTTGAATATCTAAAGTGTCAATTGTCATGGTTTTATGCTTAGCATCTTATGAGTTGCACATCTGTCTAAGTTGATGGTTTCTCTTTATGTCAAGTGGGTTATGGCCATAACTTTTATATATACATATATATATTCCACCTTTTGTCCAAAGTCCAATCTTAATGCTCTATTTATGTTACAAGAATCACATATACGTTCAAGTCCTTGGTTTGCCCAATCCATATATGCTTTTGTTGCTATGTCATTCACCTAAATACTCTTTCTTTTTATATGTCCATACGCCTAAGGTCCAGTAGGTCATCCAACATTACCAAGTATTCAAATATATTTAATTAAATAACATGAATACATGTTGTTTGCCTAATTCATTTATTTATTTAGTTGGACGGTTCGGTCCATAGGTTCGTTACGATCCCACACGTATCATCCGCAATAATAATTCCAAGTATTAAAAGGATTTGAGTTTGGGTTTATACCTCTCAATAGTTGCCTCTAGTTGACTTCCTAATTACTTTGACCGAGTCAAACGAGTTGACTTGGTCACCCTTTGTGTCCTTCACAGTTTTCTAACCTTCTCCCCAAATGTTATTTCATCTCCACAAAGTCCACTCCACAATCCATTTATATACCTGTCATCCTAATTATAATTACCAACACAATTCTCAACTTCTATTTCTATGTCTTAATAATTTAGTAAGCACAGAACGAGACTAAGGACTTACGCAACTCGGTCGTCGCTATGTCCGCCATCATCCATCCCATAGCCTATTCTCTTTTATCTGAACACTAACCTTCTCCGGCGCCAACTGTTCTTCACGGAAAACCCCCTCCATCGTCGTCACCTAAGACCACCACCACTCGATAGCGGTTCTCCGTTGTCACAGCTAATTGTAATAATATAATGAATCGTCACCGCCATCGCCTTCCTTTCTGTTGGTCATGACCACCACCGTTAATCTCCTCTTTCCACCATCAGAATTCCCTTTCTTCATCTCTAATCTCTCTCTAAAATCTAGTCGGGTGAAAGTGGTGTGTCGTTTGGGTGTTCGTTGCCGGAGCTCCGCCAAGAACGGTGGTCGGACCCTCGGCTCCTCCTTATCTCTTCCCTGCTTTCACTCTCTCTCTTGGTTATCTCTCTCTCTGGATCCTTTCTCCCTTTGTCTTCTGTATATATTAATAAGTGTTTTGTGATATGTGTTTACATAAAGGATAAGGGAAATGTGGTAAGAATGGGTGAGCTACAGGTGTAAAATGGGAGGGGCACATGTCCCTCCAAGAGGTGACATGTGTCCCCACTCGATGACTCATCGAGCTCGGCCGGTTCGGGTTCGGGTTCGGGTTCGTAACGTATACCGATCCGATCATATAACGCGTATTATTTAATATTATTTTAATCTTGTTAAAATACTTACACATATATATTATTAGATTTTTGTTCCATACATTTAATTATTTGTTACATTAGTCTTCAGGCTCGAAAAATTTTGGGCCCTAAAACTGGGGTGTTACATTCTCCCCCCGTTAATTGAATTCCGTCCTCGGAATTACATTCAGGCTATCTACTGTACATATCCATATTTTCATACTCGGATTTGGTGTTCGGGTTTATGCGCTTGTGTGTACATAACTTTTTCATAAACCAAATTGCAGTCATAGTGTTTTCATACCAAACCTCATACTACATTCTATCGTTCCGGACTCCACTTATTGTTCTTGACACACATCAATTACCACCAATCTCGCCTTCCAAATCTTAATGTCTAAGCTCGTATCTTCGGGTAGTTACCATTATTGAGTCCAAGTTATTGGAAGTACAAAGCCCAATGTGTATAAGTGTATCCAAAGGGTTATCATGTTCGGTTGGTTTAATCTAGTTTGCGTCTTAGTTTCCAATCTCCAAAATTCCATGTTTATGTATCATACCTCAAGCGTCCAAACTCGTCTATTCAGTGTTCTGGGTGTACATTAGTCATCAAAGGGGTAAATATCGATCTTATAAGTTCTAAGTTTACGTCCAAGCATTGCTACCTTCATCTAATTCCAGTTTGTATACATAGCTACTAACGAATCTATGCAGATATTTTCCATTATCAAGTTTTTGGTGTTGATGCAATGATTACAAAGTCGTTAAGACCTTTTCTATTCCAAAGGGGTGGTAAAATTTCATCGAATTTATCCTTAGACTATTGGAATTTGGACACAATGTCCCGAGTGTAGATTTGCAATGAATAGGTTATCAATTGACAGTTTAGGTTTCGTTCTTGGTTAAATTCCCAGTTCCATTTTCGAATGCACCGTAGGTGTTTATATATAGGGTGTACCGCAGCCAACCCACCACACCTTTGGTAACCTCAAAAATGTACTAGAAATTTCAGAGATTACGGTTTGTTTTTGGTTTGATTTTTAGTCTTGTTTCCGATGTATCATTGGTGTTTATATATAGGGTGTACCGCAGCTAACCCACCACACCAATGACACCCATAAACGTACTGAAAATCTCTCCAAAAACTTGATAGAAAACCTTCTTGAGATGTCCTACGTATGTTCCAAGAGTTACTAGTCTTTAATAACCTTATTTTGAGTGAGTCAAGCACTAAAATATGGTGTCGTGATCTTAAAACATGTCACTCTCATCCGTCTTTATGCTTAATACTTTGGTTAACTCTATCTATTTTATCAGAAAAATGGCTGAATTCTTAAGCTTTTTAAGGTCAATCTGTGATACATGGTGTGGAATATGGTGACAAGTTGTTGAAAACGCAGAAAGGTTAGACGTCTAATCGCAATATGTTGCTCTTAATCAAAATAAAGGGGTACAACATTCCTTTGGTATTTTAAATCTTAGTTTCCCATATGGTCGAATTTCTATTTATGAATATTTTCCTTACTAAAATTCGACGGTATTCTATTATTTATGTCTAATCCTTCTCATAACACTTATCGCGACCGCATACACCCCCTGTTGGGCCTAACTATATAACTCTAACAGGTTTTATACTGATACTCATCTCCGTATTAATAAGTTATGGAACCAATCCAAGGGTTTTGACACTAAAGTAAACAAGATGAAACTAGAGAAATTAGAGAGTCTACTTGGGAAACTTCAACAATTCGATAATCCAACGATATTTAACACTAATCTAAAGACATTACGGAGCATTAAGGTGACGGAACATAAGTTAAATCTTAATGCTACTTCTTGCAGCGTTCCATCCAGGTTTCTTTAGGTCGAGAGGGATTGGGTATTCATGGTAGTCAATGTTTCCTTTGTTCTGAGTAGTTACCTTTTTGCTAATATTCTGAAAGTAACTCTAGAACCTGCTAGGTGATTATAATCCAAGACATCATATTCAACTTAATTCTAGGAAGGTCGGTATAAATCGAGTTTAAAATAAAAGAATCAAGTTATCAATGGTTAAACTTGCAATTGTGGTTTGGATATATCGAAAGACGCAAACTAGCGATTCTATGGTCATAAACACGTGGTCTATATAAATCGGAATGTCACTATATACGATAGACAGCAATTATTGGTTAAAAAGAAAACTTATCGGATTGAGGACATCTATTCGCTTGGTTGATCAAGATTCACCCTGTTGCTTTGAATTTCTTTCCAGATTTTACATTAAGTTTTGGTTAGGTACCTGCTTCTCATGGTTAGCTCAGAACTTAATCATAAAACTATTCACAAATAATAACGTTTATATATCTTTATGGTACGCATATATAGGTTAAGAGTAAAAATATCACAACAGTTAGGGGTGTGTTCATATATGTTCTATCAAAACACGCCAGGTCGTAATAAGAATAACGTAATCAAATCCTAACTTGGTCACATAAAAATATATCATAGGCTTGTTACGACTCTAAGGTAGTCCATTTTATCACAAAAATTTATGATCACCATGGTTAACACCCAAAATTTCGACGACTCCTCGAATTTCTTAGAACTTTTTCGTGCCTGTAAACTCACAATTACATGACGTCAAGTGTAATCGTCAATTTACCTCACAAAATTATTCTAATAATCTCCGTCGTAGTCATAAATTTTAGGTGTCAAACACTGCTCGTGTACTGGTTAAACAGGTTCTTAATCAATTTAAGCATTCTGGTGTGTTCAGGTACTCAAGTTTCGACTTACTTTGTGACTACTTTGTCTGGTCTTATGCATGTCCAAGGTATTTCCTAACTAAATAATTCTCAAATCTTAAACTACGATCTTTCGGTCGTAGTCTAGGAATTTTCCGTAAGGGAAATCCTAGTGGGCTACAACCGCTGCTCTGATACCAACTGTAACAACCCGACCCGGTGGGGGCTGGTCGAAACGACAGTTTGGTAACAGACTTGCACAATGGAAGCAACGATAACTAATATTTAAATGTTTGTATAATCTCTAGTTTCCAAAAATAATACAAGTATCATATAAAATAAATTAATATTTATTGCAGGGACGAAACGCGGCGGTCGTCGAAGCAGCTGGCGGGGTGTACTCTATTTATCGCACCAAACTCTATCCGCGCTTAGCTCTAGAACTCTAATATGCAATTCTTAAAACCCGACTCTCTACAATCATCACCTCTAGTCCGCATCACGTAATCATATTCCGTATGCTTCACATTTATCCAAATGCAGTACCTGAACACATGCTTAAAAAGAGTTGGGTCAGCAAATATGCCGGTGAGTCCGTGTAAGTAGTTAAGTAAATCCAAACAAGTTTATCGTTTTCAAAATAAGTTTACAAGTTCACATAACACAACACCTGGTGATGTACAAGTCACACCTCAAACCTAACACTGAATCCATCTACTCCCATTATGGATTCCCATGGCAAAATATATGCCACAACGGTCCGCAGACCTCAGTGGAGGGTTTTCCGGGCTTCCGGATCCACTGTGCGTGGGGGATTCCCCAAGTAGTACTACCCATACATTAAGTGGCCCAATCCCTTGGGTTAATGAGTGTGAAACTGGTTTCGGGAGCACCTTGTCACATCATATAGTTTATACAAAGAAGCATGCATTCACCCCAAAACATTTATAAAAACAAAAGGAGGGGATGGTACACGGAACTCACCTTAGCAGCGTATCACGTCCTGTCGCATGATTATGTGGTATTCCCAAAGACGGGCATTCACCTACCATTCCTGTGTATGCGCCTAATATAACTGTAAACATTAGTGTGTCTAACCGAACATCGCGGTTATACGCGTGGGGGAGCTAGGACCTTTATCATTAAGGTTGACTTATTCTAATTGTTGGTTTGTCATTCTTTTTATCCATGTGCTAGTAAAATATTAACATCATTAATATTCCTGGTTCTCGCCATGGTATTGGTATAGTCCTTTAAATGTTGAGTATAGGGTAAATCGTCTAGTTGAATATCTAAAGTGTCAATTGTCATGGTTTTATGCTTAGCATCTTATGAGTTGCACATCTGTCTAAGTTGATGGTTTCTCTTTATGTCAAGTGGGTTATGGCCATAACTTTTATATATACATATATATATTCCACCTTTTGTCCAAAGTCCAATCTTAATGCTCTATTTATGTTACAAGAATCACATATACGTTCAAGTCCTTGGTTTGCCCAATCCATATATGCTTTTGTTGCTATGTCATTCACCTAAATACTCTTTCTTTTTATATGTCCATACGCCTAAGGTCCAGTAGGTCATCCAACATTACCAAGTATTCAAATATATTTAATTAAATAACATGAATACATGTTGTTTGCCTAATTCATTTATTTATTTAGTTGGACGGTTCGGTCCATAGGTTCGTTACGATCCCACACGTATCATCCGCAATAATAATTCCAAGTATTAAAAGGATTTGAGTTTGGGTTTATACCTCTCAATAGTTGCCTCTAGTTGACTTCCTAATTACTTTGACCGAGTCAACCGAGTTGACTTGGTCACCCTTTGTGTCCTTCACAGTTTTCTAACCTTCTCCCCAAATGTTATTTCATCTCCACAAAGTCCACTCCACAATCCATTTATATACCTGTCATCCTAATTATAATTACCAACACAATTCTCAACTTCTATTTCTATGTCTTAATAATTTAGTAAGCACAGAACGAGACTAAGGACTTACGCAACTCGGTCGTCGCTATGTCCGCCATCATCCATCCCATAGCCTATTCTCTTTTATCTGAACACTAACCTTCTCCGGCGCCAACTGTTCTTCACGGAAAACCCCCTCCATCGTCGTCACCTAAGACCACCACCACTCGATAGCGGTTCTCCGTTGTCACAGCTAATTGTAATAATATAATGAATCGTCACCGCCATCGCCTTCCTTTCTGTTGGTCATGACCACCACCGTTAATCTCCTCTTTCCACCATCAGAATTCCCTTTCTTCATCTCTAATCTCTCTCTAAAATCTAGTCGGGTGAAAGTGGTGTGTCGTTTGGGTGTTCGTTGCCGGAGCTCCGCCAAGAACGGTGGTCGGACCCTCGGCTCCTCCTTATCTCTTCCCTGCTTTCACTCTCTCTCTTGGTTATCTCTCTCTCTGGATCCTTTCTCCCTTTGTCTTCTGTATATATTAATAAGTGTTTTGTGATATGTGTTTACATAAAGGATAAGGGAAATGTGGTAAGAATGGGTGAGCTACAGGTGTAAAATGGGAGGGGCACATGTCCCTCCAAGAGGTGACATGTGTCCCCACTCGATGACTCATCGAGCTCGGCCGGTTCGGGTTCGGGTTCGGGTTCGTAACGTATACCGATCCGATCATATAACGCGTATTATTTAATATTATTTTAATCTTGTTAAAATACTTACACATATATATTATTAGATTTTTGTTCCATACATTTAATTATTTGTTACATTAGTCTTCAGGCTCGAAAAATTTTGGGCCCTAAAACTGGGGTGTTACAAACGGCCGAAGCACTAATAGAGTAAGATGACTGCTGAGCACTTCCCTGCGTGCCAGTGGAGGTGATAGCTGGTGCCGACGAGGTGATGATCACCTGATCGTCGTTAACTTCATTTGCCGTCACGTCTTCGATTACGAATCCCTCAGAATGTGCCGTCATGGGTGGAGATTACTCTGCTCTTCTCGAAAAAAGAAAAGAACACAGCAAATCACGGATGGCGCCAATTGAAGAGGAAAAAAGTTACCCCTTAGTTGGTCCGGTGAACCAGATCTGAGGAATAAGATGAGAAAGAGTGACAATAGAGTAGATCTGAAATTAACCTGCAAAACAAGACACCGTTAGGCTCGTCACAGGGGAGAGGAAGGGTCTCTCTGTGACCACCCTCCGGCGTGAGAATAAGTATGGTTTTAAGAAGTGGAAAATAAGTACGGAAAGTACAGAAAGTACAAGTAAGTGAAGTCACCAAATGAGGAAATTTTGGAAGTATTTATACTCTCCCGAGTGGGCTTCGGTAAACTCAGGCCCATGGGCTTTGTTGTTCGAAGCTAGGTGTTCGGTCTTCCCTTAGCTTCGATCTTTATGATGGACCGAGCTTCGGCTTAAGACCTGGCCTTCTGTCAGGTTCGGATCTGGCCCCTTTTGTGATGTTCCAGGCTCCGACCTTCAACCATATATTCTCTTCATAGATCAACATTTGTACAAGTCCTCATCTATAGAAAATACTGTTATTTTCACTACTAGAAAATTGGCCATTTGCTACAAAAGTTTTCCTACGGAAATAAATGCGTCACAAATTTTGACAAAATTGCTACGCATTTGTGACGACAAAAAAACTCTAATTTTTTTAACAAATTTGCTACACAATAGAGACAAATACTTAGATATTTGCATAGGAAATGGCGTAGGAAATGCGTCACAAATTTCCTACACCATATATTCGTAGGAAATGCGTTGAAAATTGCGTAGTAAATGTGTAGTAAATGGTTTCCGACGAGGCTTTTTACAACATCAAGATTTTGTTATAAATGTGTAGCAAATCAAGATTTCGTTAATTTGTTACGCATTTACAATGAAATCTTGATGTTGTAAAAAACCTCGTCGGAAACCATTTACAACACATTTACTACGCAATTTTCAACGGATTTCCTACGAATATATGGTGTAGGAAATTTGCGACGCATTTCCTACGCCATTTTCTATGCAAATTCTTAAGTATTTGTCTCATTTGTGTAGCAAATTTGTTAAAAAAATTAGAGTTTTTTTGTCGTCACAAATACGTAGCAATTTTGTCAAAATTTGTGACGCATTTTTTCCGTAGGAAAACTTTTTGTAGCAAATAGTCATTTTTCTAGTAGTGTTTGTAGGAATTTGGCAAATAACAAGTTTAGCGGAAGCATACCTACTACATTATCAAAGAACAACAAATTGAAGTTAAAGTAAGTTATTCATCATGTATGGTCTTTGTTATTTATAAATTCATTTATTACATTATTAACGTTATAAGACATTTTAAATTATGAATAGTGTTACTGGAAACCCTTCATTGTGTACATCTGGTAAGTCCTGCTCGACTTCGAGTTCTCCAGAGAGCACCGGTGTAGCAAAGAGCAAGAAAAGCAGCTCACTACCACTAGTGTTGGGCATCACGATCCCCGCCTTCTTTCTTGTTTGGGTTGTCACAGGTGTTTTTATCATCGTGCGTAGGAAAAGAAACGCTGTCAACACAAACATGCCAATTGTTACAGGTTAATTAGATCTCATTTTTGACCATTGATCGATATAATTACACTTTCGATTGTTTATCGTATTAACACATGTAACAACTACAGGCGGCGTAGCAAATGGGCAGTCTGGTGGAGGTGCAAATGGGAATTCCAACGGGTTGCACAAGATCGGTGAAAATATGGGAAATGTAGCGCCACAAACATTCGGATCACCTTCACCGTTACTTGATGATTCTGGTCACACTAGCGATCTATATGGACACACAGAAGAACATAATCCATGATGTGTTGGTTGTAAATCTTAGTGTATTTATTTTTTAATCTTTAAAAGATAATTAAATTTGTTTTCGGTTTTGTTATATGAAAGAGTGAATGCATTAATTCTTCTAAGATCATGATGTAATGCATATTTATCACTTTATAGTCCATACTTTAAGAAAATTGTATTTTAGTAAACTATCACCAATTGGTAGATAATAATCCATGGATATAGTTTAATCATTGACACTTCGTAGTAGTATAATCAATATCATATATTTACACTTGATTTATACTCGATTTTGATTTTATGTTTCTCCATTTCATTCATTATCATCATTGGGAGAAAAATTGAGTGAAAATCAAGCTAGTATAAATCTAATGATACAATATGCTATTAAGATTTCTCTTGGCAACGAAAGTAAAAATTGGAGTATCATGGCTCAAATGGTAAATATGGATTATTATTGGCCAAAGTGTTATAGCTTGGATCATTAAAATCTAGTTTCCCTTTATTTTGTTATGATAATTTTAGTCGTGTAATTTAACTTGATTTCTAGTGCTAGACTTTATAGGTGAGTTTAGAAGTGTTAGTAGTTATCAGGATCAGATTATATCTTGCATGAGGATGACTGCCAAACGTACCTACCATTTGATATTTGTGCTAATGTGAGGCTAGCTTACTAAATAGAGGCGCTTGCATCTTAGTGGGGATCTTGGGTTCAATCCTAAGTAAAGGAGTAGATTAAAAATTAATTTTATATAATTTGGAAGTTTGTAACCTTTGTCGTTAAAAAAAATTGAGATTTGTCTTGCCTCATTAATGCTATCGTCCTCTCAAGACCACTTAAGACAGCTTTTTAGTTGCAAAGTTTCCAAGGCTGTATACTTTAGAATTGGTTAAAGATTGTTTGGCAAATCTGTTTTTACTATTTTTAGATAGCATAAGATTTGTATCTGATCTTAGCTCGTCACTCCGAACAAATAATTTGTTTAAAACAACAATAACTGCATATTTTACTTGTACATGGTACATAAAACATAACTATAAGTAGTGGCAAAGAGAAACAAAGATTATATAAACGTATTGTGTATCACATTCAAAATAGTATGTACAAGATAACTATCCTATATTATATAATATAAATATGAATATAAATAACTAGAGTGCTAGGTTACCCGCGCTTCGCTGCGGGGTAACAATTATACGTGGACGTGCAGCAGTGCGGTGTGTCGTTGTAAACATACATGATGTTCACATAAGTGTGTTGCATGTTTTGGTTCATAGGCTTTACAAAAAGGATATACATTAGTGAACCAAAAGATTGCTGGGCAATTTCTGTTCCTAGTACATAGTAGTCTACCAAAAGCTTTATAACACTATTTACAAAGTTGTGTTAAAAAGCTGTACATTGCAGCATCCCCTAGCTGGGAAATGGCTTTATAACTACCTATTGATTGTTAACAAAGATTTATTTTAGTGTACTGATGTATTATGCTGTGGCATCTTTTAACAGCCGCAACCTTGATTTTATGAACAACAAATTCCAATACAGTAAGCCAGTTGTTAACAAAGTAAGAACATTTTAACTAAGGCAAAACATAAAGCACCCACACCACTACCTAATATTATAAAGATAATAGGAAAGCAAAAGGTACAAACGCTAAAGTACTAACCCATTGTAGAAGTAAACTGTGAATATCCTCAAGTGAAAGAGTGAATGGTAGAAACACAGGTCAGACCTGCTGGTGGGCAAACAAAATTGGTCAGAAGCAAGCTCTTACACAAACGGTGAAAGAGTAAGAAATCTAACATCTGGAAGCAAATAGATTTTCACGAAGAAGATGGCTTATTAGTATATATTATCAGCTGCATAGATTTTCACAAAGCAAAAGAGCAGGAGGAAACACGTATTAATTCAGCTGCATATATTATCAATTTCAAAGAAGCCTTATTAGTAAATCAATGAATTATCAAATTGAAAGAGGGCTTATTAGTAAATCAACATAGAGTGGACACTGTTCAAGTGTCCCTCTATTAATATATATATATATATATATATATATATATAATACATTGAGTATGGTATTGTTATATGTATATTTTTTTTGAAGAATTTCTTTAAAGAGCGTTCAAGTATGTATAATTGTGTGGTGTGGAAGTCGCGATATTATAGGTTTACTAGCAGGGAATCCGCACATTGCGACGGAATCGACAATACATGACGAAAACATAATTCAAACCTTAAAACGATTAAAAGATTCAATATGTAAGTGTATGTTTGTGTGTGTAAGCACATGTGCTTCGTAGTGGGGTAATTTTTTAAAGGCTACAAGGAGATATGATAGCATGCTACATTCTATATACCATATGCAATTTGACCTACATGCCGGTAAAAAAAATGGAAGTAGCGGTTTGACTCATTAGCAACTATTATTATGCTAATAGTCCAACTCAATATATTGAAAGTGCCAATTCTGAAGAGATTGCCGAGGAGAAGAAAGCTTTATAACATCCACTTTCAGAGCAGGTTTGAATGACTCATATGTAATCAACATGCAAAGAAGCATATCCATAACTTTTTCCACATGATAAAAATAATGCAATAAAACTGCTAATCAAGTGCACCATAAATTCTGAAGAGATTGCCGAGGAGAAGAAAGCTTTATAAACGTGCACCGATCGTTTTTTTTCTAGGAACCAAACCAGTTCCAAACCGATTCGTGTTTGGAGCTGGTTCATGTCTGAAGCGGTTTCCGTTCCGTTCGGTTTACCGATTTGAAAGACCGGTTTCAGTTCGGTTTGGGTTCGTGAACCAATTCATGCACACACTTTTTTTTTATGAAAAGACATCACAATTATTTTTTTTTACGTAAAGTTCGACTTTTAATTGATTCTTACAATCTTTTTAAGGTGTATAGGTATATATTTGTATGTGTAGAAACATTTTATATAATTTTGTTATATATAATTTTTAATATAAAATTGCAATTTTTTAATAAAATGTAGTAATTACTTAATTTTGTTTGATACCCTTCTCAAATGCTTTATAATATAATATAGATTAATGGTAATTGATGGAATGTTATGATAAAAGAATTTGTACAAATTGGTTTTGCATGAAGGATTAAAAGGGAAAAATTACATGACATTTGGGTTTTAAGCATGAGACTTTTTCTATGCTATCTTAAAATTCATGTAAAATGACATTTATAGACATTTCTCCTCCTTTATGATGTAGTATTGATAACTATATATAAAAGAATAGCACTATGATGACATAGCATTCAATAGGGCAATCCCTCACCCTTGAATGTTTCATGTGACATCATGTGGTGCATTCTTTTTTTTTAATTTTTTTTAATTAAATTAATAAATCTGATAAAATCTTCCTTTCACACAACCAAACCCTATTTGTTCACACAAACCCGAACCCAAACCCTAGCTCTCCCCCTCTCTCTCTCTGCTCTCTCTCCCTCTCTCTCTCTCTCACACATCCTCCATCTCCATCGATCATCCATCTCCATTGAGCTAATCAATGATCCATCCTTCGAGTTCGCTAACGATTTACGTTAATGGGTTGAGAAGGTTAATTATGCATCATTTCAATCGTTTAATTCGTTATTGTTGTTCCTCGTAATATCTGAATATTCAATTGACGAATTTATTAAAGAATTATTAGATTTATAAATTAGCAAATTAAATTGCTACATTATTGATTTATGTGTTTATAGATTAGAAGGACTGATTTGTTGATATATAAGTATAGATCTACTAACAATTGATTATTGTAGTTATGTTTATATGTTTAAAATTTTGACAACTGTTTATTAAGTTTTGAAATATTATTTAAATGGAGACTAAGAGAACTCAAAAGTTGACTTTCTCTGTTTATGGAAACTAGTGCTGCTATGTGTTAGTATCTATTTGTATGACTGAGGACCTTATAAATGGAGTTCATTATTATTAAGTAATTCAATGATTGCAACGTTTATATGTGATGTATTATTGTGTATGCTAATCTTATGTGTTTGTGATATCTGTATGTTGGATCAGTGGCTATGTTTATGAACACTTATGTGTTATCAGATTTATATAAGAGTTATTAAGCAGCGGAAATACAAGTGTTCAAAGGTCTAAAAGATCACTTTGATGAGGAGTTATTACTCCCCCTTGACTGAACAATAAATGAGAAACAATAAACAGTTCAAGTATAAAGCAGTAATAGCAATTTATGTTTCTCAGATATGAAATGGAATTATAAGTTTAAAGCCCGAAGGATTTCAATTTAAGTTCAAAGATATTACACAAAATCACATATGAAAATAGATGAACAAACTCATCTATTTATAGACTAATGTACTAAACTGTAGTATGAAGTAATCTAAGATATTTAACAAAGATATTATGCAAAGATAAGGTTACTACAGTCTGTACATTGAAACTTGAAATCAAGACTTTAACAAAACTATATAATAATCAAAACTGCTGATCTTCAGTCGGTTAGAAGCTTCTGATGCAAAGTGCTGATGAGTGACAAACTGCTGATGAGCAGTTTGTCTTCAGCAGTTCTTCAGTGAAATGTTTGGTTAGACTTCAGAACTTCTGATGAGTTTACTCTTCAGTACTTTGATGTTTGTTCTTCAGTACTTCTTCTTTTGTTTTTCAGCAGTTCTATACTTAGGCAGATATGAAATAGACTAAGGTTATCAAAAGGTGGTTTCGTCAATCCTCTTTGTCCCAACAATCTCCCCCTGGATTGATGAAGCCAAAACCTTATCTATTCTTTATTGTTCATCTTTTCTCCCTTCTAATATCCTCCAGATCTCTGCTGTCATCCGGGTAGTAAGGGTACATCTTTGTTGCTCAGTGAGAGGACTAAGTTCAAGTGTTAAATGTTGAATGGTGAGAAGGTCTTTGGACGATAAAACACTCAACTCCTTTGAGTTTCTATAGACCTTACTTGAACGGTCTCTCCTGGTCACAAGTACTGAGTTGGATTCAGTAAATGACCACTTAACAATGTTTACCTTTGACCTGTCAAAGTCAGAGGCATAGGAAATTAAGCCAGTTTCCTTAGGTTGACCTGATTGAGGAATGTCTTCTATTTCAGTGACTCTCAGGTGAGATTCTTGACTTCCTTGTAGTTCAGCAGCACCTTGAATAGGCATGTTGGGCAGGAGATGCTCTGTAACAACCCTTGTATGTGTCTTCTCTTGGATGGATTGTTGTAACTGATAAGCATAGGTAGCCTTGTCTCTGAATTGGGTCAAGATGGGTTTCTCTTCAACATCAAAATCACCATGTACTAACTGATCTTCTTCTAAGAGTATCATTTTGAAGTCAGTCTTGACAATGGGATCTCCATCTGCTTTTCTCTTGGTGGCTGGCCTTCTTAATGCACCAGATGATCTCCTAACAATAGAAGTTGTTTGGACTTCTAGAGTTTCAAATCTCTCTGGTTCTGCAACTTTCTTTGCCTTGAACTTTTTGTAAGCCTCATAAAGAGTTTGTTCTTTCCATTTGGAGATTGAGGCTTTTGAACCATAGCCATTTGCCACTAATTCTTCAATCACTTCAGCTCTTTTGGCTTTCCTCTCATTTTCTGTTGCTATTCTATCAGATAGCATTTGTGCTCTTCTGGTCAGCTCTTTTGTTGAGAGTCTTTTGAGGGCCACTTGTTTTGATTTGGAGTTCTTTGTAATGAATGTTATAAGCTGTGCTCTTTTGTCTTCTTCAGCAGCAGCTTCAAGTGCTCTCTCTTCAGCCTCAAGCTCATCAAGTTTCTCTTGGTACTTGATCAATTTTTCTTCAAAGCTCAAATCATCTCTAGCTTCTAGGCTGTTCCATACTCTGTCTTCTTTTGCCTTCTTTGCAGCCTCTTTTAAACTCTTCTCCAATAAATCTTTTGACATGCTGATGGGAGTAGGGCTTAAAACAGTTGTGGAAGTTGTTGTAGGCAAAGGAGTGGGAGCAGGTTCTTTTTCAGTTGCCTTAGGAACTTCTGATGTTGGTTTAGGAGGTAAAACTGCTGATGTGGTAATAGGAGTCACAACTGCTGAAGGATTGTCTTCAGTAGTTTGAGAAATGTAATCAGCAGTTTCCTCTGATGCCTTAGATAATTTGAACTCTGGTGCTACTTCTTTTCCTGGTCTTTGTTTTGGCATATCAGCTTCTGGATCAGGAGTTTGTCTTTGTGTTGTAGCAAGTTCAGTTGGTTCCTTAATCATCTCCCCCTTTTTGGCTTCATCCACTTCTGGAAGCCTAATAGAATGAGATGTTGCAGCAGACAACCTTGCCAGTTGATCTTGTGTTTGATCCATCTTCTTGTTCAACTCTGCAAGTCTCGAGTTGATCAACCCAAACTGATTGTTAGCTTTTAACTCCCAAGCAGTTGTGAAGGGTTTGAGTTGATCAGTAATAATTTGTTTGAGTGCCTGATACAGGGGACCATCTGGGCTGCATAGTTGGTTCAAGTCTATGCTTGTGAGCCCAGTGAATTGGGTAGGTTGTTTTGGTGAAGGGATGCTTTTTGGGTGATCTTCAGATTGCTCTGAAGATGCCAGTTTTGGGGAACTTTGGGCTAACTGGTCTTTAACCTGATCCTTGGTGACCAGCTTCTTGAGCTTGGATACCTTAGATTCAGGACCTTCAATATCAACCGTCAATTCAGTTTGTGGAATGTTTGATTCATCAATCAACTTAATGGAATCATCTGAATCCCTGATAGTGTCCTCAGAGAGGGCAGGATCAGTTATATCATGAGCTGGACCCAAACCAGTAGTCTCATGAACCTCTTTGTCTTGGTACTGAGGTTTTCCTACTTCTGGCCTTAGGCCTTCATCAGTAGTTGCCAAGTTTGAGGTCTTAGCTATGTTACTACTGTCCTCAGGTTCACCACTGGGTGATAAGTGAGTAGTAGCAGCCTCAAAAGTATCAAAAGTTTGTAAGTTTGGGCTTACAAACTCTTGTTCATCCTCATCTCTCTGGGTTGGGCTAAGAGGATCCACATTCATGTCAACTTCTGAAGGCATCTCCCCAATTTGATGTGTTGCTAGGGGAGTGACATGTGGTGAATGGGTTCCTTTTAGTCCTGAGAGAAGTTGGGCAATTTCTATGGTTGTGTGTGAGGGTTCAGGTTCAGTAGTTGTGAGGGGTTGGTGTTCAGGAGTTTTGATGGGTTCAGGGTTGGTTTCAGCAGTTTCAAAGGCAGGGTCAACAGTTATTGGTTTCTTAAATCTTTTTCTTTGAAAAATAACTGTGACAGGTTTTCTTTTGGTTGGTGGAGAAGGAGTGTGCTGAGAGGATGTTTCAGCCACTTCCTTTTCAAGTGCAGATTGCACATCAGTAGTTTCAGGTTTCTCCACTTCCTGAACTTTCTTTTTCAGTGACTTGGTTGTTTTTGGTTTTTGTTGTTTAGGCTTTTGAGTTTTCTTTTTGGGTTTGGAAGATGTGGGTTCCTTGGGGATGGGTTGTTCTTCCCCTTGGTCATCTTCTAGCATAAGTGCTGGTTTATTGTGCCTAGAGAATACTTGAGCAGTTAAAGGGTTTAAAGTTGTTGCTTCTCCCTCAAGTACTCTCTCTCCAAGTTCTTTTATTATGCATTGCATAACAAACCTTGGATACAACAAAAATTTCTTTTTATCATTTTCATGATGTAAAACCAGTTCATTGAAAAATAATTTTGATGCCTTGAAAGAAGTTTCATTTATGATGGAATGAAAAATAGGTTGAAAGGTAGAAGGCATCTGATCTATTGACCCAGTTTTTGGACTAAGACACATAATAATATAATGAAATAACAGTTTATATTGTGGGTCAAAATATTTTTTATAAACTGTTGCTTGTGCCAAAGTACCTTGATAACCACACTCTGTCATGGTTAGATGAATATCTGAGGTTGGAATATGCTCAGGTGCCTCAGAATCCTTCAAACCAAGCCTGATGCTTAGTGTTTCTAGTGAGATGGCCATCATTTTCTCTTTTATGGAAGATTTGAGGGAAATTACTTCATTGTTCACCTTCACCGTCTCTGAATTTGCCCAGAACTCATTAAGAGTTTCTTCATGAATGGGTGGATCGATGGTGAAAGCATCATAGTATTGGGATTTCATGATGAGATCAAGTATCTCATCATACTGGGACCAGACTTCATCTTTAACAAAGTAGCCTCTTTGGTTGTGTCCCTGTTTTAACACGAGAGCCATGGTTGTTTTTGATCGAACAGTAATTTTTAGGTTAGAGAAGGGGTTTTGCTTTGAATTTGAGAGAGAGAGAGAGGGAATTTTGCTTTTTGAATGGATAAGTGTTGGAACAGGGTATTTATCAGAAGTTTTTAACCGACTAGGTCAAACTTCTGATGAGTGAAAAGTCTGTTTTACCCTTTTTAGTCAAACTGCTGAAGAAGAAAGGTTTCTTCATCAGTGGTTTTAGTTATCTCATCAGCAGTTTCAACTGCTGATGCAAATGACTTTTAAAACACTTTTCTAACTTCTGATTTTCATCAGTAGTTATATCCATTTTTGAAAATATCCCATTTTGAAAATTTGTTCATCAGAACTTTCTCTTTCTCAAATTTTTGGTCTTCAGAGGTTTGTGACAGATAAGTATGTAAGTGAAAAATAAAATATGTACAGAATTAAAAAGTGAAACACTTACAGACTTTCTTCTAAGTTTAACATCCCAAGCATGGATACTAACCTCTGAAAAGTTGTTGAATCAAGGGGTTTGGTGAAAATGTCAGCTATTTAATTAGCTGTTGTGACATGCTTCACCTCAATCTTGCCTTTTTCATAGCAATCTCTTATGAAATGATACCTGATTTCAATATGTTTAGTCTTTGAAAACTGAACAGGATTTTGAATAATGCTAATGGCAGATTTGCTGTCTACTAAAAGTGGGGTCTTGGTCTCTTTGATTCCATAATCAAGCAGTTGATATTGGAGCCATTGTATCTGTGAAGTACAGCTTGCAGCAGCAATGTATTCAGCTTCAGCTGTTGAAGTTGCCACAGATGTTTGTTTCTTTGATTGCCAGGACACCAGACAGTTTCCTAAGAATTGACAACCACCAGATGTTGATTTTCTTGACATTTTGCAGCCTGCATAGTCACTATCTGAAAAAGCAGTTAACTTGGTATTGCTTGAAGCAGGATACCAAATTCCTAAAGTAGGAGTTCCTTTCAGATATCTGAAGATTCTTTTGACTGCAATTAGATGTGATTCTCTTGGTGCAGATTGGTATCTAGCACAGACACAAGTTTAAAACATGATATCTGGTCTAGAAGCAGTTAAGTACAAAAGAGAACCTATCATACATCTATACATGGTTTGATCAATGTGTTTCCCTTGATCATCTGGTTCAATTTGTGTGATTGGTGTCATGGGAGTGGAACATGTTTTACAGTCTTGTAAAGAAAATTTGTTCAATAATTCTTTAACATATTTTGATTGATGTATAAATGTTCCATTTGACTGTTGCTTGATTTGCAGTCCCAAAAAGTACTGCAATTCTCCCATTGTACTCATTTCAAATTTTGATTGCATGAGTTTCTTAAATTCTTCACACAGTTTTGAATTTGTTGAACCAAAAATGATATCATCAACATAGATTTGAACAAGTAAGACATGATTTCCAACATGTTTTATGAAAAGAGTTTTATCAATGGATCCCCTTGAGAAGTGATTCTTTAGTAAAAAGTTGGAAAGTGTTTCATACCAGGCTCTTGGAGCCTGTTTTAGCCCATAAAGAGCTTTGTCAAGTCTGTAAACCCAATCAGGATGAGAAGGATCCTCAAACCCTGGAGGTTGACAGACATACACTTCCTCTTTTATTTTTCCATACAAAAATGCACTTTTGACATCCATTTGATAAACTTTTATGTTGTTGGAAATTTCATAAGCTAAAAATAACCTGATAGCTTCAAGTCTTGCAACTGGTGCAAAGGTTTCATCATAATCAATTCCTTCCTCTTGGGAATAACCTTGTACCACTAGTCTTGCTTTGTTCTTGATGATCATACCAGCCTCATCTGATTTGTTTCTGAAGACCCATCTTGTTCCAATTGGTTGCTTGTTTTCAGGTAAGGGACAGATTTCCCAAACCTGTTGTTTCTTGAATTGAAGCAACTCTTCTTGCATTGCTTGCACCCAATTGTTGTCTTTGAGGGCTTCTTGATACTTCTTTGGTTCCAATTGAGAGATGAATGCTGAGAATAAGCAAAAGTTGGAAAGCTGGTTTCTTGTGAGTACCCCTGATGCAATATCACCCATGATCTGATCCAATGGATGATCCTTGTGTTCAATCAGTTGTTGTAACCCTGTACTGGATGATGGCTCTACAGGTTCTTCAAATAAACCACTGAGATTGATAATATCTGGTTCAGCTGTTATTTGAACTTCAGGAGTTTTAGGTTCAGCTGAATCAGTAGTTTCAAAATGTTCATCAGTAGTTCCTGAAGTTGAAGCTATTGAAACTTCTGAAGGTTTAATAGTTGATCTTCTGACTGTGTTTGGAGTCCATGGTGCAGGACTATCATCTTCAAATCCTTGAAAACCATTTTGAGGAGGTTTGAATGATTCAACAGTCTTTTCAGGTCCGAAATGAAAACTGTCAAGATCAAATAATTCAGCAGGATTTGCTGGAATAAGAGTGTGTTTTGATTCATTGAACTTGACATTCAGTGTTTCTTCTACTATCTTGGTTCTTGAATTGAAAACTTTGTAAGCTTTTCTCAAAGTAGAATAACCAAGAAAATAACCTGTGTCAACTTTTGCAGCAAACTTAGAAATAGAGTCTTTGATGTTGAGGATAAAACATTGACATCCAAAAGCCCTGAAGAAGGAGATAAGGGGCTTAATGCCATGAAGAATTTCATAGGCAGTCTTGGTATGTCTCTTGTTGATAAGAACTCTATTCTGAACATAACATGCAGTGTTGACTGCTTCAGCCCAAAAATACAAAGGTAGGCCTGAATCAGCTAACATTGTTCTGGCTGCTTCAATTAATGTTCTGTTCTTTCTTTCTACCACACCATTTTGTTCAGGAGTTCTGGGAATGCTGAACTGTCTAACAATCCCTTTAGACAGACAGAATTCATCCAGAGTTTTGTTCCTGAACTCTGTCCCATTGTCACTCCTGATGACTTTGACAGATAGAGAGTATTGCTTCTCTACTTGTAGAATAAAGAACTTGATGATTTCAGCTGCCTCATCCTTGGAATATAAGAAGAAGACCCATGTGAATCTTGAGTAGTCATCAATAATGACCAAGCAGTACTTCTTCTTACCAAGGCTCATAATCTTGACTGGTCCAAATAAGTCCATATGGAGTAGTTGAAGACATGCAGTTGTTTTTGATTCTTCAATAGACTTATAGGAGGACTTATGCTGTTTACCTTTAAGACAGGAAACACAGTGTTCTTTGCACTGATATTCCTTCAAAGGTAGACCTCTGACCAAGCCCATTTTTGTGACTTTATTGATGGTTTTAAAGTTCACATGGCCAAGTCTCCTATGCCAGAGATCATTTTCTGAAGTTGATGCCTTTGAGAAGAAACAGGCAGTTTTGTTCAATACTTTGTCTTTTTCAATGTCCACTGCATAGACATTGCCACATCTTTTGGCAATCAGCAAAGTATGGTCTTCAATAATCTTCTCTATCAACTTCTGGCCTTCTGGTGATATGATCTTGCATGCTGTCTTGGTGAAAAAGGAAGAATATCCTTTGTCACACATTTGTGAGACACTCAGCAAGTTGTACTCAAGGTTTTCAACCAGATTGACCTTGTCAAACTGCATTTTGCCTGAGGATACATTGCCATATCCTAGCACATATCCCTTGGCATTATTCCCAAAGAACACAGATCCTTCTCTTTGGCTGATAAAATTGTTTATCAGGTATCTGCATCCAGTCATGTGCATTGAGCCTCCACTATCCACATACCATATGCTATTCAAACCTCTGGAGACTCTCTGCACAAGATAGCAAATTAGTTAGTTTTGGCAACCCAAGCCAGTTTGGCTTTGGGTTTGCTCTTGAGAACAGGTGCAGCTTGTTGTGGACCATTTTTAGTAATCCATGTCTTTTTGGCAATGGATTTGTCATTAAGAACAATGGTGGGTTCTTTTTGGTTTCCACCATCAACTTTGGTCATCAGAAGTTTAACCAGATTTATCAAATCTTTAACTTCAGTAGTTTGTGAAACTGCTGATAAGTTAGGTGAAACTTCTGAAATTGAACTTTGAGAAGATGACCTTTGTTGAGATAAAGGCCTCTTCTTCGAAAGGGTTTTGTTTGATTGTTGTTTGTTGGGAAAAAAGGTATTTTGATAATCTTGTTTTATCTGTTTTCCCACAATCAGTTGTTGTCTTTGTTTATTTAACTGATTAACCTTTCTAAATCTACAAAGTTCAGTTATGTGGTTAAACAGACCACATATTTCACATGCTTTTGCCTTCTCTTTCTTTTTAGATAAGTCAAGAGAGCTGGAAGGCAATTTACTGACAAAATCTGATTTTTGAAATAGGTCATTAGCAGTTTTCAGGGTCTCAACTCCTGATGTAGTTGAAACTGCTGATGGCTTATTGTCAGTAATTTTAACTTCTGCAGTACTTCCCTTTTTGAGGAAGTTCTGATGGTAGGATGTGCATTCCTCCATATCAGAAGTTTGAATCAATTTCTTCCCATCATTATCAGTTTTGTGGGTGAAATCTGTTGGTGATTCAGTGTGGGTATATCCAATGCCAAACTTAACATTGGCTGCAGTTTGTTTGTTAAGCAACATTTGATACCCTTTACAAGACTCAACCCATTTTTCACAATCAACCTTGGTGTCAGCAAGCTCTTGTCTGACATTTCCTAGGCTGTCTATCATTGTTTTAATTTGTGCTTCTGTTTCAATGGATTTATCATTCAGTTTGGAAATTTCTTTGTTTTTCAAAACAATTTTTCTTTCCAAATCACACTTCATTTGTGTGTATTTTCTTTCCATGTCATTGGATTTGCCTTGTAAATGCACATTAGTTTCTCTAATTAAAGCAAATGATTCTTTGCAAGATTTAGTGCAAAGCTTTAACAGAGATTGTTGTGATACCTGTGTGAGAGCAGAATTTGAAGAGTATCCTTCAAAAGCCATTAAGGCAAAGTTCTTTCTGCCATTATCAGGTTCTCCCCAGTTGACATCATAGACCTTATTGTCTGCATCCTGACTGCATTCTGATGTGTCATAAGGAAGACTGCTCCAGTCAACATACCCTGAGGTAAATAAGCTTTGTTGCTGAGGGGGTTGTTGAGTTTGTGCAGGTTGTTGAGCAGTTGGAAATGGAGGCATGAGCTGCTGTTGTTGTTGAGCAGGCATCTGAACATATTGTACTTGTGGCACATATTGAACATGTGGAGCTTGTGCCTGTACAAAATGAGCACTCCCTTGAGTTCCATTATTCCTATTATATGAGGGATTAAATTGATTTCCAGAGGACATTGGTTGGTTGTAGCTAGAGCTTCTACATTCTCTAGCAAAGTGTCCCAACTTTTGACACTTATGACATCTCAGTTTAGATTTGTCAAAACCAACTTTTGTTGAATTGTTTAGTCCTGGAAATTTCCTTCCTGACCTTTTATAAAATTTGTTAGTTTTTAAGCTTAACAAGGCCAGTTGGTGCAATATTTCCATTTCTTCTAAGTCATCACTGCTAAAATATTTTAAATCATCCATGATGAAACACATGTTGTCAGCAGTTTGACTCAGATCTTCATTGTCATAAGCTGGGAAGGATCCATCTGATGAGATCCCAGCTGTTATGTCAATGTAGTCAAAAGAACCAAAATTATTAGAACAGGATGGTGAGTCATGTCCTAATAAGGCTGTGCTACCCGGAGTATAGTCATCAGCAGTTTTACCAGATTCTTGCAACTTTTTCTTTTGATTGATTTCTCTCTCAAAAGTTAGTAATTTACCATGTAACCTAGTTAGGTTCAAGGTGTTAAAATCTGAACTTGTTCTGAGGACTATAGAGTAAGTTTCCCATTTTGAAGGTAAAGACCTTAAAAATCTATGCAACATAGACTCATTTGAATAGGTCTGATTGTTTATTTTTAACTCAGAGATGAGTGAAGAAAATCTTTCAAATTGTTGTGTTAAAGATTCACCCTCTATGTGAGTAAAAGTTTCATATTGTTGAGCCAATATTTCTCTGATGTTGGCTATCACCTCAGCAATTCCTGCAAACTGCTCTTTTAGGCAGTCCCACAGCTCTTTGGCACTTTCACAGTGTAAAAGGCCAGCATAAATTTCATTTGGTAGAGCCATAGCCAACATGGAGAAAGCTTTTGCATCAAGCTCAAACTTTTGGAAATCTTCCTCCGTGTATTCTCTTGGATCTTTTGGTCTTTCAGTCTTTCCCTCTGGATCACTAACAACTGGTTTGTGAGGTCCAAAAACTACAGACCTCCAACATCCAGTGTTTGTTTGGGAAATAGTATGTGCCAACCTTTTAGACCATATGTTATATTCATTTCTGACTAACATAGGAAGTTTGTTGGCAGATCCAGTATTGTAGGGGTCCATTTTTAAGAAGTTTGGATTTATCAATACTTCCTTAAAGTGATGGATTAAAAAGTGAGCCTTTTATCCTTTATTGAATATCAATATTGAGCCTGTGTCTGAATCTCAATTTGTTAGATTGATTTTGATCAGATTAACCAGATGCTCTGATACCAATTGTTGGATCAGTGGCTATGTTTATGAACACTTATGTGTTATCAGATTTATATAAGAGTTATTAAGCAGCGGAAATACAAGTGTTCAAAGGTCTAAAAGATCACTTTGATGAGGAGTTATTACTCCCCATTGACTGAACAATAAATGAGAAACAATAAACAGTTCAAGTATAAAGCAGTAATAGCAATTTATGTTTCTCAGATGTGAAATGGAATTATAAGTTTAAAGCCCGAAGGATTTCAATTTAAGTTCAAAGATATTACACAAAATCACATATGAAAATAGATGAACAAACTCATCTATTTATAGACTAATGTACTAAACTGTAGTCTGAAGTAATCTAAGATATTTAACAAAGATATTATGCAAAGATAAGGTTACTACAGTCTGTACATTGAAACTTGAAATCAAGACTTTAACAAAACTATATAATAATCAAAACTGCTGATCTTCAGTCGGTTAGAAGCTTCTGATGCAAAGTGCTGATGAGTGACAAACTGCTGATGAGCAGTTTGTCTTCAGCAGTTCTTCAGTGAAATGTCTGGTTAGACTTCAGAACTTCTGATGAGTTTACTCTTCAGTACTTTGATGTTTGTTCTTCAGTACTTCTTCTTTTGTTTTTCAGCAGTTCTATACTTAGGCAGATATGAAATAGACTAAGGTTATCAAAAGGTGGTTTCGTCAATCCTCTTTGTCCCAACACTGTATTTTTGACTTAAGGATGCTGAACAATCGGTCCATACAAAACTCGGTTCCCCTCGATATTGCCTTCAAAATAACTTTTGTTAAATGTTAAATTGGATAATGTTGTTAGTTTCTTCTTATGTGATATTTAGATTATATAATATTTGTAAGAATGTAGTTTAGAGGTTCATGATATTTTGTTTTTACACTCCAATTTGCAATAAGCTGATGTGTTTACCAGTATTATGACAACTATGATGAATTCCATAACACCCTATAAAGTTAGTTTAGTTAACGTTTTATTTCGGATCAGGCAACCAAGGGCGGACCCAGACTAGCCGAAGGTGGGCAAGCGCCCCCATTGAAAAGAAAATTTTTAGTGTTATATACGCGCGTTAATCCCGTTCGCACTCCTTGAAAATTTTCAATCGCACCCCTTGGACTTTTGAAACAGTGTTTTCAAACCCGGACCGTAGCCGGCTACCTCCGATGACCTATGGTGGCAACGGTTTCAGGGATTTTCAGGTTTAGGTTAAATGAAAGAGACGACCAGTTGATTTATTCTCTTGTCTGGGCCTTTCTTATTTTGTTAATTGCATTACATGGGCTTTTTCTAGTGGTATTATCTGGGCTTTTTAAAGACCCAAGTCAAAGCTAGATACCACTAATACCAGTCAACTGTAGCGTTATTTTATATTCTTTCAAAACATTTTACCGCAGTCATATAGATATGTTCAATGAGCATTTTATCATAAGTTTTTTTTCGAAACCGTTTAAATTACACAAATCCTTTTTCGAATGATTTAAAACATGAAAAAAATGAGTAATCAATGTGAAATATTTGATTAGAGACTAAGGTTTACTAAAAATTTCAAGTTTGTTGACTTGGATTAATGAAAATATGTAATAAACCCGTAAACTGATAATTCGTTATTGTATTTTTTTATTGAATTGAATGATTTAAAACAAGAATTACGAGTCACATAATGGAACGATTCTTCAAAAGTAAAGTTGATTATCCTTCTTTTCTGTATATGACTTGATTTACCCCAACTTGACCTGGCCCGACCCGATGCAGACGAAAAGATATATATTATATAGCGATAAACAAATGATCCCTATAAATTTTCGCCCCTCGTGAAAACATTTTCTGGGTTTGCCACTGCAGGCAACAACGGACATGGGTTAGTTTTTGTTACTTTGAGTTTTTTTACTACATACTTTTGATAAGATAAGAAGTTTTTTAATACGTATTTAAGTTGATTATTTAAGAAGTTCATATTAGATTTTTCAATCTCGTTACGTTCCCGGGTATAAAGCTACTGTTATGCTTCGTTGGACGCATGTACCGCACTCTTTGAAACTCGCGACTTCTCACGGTTTTATAGCTTTTTTTAGTATAATTAATGTTTTCTATATATTTGTTTTATAAAGTCGGTTTTTTGGTATAACCCTTGCTATAACATATTTGTTGGTGTCCAGTATATTTGTAGACGGATATTCAAATAAGACGTGCATGTGTTCAGCGTTCACATGGATTAATTTAAGGTGATCGGGTATAATTTTAAATTTTGTATTCGACTAAACGCTCAAAATTCTACCCAATAAGAAGTCAACCAATGAGATGGAATTGGACCATATAAACCTTCCCATTTATAAGTCAACCAATGAGATAGACCATATATATAAACCTCACAAAGCCAGCATTTAACTCTATAACTATCATCTCTTCTACCACCATGGCCGGACCTTTCAAGTTGCTGCCTATTCTTCTCTTGACTCTATCTACATTTTCCGTTTCCGGTGACGACGGTTAGCATCTCATAAACTTATTATTACATATTCATTATTATTACATTGTTTAATGTTAGGCGTTAACTTTGGAGATACATTGTTAATTGTTTTAGAGTAGGTGCTACCCGAAGTTTTCCTGCATGTAACTGTAAAACGCATCAGTCTATTTCATATGTAAAATTAATGTACATTTTTTGAATGAGTTTCATTATGAATGCAGTGTTTGTGAGCATAAATTGTGGGGGATCAGAATTGATAACTGATTCAAACCTCATAATTTGGGCTCCAGATGATACTCTAATCTCAAATGGTGTTGCTCAAGTGGTTCAATCTAGTAACTCAATATCTGATTCGGTTATGGACACCCTAAGGGTTTTCACAACTCGGAAAAAGAATTGTTATACCAACCCGGTTACAAAGGGTCAAAAACTCCTTGTTCGAGCGAGTTTCAATTATGGAAACTACGACCGGTTGTCAACTCCTCCCACTTTCGATCTTCACTTTGATGGAAACTTTTGGACCACCGTTGAGACTTCGCTTACTGAGGTGGTAAAGCACGAAGCAACTTATGTCGCAAAAGGAGACGCGGTCAGTGTGTGTGTAGCTCAAACAAAGCCTAACCAATTCCCGTTTATGTCTGCTCTTGAAATTCGAAGTATAGACTCGGAAGTTTATAAAGAGGTTGATGAGAATCGGGCTTTGTTCTTAATCGGTAGGAATTCTTTTGGTGCAAGTGAATCCTTAAGGTGTGTGATATCTATATTCTTTCTTGTAAAACTATTAGCTTTTCATACCGTAAAGTTTTATTATCTATGATAGTTGGTGTCAATCTATCTTTAAGTTCATTTGTTAGTATTTACTCAATCTCTAGTTTGAATATCGTTATTATCTTTTTTATTTACTCTCTCCGTCCCATTTTAAATGTCCATTTTTCTACTTTTTGTTGTCCCAAATTAAATGTCTATTTCTAAATAATTTCCAGTTTTGCCCATAAAAGACAAAAGATAATAAAAGATTTGAAATAATAATTTGAGGATATTATTGTTCTTTTACAACTCAAAGAATATACAATCAAAGATTTCTTAATCTGTGTGTTTGTGGCCCATGACATCTAAAATGGGACGGAGGTAGTATAATCTATTTACATAGGAAGATTTGTTTTTTTAGTTATTCAATAATATTTTTTCCAGCAATACATTCTTTTCAACTCTTTGAAGTTTATGACAAATTTATATTTCAGATTTCCTAATGATCCTTACGACCGAATATGGACACCTGACTCTGGGAGTGCAATGAAAGTTCCAACCGAAGCACTTTTCATAGATCCGACAGGACCTAATGATCCCCCAAGTGGAATTTTACAAAACGCAGCCACAGTTGAAAGCGCGTCCGATTCTTTAATATTCGCTCAAGTTCCCCCTACAAGTGCCCTCTACTATATAACCATGTACTTTTCTGAAGTTACTGACCTCAGTTCTACTACTCAAACAAGATCGTTTAGGATTTATGAGAACTCAACTGCCCGAAGCGGACCTTTACAACTTCCAATCTCACCACCTTATGGTGCCGTGGTTGTACGCAACCTTACTAACTACACAGTTGATTCTGTCACCAACATTTCCTTAGTTGCTACCGTTGATTCTGATCTTCCCCCTCTCATAAATGCCGCCGAGATGTTTAGTATCAGTGGAGTTTTAACAGATGGCACCAATAGCAACGATGGTACGTAGGCAATATGTTCAAATTGTTACGATTGTGTTTTAACGTTACTGTTTTATTTGACTTGTTTTAAATGATAAAACACAGTTGAAGCTTTAGCTTTGTTACAAACAACATTCGATGTGTTAGGAGACTGGAGTGGTGACCCATGCCTTCCAGCACCGTACTCATGGGACTGGCTCAATTGCAGCAACGACGCAACCCCTCGCGTTACTGCATTGTAAACTATATCCACTTATGATTTTTTGTTTTGGTGATATATTATATTTTTGCCACAATGTGAATCTAGGCTAAATTAAATGGAAATTGAAAAATTGCAGGTATCTTGATAGTTTCGATCTTTCAGGTTTATTTCCGGATATTAGCTCCATGGATGCTCTCGAGATTATGTGAGTTAAACAACTAAACTTCATCAAGTTAAAAATAACCAAAATTTAAAAAGTTAATATTAAAAATTCAATTAAAAAAAAAATTAAAAACCAATAGCAATTGAATTTGAGAATTTATTCTTTGGATTTGACTTCAGCAGAAAGCTATATATCTAGATTTTAAAATTAAATAAGATTAATTTATTTGCAGTTTTTGTTTAATTTTTATTTCGTTATCTTTTATTACAGTGATTTACACAATAACAGTTTGACCGGATCAATTCCTAGTTTCCTTGGCACCATGCCTAATCTCCAACAACTGTAAGTGTATTTTTATTATGATGTATGACAAGAATTAAAGCACAAACGTGAAAACACACTTTGAGATATGATACAAAAATAATTACGTAAATTTGACACTTGATGGTAAATTTAAAATGGACGAAATAAAAAAACTAGACAATAATGAAAATGACATCAATGATTTAACCCACATATAGAATTAATTGCCGGGAAATAGGTGATATATTTTGAAGTCAAAATTATTTGGGGCTCAACTAAAAGGATCAAAACGTTAAAAGCATATTTTAAGTCTTTTTGTCCATGTAAAAGTTTATATTTTAGATAAACTCTATATATCAATTTTAAAAATCATCTCACTCGTTTAAATGGTTACAATTATAAGTTTTAAATTTCGAATCTTCCATTTAAGTTTTTGAATATAAATTTTAATTTTTACACATATACAACAAAGAACTTAAAGTTGCACTTGGATCTTCTACAAAATATGAGTTTTATATTATTAGATCTCCATATGTAGAAAATAGAAATCATCATCTATAAAAAAAAACTTCCCTTTTGTAGGAATTTGGCAGATAACCAGTTTAGTGGAAGCATACCCACTACATTGTCAAAGAACAACAAACTGAAATTAACGTAAGTTATTCATCATGTATTGTTTTTGCTATTTATATATATACATGATGTGTTTATTTCAATATTAAAGTTATAAAACATCCAAATTATATAGTGTTACTGGAAATCCTTCGTTGTGTACATCTGGTAAGTCATGCTCGAGTTCTCCAGAGACCGTCAACTCCTCTTCGCGGAGCACCAACACGAAAAGCAAATTGCCGCTAGTACTTGGTACAACGATCCCTGCCTTCATTCTTGTTTGGGTTGCGGCTGGTGTTTTTCTCATCTTGCGTAAGAAAAGAAAACCTGCCAACAACAACTTGCCAATTGTTACAGGTTAGATCTTATTTGTGACAGTTGATGTAATAAAATTTGATGGTTAGTCATAATAATTTAATAACACATGTAACGACATACAGGCGGAGGGGCAAATGCGCACTCCGGTGGGGCTTCTAACGGGTTGCATAACTTTGGTGAAGAAATGGTACACGAGATCATGGAAAACGTAGTGCAACAAACATTAGGATCACCTTCACCGTTACTTGATAATTCGAGTTAAACTGGCGATCTGTATAAACAATCAAGTGTGCAAAATTCATGATGTCTTGGTTATAAATCTTAATGTATCTTTTGTTTTTATCTTTAAACCACATGTAAATCTTTATTTGGTTTGTTAAATTGAAGAGTGAAAGCATCAATTCTAACTTTTTGATGTCGTACTTAATTTATTAGTTAACAACAACCATGTTTTTGTTTACTATTTGGGAAAATCACCAAGTAGCCTTGTTGACTAAAAGAATTATGAAAATAGCAATCAAATTTATTGAATTACCGGTTAACCGAGTTTGACACACGTAAAAAAAAAACAGTGTAGGAGATTTAAATCGCCACCCTACTTGGCGCAGGAGAAGCCTATCGTCGCAACATTAAGGGTATGTTTGGCAAAACTAGCTAGTGGCTGGTAACTGCAAGCTGTTAGCTGAAAGCTTTTTAAATATATTTTGATGTTTGGCAGAGTAGCTGGAGCTTTTAATAAAATGTATAAAATGACCAAAATGGGCATAATTAATAGATTGTAAGGAAAGTTTTTATTTTATTAGAAAAAATAGAATGGGTATTTGTGTCATTTACTCATTAAAAGCTTGTAGCTAGTAGGAGCTTTTTCTTAAACGCTAGTACTAGTAGCTTTTCACTGTAGAGCTTTTTCTCCAACCTAAAAGCTTCCAGCTCCTTCAATCAAACAAGGCTTTTTATTAAGCAGGAGCTTTTTGTTAAAAGCTTGAAGCTTGAAACTCCTAAAAGCTCTTAAAAGCTCCTTGCCAAACATACCCTAAAAAACGAAGAGATGAATTCGGAAAAGTGAAGTTTACATGTTAACTAATTAAGTCAATAAGGCTAATTGGGTAATTTTTCCTAACAATTATTATGGTAAGTTTACTTGTTTTTTTTTTTAACGGTTAAATGTTACTCTCCTCAAACTATATTAAGTTGATGCTAATGCTGAACTTATGAAATTTTGTGAGCAATAGAGCTAATCCTCACTATTCTATTATACTTGTAAGAGATATATATTTTGCATGTATATCACTTGGTGAAAAATCAATGTGTGTGAAATATATACATGTATAGTCATTATAGAAGTTTTTCATTAAGTTATATATTTAATCGTTTGAGCACTAATGCGGATTAAATGGTATACTAAATGCCAACTTAACTTGGTCGGTAAATGGTCGTTGATGACCACTTTTCACAAACACATAAATTGATATTGAAGGTCTTTTATTTTGATAAGAAGTTCAAAATTATGTCTATGAAAAGAAGAAAACTAAAGCCTATATTATGTTTTATTGTATAGGATATTATACAATTAAATATTACGTCTGAGTTGTGACATAGGATTTGTCAAAGATATTTAAATGAATAAGCCTGTGGTTTTATATCCTTTCCAACATGCATCGAGTATAGAACGAGAGAGGACAAAAAAGATCTCCAAATGTTTTTGCCCGTTGACTAAAAGTAAATGGTACTCGGGGATTGATAATTCATGAGGCCACAATTTTGCCTATTTGTACATTTATTCAAGCGTTGACTCTGCAACTTGTTTTTATTAAAGTCAACATCAAGAGGCAAGTCACATGGATCATGCTCGGTTTTTTCTCTGGCTTAATATTAATTTTATCGAAATTTGAAAATAAATGCGTATTATCGTATGTAATGAATTCTCCTGTATATTAAACAACCAATGAAAATAGGATAGGTTTTAAAAAAAAAAAAAAAAAAACCTATAAAACTTCCAAGAACTCAAAACAAGAATAGAGATTAAGCAAATGTTTGCGAATATTTTCTTCTCTAAATTCAACAAATGCAGATTACAAGAAAAAGGTTCATCATCAAAGTACCCAACGACATAAGGAAACCGTTCTTCCTCATAAATTGCATACAAGGAAATAACTGTTCAACCTGAAAAAGCCAACGGGCCGGATTCACACCGGTGAAGCGAGATAGAATAATGGAGTCATTGAGTTCTTCCAAAGCCATGGAGGCTAAGGCTCAATGAAAGCACTAATTGATAGGTTTTACAAAGAAAAAGCTACAAAATTTCCAAGAACTCAAGATAAGAATAGAGATTAAGCACAAAGCTTTGCAAATATTTTCTTTTCTAAATTCAACAAATGTAGATTACACCTTTAAATACTTGGAATAGAAAATGCGTGGACCTAAATTTAAGGAACTAGTGCTACATGATAAGAAAGTGGTAACTTGAATTAAATAAATACCAAATGCAAGCATGGGAATGAAAAGAAACGTGCATAGTGCTCATCATGACCCGATCTTCACTCAAATAAATTAGCGGTACACGTCGGTCCTTATGGGTCGGGTAGGGTCCTTGGTTTGGGTACGTATCAAATTATCATATTATTAATGGAAATAAATAGTGATTTGTTGTGCTAGTTATATTTAGGCTGTTGATCCACAAACGGATGGATGTGGTTCTTCCACTATGACACCTCATGCGTATATCATACACTTGTTCTTCTCCCGCACACTTTTCTCTACCACGCAGGTAAGATCAAGTGTAGTGGCAATGTGAAGTGGTGTGATGATGCCAACTTCACGCTCTAAAACGCCCGAACACCACCTCCCGAGGTGTGATGTGATCAAAACCCCCCCAAGGCGTGGAAATAAAAACGCCCCAGCTTCACCCAACTTCAAGCCTGCAAATGATTTAGACCAATAGAATTTCAAGCCACTATCCCACTTTTGAACTTCAAGCATCATTATGGGGCATTATACCACCACATCACTTTTTAACTTCAAGCCCCATAACGCCTTATATGCCACATGTCACAGAAGCCCAAAGGAAGGGCTTTATCTTAACTCCCTACTATACATGGTTCAAGAGAATCAAAAAATTCTTCTCTATTTTGTCCTCTCTTTCATCAAAACACACATCATCATCGGGAAAACCTTTGCGAATAAGACATATACAAACAAAAAGTAACATGAGCCTTCTCATCTTACCTAACTTTTAACTACGTATGCAGTGATTCATTACCAATGGCGACCAAGAACGTCAATTAGGGCTTTCTTTTAAAGAGAGTTTGCTGTGAAAGGTACAGGACCACTGTTACCTTCGCCATAATTTGTCCTCAGTCACTGATGGTTGATGTATTAGTGAAAATACAAGTGTTAACAAAGCTAAAATGTTTAGATGAGATAGAAAAGGTTATGGAATGCACTACTTTGATATGTTTAATGAACTACAGGTTTTGGCATGAAAAGAGTGCAATTTTGGAGCTTTGGGACATCTTGGAGGCACAAGGAAGGAACAACCGAGCAAAAGAGGCTGAAACGGACAAATCGGGAATTCCTGGCGTCACCGACGCCAATTCTGGCGTGGCCGACGCCAGTAGTGTGACAACCGCACCTTTCACTTTATCCAGATATACATTTTAGCCCCTCATTTATATAAAAATAATAATAATATATTCATTCTAAAACCCTCGTATATTAAAAAGTTAGGAAACGTCAAGTGTCAGTCTCAAAACGTCTTGGAAATCGAGTAAAACGAGTCCGGAAACTTAAAAATGAATTTTAAAACAAAAATTTATTTTCTATCTCCGCCGCGGAGCGCGGGGGATATGTAAATCCTCCCGCGGTCCGCTATAGAAAGGAAGAAGATTTTTTTTTATTTAGACTCTGCCGCGGAGCGCGGAGGATTTACTTATCCTCCCGCGGTCCGCGGGGGACTTGTCTGCAGATTCAAACTCAATCACGATTTGATTTCGTCAAAATCCACTTTTTCACCCACTATCAACAATTATTGACCGTTTGTAGCCCCATATGTCTACCATTAATCGCCCACTACCTCAATCATCCCTTCAATCATGCATTTTGTGCTTCCATTTCAAGATTTTTCTTCATAAATACACTCCCACTTCTACACTTAATTCGTACCATTTCAGAGCGTTTTAACGCAATTAAACTCGCACACTTAAACCTCTCATCAAGTCTAACAATTCTGCTAAAGAAGTTTGGAATATCATTTCATATCTTGGACGAATTGGATGCTTATTTTTCGGATTCTTATTCGGTTTTCTTTCTTCTTTTTGAGCTACAAAACTCGTGAGTTTTTCCAATTCTTTCTACATATTTACTCATTTATGTTATTAGAACAAAAGCCCTCTGTTTAATTCAGCAAACATAATCGTTAGGGATTCCAATTGAAAGATCTAAGATTTAGGGTGTTCTTGAGTATTTGGGAATTTTGAATTAAAAATATAAACAACTTTAAAAATCCATAACTCATTCATTGTTGATCCAAAAGTTATGAAACTTGGTACGTATGTTCATGCTACTGATTAGAAGTTTTATAAATAAATTCGGGATTTTTAGAAGCTGTTTAATATTTATTAATCATTTTATATATCATAAATCATGTTTAATTCATATAAAATCATAGGTAGTATATTAAATCATGAAAATTGGTAGAGATACTTCCCTTTACAGTAGGATAATTATCATACCATTTTCCCTTTGTTTTAACACCGTTTCAGATGTTATTTCATTTTTGTTGGTTAATTATATTTTAAACAAATAATATTCACAATAATATAAATATTGCCTCAAAAATTATAAGAAAATTATTTGAGCACCATCTAGATCAATATGTCACGTTCCATCAGTAATTTTGTTTTTAAAAAGGTATTTTATAATTATTTACGAATTTACATTATTTAAACGGTAAATAAATTCTATAAAATTGTAAATAATGAATTTTGACATCAAAATTGGTGGAAATACTTTTTAACATATTAGAATAATTATCATATCATTTGCCTACTGATTTAGAACATTTTAGTATATTAAACGATTTTTATCGCTTAATATATATTTAATCAAACAAGGAATTATAATAAATAGATTTTAAGCACAAAAATTCTATAAAAATTATTTTTGGGACTTTTCAATCAGTAGATTAAAATTTCTCAGAAACTATAAATTTTAGAAGTGTTTTAAATTTATTTATCATTTTGTGTTAATTATAAAATTACACACGATTACAATATTTAGACTATTTTTATAAAAATACATTTTCGTAACATTTTATAAAAATATAACCTTATAAAATGTTCATATAAATATTTACAAGTTTCAAAGTTGTCTAATAAATTTTATAATAATTTTTAGACAAAACAAATTTGTATAAATACTATTTCACAATATCTTTAATTGTAAAACTCAAAAAACCCAAATATAGATTTAACATCCTAAGTGCCTTAGATTAGGAATCCTAGACTTATTTAAGCTCAAACACTTATACTAGGTCTTTGAACATTTAGGTTGAGTCTTCGGGATTCACTTCACTAACACTCGCTACAGTACCAAACTTACAACTAGCGAATGTGAGTATATCTTTTCCCCTTTTTCATGTTTTACACTTTTGGGGTGACTCATGTACAATTATTACTTCACTCACTTACTCAAGTTTATCATATTATCATAATCGCAATTCTTGTATGTGTTTTACTTGTTGATTCGCTGATAGCATGTACCTATGACCTTAATCATTAACCCGTTGGGGCCTAGCATAGCAATAAATAGTACTTAACTATTGTTATGTGTAAACACATCATGTCGCATACTATTTTGGCGAATACTATACATAGCATCCCTTTATTCTTGGATGTCATTTATCAAAGGTTTGATTTTGGGTGGCATTTGTACAGCTTGAACATAAAATTGTAGACAGTTTAACACTTGAATTGCGAAACAGATTTTTCTATTATACATAACCAAAACAGGATATGCTCACCAATACAATTTTGTGTTGACAGATATTTTATACATGTTTCAGGTAATTTTGAGACGCATTATTTAAGCTTTTGGATTAGTACTTGATTTTGGAATCTTTTGTATTACAGATTAGATTTTTTTTAGATTTTCGTATTAGAATCACTGTATTAGTTATATTTCATTTCTAATGTAATAAACTATTCAAATCAATGTATCAATAATTACAAGTTAGTCCATGAGCTATTGAGCAATCGTCACTACGTGGCATCCCGATGTTTCCGCCATCGGTCGGGGTGTTACAGATTGGTATCAGAGCCAGGTTATAGGGAATTAGGTTATTAGAATGCCTTTTAGCCTAGACTATAACTAAGTTTATATACACGAGTCCTCTCGTATATACTATACTTTATCCTTGTATTTTCCTCCAAGATTATTTTTACCATATTACTTTCCATCATCCTTTTTCAACATCATGCTTGGAAAAGAAGACACTCGTATTCTACAAACGAAGCGAAATCACCTAGTTAGGAGTAATATCCATACCTCGGTGATTAGCTTCATTCCTCTTTATGTCATATATCTTGGGAATATATTCTTGAGATAGGAGTGACATCCACACCTCAAGAAATTATTTCATCCAAAAGAAACTTCACCACTAAGCTAGGAGTGATATCCTAATCTTAGTGACTAGTTTCACTCCACTATATATATATATATACTACGTATCAAAATATATCTTTGAGATAAGAGTGATATCTATACCTCAAAGAGTATTTCCTTCAAAAAAAAGAAACTTAACCACTAAGCTGGGAGTGATATCCTTAACTTAGTGACTAGTTTCATTCCTCAATTGTTTTCAATTTTGAAATACATCTTTGAGTTAGGAGTGAAATCCACATCTCAATGATCTATTTCTACATCTCGTTTTAAAGTCTTGCAAAAGGTTTTGAAATTTACCAGTGACGGGGTATGTACAATCGGGAAGGATGACCATTTACTCATAGGTTTAAGTACATTCCCCATAAGTCACTAATAATATTTCAATTTCTTTGGCTAGTCACCAGTTCGTTATAAATATTTTCAGTATCACATTCCATTATTGGTATACCTTTCTTTATGAACTATTATCATAATTTTCTATAATGAAGTTATTATCTCTTTTGAATTTTACCCTATTAATAGCTATCGCTATTAGTACATTTTTTTCCGTTTTCTGTTATTAATTCATTTGTTTTGTTTAACATTTGGATTTTAAGTTCCATCATCTGTTATTTTATATACTCATTGATCGTTCGCTTTTCATCATCACTACTAAAATTCCTATGCATTATTTTGTCGCATTAAAACTTACGCTATTTCCTTTATGTTGCGTGATTTTCATAAAACATCATTTCTGTTATTCAAAAACATTTTCATATGAATCAAATTTTTAAGCTTATTGTTTAACTTAGACTGCATCTAAATTTTGGTGAACACGCTCAGTTAAACTAAACGTAGATTTAAATTTTGTAAATTTTCTTGTTTTATATAATCACAAAACTTATTTGATTAACATCACAACATATCACTAAATCATATTTTTTTTTCGATCTCATAAATTTCGTTGGATATCTATTGCCTATTCCGCAATACCTATTACTGATAATACTGTACATACACATCCAACGCTAATACTACTATACTACCAAATCAAATGACACACAAAACTTCATGAAGTCATAGCCAAATATCACCAGTTATTTCATATAAGCCAAGCAAAATTTATACATACATAAATTTTTTTTTATTATTTATTATTTCTCTAAAATATATCAAGAACTCTAGAATTATTCTCAACACTATACACACACTATATTCATATCTAATATCAAGGAAATTGTGTGTTTAATTTAGTTTATGTTAATATGGTTATAAATAATTTTTAGAATGAAATTAGAATGGGTTGGACACATAGCCTAGTTGGTTGTGGTGCACGTATGTGGACTACAGGACCCCGGTTCGATCCGGCGAGATGTAGTTTCCAATCCGCATTTTTTATTTAAGAAAATTACGGTCCGTAATATTATCCGGTAAGAAAATTACGGTCCGTAATAACCCAAATCGAAGCAGATTCTTCACTCATTTTTATTCTTTTTTTTACAAACTTTCACATTTACACTAAATATGACTGAACCAATTCACTCAATTCAACACATCACAAGAAATTTGAAGATTTATTTTAGCACTTAACGCTGAACCTTGATCGTCATAAACTATTGGAAGTTCGGTTATCAAATACAAATAGAAACACGAAGCCTATATGTTACTCTCAACCCTTATCACCTTACATGTTGCGACCAAATTTTTTTTAAAACTAGAAATCTATTCATGGTAACACTAGTTTTATATTCATGAACTTTTCTCATTCAAGAAGTGTACACAGTTTTCATGAAACTTAAATTTTCTTGCATTCGAAAACTTGACTTCTGGTAGAACACAGGAAAATAAGTATCTGCAAAGTCCTTTTCATGAAAACTTGAGTAATATATTCAAATTATTAATTATAACTACTCAAAGTACGCTACCAAAAATTACGCAAACTATATATACACAGCACTTTATCACACTTGCATAAAATCTCAAAATCGCAAGAGTTTTTAGTATATCTGTCACGTTAGTGGTGGATTTTATTTATCACTATTTATATTTACAATCAGAAATGTTACGCAAGTATATTCATACAACTTATTTATTCTCATCATGTGCAAATACGCTATTTTTATGACATATTTATTTTCTCCAAGTGCTTGATATACATACATATTTACATAGACGTTTTTACACACGATTCATATACGTATTATACTTGAACTTCTGTGTTTTATGCCTAATCATAGACAAAGTATAATTGTAATCAGTACTTATTCATATCATATAAATTCTTATACTCGTGAGTCTAGTGAGAAGTACCTATTTGTGGGAAAATCCTAGAATCCATCTCATGAAGAGTACCTATGCAAGAGGGAAGGATAGTACCTACGCAAGTGGGAAATTCTATATTATTACTAAATACTTTTGTTTTCTCATAATGAAAGTTGATTTTCATATTGCGATTTCATGTTTATCATATTGGATTCATTTTGAATTATAGAAATTTCTATACCTATATTTTCTTTTGAGCAAAATCCTGGTATGTATATACTCATATTTTGTTCAGCACTACGGTTAATAAACATACTAACAGGTAGCTCGTATGAGATCTAAGCCAGTAACCACGTACGACTCGAGCTGAGGTATTACTTTAACTCGAGGGGAACGGTGTAAATCTCAGAGTCTGTTAATACGTATGTTTGGAACCTGATAGTCTGAACAGTAACTCACTGGCTAAGATATCAAGGGGAACCCATAGATCATTTATACTCAACACATTATTAAGTATCATGTAAGCATTAGCATGTGGTGTTATTTATATTAAGTATATGGAAAAGTGCAGCACCATAGTTTACAGGTACCCTAGGGTGGTGTGCAATTCTTTTTGGGATATTGATAGAAACTCAGTACGAATCTAATAATATTAAGAGTGTGGTGGGTTAGCTGCGGTACACCCTATATATAAACACTAATAATACCATAAGAAAACGGACTGAGAATCTAATCAATAACCAAATTTAGTCTTTATTTTCTTCATATTCGTACAAACGGTTACAAATTTTCTTTGGGCTATTTGAATAAACTTATTCTTGGTAGCATTGGACTCTATCTCCTTAATAGATCTTTTGTCCAACTGCTAAAGAAATTTTTATATACAAGCAAACTTATATCCAAGCTCCAATTCGTTTCTCTAACATATTTTATTACACATAAGGAACCCGATCTTATGTATTTTCGCTATTTCTTCGAAATCTCTTATATTTCTCCAAAATCTCGGTTAGGAACCTTCTAAAGTAGGGGAGATCATTACATCAGTACCTTTCCAATTACCCACGATAAACATTTGAAAACTCGTTATTCCTAAAATATTGTTTTTGAAACATTAAACTTATAATTTGAAGGTAAAAGTAATCATTTCTGAATCGCATTTTGTTTTGACATGTATAAGTTAGACAGTTATTATCACAATATAAACTTTCATTTATTAAAATGAGATTAAAACTAACGAAACATTTCCTGGGGTTTAGTCAACGGTGGGAATTCATTCAAATTGTAATTTTGCATTTTTACAAACAATGTTAATTTTACGACACTTTAGTTTTCACAAAAACTTCTACTTGAAAGTAATTTCGGGACGAAATTCTCTAAAGTAGGGGAGACTGTGACAACCGCACCTTTCACTTTATCCAGATATACATTTTAGCCCCTCATTTATATAAAAATAATAATAATATATTCATTCTAAAACCCTCGTATATTAAAAAGTTAGGAAACGTCAAGTGTCAGTCTCAAAACGTCTTGGAAATCGAGTAAAACGAGTCCGGAAACTTAAAAATGAATTTTAAAACAAAAATTTATTTTCTATCTCCGCCGCGGAGCGCGGGGGATATGTAAATCCTCCCGCGGTCCGCTATAGAAAGGAAGAAGATTTTTTTTTATTTAGACTCTGCCGCGGAGCGCGGAGGATTTACTTATCCTCCCGCGGTCCGCGGGGGACTTGTCTGCAGATTCAAACTCAATCACGATTTGATTTCGTCAAAATCCACTTTTTCACCCACTATCAACAATTATTGACCGTTTGTAGCCCCATATGTCTACCATTAATCGCCCACTACCTCAATCATCCCTTCAATCATGCATTTTGTGCTTCCATTTCAAGATTTTTCTTCATAAATACACTCCCACTTCTACACTTAATTCGTACCATTTCAGAGCGTTTTAACGCAATTAAACTCGCACACTTAAACCTCTCATCAAGTCTAACAATTCTGCTAAAGAAGTTTGGAATATCATTTCATATCTTGGACGAATTGGATGCTTATTTTTCGGATTCTTATTCGGTTTTCTTTCTTCTTTTTGAGCTACAAAACTCGTGAGTTTTTCCAATTCTTTCTACATATTTACTCATTTATGTTATTAGAACAAAAGCCCTCTGTTTAATTCAGCAAACATAATCGTTAGGGATTCCAATTGAAAGATCTAAGATTTAGGGTGTTCTTGAGTATTTGGGAATTTTGAATTAAAAATATAAACAACTTTAAAAATCCATAACTCATTCATTGTTGATCCAAAAGTTATGAAACTTGGTACGTATGTTCATGCTACTGATTAGAAGTTTTATAAATAAATTCGGGATTTTTAGAAGCTGTTTGATATTTATTAATCATTTTATATATCATAAATCATGTTTAATTCATATAAAATCATAGGTAGTATATTAAATCATGAAAATTGGTAGAGATACTTCCCTTTACAGTAGGATAATTATCATACCATTTTCCCTTTGTTTTAACACCGTTTCAGATGTTATTTCATTTTTGTTGGTTAATTATATTTTAAACAAATAATATTCACAATAATATAAATATTGCCTCAAAAATTATAAGAAAATTATTTGAGCACCATCTAGATCAATATGTCACGTTCCATCAGTAATTTTGTTTTTAAAAAGGTATTTTATAATTATTTACGAATTTACATTATTTAAACGGTAAATAAATTCTATAAAATTGTAAATAATGAATTTTGACATCAAAATTGGTGGAAATACTTTTTAACATATTAGAATAATTATCATATCATTTGCCTACTGATTTAGAACATTTTAGTATATTAAACGATTTTTATCGCTTAATATATATTTAATCAAACAAGGAATTATAATAAATAGTTTTTAAGCACAAAAATTCTATAAAAATTATTTTTGGGACTTTTCAATCAGTAGATTAAAATTTCTCAGAAACTATAAATTTTAGAAGTGTTTTAAATTTATTTATCATTTTGTGTTAATTATAAAATTACACACGATTACAATATTTAGACTATTTTTATAAAAATACATTTTCGTAACATTTTATAAAAATATAACCTTATAAAATGTTCATATAAATATTTACAAGTTTCAAAGTTGTCTAATAAATTTTATAATAATTTTTAGACAAAACAAATTTGTATAAATACTATTTCACAATATCTTTAATTGTAAAACTCAAAAAACTCAAATATAGATTTAACATCCTAAGTGCCTTAGATTAGGAATCCTAGACTTATTTAAGCTCAAACACTTATACTAGGTCTTTGAACATTTAGGTTGAGTCTTCGGGATTCACTTCACTAACACTCGCTACAGTACCAAACTTACCAACTAGCGAATGTGAGTATATCTTTTCCCCTTTTTCATGTTTTACACTTTTGGGGTGACTCATGTACAATTATTACTTCACTCACTTACTCAAGTTTATCATATTATCATAATCGCAATTCTTGTATGTGTTTTACTTGTTGATTCGCTGATAGCATGTACCTATGACCTTAATCATTAACCCGTTGGGGCCTAGCATAGCAATAAATAGTACTTAACTATTGTTATGTGTAAACACACCATGTCGCATACTATTTTGGCGAATACTATACATAGCATCCCTTTATTCTTGGATGTCATTTATCAAAGGTTTGATTTTGGGTGGCATTTGTACAGCTTGAACATAAAATTGTAGACAGTTTAACACTTGAATTGCGAAACAGATTTTTCTATTATACATAACCAAAACAGGATATGCTCACCAATACAATTTTGTGTTGACAGATATTTTATACATGTTTCAGGTTATTTTGAGACGCATTATTTAAGCTTTTGGATTAGTACTTGATTTTGGAATCTTTTGTATTACAGATTAGATTTTTTTAGATTTTCGTATTAGAATCACTGTATTAGTTATATTTCATTTCTAATGTAATAAACTATTCAAATCAATGTATCAATAATTACAAGTTAGTCCATGAGCTATTGAGCAATCGTCACTACGTGGCATCCCGATGTTTCCGCCATCGGTCGGGGTGTTACAAGTAGCGTAGGAAGAGGCACCAACAAAGCGTTGAACAACGGAGTCTGGCATAGCCCAAAAAGTACCAGCGTCGTCGACGCCAACTATGGCGTCGCCGACGCCACAAACAGGTCAAATCTTCTTTTAATTGCAATTATGAAGATCAATTCGGGGGGTTTCGATCAATGATCCATCATGACCATCACCGACTGTTGCCTTCACCATCATTCATAAACTGATTTTGTTTACGGAGTTATAGGTCAATGTAAGTTTTAGAGAGCGAATAGAATTAGGAGGAGAGAGAGTGTGCTGGAAGACGAAGACCAGCGAATTCAACAGTAATCGAAAGTAAATAAACAGTGTCTGATATCGCGATTTAAGATTGAAACAGTGGAGATTTAGGCGGCTAACTAATTAAGGAGATTTGAAAGCTTAAAGACTAGTGAGTTTTAAAGCACTCGAAGATTCAAGTCAGAGAACTTTAAAATGGAGTTCACTAATCTTCCTATTAATTTCATGATAATTAGTCAATTTGTTTGGGGTTATCCAAAGCTAGTTATAAAATTTTGATTTCATATTTGAAATTTTCGCTTTATAGGTTTTTTTGGGAGAAAATTTCCCGAATAGTCCTTGTGGTTTACCCAAATTTCACCTTTAGTCCCTAACTTTTCAAAATTATAGGTATAGTCCTCACCTTTTGGTGTCACTTAACTCGGATAGTCCCTGAGTGGATGGAGGTTAAATAATCCAGTTAAGTAGGTGTGAAATTACTCAACTAACCTTGTTATTAAAAATATAAAAAGAATCAATATGGGACCCACCCACTTCATCTTCCCTAACCTACCACCTCCACAAACTACCACCATCTCCCTAAACCACCACACTACAATCACCGTCCTTCACAATTGAAACTGGACCGAGAATTGATAATAATCATTTTAATAATTTGATTTGAACACATGGGTAAACGACCGCTATTGATAGATGAACTAGAGGCTTTGGGTCCAGCAGAAGATACTAAAGCGACTAAACCTGAGACTGAAGAATACAAAAAAGAAAAAAAAAACCTTAGATTTTTAGTTGATATTTACCGGAAGTTTACCAAGGATGATCCAAGTGATCGGCCTATAGCAGACCGACTTTACCAAATACTAGCTGATTTCTCAAACTCAACTACCGTAGAAGTGTCGTAGTCTTATTGCTTGCTATTTTGTTAACGGCTCGAGTCTTAGGGTGTATGAGTATTGGTTGTAAATGTGTTTCTTGTACGGGCTCGAGTCCAAACGTCAGTCGGTGATTGAGTTTCTTTCCAACAGTCCTGTGAAGGAGGAGAAAACACTGACGAAGGTGGATCTGAGTTCTCAGGGGCGTGGGATGTACATTTTGATAGAGTGTTTGTTTAAATTAGGTGTTATTGAAAGTTGTGGTGGTGATGGAGGTGTTGGTGGTGGGGAAGATGAAGTGAGTGGGTCCCATTAAGAATGAGTGGAAACACATAATTGGCCAAGGGGTTGAGTGGGACATGTTTGTATTTTATTAATTAATTAATTGATTTTTTTTATTTTTATTAAAGTAAGGGTAGTTTAGTCATTGCACACAGATTTAACTAGATTATTTAACCTCCATCCACTCTAGAAACTATCCGAGTTAAGCAATGTCAAAAGGCGGGGACTATACATGTAATTTTGAAAATTTGGGGACTAAAGGTGAAATTTGGGCACAACATAGGGACTATTCGAGCAATTTTCTCTTTTTTTTGGGAAGCAAAGATTTTCTAATAGCATATCAATTTTTCACTAGGTTGTGTGTTATGGTGTGCGAGCAAGCCCACGAGCCACATGGCTTGCGAACACCACAACCACCACGCATGAACGTGGCTGCGAGCGAGCACACGCTACCCTGCTCGCGTGCATTTTAGAACGTTGGCGACCAAAATATGACTGTTGGAGAAAAACATTGCATTATATATACTAAACCATTGCATTTAAAAAAAATTAACTCACTCATTCTATAAAACATTTATCCTCACTTTCACCTTCACTCTTAACACAGAAAATGGAACTGAATGAGTTTTCTTCGTCCGACTCTTTGGAGGAAGCCGATTTGATTATGGAAGCGGGCAGGATAACGGTTAACTACTTGATTGCCTGGTCTCAAAGGCAACATGCGCTAACGAGACAACAATATCTTGATCGTGATAGAGAGGGAGCAAACGAAACTTTGATACGACACTATTTTAGTCCTGATCCTCTTTACAATGAAGAACATTTTAGACGACTTTTTCGAATGAGCAGTCAACTATTATGCGTTTAGCAAATGATTTGTCGGAGCGATATCATTTTTTTTCAACAAAAGAGAAGATGCAATAAGATTTTGGACACGAGAGAAATTAATGGACGTCGTCTACACTTGTATCATTCTACACATGATACTGGAGGACCAAGGCATGGCTTTTTGTCCAAATTACTAGGGGTGCTAAACGGGTCGTGTTCACGGAATAGTCTAGACAACTAGCATATGGTCGAATGTTGTTTGATATTAATTCTACAGAGTGGTATAAGTCTATAAGATGTCACATAATGCTCTTCAAAAGACTCACTTTATGTAACGAGCATTATTACTATCACAATCACAAGTCTTGAATCCATCAATTGTGGCCTAGTGGTAGGAGGCCTTTGTTCTCATTCATGAGACATAGGTTCGATCCCCACAAGTCTCAATTTGATGGATATTAACCTCTACCCTTGTGGTGGGGTAGGTGTTGGGAAGTGATGGAGACACACTTGATCCTTTGGTCATGGGTTCGACTCCTGATCCCTCCAGGTTTTACCGGTTCACTACCGTCGTGCCTTCGGGCGGGTATGCGGGCTGGGTTTTCCTTGGATCAGGAGACGGGTGGGCCGAAGGGCTCTGTCCGTACGAACTAGAGGCCGTTTGGGGCCCCTTTCGGCCATTGGGGGCCGCGTACAGAGTACCTGGCAATACTTTAGTTGATCGTTCAAAAAAAACAATCACAAGTCTTGAAGTTAATGGATGATATCTTCTACATACCAAGTATCATTATTAATAATCATTAATTATGTCATGCAATATTATCTTCTGTTATTAATATTAATATTAGAGGGTCAGTTTATTTGCATCAAGAAGATTACGATAAAAATTGTCTTTTTTCTTTGTTTGACTCTGTTATTCTTCCTCGCTTAAGGTTTGGTTTCTTTTTTTCTAGCTAAAAGTTTCAGTTATTCTACTTGCATTTTTGATGATTTGTGTATAATTGTGTTCTTTTATATAAGTGTAAATGGTATCCACAAATCATGTAAGATGTAGGGCCACACATCTCCACCAGATACACCTGCTGTCCATTTTTTTAGATTGAATACTGGTTCAGGCCAACTGCGTCGAAAAAAAAAAGCGTTATGCCCAAATGGGTTCAGGTTGAAGTTGCTTTTAGAAAAGAAAAACTATCAAAAGAGTCTACATGCTAAAGTAAGAACAATAACAAATCAGTTAAGCATAAACCAAGAGGGTGTGGCTTTGAAATGTATCATTTTGTTTTACAACAATGACTCATTTTGACCCATTATATGTTTGCTTTCAAGTATAGATCAAGAGGGTTACCTCAACCGAATGGGCTTTTTGTTAATTGGTTTAACATATTCATATGGATTCAAATAGGCTATAACTATAAAGATATTAAGATTTACATTTCACCTGTTTAACACTTCTATATCCTTTTATAAATGATAAAGATATAATTAACACAACATGATTGCATTTTTTTTACGGTTTAAGTGTAAGCTTCAAGAACTAAACCTTTGAGAATTCACTTCTGAAGTGTGAGCATCAACAATATAACTTTTCGCTATGTGTCGGCATGAGGCAAGTCTTTGTACAAAATAAACTATGATTGTCAAGAATGTGTACAACATGTTGACATATTACATAACACAAAAGGTATTTTATTAATAAATTGATCGTGGTATATGCATCACCTGTATTAAGTGCCATACGAAAAGCAAAAACATCTCTAGAAATGTTGTTACTTTGTCCAAATAACTCAATTTGAATTTCTAGCGAAGATTAAGTAAACTTCTTTGAAGAGGATGGAAAATATGGTTACCAAGGGCTAAAGCTTTACTCTTTTTTAACTTCTTTATATATCATGTGGCTTACTCATTAGTAATTTTCCCACCTAGACCATTCTAGCCCTTTTACGCTTACGTGGAACCCATTTCTATAAAAGATTCAATCTCACACTTAATGTTTCTCATGAAAAAATGGCATGATTTTTATGAGACTGCTGAGTACAAGGCTTATAAGGTCCATCAGACCTGTATAGAAAGAAAGGTGTCAAAAGCTACTGTTGTAAAGCATGTTGTGTATGAACTTGCACGTTGGGTGAGATTTATAATTTATCACACTTTCACATCATGGAATGAATCCTATGATTGGTGGTTATTTTTGTTTGTTGGACACATTTCTTATGCATAACTATCCTAATCATGATATAAGGAGACGAGATTCATTAGGATGGTTGGAGAGAACCACCGTGTATCGACCATAGATATGGACCACAAGTAATCATGGAACTGATTATGCACCTGATGTTGTAAGGTTTCTCCTTACTCGGTTTACGCATTTTTATGTGGTCGTCGAAACAGTTTATATCAAGGTTCATTTTGTAATTGGGTTCATGTGACTATCAAAGTCAAACTTTGTGGAATGTTGAGTTGTACAGTCTAAACTTAAATTACGATATTGTGATTGATTTTATTAGTAATCTGTCAGTATACATGATGAAACTAAGTTCATTTGACTAAAGTAGTCAAACTTCATGAAATGTTGACTTATATAGTCTGTCCAACAATAAGAAAAAAAATGATTTTTTTCATAGGCACAATTTTAAGTTGATTATGTAGAAAGTTCATATTAGATTTTTCAACTCCGAAAAACAACAATTATATCAAATACTATATAAAATAATAAAAAAATCTCTCAACCCAGGGACACTCCCGAGTAATAAGCTAGTATCGTAATATTAGACATGGGGCTGTTTGTTTTTTTGCTCAGAAGTACTTCTGACCTCTTTTGTCTGTGCCGTGCAGATGCGCGCAGACGTTTGAGGTCGCGCAGACATTTGAGGTCTGCAGATTGTTTGTTTTTTGGAAGACCGTTCACTCAAAAAGGTCTTCCTGACCTCTAAGGTCTTCAAATGTCTTCAAATGTCTTCTCCTCTTCCCTTCTCCTCACCCACCACCGACCACCGTCCACCACCACCACCACGGTCCACCACCACCCACCACCTTCCCCCACCACCACCGTCCACCACCACGGTCCACCACCAGCACCACCACCCACCACCACCACCATGGTCCACCACCACCACCAGACTGCTGTAAAAAATCAGTTTATTAAAATTTCAATTTATTTCAACAACTTGCAGACATTAACAAACAAACAGTCTTCTTCTTAAAGACTGCAGACCTGTGATCTATCTCTTCTCCTGCAGATGTGATCCGCAGGGTGCAGACATTTTCATGAAAAAAAAAAAAACAAACAGCCAAGAGTAAAGTTTTTTGGAACCCAGCCCTCTCTATTCATGTTCGATCCCTCGTTATCACCTTTAAAAACAAACACATCTCACTGTAAAAGCTTTGACATCTTTTGACAGATCCTTTTCCCTCCTCAGGTTATCTCTTTCTCTTTCTCTCTCTCTCTTATGTATTCCATATGTTCCCTTACATACAATTCTCATTTTCTACGGGTTTTTCAACTTCAACACTTCCTCAACATCATTTAAACCATCATAAAAACCGTCTTACAAACTTGTTTTTTTTTTTTTTTTTTTTGATGTGCTGTCTGCGTTAGGGTTTTAACAAGCGGTTAGATTACGTTCCACGCCTGTGTTTAAAGTAGCAAAAAACGTAGCCAATTAGCCATATGTTATAATTAGACATTATAGCCGTTAAAATTTTGTTTACTCTGTTGTTTTGCTCGATATGACATTTTTTAGTTACCTGTTAGGGTTTGCTGTAATTGTAATGTATGCAATGAAATTGAAAGGCAATTGGTTTTGCAAGATAAACAGTGTTTGAATTGATATAAGAAAGGTAGAATGCTTCACTAGGTTTCAGTTAGACTAGGCGTAATGGGCTAGCTAGCCGCTAGCGCCCTAGGTGAGGTGGAAAGTTTAGAGCCTTAAATACCACTCTTAGGGCCTTAAAGGGGCGTAAAAGCCTCCTCCGTGAGCTGCCTAATTGGCGTGAGAGGAGGTTGAGTGTCATGTGTACGTGGCAGTGATGTGGCAGAAACTTTTTGACGTGGCGGTTAAAAAAATGAAGTCATTACACTCAATCTTAGAATCCCTTGGTTTAGATAAAACAGACTCCAGCTAGACAAGTCAAATAGTCAAGCTATTTTGAACTTGTTGAAATTAACTTTTGACTGAAGCTATGTCTTGATATATTTCATCATATCATACGCATGTTTGGGTAATTAAACGGGTATGGAGAATTGTTTTTCTAAAATCAATTCTACACGGAGTTCTTAATCTTAACTTTTTTTAGGTGTCCTGTGACAGTAAATTTAGCTCTTATTGTAGATATTTCAGAGTTACCTTTGGTGAGTCGGTGATTTACATCTCAAAGAAGATAGAGTTTACATTTGTTATACAAAAGATTGTGATTTATAAGATAGTTCTATGTAAGGGCTAAGGCATGTGATTATGTTTTGTTTTGTTTTGTTTTGTTTGGTATTGTACAATAATATGATATCTTGAGTACATGTCACGTTTGCTTATATAATGTTTTATATAATTATTGCTTTTATCAGTTTTAAGGGGTGTACCATGTGAAAACCTCGGTTTATGGCTCTACGGGTACTTCATTAATATTGGATACACTTTAAAACTGAAATATTATTCATGTCTTCTTTGGCATTTGTTTTCATCATAAAAAATTGGATATCATGTTACATAATCTATATGTGAATCTGTTTTTTTATTAGTGGTTTCTTACTTTATTTTGTAATGTTTTAACCTGCTCCTATGATCTTGTTCTTTTCAGATAGTAGGTTAATACAGCACTGAGAGCTTCAAACTTGTAATTTTCAGAAGAAGGCTTTGATTGGGAAAGGCTAGTATTCTGCATGACATTTTGGCATTTTTGCAATGTCAGGGTTACTTAATAATGTATGGGAATATCTTTCACATAAACCACAGTTTTAGTCTTTTAAAGTGTGTTAATCTATTCAGGGTCCAATCATTGTTCTTTTAATATGTGAAATATGTGTTTTATAATTATCATTTCATCATAGGTTATTTAAATTTTCTAGCCTTTAAGAACTTAAGGATACCGTCTAGAGGTGGCTGGATGGGCTGGTTAGGTAACAAGTCAAAACGGGTTACTCATGGGTACTAGTCAAAGCATGTCTGGTCGGGTTTACCTGCAAATACGCATTTTCTCATTTTCTAAGAATATATAATGTGTTAACTGTGATTACAGAAACATTATTATTACAATAAAAATATGAGTATTTGACTAAACGACTTTAGGAGGCTGTTCGCATTAAAAAAGACTTTGGATGCCTTTCAATCTGATTGACCCATTTGACGTGTCGTTTTCATCGCCTATATGACCCAACTGAAATATAAAGCAACTCAATCGGCGCACTTATAAGTAAATTGTTTTATTGCCATTATTGTTACAGCTGTTGTTTCTTGTTTGGATATGTTCTGTCGTTCAGTCATAGTCAAATTATTATACTTTTGGGTGTAGTCATCTCTGAACGGATCGGCTTCAAATTTTCAAGACAACACTGGGCGACCATTTTCTGCATCTTTCTTAACTCAATCTAGTGCAGCTTCCCCTGTTTTTCATCAAAGTGGTTAGTGGGTTCTACTGATTACTTTTAGTATTCTTATATGTAAAACTACATGGCACCTTTTTATATGTAAGTGGGTTTACATTGCCACCTATGGCATTAAATACATTACATGGGAAGTGTTGTTTATAGGATCTGTTCAGGGACTCCACAACTTACATGGTAGTTTCAATGTTGCGGGCACACTTGGATCCAGAAATTCAACAACTGCTAATGTACCTTCAATTGGGCTTCAACAACCAAGTGGAAACGTTTTTGCTGGAAGATTTACATCAAACAATATGCCTGTTGCTCTTTCTCAGGTACTTCATATATGTATATACTTGCGTGTGAGTTGGTTTCATGTACATATAACTATTTGTGATGGTTAAATTGAGAACAAAAAAAAGCTGAAAACCCCAAAATGATGTGTTAAATACTTAAATCTCATGTGGTTTGATCCATTGAGGCGTTGACATGTGAACAAGGTGGGTCATTCCTATATGAACAAATCAAATCACATGTGAATTAAAAGGTACCTTTATGGTTTTAACTTCTTTTGTTCTCGTTTGAACCTCCACCAATAGTTATAGTGTTATATGTGAATGGACTTAAATCATATGTGAATTAAGTCATTAACACGTAGTTTTGTAGTTCTGGCAGTTCTCATTTTTTGTGGTTTTCATTTGAACTATCATCTCTCTCTCTCTCTATATATATATATATATATATACACACACACACACATACATATGTATGTGTGTATATGTGATTGTGAGTGTGTGCACATAAGTTCTTGTATTTACATTTTCAAGCTGTTTTGACACTAAATTATGTTATTTAGAGACAATTGAAAGTAAAAGTATCAAAATAGACTTGTATTGTCGTTTCAACATATAGTGAAAAGGTTGAAAAGAATGATTATTAAAAAATAGAGTATTGCTGTTCTCATTTAGGTATGTATACAAGTAGTTTCACATTGTACAACTACTAAGTAGTATATACATGATTTAGATAGTTTGTGCAACAAATCCTATTGGAATAGCCTAGGTAGTCAAAGGCGCAAGGCACAAAGGGCTCGTCTGTCGCTTAGGTGCAAAAAAAGCGCAATAATAAAAGGATTAGAGAATATATATTAAGGATAAAGCTTGTATTACTCCACAGCTATAGATAGTTCAATACTTATGTTCTGTTTGGATTTACTCTGCCATGACGCAACAGTCATTTAGCATCAAATATATAATGTAAATCTTGTCAAAAAACCACTTGGGCTCTATAGGTGTGCGGTTAAGAGGGTTGTGAAGTTGCAAATGGTGGAGCGTAGAGGGGTCTGGTTTAGGGTTAAATAGATATAACTCCTGATAGTCATAAGCCTCACAAAAAAAAAAGAGAATTATATATATAGGGTAGGGATCCTAAGAGAACCAACCCCTATTTGAGAACTGACAGAACCATTCTGGACCACACATTTCTTATAAATTTTTTTTGCTTTAATTTCACGTTTTTATGCAAAGAATTTTTTTTTCATTTATACATATGTGTATATTTCAGTTATACATATGTGTATTAGTGTATATTGAATTTTTTTTCCTGCATAAAAAGCAGCGATTAAAGTAAAAAAAAAAATTTGCCTTAGAGAAATGTGTAGTCCTCCCGAATGGTTCTCTCAGTTCTCAATTTGGCCAAAGGTTCTCATTTGAACTAAATCCTATATATATATATTAAAAATCCGCAACTGAGAGTTTGATTATTGGATATCGCTTTGCACCTATATGAGTGGAAGGAAGGCCAAACTGCAACTTCATGAATACTTGAATCGTTTGACAGTTTCATTTGATTCAGCTGTCTTGAAACCATTGAAGCTATATGAGTGAGAGTTGACTTCACCCAATCAAGCGCAATCCCCCCCCCCCCCCCCCCCAAACCAAAAAAAAAAGTCCCCACAAACATAAATGTGCGCAATAGCAAATTATATTGCAAACCGCATGTAGGTTGGATCTTTTATATTCTGTTTATTTCTTTATAAGAAAACAGGTTTCCCCATATGGTGATGTTAGTAATACAAGTCAAACTGATTATTTTATTAAAAGTATACCAAATACGAACACTTAATCAATTACAAAAGTTGGCGTTCCCAAGGGACAATATATGGTGGTAAGGTGCCTCCCCTCTATCCAAGAGGTGCAGGGTTATATCCCGCAAGGTGCATGTATAGGTGGATAACAAGAGTATTTAGGAGTAGGTTAGTTTGCCATTATTTTTTTTTTGTTTTTTACAAATTTTGGGGTGCTTTCCAGTCTTCCAGAGGCACCCACCTTTCCCTAACTTAATATTCGAGATTCCGGGATTTTTCAAAGTCGAAAGACTTGAATATTTTTTTCTATTCTCTATCTCGGCCCCCGCTTACCTATTTATAAATATTCTCCAACTTGGTCAACAAGAAAAAACTAACAGAAGGAAATTAATAAAAAAAAATTCTTAACACCTTAAAGGAAACTACTAGCTCGCAAGTAATTAACTTTGACCCAAACAAACTGCTTTAAATAACTCCAGACCCCTTGTTCATTTTAATAATTATTGGTGGACCCTCTACTGGTTTTTTTGGATTTGTATTATATACTTTCAGATTTACCCCAAGTATAATGATAATTTGTACACATTGCTGCACATCAGTTCTTAGAACAGAAAAAAATATAATGAAACTAGCAGTGCATGATAAATCTTACAAGCATTTTTTTTTTCAGATAGGTCATGGCAATTCACATGGTCATTCAGGGCTAAATAGTAGGGGTGGCTTGAGTGTTGTTGGACCCGCTGGGTTTAATAGTGGTGTAAATGCAATTAGTGGTTCGTTTCCTGGGATCTTGTCTACCTCTGCACCAATCAGTAACCATAATTCTGTTACGGGAGTTGGTGTCCCTCCGGTTTTAGGAAATCTGAGCTCCCGGATCACAAGTTCATCTGGAAACATAGGCAGTGGTAGCAGCATTGGAAGAAGCTTAAGTTCTGGTGGCGGTTTATCAATCCCAGGCCTTGCTTCTCGATTAAACCTAAACACTAATAGCGGCTCAGGAAATTTAGGAGTGCAGGGATCAAATGGATTAATGGGTGGTATGCTTCAACAAGGTGTGTTGTCTGCCTCTTCTAGTGTAATATCTTTTTATTTTCATATATATTTTATCCAGATAATGTGTTTTTTAATCTCTATAGTTTTCTTGATGTTTTTAAAATGCAGCTTCTCCACAGGTGATGTCTATGTTTGGAAATTCATATCTTTCAGGTGGACCCCTTTCTCAAAATCATGTTCAGAACTCCATGGGAATGTTAAATGATTTGAATAACAACGATGGTTCTCCTTTTGATATAAACGACTTCCCTCAGTTAAGCAGCCGTCCTAGTTCCTCCGGAGGGGCCCAAGGGCAAATTGGTAAATCTGAAGCTAGGCTTGTCAGTTGTCACTAATCTTATTTCAGGTGTTTATTTCTATGCAAAACTTTATTTTTCATTACAATTTCAGGTTCGTTACGGAAACAAGGTCTTGGGGTTAGTCCTATTGTTCAGCAAAACCAAGAATTCAGCATCCAGAACGAAGATTTTCCAGCCCTACCAGGATTTAAAGGTGATTTCACCTTTTATCATAGAAACATTCGTTTAACAGGGTTTATCTAATTTGACAAATTAGTGTATAAAATGTGATTTTCTGGACTTTATAACTAAATACTTTCAGAACCAGTTTTTACCAGTTCTAGTAGAATTCGACAATTGACACCCCACATTGACTGGAATTTAGATATTATTTAGGTGGCAGTGCTGATAATGCTGTGGATCTGCATCAGAAGGATCAACCTCGTGACAACAATGTGTCCATGATGCAATCTCCACATTTTTCTGTGAGTACCACTTTTGAGTAGAGGTGGTAGTGATATGAGTGGGTAGGGAAACAAGTCAAAACGGGTTGTGGGTTGAGCCAAAACACTATTCCTTTCTTTTTTCCTCAATTTTTTTTTACAAATACACTTTGGGCAACTTTTGATTCGTTTCTTTTTATTGTATTTTGTATTTTATTTTTTTCTTATTTCTGTCTGACCTGTTTATGACTTATGAGTGAGATGGGTCGGAATTGCCACCTTATTTTGAGGAAGTGAGAAGGCCACTTTCTTTTGTGGTAGTGGTGTTTTCTGGCTTTCAAGGCTCCATAATAACTTATGTCTGTGGTTCATGATGCAGATGAGAAGATCTTCTGGTTCTGGATCCAACTTAGGAGGAGCATTTTCATCACATAGATCACAACCACAAGAAGTTCCATCAATTAGTACCAGCAGTGTCCCATTTTCATCTGTATATAATCAAGATCTTTTCCCCTTGCACGGTTCAGATATGTTTCAAGGATCACATTCATCTTATCACTCACAGGTTTCCTTGCATGATCACATTCATCTTGTATTATTTTAACTTTTAAGTAATTTGTGTAATGTAACTGCTTGTTGAGATGTTTTTAGGGCGGTGGATCCCCTGGTGTTGGTTTGAGACCATTGAACTCTCCAAATACAGTTTCAGGTGTCGGTTCGTATGACCAACTTATCCAACAATATCAACAGCAACAAAATCAATCTCAATTTCGGTTGCAGCAAATTTTTTCCGCTAGTCAATCTTATAGGGATCCAGGAGTAAAGTCGATGCAGGTCTCACAAGCTGCTCCAGATCGATTTGGATTACTTGGCATATTAAGTGTAACTAGGATGAGTGATCCTGATTTAACGTCTCTTGCACTTGGAATTGATTTGACAACACTTGGCCTCAACTTAAATTCTTCTGAAAAGCTTCACAAGACATTTGGTTCCCCATGGTTGGATGAATCTACCAAAGAACCTCCAGAATTCACCGTCCCACAATGTTACTATACCAAACAATCACCTGTCCTTAATGTGAGTCAACAGTTATTATTGATGACCTGACAACATGTGTGGTTGGGTAACAGGTCAAACAGGCCGGGTTCTGGTTGACCTGGAACACCTATTGCTTTTCTGAACTTTTTATCCTATTTGATTGATTAGAAAGAAAAATAACCTGAATTGATCTACCCATAAGTGAACGGGTCAAAATTGCCATTCTTAAATACTATGCTCGCTCTACTTTTTTTGGTATTCTAACGTGTTCCAATATTTGCAGCGAGGTTATTTATCCAAGTTTCAGTTAAATACTTTATTCTATATATTTTACAGGTAATCTGAGTTTATCTAATACTTTTTTTTGGTGATTTTACTTTATCAGCATCTAAAAATGCCTTTCTTGTTTTTGAATTATGCAGCATGCCAAAAGATGAAGCCCAGTTGTATTCTGCAAATGAGCTGTAAGTTATTTTGTCAATATGCTCACTTTATTTGAGCTTTATCTTTTATGGGATTGTAATAGAGGAAGCATAAAGTCTTTTTTTTTTTTTTTTTTAAAAACGTGTTGGTTTGGGTTGATGCGAAACAATGTCCACTAATTTTTTTTAACCCGTTTGACCCATTTAACTTGTTGCAGGTATAACAGAGGGTGGTTCTACCACCGAGAGCATAGATTGTGGTTTATGCGGGCAGCAAAGATGGAGCCTCTTGTTAAGACAAAGACATACGAGAGAGGATCCTATGTTTGTTTTGATCCAAACACATGGGAAACTGTACGCAAGGTTGAAACAAATTTGTGATACATGTTTGGTCTAATATTTTTAATTTTTTTAAGTTCCAACCTATTTTATGTTGGTCTGCAGGAAAATTTTGTGGTCTACTACGAGATGTTGGAAAAAAGACCGACTCTACCTCAACATTGACAATCACATGTAAAGTTTGTTGATAGTTCATTGGTTATGGTAGTCAGGTTTCAGGTTCTTGATTAGGTTCATGCTGTCTAATCCTTGGTAATATCAGTTAATTGTTCTTATCATTTATGAGTGTCATTCTAGGGTCTTATTTGATCTTAAACAATATGAAGCCTTTTTCACAACTTTTGTTATACAACTGAATAAGTTTGAGTTTACTCAAATTACACAAGCAAAATAGATTCCATAACCACCATCTGTCGTTGGTGCTACTGCAACCGCCAACGCCTTTACTACCTAGTTGCCTTCACCATGACAACCGCCGAGGCCACATCTGCTTTCGTCACCTCAACCACCACCGTAACACTACCTACATACCATTGCAGCTTCCACCCCATCACCTACGCCACACCACCAACACCGACATTGCATCACCATTTGCGCCTATGCAACCATCACCATTTGCTTAACTGATTTCAATCCGATGTCATTTGATCAGAGCTCGCATTGATACAAATGCATTTTGGTTAGAACCCGTTTTAACACGTTACGTGCTTACCAGACTTATTTGTCCATTTTCCACTTAAACTCTGAAAGCCTATTAGGATGGAATTTAAACAAGAAGACTGAAAATAGTTCAGTTAGAATGAATATTTTCTTCAAATCGCGTACATTTTCTTAAACTCGGTACTAACTGCATCTGGATCCGAAAGTACAGACATCGACAATGACCTAGACCTCGACCTCGTCCTACTTCCCCCACCCGGCATCGAGCTCCTCAATTTTCTCATATTCTTAGTTTCTATCCGATGCATGATCACCCAATAACACATTAAACCCAAAGTCGTCACCATTATCATTGTTCCTATAATAGTCACACAAATAGCTAGCCATTTCTCGTGTTCCCCGACCACAATGAACGCAAGTGCCAAAAACGCCACGGACACAAGCACACAAGCTAACCACATTAGCTTGTTTATTATGGCCATCATTTCCTTCTTTGCTTTGCTTTCGATAACCACCACAGACGTTTGCACCACGACCACAGCTAATGAGATAAATAGAGCCACCGAGTCGAAAACAAAAAAGACTATAAATAACGGTTGTGGGGCTATATTCGCCTCACCTAGGGAAAATCCGTCGGGTATATGACTCGGATCATCAGCATACTGGCCTGGAACCGTAAAGATTGCGGCAAAGGCAACAGTGGCGATTAACACTGCCACCACAGTGGTGGAGTTTATCGCATTGTTGAGCCCCTCGGCGTGCATTTTATTGAGGTGTTTCGCAATGCCTTGGACCCTTCTTCGAGTTTGGCGAGTGTGTTCTAGTTGGTGGTGGACCTCGTGCTTTATGTCGCTCACGGTTTGCTTTAGCTCTCGGGCCGGAGTGGTTGGAGGTTTTAGTACCCGCGCGCTTGGGACCCCGTGGTCTTGTAAGATGGATCCAATGTGGGGATGACCCATTTTATGGGCGGTGTCAAATGCGGTCTCTTTCGACCTATTCACGAGTCTTGTGTTGGTTTCGCTACGAGCTAGCAGCATCTTAACTATCTGCATAAACATAAAATTTAACTGAATGAGAAAAAAAAATTCACAACCTTTATGACAGTTTGTATTTGACGTCACAAATGTAACATTTCAAACGTCAAATACACTCTATGAGTGCATCTGATGTCTAAAGCTACGTTAAACATCAGATGCACTAACTTAAAACTTTTTTCTTTTACCTGAACCCGTCCTTTACGGGCTGCAATATGCAAAGCCGTATTCCCCTTAGCATCGACCATATTAATCAACGACGGATCCGCCTTAATCAACTCCTCAACCACCTCATGCTTTTGCCCTTTGGCCGCCATATGAAGCGCAGTCTGCCCTTTCTTATCATTCCTCTCCGCTATCCCAGGCGCCTTCTCCAAAAGCGCCTTCACCACATGAAGATGCCCATTCCTTGCAGCCGAATGCAAAGCCGTCTTCCCATTACTTCTCGCTATCGACGCCAAACTACTCTCTATATCCAACAAATAGTTCATCACATCAATATTCCCTTGCACCGCCGCGGTATGCAACGCCGTGGTATTCGACCCATCCACCGTCATCGCTAACTCCGGGTGCACCTCCATCAAAACTTTTAACACATCTGCATATCAAAACAACAACACTACTTAAAAAAAAACAACAAAAACAAGAGTCATATCATAATTCAATAATTCATAACATATTAACATGACATACTAACGGGGTTGTTTGGGATTGATTATTCAAAACAGATTATGCGTTTTGGAAAGCATGGGTGGAGTTGATTATAGATTATTGCGTTTTGGTAGCCTAAAAAACTGATTATCTGCGTTTTCAAAACGCAATCCAAACATTAAAAACTGATTATCTACGTTTTCAAAACGCAATAACATATTCAAAACGCAATCCCGAACACCCTCTAAATAAATAAAACAAAACAAAACATGAAAATTTATTTACCTAAATCTCCTTGCTTAGCAGCAATATGCAAAGCATCAAAACCGTTATTAGCTTTAATACTAGCAGATGCAATATCACACTGATCAATCAACAGTCTAACTAAATCAACATGACCACATTCTGCAGCCACATACAGCGGTGTCTCACCAGCATAATTTTGTTTAGACAACATTAATATCACTTCATCTTCTCCATAACAATCAGCTAAAATATCCATTACAACATTAATATCACCCACTCTAGCTGCTGTATGTAAAGGTGTATCGTCTCGTTTTCCAGTCACTTGTTTCTTCATCTTTTTCCTGTCCGGTGATGCTTTCATTCGAAATATTATTATTATTATTATTACTATTTTTTGTTTCAAACGTTGAAAATAATCTTTTTATCGTGTAGAATCAATACCCATGAAGGAACATATTGAATTATTTAATAGCAGAACAGACTGCATGATATATGGCCTGTTATTATTATTATTATAATAATATTATTATGAAAGAGAGAGAGAGAGGGATGAAATGTTATATAAAAAATGGAGTATTTGTAGGTTGAAATTTAAATGGTTACCTTGGAATGAAGAAAGGTGGTGCTTTTGTTCTCCTCCATTGAGAAGGAAAAAAGTGATATGATGAATTGAATATGGCTTTTTGAGATTAAAACAATCTGTAAAATGGTATTAAATCAGAAAAGAAGCCGAGCTATCACCGGTTGTACGTGTATCTTTTTGTGATCAATGAAGAGAGAGAGAGAGAGAGAGAGAGAGGCACATGTATGCAACAAAGGTTTTGAAGACTTGTATATTTTACAAACATAGAATCAGAATCACTTACAAAAAGCTCTTTTCTTTTTTATTCAAAAAGAGCACATTATATAGATGGAATTTTCTTTCGTATTATTAATCTTTTTGTGTATAAATTGGAACATGCATTAACCGACAAAAATTCTAACTAGTCACATTTTATTTTTTATAAAAATTAATGATTAATTTGTAAAGTTATAGTAAAGGGTTTTACTTATAAAAATGTTTATACAAATTTATGAAGTGATTGCTTTTCGACTTTAATATATGAAAGAGGTAAACAAGTGGTGTGGTGGGTCATACATGTATGTCTTCCATCCGGGTCCATACATAAAGATTAAACCTCCGTATAGACAGTGAATTAATAGTTTAATACAGTGAGCAATGTTGTCTTTATTGATTGATACATACACAAACATGTATCATGATATGAAATATGAATGTTTTGATTAACGGGCATGTATGTTATCTCACTAGCTCTACCATGTATGACATATGCATGTTGGCCAAAACATTGTGAACTGATATGTAGACAAACATGAGTGTATGATTGCATGTATACTAAATGTGATATATTTAAGTAGCTAAGCCCAAACATGACCACTATACATTATAATTAACTACATTAAGATTATAAAAAAGCAATAACTTTAACCTATACCTACGAGTTGCCCAAATTTCAGCGGAGAATAAAAGCTTAATGTCTAAAATAGTTTTTTTTTTTAACGGCCAAACGCAACTTTATTCCACCAAAAACCTTACATCCCGATTCGCTCCCGGCACATTTAGTCAGCGGCTACCTGGGCCGACTATACATACACCAAAATTATTACATTTATGTCCTAACCATTACGCCTACGAAGTCTGTTAGAAAACAAAATGAATTATCCGTTATCAAAGTCTTCGAACGCCCACCAAGCCTCTTTTGTTAACTCCGACATCTTCGCCCTTTTGATCATCCACCAGTATGTTTCCAATTTGATTTCTTCTATCACTGTTGTTGCTGCGCTCCTATTATTAAACAGTTGGTCATTTCTTTTCAGCCACAGTTTCCAACATACTAGAAGTATCACAGCATACGCCGTTTTCAACCTCTTAGTCGCCCCATTTTGATTCCAACAATAATTCAAGAGCTGATCCAAAGTCATTTCATCTTTTAAGGCTTCAACCTTTAGCCACTCACCTACATTCCACTATAGTGCTCTTGCCCACACACACTCCACAAGTAAATGCTCGACTGATTCGACTTCCAACCCACATCTTTTGCATAGCCCGTCACCCACCTGGACCCCTCTGTACGCAAGTGTAACAACAGTCGGGATCCAATTGTTCTTGGCCCTCCACACGAAGCTGTTAACCTTAGGAGTCGCAATTCCGCTCCATTTAAAAAGATTTACCTGAGCCGCACCCCAGGTCAGTTTAGACAGCTCCTCCCGGACCTCCTTCACCGAGAATTCCACTTCGACACCTTGTCTAGACCATTTCCAACTGTCATTAACCTGTGAAACCTTCTGAACCTGTAATTGCAGCCATAATTCATTCGCTTCAGCAGCCTCTGCCGGCGAGGAAGGAAGCCTACTCAAAGGTAGGTCCCACCACACCATGTTGTTCACGGTTCTATAACAGTCAATAACCTTAGGCTCTTTGATGTTACCAAGTGAAAAAACAGCCATGTACCTGTCTCTGAGGCGAAATCCTCCGCACCAGTAGTCCTTCCAGAATCTAACCGTGTCACCCTTCCCCACCTTACATACCAGTTTTGTTTCCTGGTTTAAACCCCGGTTCTGAAAGTCTACTTGAACACCAGCAATGTTTCGCCAGACGCTGCAACCAGACTTCCTAAACGGAATGAAACCTGATTTATTTCGACCACCACGTATAGCACTAATAACCTTGCACCACAGCTGATTGGGCGTCGATTTGTATCTCCACCACCACTTTGCGAGTAGGCCTAAATTAAGATCATCAATACTTCCAACTCCAAGTCCGTCATACTTTTTCGGTTTCAAAATATTATCCCAAGCGACCCACTTGATTTTCTTTCCCGAATTAGACCCTCCCCATAGAAACCTTCGACGCAGCCCTTCCAAAGTTTTAAGAACGCCAGCAGGAGCTCGAAAAAGTGAAAGGAAGTAATTCGAAACAGACCCCAAAACAACTTTAATCAAAACAGTTCTACCAGCGAAAGACAAGGACCTCGCCTTCCATGAAGAAAGCTTCGACTGGAATTTATCGATAACCGTTTTCCAACTATTAATTCTCTTCATATTATCACCCACCGGGAGACCAAGATACATGAACGGAAAAGATCCTTTCTTGCATCCGAGTCGAGTAGCTACAGCCTCAACTTGAGACGGGTCCACATTAATACCGAATACATTGCTTTTCAACAAGTTGAATTTGAGCCCCGATGCTTGAGAAAAAACACCGAAGTAACCTGGACAAACTAGCAACATTCGCCTCTGACAAAGCCCCGAAAAACAATGCGCCGTCGGCATAAAAGAGGTGCGTAATCGATGGGCCGTTATTTGGGAGCTTTACCCCGGTAAACACCCCAGCACTCACAGCCTTCTCCACCATAACTTGAAGCGCTTCCATGACAATTGTACACAAAAAGGGCGACAACGGGTCACCTTGCCTTAGACCCCTTTTTAACTGAAATTCAACCGTGGGTGCCCCATTAATTAAAATCGCCGCTCTACTCGTCACCAACATACCCAAAAGCCAGTTTTTCCATTTTGATGGAAATCCCATGTGGTGCATTATGTTAACCAAAAACTTCCAAGACACACAGTCGTACGCTTTCTCGAAAACAGCTTTAAAAAGAAGGACCTGTTTTTTGGTCTTTTTAGCCCAAGAAACAACTTCATTCGCTATCAATGGCCCATCAAAAATGTTCCGACCTTGAATAAAAGCCAATTGTTCACAAGATATAATGCTCCCAAGAACCTTTTTCAAACGGGTCGCTAAAACTTTTGAAATGATCTTACCAATGATGCCAATCAATGAGATAGGCCTAAAGTCAGAAAACATAAGGGGGTCACCCACTTTAGGAATCAGTGCCACCGTAGAGGAGTTACAAACCGTATGAATCGAGCCATGAATGAAGAATTCATCCATAACATCTCCAACATAATCCTCCAAGTTAGCCCAGTAGTGTTTAATAAAAGAAAAGGAAAACCCGTCGGGTCTCGGCGATTTGTCACCCCCACACTCCCATACCGCCTCTTTTATTTCCTCTTTTGAAAATGGCATGACTAAATTATTCGCGTCCTCCAAGGAAAGCTTTTTGAATCCGTCAGCAGCCATCCTCGGCCTTGAGTTCATCGGCTCGTCAAACTTGTCTCTGAATATCTCTACCGCCCTATCTTTAATGACACTAGGCTCTTCCACCCATACACCATCAATAAACAGCCCGTTGATCTTGTTTCTCACTTTCCTACTGTTTATTACTCCATGACAAAAAGCGGAATTTTCATCCCCATTCGATATCCACTCCACCTTAGATTTCTGAATTAAATCTTTAGATTTATCCCATTCCCACTTTCTAATGATCAGTTTCGCTTCTTTCCACCTCGATCTTTCGTTGTCGTCTAAAGGTCTTAACTCGGCAATGGAATCAAGATCTTGAAGGACCAACCGGGCAGCATTAACATTACCGTCCTCCTGAGTAGAAATATTTTGCCTCCATCTTTTAATACTCTCCTTGACAGCTTTGCGTTTTTGAGCTAACACAATATCCTTGCGGGTAGCTAGGACATCATTGAAAAACCTTCCGAAACCGCCACATCTAACCCCTCTTTACCAATCCATGAGTTATAAAAACGAAACTGACAAGGCCCAAAGTTTGAACCCAACAGGGCTAACACAATAGGCGAGTGATTCGAGACATCCCTTCCTAACGCCATTGCCTTCGCATCCTGCCATTGAGCCATAAATCTGTCGCATACGAGGAATCTGTCAAGTTTACTGAGTTTCGTGCCATCACATGACATGTACGTGAATTTTCTTCCACCCAAACTATACTCCAATAGACCTGCCTCAATAATAAAGTTATTAAAAGACAACGCGTTTGGAAGCACGAACCTCGAGTTTAACCTCTCTTCTTCACATCTAACATCATTGAAATAGCCTAGTAAGATCCAGAACCCGTTATGTTCTTCCTTTAAGACTAACAGATCTGACCAGAGGCTTCTTCTAAGCACCGAGTCATTCGGTGCGTATACGTTAACCACAAACACAAGATCCGCGAGGCCACCGACATTACCTCCTGTAAGAATAAAATTCTGCCCTTTTCCAGATATTTGGACTTTGAAACTCAAAGAGTTCCAGATGGAAATTAATCCACCAGACCTACCTGTTGCCTCTACTACCACCTTATCATGAGACGAGTTATCCCAGAATCGACCAATTTGAAATTCAGTCATGGTCGCCATCTGTGTTTCTTGAATAGCAATGAAAGAAATGTTGAACTTACTCTTTATTCTTCTGACCTTTGCCGACTTCTCAGCACCTCCCGCCCCTTTAATGTTAAATGACAAAAAATTCATTTTGTCACAACAGGCCCCAAATCCGCTTCAATTGACTTTCCCACGACATCTTCAAATCCCTCGAGACAAAGACCAACTATATCACCCATTGCAATTGTACCCCCAACCTCTGCCGCCTTTTCTTCGGCCGAAATCAAAGGACAACTGCCCCTGTTTTCTTCCTCCTGATGTGCATTCTCCGAGTTATTGTCATCAACCCATTCCGACTCATACCCATCATCTATGCTGCCACCACGGTTGACCAACTGATCAGGCACCACATGACCGGTTACCAGCTCCTTGACAAATAAGACAGCCCCTTACCTTTTTTCTTCTTCCTATTTTTCCCAGCAGAACCCGAGCTAGGGCCATATAGTTAAATGTGTGATTTATGAATCGGCAAAACTTATCGAATTTCTACAAAAAAAAATAGGCTTAATTAAATTATTATTTTACTTTGGCCTTAAAGTAGTAGAAACTAGAAACGCATTGGAGTCTGGATATAAAGAGTCTGGACATAAATAGTTAGTGTTGATGCATCATAACTTATTTACAAGATGTACTATGTGGTGTACCTATCATTCACAATCCTCTATCACCTTAGCATCATACTATCATCCATTCACCCTCCACCATATTTCAACCATGGAGTTACATTTACACACCATTTATGATTCACTTTCTTTTATTTTAGTTTTTTATGAAAACAATATTTGGCGGAGGTGAGCAGCAGCTTTATCCAGGGTGATAAAGCTTCTACTCACTCACCTGATGCTGTTGTGGCTAGAGGTGAGCAGCAGCTTTATCCAGTTTTTTTGTATTTTTTTTGACACTTTCTAAATTTGTCAAAATTATATTAAACCAAAAATAAAGTTAACTAAAAATTAGATTAATGTTTACAATAAACTATAAAAAAATAAAAACTAATCTAACACAACATCATCGGGACGTCTAGCCCACAAATGCTCGACTAATTCATGGCGGAGGTTTCCGTGTATCTCACGGTTCTTGAGATTCCTTATGTTGTCGAGTCTTTGGTTATTATCGATTGTTGATTCGGCACGTGGGATATCACCTTGGTAATTTTGACATATCGCCAAGCCTCGGTCCTCCAATATCATGTTATGTAGAATAATACAAGTATACACGACGTCCATGATCCTCTATCGTGTCCAAAACCTTATTGGGTTGGCAATCAAAGCAAATCTTTTTTTAAGAACGCCAAACGCTCTTTCATTATCTTTCATTGCCGACTCTTGTTTCTTTGTAAAGTACTTGCGTTTGTCTTCAAGTTGTGACGAGAAAGCTTGAATAAGTGTCACCCATTCGTTGTAAATACCATCAACCAAGTAGTAGCCGTACTTAAAGTTTACGTTATTAGCATAAAATGATTGGGGCGGCTCAACCCCGTCGATAATGTTATCGAATATAGGTGATTGGTCGATAACATTTAGGTCGTTATTTGACCCGGCAACTCCAAAAAAAGCATGCCAAAACCAAAGATCATGGAAGGCCATCGCTTCAAGTATGACACTCGGTCCAGAATGATCACCCCAATGAAATTGAGCTCGCCAGGCCGTAGGACACATAGCCCAACTAACATGCGTACAATCAAGACTACCAAGCATGCCGGGAAAGCCATGTTTCTCACCATGAACCTCGTATATGCGTTGGATATCATACATTGTTGGTTTACGCAAATACCGTTAGATATGATCCCTACGCAAATATATATATATATATATATATATATATATATATGTACATATTTTAAAACGACGTATGATAATAAAAGTGTAAAAAAATGTGACTAAACTAGTAAATAGAGATATACCTTGACAAAAATAATGAAGAGAGTCGCGCACAACTTTTTCGGACATGGCAATATACTCGTCCATTGCGTCCGATGCAATCCCGTAGGCTAGTTGTCGAATAGCGGCCGTACATTTTTGTACGGAGGTGAACCCGAGTCGTCCCCTTGCGTCTACTCTTTGTTGAAAAAAAGGATAACGCTCCGACAAATCATTTGATATGCGCATGAATAATTGTCTACTCATTCGAAAGCGTCGCCTAAAATGATCTTCAGTATACACAGGATCCAGGCTGAAGTAGTGTCGGTACAAAGTATCGTTTGCTCCCTCTCTATCACGGTCAAGCGCCGGCTGTCGGGTTAGCACCAGTGTCCGTCTTCTTCGAGACCGTGCTATGAGGTAGTCAATTGTTATCCTACCCACTTCCATAAACAACTCGTCTTCTTCGGACGAGTCGGACGAAGACAAATCATTCCATTGCAAAGCCATTTTGTAGTGAGTTAAAGAAATTTTTTTGATAGTTTGTGTGGTGTGAGAGTTGAAAATATGTAGGTTGCCAAAAATAGGGAGCCGGCTGCCAACGGTCGGCAGCCAATGGCTCTATTTGACCAGCCAACGGTCATATTTGACCCGCTACCACACGCGAGTGTGGTAGCTTCAGCTAGCTCGCGGGCATGTTAGCTTGAGGATGTTATGGTCCAAGCTATCCATGTGTACCAATTTGTGGCTCGCGGCTGCTTGCTCGCGGGCCACAACAGATAGTCTAATTGTGCACATCAGCCCCAAAAGGGGTGAAGGGTGAGCGCAACAGATGGTCTAAGTTTTTATGTTCTAAGTACAGATATTATATAGGAGATTGTAATAGTACCAGGATACTAAGAAGATTAACATGAACCATTGTAACACTCTAGGTAAATTCTACATCGGCCGTGATCAGGAGACATCCTTGATTCATAAGTAATTCAATGGCTCTTAAATTACCATGCGTTTTGGGCTTAGTTAGGCTGAGGAGCATATGAAAACTCCACAGTTAAGCGTGCTCAGGTGAGAATATTACTAGGATGAGTGACCTCCTAAGAATTCTCCACTAGAGCAGCAAAAAACAAATCCGTGAGCTTCTCGATGGGCAACCTATCGGGGGCAAAACGGACAATATTGTGGTGCGAGGGGCCAGATGTTACAAAAAAATTGGACAATTTCTCGACTTGTGCGTGTCATAATTGCGCAGGGGTATGCTAATCGTCTCTATATCGTTCCAATTTTAATAGATGTCTTGCAATTTTGTTCCATGTGGTTTGCTTGAGTCCTTTAGTCAACCCTTAAGAGTATTCACATTTGGGGAACCAAATGTATGTGAGTGTGTCCACCAAATTATATGGGGTGGGTGTAAGTGGTTGTAAGTGGAGGAGAGAGAAAATATTTGGTGAAAACACTGTTCACCCATATATTTGAAAAGTTACTGTTCACCCCAAAAAATATTTCAATATTTTTGGAAGTGGTTGTGAGTGAGGAGAGAGAAAATATAATGATAAAAGTATGAAAAAGTATTATTATTTTAAAAAGTAGAGAGAAAATTTTAGGGTGGAATAGTGATTTTTAGTGTAATTTGATGAATGAAATTTGGTGGAGGAGATCTGAATGCTCTAACACCTTGTGTCCCTAATGTTTCAGGTCTTCACACTTTATGTCCCTAAAGCTAACGGATGTTACCTATTCCATCAATCACCCCTACATGCCCATCAAGTGATGGGTAAGTTTGGCTTTTCACTTGTAATTAAAGATAAAAATGACAAAAGTATGTAAGTTAATATATGGACCCTTTTGCAACCACATTCAAACCCCACCACTCATTATCCCTTTCTCGTATATCATGTGCGAACGGATAGGGTCTTAAATCCCCCTGCAGACTAGATTAGCTTTATCCCACAAAGAAGTTTAACCCCCAATCACCCACAGAGCGTTTCATGCGCATGAGTATTCAGATATGCAACCTCTCAGTAGCGTAGAAGAACATTGTCACCAATAAGAAGATGACATTGTATACAAGTACAATTATGTATGGAAGATACTGACTCAGAAAATATCCAGTCAGAAGCTGGACGCATGCCCAACCAATAAGAAGACGACACCTGTAAGGGTCAGACCAACCCTATGAAGCCATGCCACTGTATGTGTGTGTGTATATATATACAGTGGAAGGATCATTTCATAACATTTTTTATCGCGAGAACAAAAAGAACGACTCTAAATCATTAAATTTTCTAATTTACGGTTCATACTTTTTGCGCAGATCCTTCCCATATATATGTATATATGTGTGTGTGTGTGTGTATATATATAGGATTCGGTTATAATGAGAACTAGGTTGAGTTTGTGAGAACCGTGATAACTCCAACGTAAAATGTGAATTTCAATTTTTTTTATACACTGATGTAAAAACGACTAACCCCACCATAAAAAAATTGGAAAAAAAATTATTTACGACGTTTTTACACTGGCGTAACAAAACGACTACACATATGTAACTAAATTAATATTTTATTCAATATTTTATTATGGTTTAAATACAATCACAAATTCGTTACATAATAAAATAAGGCCCTGTTTGGTTCACCTCTGAATGATTCATTCAGAGGCAACCTCTGATTCGGTCAGAGGTCGAGCTTGTTTGGTTGCAAAAATCCAACCTCTGAATGGGTGTGGTTCAGTCTGAACCATTCAGTTTCAAATCAATGCTGAATGAAAAATGGACTGCAATGCCCTCAAGTTCTGTTCTCTTCTTTCCAAATCCAAATCATTTTCTTCTTCCATCACCTCACCTCACCTCTCCTTCTCTGCACCAGCCAGCCGCCGCCCCTCCTCTCCTTCTCTCCTCCCTCTCCTTCGCACCCCCGCCCCGCCGCCCTACCTCTCCCCGTAAGAATCACCATCGATCCGTCTCCAGCCGCTGCCCCCACCGTTCCTCCTCTCATTTCTATCTACTTTTTCTGGTTAAGTGTGTGTTTGTGTGAGTTTAAGAAAAAAGAAAGGAAAGGAAAAGGGGAGAGTTGCAGGTGTGTAGGTGTGTTTGTATGGTGTCTTGTGTGTGTGGGTTAAAGAGAGAATAAAATGATTGATGTTAATTTGGTGTGGCATGTGATGTCTGACTATACGTTTACATGTGGTTTTTTTTTTTTTTTTTTTTTTTTTGTAAAAAGTAAATTTTTTATTAAAATAAAGTGAGGGTAAAATAGTAATTTTATAAAGTTATTCAGAGGTTCAACCAAACACCACTTACTGGTTCAGCACCTACTGGTTCAGAGCCTCTTACCCATTCAGACCTCTTACTGGTTCAGCAGTTACTGATTCAGCACTTACCAAACAGCCCCTAAGTGTGATTATAAAGTGAGTTTTTTAGTTTTCTCAACTCAACCTAGTTCCCATTTTAACGTAACCCTAACTAACTTACGCATGCTAGGTTGTATGCATAGATGAACAATCAATCTAGTTTGTTCATATATTTTTAAATAAATTGATTCTCAGAAGTGTTTGGCAGACTACATAAACACACACACATATATAATATTCGTTTTGAAACATATATATTCGTTTTGAAACATTGTATCATAACAAATTCGTTTTGATTGATCCACAAACAGACAACATTTCACATTAAAGTTATTACTAAAATATGGTATAATTTTCGTGGACATTAAATATTTTAATATCAACTGCAATATTCTAAAAATATGCTGAGAAGTTCATACTGATTTTTCAGTATTCTAAGCACTTTTTAGATGCAATTAATACATAGAAAAATAGGTGCAAGGATATATGTATGTACAACGTATCAAACTTAGTTAACCGTCATGGCTGTATCTGAGTAGGGGTGTGCAACGGTTAAGAGCCGGACTGAAATGAACTGACCCGAACTGGAACCGTTAAATGCTAAATATAAGAACCGAAACCGGACCGTATAATATTCTATCTGGTTCTGTTTAGAACTGGGTTAAACGGTTCTTGCCGGAATCGGTTGTTGATTAAATCATAAATTAACAATTAAAAAAAATACAACTTTAGTAAACTTAAGTTGTAGTTTCGTTACTTTCATAGTTATATGAATGCCCTATCATTTTTTAGAAGTGCACGGAGCCAACATATAATTTTGACATTATGAATACTAGGTTACACGCATTAATAATGTTATATGTTACATACATCATTGCACGATACACATTATGTGTCAGCCCGTAGACCTCATAAATGATTTTGTAAGTATCGTTCTCGCTTTAAGCTACTTACTTTCCTTTATCGTATTCTATATGTTTTATAGATTATATAATTCGAATGGAACTCACAAATCAAAGTTTGTTAAATGGTATTTAGTTAACATGACATGAAAAATATTATTTTTTTATAAAGACTAAGACGTGAAACTAAGAATGTTGATGGTTAGTTTCTAGACTATTTAGAAAATCCCACTAAATTAATAAAGTTTTTAAATATAATATCTAAAGTTTAAATCTAACCCGGTTCTAGCAGTTCTTTAAATGGACCCGCGGTTCCGAACCAAACTGAACCAAAAACCGTTTTCACTAAAATTTAAGAACCGGACCCTAAACACGAAAACATGATTCGGGTCTAGCGGTTTGGTTTCGGTTCCCCGGTTCTTGCGGTTCTAAACCGTGAATTGCTCAGCCCTATCTCTAAGAGTCCTTACAATTCGTAGGCTCTAGGCAATCCTTAATATATATATATATATATTATAATATAAAAAAGGTAAAAACAACTTTAGGTCCATGAGTTGGGTTTATTTGTTTATATGATAAATTAATGGGATTAAAATCACTAAATTTTAACCTTTAAAATTAATTATATGTATGTTTTAAGAAAACAACATGTATAGGGTATGTTAACATACAAAGTACACTTAACGTAAAAAGTGTAAAAAGTATTTACGCATGAAGGAAATCAAAATTATGCAACCTATTAAAAATCTTTTTTAAACTTAATTTTTATGTTAAAAACCCTTTGCATTTAAACCTTTTAATACACACACATATAGAGAGAGACAGAGGTTAATGTACAAAGGGGACTTAATGTGCGAAACATATGAAGGATCAGAAAGCCATAATTACGCATGAGTTACAGTAAATCACACAACTTATTTATTTAATTACGCAAGAGTAAATTTCGTTATGCATGAAGAAACCATAATTACGCGCGAGTGAAAATTATTATGTATGAATATTATTATGTATGAATAAGCTATAATTACGCATGAAGTCAAAGTACTTTTTTTTTTGGAAAAATGAAGTCAAAGTACTTAAGCAATATAATGAATTATACGCACAATAATTACACAACAAAAAAATAAGCAACTTATATTAATAATTACGCAACCTATGCTGGTCTTTATACCCTTCACATGTGAATAGTCCGTTATATTTTAGCATTACACTATATACTTATTATACATAATGTTACAAAGTTTGGGCCTCGAAAAGTTGTCCACCTTGCCATTCCCATGAGCTAGCCTGCCTCTTTATATATCAACCATCTACGTTGACAATCTTCATACCGTAACAAAAATACACGCAAATTGATTCATTTATGATTTAAATATGTTAACTGACCGCCAAGGTTCCAATATGCATAGACAAGGTGTGATGGGAGCTTAGAGAGTCACAATCTATTTCATACAGGTTGCAGCCCTAATTGGATATTTTGACTTTCAGTCGCAAATATTAGTATCTATCGGTAAAAGAACTGGTCACTTGTCATCGGTTGTTAATCCATTGATGATACTTTTACCAACAGTCGGATTACCGAAACATCGAGAAATGAAATATAACATATCTATGTATTCGGCTTATTAACAAATTATCGAACATAACTTTTTTTAAGAGAATCAAACTAAATGGGTTAAAGACGTATATTATTTAAAATATATGAGATCTGAAACTGAAAATAAAAAATATTTTTTTTAAATCACTATTCATAACCTATCTTTTTTTTACTATTGATTTTAGCTTGTTGAAATTTAGTTTATCAAACAATTTAGTATAGGTTACCATATTTCAATATTTCATCTTTTGCTAAACTTTTAACTTCCGGTTTTCAGCTAGAATTCTTATTTCTGTAATATAAATCTATAATTCTTGTTTTAGCTTGTAGGAAAATAGTATAATATCATTTAGAGAAATAAATTACAAAAAAATATAAAGTATATTAAAAAATATTACGGAAATCGAATGATCATAAAAACAAAAACAATGACAGTGGTACCAAATAGATCTCACAAATAGCTTGTTGTTAGCAGGGTCTAGAAAGAATGAGATGTAGACAAACCTTACATGAATACCTAAAAATAGAGAGCCTACTTCTAAATAGACACTTAACTAAAAATAGAAGAACCAAAGGAAGAAATTAGTGGAGGGTTGTGTTTGGCCCACCATAAGCCCACATAAGTTACAAGTTTATTAATTACTACCTCCGTCTCATTTTAGATGTCATGGGCCCGCAGACACACAGATTAAGAAATCTTTGATTGTATATTCTCTGAGTTGTAAAATGATAATAATATCCTCAAGTTATTATTTCAAATCTTTGATTGTCTTTTGTCTTTTATGAGCAAAACTGGAAATTGCTTAAAAATGGACATTTAATTTGGGACAACAAAAAGTAGAAAAATTGACATTTAAAATTGGACGGAGGGAGTAGTGTTTCTCGAAGTTGTAAGAAGAGTAAATAGCCAAAATCGTCCCTGAGGTTTGGTCAGTTTTGCTTGTTACATCCATTTTTTTTTTGCAACTGAACACCTGAGGTTTATCATTTGTTGCCATTTTCATCCAATTTGTTAACTCTGTTTGTTTACTCAATTAAGATGATGGGCATTTTTGTCTGATTACTAATTTATATTTTATAACTATTTTCAGTCTTTTATAATTCTTCTTCTACTCTCTCTCTCTCTATTTATCTTCCCCCACCACAACCATCGCTAATTACCACCCACTAGTTACCACCCACCTCGACACCCAGTGCAAACACCACCTCAGACTATTCTCATCCTTAGACCACTACCGTCACCGTCCCTTCCTCTGCCACCTTCTCTACCATGAATGTAAGTTACTTTCTCTATCTACAACTTTGATTTGTTTTAGTTTTCTCTCTCCAATCTCTACACATAGACAAGTGTTCCCAGGGCCGGCCCTAAGTATGGGCCGAGAGGTCACCGGCTCAGGACTCGACTCTCAAATGGACCCGAACGTTTTTTAAATATATATATATATATATATTAAATTCTATGTTTAGGATATATATTTGTGTTTTATACATTAAAGTCTTTTTAGTGGAGTTGGAAAAACCATACGAATTTAATGTAGAGGTCTTAAGTTCAATCTTTGGCTCTAGCACCATATTCAAATTTTCCTAATTTCATTCCTCTTTACAAAATTTTAGGCTCAAACTTTTTTCGTCCGAGGCCCAATTTTTTTAGTTTTCTCGGAGACGGCCCTGAGTATTCCCTTTCTTCTATCTTCTATTTTTCATTTTAACTTAGAACAATTGAATTCAACAGCATGTGATAACATTAAAAAAACAGAATAAAATACACCACCACCAGTACTCTCTCACTAATTCCTTATTTAGAAGGGAAAAAATTAATTTTCTAAACAGTAATCATAACTTCAAGACTTCACCAGTTCGACTCAAAAAAGCTTAAGTACCCTATTTAGAACCTAGAAGCAAAGAAAACTAGTGGTGAATTTTGACCCGAAACTTCAAGGGGTTGGAAGTCACTAGTTTCAAGGGGTCGAAAACCAGTTCGGGGGTCGAAACCTTATATACCAAAAAATTTCTATACAAATACTATATAATCGAAACTTCTGAGCGAAAATTCGCGGGAGGGGGGGGGGGGGTTCGGCCGCCCCTCCCCGCCCCTTAAAAGAAGCGCCCTTGAAGAAAACAAAAACCAAGGCATTTAACACAAATCCCATTTTCATCCGGCCCAGATCTAAACCAAGGACATTTCGGCTCGTCCCCTTGTCATCGCTTTTGAGGTGGATGTGGATGACAACGTTGGTGATAGTGATAATCGACGGTTTTTATGACGGGGGTTGGAGAGAGAGGGAGGGAGGAAGGGAGAGGGAGAGAGAGATAGAGGGAGGGGGGGGGGGGGGGAGAAGAGGAGATTAGAGAGGGGGACAGGGTGTGTGTATATGGGATTTTGGAAAGAATAAAAAAGTTAAATTTTTTAAATATAACTAAAAAGTTAGTAGAATTAAAAAATGAAATAACGAAGATGTAAAATGTCTAAATATCCCTTATTTAATCTTACTTTTTAACTAGGTTAGTAGAGTGGATGGAAGTGATAACAAATGGCAAACCTCAAGTGTTCAGTTGTAAAAAAAACTTTTTTTAGATGTAACAAGCAAAATTGACCGAACCTCAGGAACGATTTTGGCTATTTACTCTTGTAGGAATGTAAATCAACTTTTTTTTTTCTTCTTTTTGGGCGCCTTTATTAGTTAGAAACATATAGAGACTACTACAGAAAATCATAAAAAAACATACCTTTTGATATTTATTTTTCAGTCCTTTTTTTTCTTATTTTCTTTTGTTTAACTTTGTTTAATTGATTATTAGTGGTTTAATATTATTTATTGGAATTCAGCTTTGTTTATTTAGTTACTTAACTTAACTAACTAAGTGAAAAGGATTAACTAATCTATTAAATAAACTTATTTGGTTATCTTAGTTATCCTGTGATCAGGATTTATAAAAAAAATGTTAACAAAAGCGTGTGTGTATATGGGATTTTGGAAAGAATAAAAAAGTTAAAATTTTTAAATATAACTAAAAAGTTAGTAGAATTAAAAAATGAAATAACGAAGATGTAAAATGTCTAAATATCCCTTATTTAATCTTACTTTTTAACTAGGTTAGTAGAGTGGATGGAAGTGATAACAAATGGCAAACCTCAAGTGTTCAGTTGTAAAAAAAACTTTTTTTTAGATGTAACAAGCAAAATTGACCGAACCTCAGGAACGATTTTGGCTATTTACTCTTGTAGGAATGTAAATCAACTTTTTTTTTCTTCTTTTTGGGCGCCTTTATTAGTTAGAAACATATAGAGCCTACTACAGAAAATCATAAAAAAACATACCTTTTGATATTTATTTTTCAGTCCTTTTTTTTCTTATTTTCTTTTGTTTAACTTTGTTTAATTGATTATTAGTGGTTTAATATTATTTATTGGAATTCAGCTTTGTTTATTTAGTTACTTAACTAACTAAGTGAAAAGGATTAACTAATCTATTAAATAAACTTATTTGGTTATCTTAGTTATCCTGTGATCAGGATTTATAAAAAAAATGTTAACAAAAGCGTGATTTTTGACCCAAGCCAAATCAATTCGGTCCATTTTTTGCCCCCATCCAAAAGTTTTTTTTGTATCCGCCACTGCTCACATACGAATCTAACGCCACAACATATATAGCAAAGGCATTGTGAAGATGGCTAACTCTTCTGAAAATCACTTTGGCGTCTTGTGTTTTTCTACGAATGACTAACTTATACAAGGGCAAAGCTTATTAAGGGTAGGGGTGCTCTCGCCCCACCGATTTTTGGCTTAGTAGTGTAAATTTCCCCGGTTTTGTTCGAAATTGTTGTACATTTTAAGTCAGGCCTACACCGATTTGAAAAAAAAAATGGGTCTCAAGACTTTCGCCCCCACCATCTAAAAGTTTAAGCTCTGTCATTGCTTACATATCAACTAATCTTACTTTTAAATGTACACCTTTTATCAACCTTGGGACTACAGTATTGAAAAGACACCTTTCCATTTAATCTTGTCACTGCTAGCCTGCAAACCCTTTGGGGTGTGGTGTGTATCACACTCTTATGTATTATATCTTTTAAAAAGGTGATTATGTGTTTGAATAAAAAATGTATGTTGTATGCAAACAAGAGAGGTCCGTTATTTTCTTCTTAGCTCGTGTATCGTATAATAGAACTAGAATATAAAAGAGTTTGACATCTACCTCTCTTTAAAAGTATCCATGAAAATGAACCACAAGAATTACTATATAGCATGTAAAAAGATTGAGTTCACATGATTTGATGTTGTTAAATTAAACATTTTATCAAATGTCATTTTTTAATAAAATCAACCCCTTTCAAATTCCAATTCAAATCCCTGATTGTGAAGTTAAGTGGGGCTATCCACTTGGTCGGCATACGTAGGTATGTTTCTTAGATGAGAGGTCTTAGGTTCAAATTAACCTGATGAAAATAAGTAATATAGAATAATTTGATACTAAGCAGGAACAATGTTTTAAAAACTGATTTTATACTGTACTGAATTTGGGTTAGAATCAGTTTAACCAGTTGTTCCAAGCGGATCAACCGGGTGCCTAGTCAACCCTATAATTCCATAAAAATACAACTTCAACTCAAAAATAATCAAAAGCTACATAATTCCATAATCAAAAGTCAATCTTCCAATAATGTTTTTTCACATAAAAATCTACAATAGATTTATGGGATTGACGTGTTGAATGGATAAAGTTCAATATCACTTAAAAGACAATTTACTAGCATCGCCATCATTATCAAAAAAACATAACTATTTTTGTTTCCTATAATATAATATAAGAAGTTTTGGTTACAAATAATCATAATATACTAAAATTATGAAAGATTAAGTAAAATATATAACACGTAACCTTGCGGTTCATGCTCTTCCCCATAATGGAGAGTTTAAAACTCATAATTGAACATGGGTATTGAGGGTTCATTGGCACACACCTGTGACGGTTCAAAAACTAAACTGATACCTTAGTTAGACTGGAATCTACCGTACCGATTTAACCGGTAATGCCATCCGCTTTGAATAAGTTTTTAAAAAGATTGAGTAGGAGTTAAAACAAACAAAAATAAAAAGAATACATGATTGTGAAGCTCTACAAGGATACACGGCCCCATATATTATTAACTGTATACATCATATGAATATATGATCCAAACACTTTCAACAAAAAAAATGAAGATTTTTTATCGTCGTTGAAGAGCAGTTTCAGTTATACATTTCTTAAACTTTTGGATAAAAAAATATTTGCTTTCAGAGTAATAATGGATTTTGTCTCAAAACTGCGGCATGTGATTAAATAAATAAATAATATAATCACCGAAAACCAAATGCCAAAATTCTACCATGCTACAACCGTATTTAGGTAATGTGACCGTTGGGCAACCAGACATTCTAATTCCCCACCCAAATGGAATTGATTTTTATTTTTAGGAGATTCTTAAATTCTCCCTTAAAAAAATACATAACAAAATGTCTCTATCTTTTAATTTAAAAGAAAAAAAATATATATCCATCCTTTTAATTTTAAAAAGAATCGGCACATCTTCCCTGTTTACACTAAACTTTCTGTTTTTTCTCGTAAAGTCACTCAAACATTTTTTGCATATAAAAACACTATACTTTCATATAAAAATTTTGTTTGAAAAAAAAAAAAACACTATACTTTCATTGTTTTTTTTTTTTTTTTACAAAAGTCACTCAAAAATTCTTTGTACGTAAAAAAACACTATACTTTCTGTTTTTCTCATAAAAGTCACATAACAAATTCTTTTCCCATCAAAACCTATCAAAATGTCAATTTCGAACAAAATTCTAATTTTTTTTTGTTTTAAATAACCCAAAACTGGAACTCCTAATTGTTTTTGCTTACGTGTTCATTTGTTGCACATGTGGCCTATATATTTTTTGTCTTTAAAAAATAAAAAATGATGAAATTGATCAAGAAAGTTGAGTAAGAATTTTCAAAACTGATTTATGTGTAAAAAGTTATTTAGTGAATTTACTGAGAAAAAAAAAACCAGAAAGTTTAGTATTTTTTTATAATATTTCCCCTATTTTTATATGTAGTACTTTGTACATTGTTCTCTTTTAATTTTAGATACATTTATGAAAATTCGTTGTTTTTTAGTGTGTTTAATTTTAGATATATTTATAAAAAAATTGTCTTGGAGAGAAAATTTAATAAAACTATAAATAGGGATCTAAGTTATTATTTTTATTTGTCATTTTCTTTGTAAGTTCGTACGTTTTATTTTTGAAAATACACTTTCATTCAAAAAACGGGGACCGACATCAATATTTCCACAGTATATTATTACATTTCGATCTATTCTTTACCCATAAAAACGATATACACTTCACACTAGCCACAATGTCCCCAATACAAGCCGTCTTCCCATTGAACACTGAATCATTCCTAGCTTTCCAAAGATTCCACATCGTCACCATGATCACCCCATGCACTATCTTCCTTCTCATCTTGCCTCCCGTAACCTTTTTGTAAACTCCCAACAAGTCTTTAATATCAAACACAAAAATGGACTCCAAACCACACCATCTCCCAATACGTTAGCTTGTTTTTTGAATAAGAAAAAGTCGCGGGTTGTGGTGTTACATGACATTGTCAACCTGTCAAAATGAGATGGCACGATTGGTCATGATATCACTTTGAGTTTAAAAGAGTGAAGTGCATGGCTAACTTAGTGCTTCAATTTATCATGCTCGTGAGCAACCTTTAATTGTTCCAAGAGTCTTAAGTCACCCAAATGCATCCAAGTTGGTTTGCCCATACACTATCAACCTATCATACGATGATAGCACGACTGGTGTTTTTATTTGTGCGTATATATTCCTGTATCTTTGGTAGTTTTGTACTCTTTATTCTCGTATCATTGATATTTCCCATGTTATTTTCTACGTTGGATATCGATAAGTGGCCTCTTGAGTCTTGAACAATTATCCCACATCAAGACTAAGATCTCTACGAGCTTTTCTAATAAATATCGATTGGAATATAAATTCTTCAACTGATTCACATATTCATAGCCAATATAAGTTTTTTAGCCAATAAGTGAAGGTGCATTTTCAAATGCACTAAAATGTCTAAACTGTTTATGCACAAAAGAAAACTTGACGCACAAAAAAGCCTATCACATCGAATCAAAATATGTATATGTGAGGTAAAGCGGATACTCGGTCATTGTGTCGTGTAGCGCCTAGCTATAAACTTAATTAATTACTAACAATAGCTACAAGACCGAGTGTAGTGGTAAGGGGTTTTCCACGCCCTCTTTCCACTTGGAGGAAGGGGATTGGTTCAAAACTTTCACGCCCAATATCAAGCGTTAAAATTCCACACTCAAGAACAAAAATGGCCCAAAACGTCCCGGGGGGGGGGGGGGGGGGGTTGGGGCGTTTTGAGGGCATTCCACACTCATTTCACCTCTCCACTACACTTGGTCTATATCGCATCCCAAATAATAATAATTCAATGTTACTTTATTCCATCTATAACTAGTTTTTATTTTAAATCCTTAACATTAATTTATTTTATAGTTTTTGTGTTTATGTACCTTATCGTAATATCGTGCAACTATTGATTGTCAAGGTTACTCGAAAGAGTGCCACAACTGGCAAACTTCAATCAATTTTATAACAAGAGTTAAATGTCAAAATGGCCCCTGTGGTTTGACCCAAATTGCCACTTTGGTCACTTTTTTGAGTTTTTTGCCAAAACCACCCCTCAAGTATCGAAAAGTGCCAAAATGACCCATATTTAACTGAGTTTCTAACGAGGATGAAAAACTCAGTTAAGTCTAAGGGGCATTTTCGTCCTTTCAACTCACTCCTTCTTCCTCATCATCTTCTTCAACCTACCTGCACCCACCCCTCCTTCAACCTACCTGCACCCACCCCTCCTTCCACAACCTCCTATCCATCCTCTATTACCCACACCACAGATAATCACGTATCATTCAAGTCCGATTTAGTATGCAATTAATTTTTATAAAATGTAACCTATCTTCTTCATACCAAAACTTAATCCAGTAGCACATTACTGGAATTACATTAAAAAATCCCTCACCTATCCAGCAAGATACTGGAACACTCTATTAATATTATTATTATTATTATTATTATTATTATTATAACTTGTTATACAAACCATCTATCTCTACATTTTTTATGTAAAAAAAAACATATCAAAATTTACTCAGGAATCGTCACCAACACAGGCCTCCAAGCTCGTCTAAGTAACCGCTGTCGTAACGAACCAGGAAAAAATCTAACTCCTCTCGAACCACCGCCACGTCGGACAACCAGATCACAATCATAACCACTCCACCGGTTTGACCGGTTCACCTCATCTCCACCGTCTCCGATCTCATCAACCGGCGGTGATGACGAAGCCGATGACGTCACGAACAAGTCCTTGAGCTTTCTTCTCGAACAAACTAAATCCTATAACCTATATAAGAGTTGCATTAATTACATGTATAAGGAAGAAGAAGAAGAAGGGTAGCGTACCGTTTGGGAATCAAGGATGAGGACTTTCATGCCAGAAATATCTTGTAACATCCGATTTATTTGCCTGATCTAATTTAGGGTTTCTTTGATCCAAGGATTCCTGATTGGAATTGCAATTACTGGTGTGTTAATGATGTGATCCTATAGGAGGATTGGACAATTTTTGGGGCTTTTTTAGATCACACTAGATTCATAGACAGATTGAATTGATCGATCGATCAGTTGAACCGGCGTTATTATTAATAATATTATTATTATCCTTGTCAAAGCTGTGTTGGGTGTGTGTGTTTTCTTGACAGAAGAATGGGCAGGGGGGTGGTTTGGGTTTATTTATAGGTGATGGTGTGGTTGTGTTGTCCGGCTGCCGGAGCTCCGCCGCGGGTGGAGGAGACCACTGGTCTCCATCTCTCTCTAGATTAATCTCTCTCTCTATAGATGTGTGTGTAGAGGATGAAATGAAAATGTACAGAATATGTGTGTGTTCTATTTTTATAAAAGAAGTCAAGGGAGGTTGGAGAAGATGAACAGATGAAAGGACGAAAATGCCCCTCAGACTTAACTGAGTTTTTCATCCTCGTTAGAAACTCAGTTAAATATGGGTCATTTTGGCACTTTTCGATACTTGAGGGGTGGTTTTGGCAAAAAATTCAAAAAAGTGACCAAAGTGGCAATTTGGGTCAAACCACAGGGGCCATTTTGGCATTTAACTCTTATAACAATAAATGTTACCGGAAATATTGGCCTTGCCGCCGTGGTGATGGTGGTGATGGATATTGCTAGCAGGTTTGAACCTGTTTCGAGTCGGCTCATTTCATAGAAATGACTCATACACTAGAGGGATCTAAATAAACCCATACAGCTAACAAATATTACCAATATCAACCGATTTAGGTAACAAAAATTACCCGAATCAACCCAGCGCAGACGTAATTATGACAAGAAATTAGATAGTGCAGAAATTGATCCTGCAACTTTGTTTCATTTAAAGTCACCATGCTCGATTGATGTGAATCTAATAAGCAAATAAGATGAAATATATGGAATGCTTTGTGACAATATTTATAATAAGTATCCATACACATAAATCACCAGTTGATGACTTAATCAAGAAAATAAGAAGAGTCAAGTATTCAAGAGAAAATCAACACAAATAAACTAAGCTTACAACAAGCCCAATTGGATAATAAGACAAGTATTCAAGAGAAAATCAACACAAATTAACTTGTGGTGTTGGACTGAATTTTTGCTTATTGGACTAAGGTGAATAAGTCCCATTTTAAAAACCTATAATAAGATAAGTATTTTTGTTTTTATATATAAAGGACTAAATATGAAAAATCCTAAAGTCTAATGTCCTTTAAAGTCTTAACTAGTTTGATATAAACAGTTTATAACTAAATCAACGATCAATAAAACAAAAATATCTAGTTAACATTCTTTACTGTGGTGTCACAATCAAATGTGGTTGTTTGGATAAACAAGAATCTTGGGGTCTAAAATTTAAACTAAACAAAAAGATAATAACCTGGGGTTATTAGCTTGAATACATTCACTTGAGATCATTCCCAGCTTCTAACATCAACTTGTAAAGTGCAAATCCTCCTCGGTGGCAGCCGGGCATTTTGGATGCCATGTTCTCCAACTCACTCTGAATAATTTATAGAAGTTTCAGAAAAACAATCAACAAAAAAGTTTATGCAGGTCAGCCAAACCCACCCTGCTTCTTCGTTCATACAAAATATGACTTGTAATAACAGAACCCGACCCCGTTGACCCGTTACTGAAGCTGCCCATCTTGCTACCCTTATTTTGAAATGATGGTTTGGGGCTGAAAGTGTTTAACTTTAATTGCGTTTAGTAGCTATTAGTCAAGTCATGGTTTTAAAAAGCGGTTGAGGGGCACGCCTTGAGGCGCGCCTCAAGGCGATTCGGGGCAAAAACGAGTCTGAGGCGTCGCCTCAGGGGTTCTTTGTTTTAGGTGCGCCTCACAGGCTTGCGGCGGTAAGAAAAGGTGCGCCTCAGGGGTTTTGAGGTATGCTTTTGATGTTTTAGACTTTTTGTGACATTTCATGTCTTCTTTTATGTGTGTTTTTTATGTTTTTGTTGAATTTGATGATGAAATTAATTAGTGTTTTATTTTTTATAAGATATATAATTTTTTAATTTATTTTTTAATTCCGCCTCGGTTCGCCTCGAGGCTTACGCCTCGTGAGGCGAAGGGAAAACGCCTCGAGGCTCGTTTCCGTACTTTTAAACCTTGAGTCAAGTTTGGTAGTAAAAGGATCGATTGGAAAAAGATGGGGACTATGTGTGTTTTGATTAGAATTAATACATCTCTGCATATTTCTTCTTTCTCAAAACTGGCTATAAGAGAAAGTATTTAGCAACTCACAGGATGGATAGTATAGAGTTTTGTTGATTCATAGCCATCTTGTGCACTGGAATATAGTTCTTGAACTTGTGTTGATTGAAGATTGCACTTGATGAAGAAAAATGCAGCTGGTCTTACATTCAACACTCTGTGGGATATACCAATCAGTAACGGCTCGCTCTGCATCAAACCAAATTGCAACACATTAAGTTTTTTCTTAAGGCCTCAAGATTTAATAAACAAGGCCATGATACACTGCAGTTTAAGGTTTTAATATACACATATGCATAACGTGGTAGAATTTAATGTTTTTAAAAATCTAATAATATAGTTGGATAAATTCTGACCAAGGTTGCAGCAGGTACTCCTATCTCTTCAACCACTTCACGGACAATGCTGTCAAACATCTCCTGAGAGACTTTACTATTGCTCAATTCTGAGTTTTGCGATCCGTTTTCACATGCATGGAATGTAATACCGACTTCTTCAGGCTGTCAACCATAAACAAAATATAGTTGGCTAGATCATAAAGAAAACGAAATAAAAAGGGAAACGAAAAAAAAAACTCTTGTACATGCTTACAAAGTTGCTATTCATTTGTAATAAGGATAAAACATAATTGCATACAAACGGTTGACTATTAACATAATTGCCCGCCCACAAGCCACTTTTGAGAAAAATAAGGAAGTTGTACCTCGGGATGGCCACCTGGAAAGACAAGGTATCCAGGAAATTCACCAACATTATTACTTCTTTGGAGCACGAGTATCTTATTGTCAACTGTCTCTACAACTGCACCATTACCCAATGGGCTAGACGTGTGTTGACACTGCTTACAATCATCTACAAAAATATCAGATTTGTTATATTGCAGCTGAAGTGATGTAGATACCATTGCATATAACATGAAAAAAACAGATGATTTGTCTTTTTTTTTTACCTTCAGATGATACAAGAAATCTTTCCCATAAAGGATTTAAATTTGTCCCCACAAAAGTCCTGAACCAGTAAAATGGCATAAAAAGGCTGGATTTATATACAGAAAAGGAATACACAGATAAGAAAGAGTGAGAACCTATAATCTGTTAGACCAAGGCGAAGGCATACATTGGGTCCCACGCCATCATGTCCTCCATACTGAGTTGCAAAAACCATTAAATAGTCAAGGTAATGAATGTAACACTTTCAATGAAAATATTGTGCAGCCTTAGATCCTGTTATTTTAAATTACATCCTAATTATTGATGCATCTAATAGCTGAATGCAACATGGCGTATTTGACTACTAAAAACATGTGAACATGCTATAAATTGGACTTATTAGATAAAACGCACCCTAAACTTTTTACCATTGAACAATGATGAGCTTTTCTGAACCCTTTCATCCCATATCTGAAAATGAGATAAGAGGAGGCATGTTAGCTGTGCAAAAAAAGATGTATACCGGATCAATATTAATTCTCATTTATGAAAATGTTACTTGCCATTAACAGAAAAAGCGGCACTGAATGAAAAGTAACAAAGCCTTAACAGTTTATCCCACCTATAGCAAAGCTAAGGTAGGGTCTGAGGAGGGTAAGATGTAGACAGCCTTACCTCTATCCCTAAGAATAGAGAGGCTGCTTCCAGTGAGACCCCCGGCAAATCTATATATCTAATATTCTGATGAATTATGAACATCCGACTTATGCTACTCAAGCAGCAAGATATCTTTCTGATTAGTCTGACATCTAGCTATTTTCTGAATTCAAACGGGTCCTAAACATGCTTCCTCAATCTATCATCTGGGATATGCAGTCAATTGACCAAATCCTAGTTTAGGGCTGGCAAACCAGGTCTACTCCTATTAGGGTGGATGGGGTGGTTGGTGATGGTATCACACTATCACAGAATCACACCCAATAATATTGTGCCACATTTTTACCATACTTCATCACATTCATCACTAATTGCAAGGGGTGGTGTTCACATTTCATCACACCCAATAATGCTGTGCCACCCATCCACCCATATAAAGAGAGAGAGAGATGGGACAGCCAGCCACCTTTTGCAGTGTGATGGCCATCACAATGTGAAGCTATCACGGTTGTGATAGCTATGGTGGGGCGGTGTTTGCGGGCATCACAACCATCACGGGGTGGCCATCACGGACCACCCCGCCCACTCTTAAACAAGTCAGAGACAATGCGATTGACACAAGGATCAAACATGAAGACCACTAGTTTAACTAATATATAACTCATGTCTATAACTTTTTTTTATATATTTAATATACCAACAAAGAGAAATGATGGACCTATTAACAACATAAATCAAGCAATCAATAATTGAAGATTACTCTCCTCTCATTTACTTAGTCAAGTCAAGATTATTGACTAAGTCAAGTCAAGATTATTGACCTCATAATTCTTGCCCATGACTCATGCCCATAGTTCATGCCTTTGTATTTACTTTATAGCTTTTCATTCAACTTGTATTCCCTATATATATTGTAATGTAAATCATTGTATACATACAATTCAATACAATAACATTTCAACCTTTTATATGGTATCAAGCATAGTTACCTAAATCGCGGTTCGATTCGGTACGGGTACGAGGTTCGGGTACGCAATTCGCTAGAGCTAAAGTATTCGGTACGGAGGGGGGTAGGTTCATTTCGGTACGAACCGGTACGATGTACCATGTAGTCCGGTACGGTTTAGCGATAATGTAGTAGAATATATTAAAAATATAAAAAATAACTATTTATAATTTATATTATATATAGTAATATAATGTTAATTTTAAACTTTTTATGTATAAATTTTTTAGTATAAGTACCAAATGTAAACTAGTGAAGAGATTGGGGGTCCATGTTTAAATACACAAACTAATTTTGCACCTTTTATGTTAAATTACAAGTTTTATGAACTAAATGTTAAGTATTAAAAGATAGAGGGGTTAAATGTTAATATTCTTAAACTTTTAACCCTAGAAAAGAAGCTGCCGCTTCTCCTTTCTTCTTCATATTTCTTCTTCATACACACACAAGTCAACTCTCTCTCAAATCCCTTTCTTCTTCATCCTAGTTTCCGGCAAAAAAAGGCACAGCACCGGCGTCAGAAGTCGTCTTCCGTTTCAATCTATCGATCCAGTTAACATACCCAACAACGATCGGAACGATTGGAAGTTCAAACAGGAGCACCGTACCGTGCGATTGCAGTCGCGTACCAAAGGCGATTCGGTACGAAACGAATTCCGTTTGGGTACAGCGCGATCCAATACGAATTCGCGCCTGTTTGAGCGAATTTGGTAACTATGGTATCAAGAGCCTAAAAGCTCCCTTGAGCCATCTTCGATCCCAACCTACTCGACAAACACCTTCTGTCCGCATTCTGCCTCCTTTTTTTTTCCATTCACCATGGCCAAACAAATCACCAACATTACCGCCGCCACAACCCGAAACCAAGGGCAACCTCAAACTACCAATACCAACACTCGCCCGACTCGCAAAACAGACCCAAACAACCCAACCTCCCACACAACAGGCCCTACACCCCAGCCCACCGAGACACCCTCACCAACTGGCCCACCAACTCCACCTGATAGCACCACCCCTACCTCTACCCCAACCGCTTCCCACTCCACCGACCCCACCTCACCAATGTCTTCATCCAACACATCCGATGCTCCCACGAACTCACCTCCACATAACCCTCAACCACCTCGTCGACAACCAAAACCCAACTCAAAGTATTACAACCCCAACTTTGTCAACTCTACCACTATTCACCCTCTACCCGTTTCTCTTGAACCACCCACTTATACTCAAGCCTTGAAAGATCCGGATTGGCGCCATGCCATGGATCTTGAGTATAATGCTCTCATTCATAACAACACTTGGGAACTTGTCCCTCACACAACCCAAACTCCCATTGGTTGCAAATGGGTATTCCGAATCAAACGCAAACCCGACGGCACGATCGACAAGTACAAAGCCCGTCTAGTTGCCAAAGGGTTTCACCAACAATATGGAAAAGACTATCATGAAACATTTAGTCCCGTTACTAAACCCGTTACCATTCACACCGTTCTCTCCATTGCTCTTTCAAAAGGATGGTCTTTACGTCAACTAGACGTTAATAATGCGTTTCTTCATGGGACTCTTCACGAAGATGTCTTTATGGTGCAACCTCCCGGGTTTACTAATACGGAATTCCCACGTCACATTTGCAAACTCAAAAAATCCCTCTATGGGCTTAAGCAAGCACCGCGTGCTTGGTACATCGAACTAACCAACTTTCTTACTCGTTTTGGCTTTATAAAATGCATTTCTGACCCCTCTCTCTTTGTATACAATCTCAACAACATCACTTGCTACCTCCTTGTGTACGTTGACGACATTGTCCTCACTGGCAATCACAATCCATTTATGGATTCCTTTGTTCAAGCCCTAAGCAACCAATTCTCTATCAAAGACTTAGGCCCTCTTCATCATTTTCTAGGAATCGAAGTCATTCCTACGCCTCATGGTCTATTTCTTTCCCAACATCGCCACATTCAAGATATTCTTACCACCTTTAAAATGGATTGTGCAAAAGAGGTTCTCACTCCTTTAAGTACTTCCGACTCTCTTTCTTCCTTTGATTCCACTCCCCCAGTCGATCCCACTCCCTACCGTCAACTTGTAGGCTCTTTACAGTATCTTGCCTTCACACGTCCCGACATCTCCTTTGCCGTCAATAAATTATCTCAATTCATGCACTCACCTAAACAATCACACTGGCAAGCTCTCAAACGGGTACTCCGCTATTTAAAAGGAACGGTCCATCATGGGTTGTTCTTGAAACGCAATACTAACCTAAACTTGCAGGCTTTTTCGGACTCGGACTGGGGCGGTATTAATGATGGGGGACAGTCCACTACGGCATATCTCATATATCTTGGGTCCAATATCATCTCTTGGAAATCTGCTAGACAAAAAAACTGTCTCTAGATCATCTACCGAAGCTGAGTACAAAGCACTCGCTAATGCTGCGGCTGAACTCTCATGGGTTAAAAATTTACTTGGTGAGCTCGGGCTCCCAATTAAGAGCACCCCATCGCTTTACTGTGACAACACCGGAGCTACTTATGTATGCGCAAATCCTGTTTACCATTCCCGCATGAAACACATCGCTCTGGACTATCACTTTGTGCGGGAACAAGTCAATTCCGGGCAACTCAAAGTTTTTCATGTCAGCTCCAAGGATCAACTCGCGGATGTGCTCACAAAACCGCTTGCACGTGCACCCTTCCTATATTTTCGGTCCAAGATTGGAGTCTCCAGCGGATCCTCCATCTTGCGGGGGCGTATTAACAACATAAATCAAGCAATCAATAATTGAAGATTACTCTCCTCTCATTTACTTAGTCAAGTCAAGATTATTGACTAAGTCAAGTCAAGATTATTGACTAAGTCAAGTCAAGATTATTGACCCCATAATTCTTGCCCATGACTCATGCCCATAATTCATGCCTTTGTATTTATTTTATAGCTTTTCATTCAACTTGTATTCCCTATATATATTGTAATGTAAATCATTGTATACATACAATTCAATACAATAACATTTCAACCTTTTATAGGACCCTAGCCTCTTAATTAGATTATTATTATTTTTTTGAAAAAAACAGACCATGATGGAATACAAATTCATAGTGCAAACAATATGTACCTAGCAAGGGAGATAGTTCCTACCAAAATCCTATGATTCGCACATACAAACTATAAATGTACCTTAATATCGATTAACAGAAAATTTTCTGCAGATCATCTTACCTGTCATTACGAGTCTATTTAGAGTTCCACTTCCTTAGGTAGAGTTCACATTATTTCAAAACCAATGATCCTTATTATATAACAACAACAACCTTACCCAGTAAATCATTATTATACAACAATAAATCAAATAATAATATCAAACCAGATTCCATAACTTTAAATAATTCTTCCATAATTATACTCCAACCCCCTAAAACCTTCCACTATGAAAAAAATTAAGGCTATATGTACAGCATAAAGTAGGATTTAATAATAAGGATAAAATCTATAGATTCACATTTGCATGTAATTAATATAAAGTAAGAACACCTGAGAAATGGAATTTTCCAAATCAGCATCCGGATGAGGAACTCTATCATACGATTCGTCGAAATTCACCGATACCTATATTATTAAAAAGTTCAATCAATCACAAGTTATTATAAATGTGTTAAAATTAACTGAAATAGGATATAAAATTAACCTGTGAGGAAGATAGACCAGAGGGACATGAAAGGAGTAGCTTGAATGCATTCTCCATCATCATCACTTTCCAGATCTTCTCACACCGGAAGAGGAAGGATTTGGAAGGAAGTGGATGAAAAAAATGTGTTTCAAAGTTTTTTTTTAGGAGGGAATGAGAGGGATAATAAAGAGGTTTTAGGGTGATTTTCAATCTTTCCAAATTAGAAGGAATTAGAGAGAAATGAAGAGGACGATGATCATTTCTCTTCCATCATTTAATAAAACTCTTAGGGTGACTTAGCACTAGAGTTAACCAGGTCGAGTTAAGGTTTGTTTTGTTTTCCTAATTCACAAGCTGTCTAACACGATCTTAAAAACATGTTCTTTTAGTTTTGGCTCATTGAAAATGAGTTGGTTGTTTCGGTTCAGTTTGTAAATGAGCTAAGCATAAACAAAAGGTATGCTCAGTCAGTTGCCTTTCTCCTCCTTTCTTTTGCCCTCTTTTCTTTCCTTTTCTTTTCCTCCTATTTATTTTCCAATTTGAAATGATGAAATTTGACCCGATTTTTCCTTAAAAAAAAACTCTTTGAAACACGCATTTTTTTCCTTTCTTCCATTTCATTCCTTAAAAAAAATTCTGGAACACAATCAAACTTTTCTTTCCTTCATTTTCTCTAAAAAAAAAACTCTCTGTGAACTCGGTATTATCTATACTATTAAATTAGCCCAAGACACAATCCAAAAACTCAACGCAATAAATAATTGAAAAGGTGTAAATATCAAAAAACCCTAATCAAAATTAAAAAAATCACATTTTTGAGTTTTGACGTCACTTGACCATTAGCAACCACTCTCCTCGGCCATCAGTCAATGATTTTTCACAATCTAGCCTAGCTCATCGCATGAAAGCTTCACAATCTAGGATTCGAATGTCACTATCTAGTAAACATCGTAATTCATAAGTAATCATCTATTCCTATTTTGTAATTTGTTGATTAAAAGGTTTTGCTATTTTATGGTTGTCTAATTTGTTGGAAGCACAAAACTCGCTCGGTGTTGGATTGAAAACAAGCTCGTTTGATTTCAGCTCGGTTTTATTTGTAAACGTGCGAAGCATAAGCAAATGTATGCTAGGTTATTGCTTGTGAACATCCATACTTATTTCAGCCACTTATCTTATGCTTATAATCAGTATCAAATAAATAATTTCTTAAATGTCATTTATTTCATACCTAAAGAATCTTATAATTTTAAATTAACTAGAATGTGACCCCGCACGTTGCGGCGGGATTATTATGCTTCCCGGCTGTTTGGTTTTTTGTTGTATGTCATTTTAACATTTTATAAGAGCATGGTTTGTATTAGATTAAGTAGCCATTTATACAACTTGTACAAAAGTATACCAACAGCAGTACGTATGAAACTATGTTTTCATTTTCCAACTTATAAAATTTTTATTTTTAGTTAAAATTCTAAAAGCATTAACTTAGGTAAGAGTTTGAAACCAATGGTTTTGAAGCTGGTACATGGATGGATGGGCCTTCAACTATTCAATAACCAAATCTCTCTTAACACTCTCCTTTAGTTTATTTCGTACAACACAATACATCAACCCCACATTACCTTTTCCAAATCGAGATCCGTACAGTTGTAAAACTTATGTAAATTGCGTTATTTTAGTAAGATTTCAACACTACCAACACAAATTAACAACTAAATTAAACAAAACCAAACCAAACGGGTGCACACAAACAACAATAAAAATCAAATATTTACGCATACATCATAACTAACAAACAACCAAAAACCTTACTTGACATCCGGCAGAGAATGCCAGTCCATGTACCTTAACAACGGGCTACGACAAACCCTAACTGTTGTGATGATTAGGAACAATGATGGCGATGAAGAATACGTGCACAATTGTTGCGAACAATAGGAAAATTAGGGACCAACAGCAGTACGTATGAAACTATGAAAGTATCTAGAAGGGGGTGAGATTTTTTTAATCTTTGGAAGAAGGCATATAGAGAAGACACCAGAAGGATCCATTTTTGTAAGCCTGGGAAGACATATACAAATCACAAAACTATGCGTACAACTTAGACATGCACAAAAAACATTTAATGCACAAAGTACAATACCATGATGCATAACAATCTTATAAATTAATACTATATAAATTAGATAATTAACTGATTTTGCATTTTAAATTAATACTAACGAAATGTAAGGTACAATGGTTTCATTGATACCAAAAACAATTACAAAAACGAAATAAACACCTGAATTTTTTTGCATATTCTGCACACAAATTTCTCATAAAATTTACATAACCATAAAATAAATAAAAAGATAACTGAATCACAAACCAGACCAACAAACTAATAAGCAAGATAGACAGTGAAGTGCAGCAGTGTCTCTGTACCATCATTGTTCTGCTGGTCTGTACCCTGGAAAGTCTTAACCACAGCATGTCCCTTAGCATTCACATACTTTCCAGTGCCACCCATCACAGCCAGCTGAGACTCGGCCACCGCGCTTCGATGAACTCCCATAAAACTCAAACTGTCAATGTAGCTCCCATGCATAAACATAACAGTGAATGCCATTGTCTGACTCTTCCCATCTATCGAGCTTGATACGTAATACCCTTGAGCCTTCCCAATCAAACCGGACCCCAGTTCATGTCCTTCGGTTAACTCATCATCGATAACTGTCAATGTCCCGAACATAAACTGTTGTAAGGCGTTACCTTGAGGTAACTGTCCACCAATAGCTGCAAACAGGTTGTTGTTATTGTTATTGTTGTTATTATTGTTTTGAAAAACACTTGAGGTTGTCCCGCCTAAGCCGGTTAGAAAAGGGAGATTATTGTTGTTGATAATCCCACTGTTTCCATCGTCTTGCGGAACACCATTGTTGACTGGGAGGTTGGCACCGTTTGGTTTGGCAAACGGGACCTGACCATTGACAGCCGGGTTAGTCACGGCTCCAGTGACAGCTTTAGCCGAGGGATTCGACCCGCCAAGAATATCATGCATGAAGAAAGTAAGTGTGTGGTCAGGACCTTCGACGACAGGTACTACTGCACCTCCAGCACCCGAAGATGGGTTAGGTGGGATGGCACCTAAGGGAGTCACATCCTCACCAGCTTCGGGTGCAACCATAGGGGCCGTAGGCTCAGGGTCCTCAATGAGGACCCGAGCCGAGGTGGCTAGGAAAAGAAGGAAGAGGAGTGAAAAACAAGTGAAGGTAGAGGCTGCCATTAGGAGACTTTTATCAAGTACAAAAGATAGAAGATGAATGATTGATGGTTTTGGTTTGATGTTATGTGTGTTTTTATACATGAAAAAGGAATGAAGAATGCAAAAATAATGTAGTTGATAATATGGAGCAGGTGCCATAAGAGTTAGTGAACTAAACTAGTGTAATTAACATCTAAACAGCTCCTCTTCATATAATCCAAAGTTGGGTTAACGGGTCAACCCGGCACACACTAAAATTGCTAGTTTTGGGTTTTGACTCACCAGCCCAACAACCTAATTTGTGAGTTGTCAACCTTACATTTTAAATCATGAAGGTACATCCCAATTCTCAACTAATATCTTGTAGGCTTCTTCAACTCTAGTTACTTTGCATTTGTGAGTTGAAACATATTAAATGACAGAGCAACTCCTAGGCAAAGTATTGACTGTCAAGAAAGCATTTAACGACTGAAATATTTCATCGCACTAAACTAAAAAAGAAGGCGGCAATTCTGCGACAAAAAAAGTTAATATGTGGCTGCTGGGATTCGAGCCCAGGTCTCCACGGCCACAACGTGGAATTCTTACCACTAAACTACAGCCACATTTTGGTTATTGTTCTTAGATTCTTATTATTAAATAAACTAACTAAACTTTTAAATTGGGGGTATTAACATATACAAATTATCCATTGATCATTCTGAAGTATAATAGAGGTAAGGTTTTTTCTAGTTATAAATGATGTTTTCTAATGGAATCAAGAAAAGTCATAAATGTGATGTCTGCTATGCATATAATGTATGTATGTTACTATTAGTGTTTGCTCCTAATTTGAACTTTGCTTGATATTAAATGCTAACCTGTTGACATGATCTATGTTTAGTTTATAGAGATATGCAATCACAACCAGGGCCATCCCTAAAACTTCGGGTGCCATGCACGACTAGAAAAAAATGAGCCCCTAACCATGTACTTATATATAAGAGTTTAGATTTGATGGGTTAGTTAGGTTAATAGCAAATGGGTATTATTGGGTTTGTCATAAAGAAAAAGTTAATGTGTTTAATAATGTTATTGAATTGTAAATAAAAAAGGAAGAGTCCAAGCACTGTAAATAAACAGATTTTAGTGACAGTGAATGACTCCAATACATAGGTCTTATTATTAGAGTATAACCAAAACCTCTAACTTGCAAATGTATTCAAGAATCATCCAACCTATTTATTAGTTGGAAGGGTCTATGAGCTAGGTTAGAAATGTGTACAAAACCCTAAGGATTTCGAAACTTCTTATGTTCATGTAACACCCCAAAATCTAGGATTTTACACAGGTGAATTAGTTTGACTAGGTTTGATTAACTTAAGAGAGAATTACACAGATTGTCCTTTAGTTTTACCTGAAATTTCATCCTTTGTCCTTTTTTTGAATTTTTAACTCCCTATGTCCTTTGTTTTATCAATTTGTTACACCCTATGTCCTTTAGGGTAACTTCTGTTAAAAAACTCCGTTAACTCAGTCATGTGCCCCTCACGTGAGGGGCAAATCTGTCAATTCACCCAATTCCCAAAACTCATAAACCAATATTTCCAGAAAAATCATAAAACCGAAAATTAGATTCATTCATCTGTCATCTCTTTCTCTCTCTAGATTATTATTATTATTATTATTATTATTATTATTATTTCTGTATCGAGTAAAGTCTGATTATTATTGTGCAAGTGAAGTTGAGTAATCAACAGATCTGTAACATCTGTAACAGCATATGTTGTGTGATGGTTTGGTTTGTTGATTTGAGCTTGAATTTGGATGTAGTTGTAAATTGTGATTGTTGTGATGTTGGCGGCGGCTCTGATGAACAGAGGGAGGTGTTGAAGACAGCGACGCAGAGCACGGAAGTGTTGTCGTCGTCACCGGAGTCGCCTTTGTGGTTATGGCTGAGCATCAGATTAGGACTCTGGATGGTGAACGGGCGCCGAATAATTTTGAAGATGATGCTATCCAGAAAGAGATGGACGCAGATCTGAGACGAATTTCCTTCATTACCCTTCAACCCTAATCATGGCGGCGCTCCTTTTGTAAACTTAAATTACAAATTTACAACAGACTTAAAGTTTGCCTAATCGTTTTGGGTGAATCCGTTGAGCACCGACGAAGCCGATTTCAAGTCAGATGGGTTCTTGACGAAAACGAGGAAACCACATGTGTCGATCTAATACTAGATATCTTCGGCCAATAGTGTTCCCCTAAATAGAAATCATGTTTCAATTGACAAAATTATGGTTACCCAGGTCTTTGTTTATGGTTTCTTAGATGGAGGAAACAGCTAGGGGGAGCGGATCAATCGACGGTGGCGATGGGCGAAGGCTTTGGTTAGGGGAGTTTAGAGGGAAGAAACCCGTTAATTGCTGAAGAAAATTGCTAAAAGAAAAAAGAATTTTCCTATGCAACTGTAAGTAGGGTTAAGAAAGATGGAGAAAGTAAGCCAGGATGGTGAATGGATATGGCCATATGGGCTTGGAGGTCTGGGAATTTGTTAAGTGAACAAAATATATATAACAACATGTTGGTGATGAATTAATGGTGGTTTAGGGTTTGAGTTGTTGAAGGGGTAAAGATGAAGATGATGATGTTTGTCTGATTTGTTTTTTTTTTTTAAACTTTTATCATGTTTTAAGGTGAAAAGACAGGTTTGCCCCTCACATGAGTGGCACATGACCAACTTAACTGAGTTTTTTAACGGGGTTGGGTCTAAAGAACAAACGGTGTAACAAGTGTATAAAACAAAGGACATAGGGAGTTAAAAATTCAAAAAAAGGACAAAGGATGCAATTTCAGGTAAAACTAAAGGACAATCTGTGTAATTCTCTCTTAACTTAATAAAAATGGATGCTAAACATAAATTAAAGAAGGTTTTTAGTTAAAAGAGGATGGAAGCCTAAAAGGTATTCTTGTTTGGCACCATAATTACAAACGTTGTCTCACACGTTATATTTTATAATTATGCATATTATACAAAATAATAACACATGTTATACCTGATAATTATGCACGTATAAACCCAACGATTTTTTTTTAAAACTATAGCAATAGGGTATGCAATTTAACATATGATAAAATCCTTGTTTTTATGGTGTATTTTTTTTTTTATAAAATAATGTAGTATGAAAAAGTTATGGACGTTTAAAAAATGAGATGAAACATGAAAAAACCAACAATTGTAGGCTATACCTATTTTATCCTTCCCTACTTTTTCTTTGAAATTTTCATGAGTAAATTTCAATCCAATTTAACTCTGAATATCATCCATTGATTATCTAGATCAAAGACTCAAAATCATTCGTATAATGTCTACAATAAGAATTTTTATTTATTTAAAACTTTCACATGTTTTATTATATTTTAGTTTTGAGGAAGGAGGTTATTGTACAAAGTTTCACTAACATAAAAAGGATGTAAAGTAATACTGACCGTTGATTATGGTTAAATTCTACACAATGGCATGATCTTGATTGTAAAGCAAATTAAAAATGGTTTGATATAGGCAATCGTCATGTTACAAGATCAAATTTCAATTGAATTCAAATCGTGTCGCCCTAATCTGGTTAATTAGTTTTACGATCTAAAAAAACTCACGTAACTGAGGAATGTTAAAAATCCACCACTCCGGAAACCATGCTCTCTTTTCAAAACGAAAAACAGAGCATGCTTCATCTCAGAAATCACACATGTATAAATCGTAAATTACTCATGGGTAAACCAAAATCAGAAAATAACACATGATAAAAAAAAACATAATGACGCTTGCTTTACATATACAAATGTGATGTTGCGAGTTCAAATCCTTACAAGTGCAAGGTGAGGTGGAATTAAAGTGTTAAAAATTTTGCCATTAAAAAATCACTTATTGCCCTGTGCCACCTCGAACTAATAAATTGGTTATCGTCACTCTTCATTTTAAACTTATTTAATTGTGTCACCCCCAAATTAACAAAACAGTAACCTGGTTATTTTTTTGCTGACGATGCTGTGTTCAAAATTTTAAAAAATTAACCTATTAAAAACTTACTGCATCCCATCCACCATTTCTTTACCTCACCCTATATTATGAAAAATGGTTATACTAGTTTTTCATATTTGAAAAGCTAGTATTCATCTTCCACCAAATTGATAAATATCATAAAATAAGTGTTTGTGGAGTAAGATACGGGTAAAAATGATGAATGAGACGTAAAAGGTTTTTCAAAATGAAAGATAAATTTTGAATATGATGTTTAGTTAAATTACATGATAGAAAATAATAGATGAGACCATTGGGGTTAGTGACCCAATGGTAGAAGCAAAGCTTCTAGTAATACCTAAGGGGGAGATCATTGGTTCAAGTCCTATAGGGTGTAGAAATTTGCCGTTCAAAAAAATAATAATAATAGATGAGCTATGAATCCTCTTAGCACTAGTGTCACTCGCCTAATTGATTCACAAAACTACTGTCACCGCCTAATTGTTCAACTTCCAACTAACATTATAAAACAAAAAAAAAAAATAACACATCGTCATACTAAGTCATAAAAAATGGCCACCTCAACAAACAACCAACCAGGTTAGCATCTGGTTAATTTAAGGTGACACATGAAAAGAAGTTTAAATTGTAGAGTGAGTCGAGTGACGATGACCAATTTATTAACTGAGGGTAGCAACGACCAATAAATGATGGTTAAGATTATTTAAGTCTAATTAAAAAAAAGGTAAAATTCCAAACAATTGAATTTTGATAGTGTTATGAAAAATATATTAGATTATTATAAGAATCAATTCGAAAAGAAGTCCACAGCAATAGTACCACTAACCTCTCGATCCTCACTTCGGAATATTCGGAGCAAAGATCAGAATGACTTTTGTTGGATGGACCAGGCTTTAGGCAAGGGTGTAGATTATTGTTATTCTTATAATGGAATATCTATCGAGTATAATTATAATCTATCAACCACATACTCGTTCATCATGTAAATTTTCATTATCATTATCAATATATCTATTGGTTTTTTAATTTTTTTTTTTGAAGTTTTTTAATGTATTTATACTTGCTCTGTTGTGTCATCAAACTTATTTGCAGCTCAGTTAGTTTGATTGTTTGTGTTAATTCCACCTAGGTTCGATTCTGAGTATATGGTATTTTTTATTCATTTGTTTACTTAATTATATATTTAAACTAGATTATACCCCGGGAACGTCCCGGGGTTGAAAAATCTAATATGACATATTAATTTTACATATGAAATAGAATGATGCGCTTTACAGTTACATGCATGAAAGCTTCGGGTAGCAGCTAACCTAAAACAATTAAAAATATATCTCCAATTTTAATTCCTAACCTAAACAATGTATAACTCTAATATTAATATCTAACCTAAAACAATGTATAACTCCAATGCTAACGAATGTTGAAAATAGAATTCATATTTACTGATTTGAACATAATTAGTGACTTGCCTATACATGATTAATTATTTACCTGAACACTTTGTGTTTTTTTTTTCTGTTTGAACAAAACCCAACAAAAAATAGTCGTTTTTTTCTACGTTTTTTATATAGCACTATGGTACTCGTTGGAAAGATAATAAAACTCTCGTTAATTTGGTGTAATTTTTCCTTAAAAAATCTCGTATATAAAAGATATTAACTTTAAAAATTGTAGGAGTAAATATAAGAGAAAAAATCTAATTTTGTTTTTAAAATATTTTTTTCCTAAAATATCTCAATGCCACATGGGATGACACATGGCACACTCAAAGAGGAGAATGCCTCTTTGAGTGTCATGTCATTAAAATGGCTTTGGTTTATTATATGTATAGATATTTATAAAACAATGACGTTACGATAAATGGGCCATAAATGTTTCGTGCTGACCTATTAACATTGGAGTAATTAGTTTTCTTTAATAAGCAAAACCTCTCTTAAACTATTAAAACTGGGGATTAAACTTGTCGTTTCCTTGAGTCAAACAATTATGCGGTCAGGGCTAGGCTAGGCATCAAACAGTAATGTCAATTCATTACATCAATCGTGATCTAATACATACAAAACTTATTATAAATAACTAGTGGGGATGTCCGCGCGTTGCTGCAGGTGCATTTATTTTGTTGCCGCCTCATAGTTGTTGGGATTTGTAGTGTGTGGCGTTTGTGAATGATTTTTTATGGTGACATGGGCGTTCATTAATTAGGTCTTGAGTGCCTTGAATAAATTTGTAAAAGTACACTCCATGTGATATTTCGACATGTATAACCTCTAGCAAGCGTTATTAGTTATGAAGAGTAGGTTATGAATACGAAGTGAAAATCCTTGATAAATCAATACTCACACCAATGCCCAACAAAAAAAAGCAACGCCCATGAAATGTTGTGATAATTTAAGGGACGTTAACTATAAGTAACCTTGTTGAGATTTGATTTTTATAAGGCGAATTTCATTCAAGACAGTACTCAACAAAAAACACGGGCAACCACTATAGTTGATTTAAAAAAAAACATATAATCAAAACATTATAAGTAATTGTTTTGAAAAATCATATAATGAAAATCCTAAAGCATGTGAGCAATAGCAGTACACAGCCAAGATAAACAGTTATGTAGAACCAAAATCTTATAACATGTGGTTTGATAGCATCTATTAATTTTTTAATATTCTCCAAAGCAAACATTTATCAAAATTTTGACTCACATCATGAACCAACCGAGACACATTTTAAGACTATCCAAATTAGCCATAGTAAGAACAAAAATAGTAATTTTGATAGCTAATGTATATCCATCGTTGTAAGTTAAAATTAGTACAAATCCCTGTAGAACTCAAAAATCCAAAGAGGCTTTCTTTGTGTAAATGACCAAGCCTTCATGATTCTCCTCTACCCCAACTTAAAACCTCACCTTTTATCTACACTGGCCAACATATAAGAATAGATCAGTAGAAATGGAACAATTTTTTTAATCATCAACATGGGACTTAATTGTATTAGCTGTTTGGTTATGATACATTTACAAAAGTAGACATTCCACATGTGTGTGTGTGTGATAAAAGTTAAACAGACGGTTCCAAATTCCAAACTGTTAATTTGTTAAACCATCAAACCGGCAAAACCAAACCATTTGGATTTCAATTCGTACAACAGGCTAACTTGCTTTGGTTTGAAAGGTCCAATCAGTTCCAACAATTTATGAACACCCCTAGTTAATAAAGTGTCAAAATAAGTAAACAGGAAAAAGTCAAACCTTGGTCGATCATAATCCCTAACACGGTCTCCGGACCGTGACCGTGATCTATGACGCCTCCTTGAATCACGGTCCCTTTCTCTATCACGATCATAGCGGTCATAACCACGACCACGGTCATGATGCGTATCACAATCTCGGCTCATACGGTCACTATCACGTGTACGGTCACGATCACGGCTATTGGCCTGGTCTCAGCTACCCTCTCGTTCAGGATCCTTGCTTCGTTCTTTTGATCTAAGCAAAAACTTAAAGATTTATCAACATATATATAAAAAACATGTGTTCCATTTACTTATGAATGGTTGATTCATGTTATACTTCATGTCAACACTTCAATGTGTCAACAAAACTAAAAAAAAAGTTGGCTTAGAAACCAATCAAACATATTGAACTTCATCCAAGTATTTAACTTTCCATTAAAGTCGACGATTTATTAAAGCTACATTATAGGCCATCCACTTATTTTTTCATAGGGCATTTGGGTGAGTGTACAACCTACTCCTACTAATTTAACACAAATAATGATAAATAAAAACACTATGATGTCAATCCCATGCTCCATTGTGTGCAATATATTCCATTGGGAAAAATAACTGTTGAATTCTATGGTTAGAAAAATCAACCAAAAAGTTTTTAATCTAGAAAAACAACAAATTTCAAGATGAGATCAATTGAAAAAGGATATGGAAGAGACTAACATGTATCAGACATGAGTGCTTCAGCCTCTTCAAGTGCTTTTTGTGCTTCATCCAACATTCCTTGCTCCCCTAGAAAATGAAAGCATTAATTTCAAAGCTTATTAATCAAATATAAAAAACTGATGCAATCATACAAATACATGGTTATAAGATTCAACTTACCAAGCTCTTCTGTTTTTTCAGCTTCTCATTAACCAACTCTTGAGTGCGACGCTGCGAGCATCAGGAACAGGCACAAGAAATGGCGCCAATGATGTAGGATTTGGAAGAGGTAAAGGTAAAAAAGCTCGATCTTTGTTAAATGCATCTAATAAGAGTATTGACTGGTAATAAAAGCAAAAGCACTCAGAATAAAATTCAAAGAAAGGCAACTAAAGGGCAGAAATTCAGCCTAGCTCTACAATCTAGTAGATGCCTAGCATCAAGTTCAAGCTACACAAAAGTAACTTGGTTAAGTTTATTTCTGCAGATTTTTTTTTCTCATGGACTCATGGTTCAAGCCTATTCAACATATGCAAGGAGATGATGGTGTAAAAGAACCGGTTCTGCACCCGCAAATGTATAAAACCAAGAACAACCACTCCATTCTTCTTAGCGAGACTCACTAAAGCAATCTACAGACCACCAAAAACTACCATTTAGTGAATATTAGCTAGTAACACAACTTTACAAGAACATATCGAGTAAAGTAACCAACCTGAAGGTGTTTAACATGTGAAACAATTGTATCAATACCATCACGACACCACAACCAAAAATATGTCGAAACTTCATCGTTTCAACTCCTAAAACACAACACTTATTTTGATGATTTTGAGGGTATGCACAGAGTGGTTCAATTCGGTTATGAGCCATAACCAAATTTATTGGTTTGGTCCAATTTTGAGCGGCCTGTGTTACAACTTAATTTACACACATGAATTAGACAAAATAAAGATCAGATTAACCCTTACCACAACTCAATATGTGATGTTAGAATGAATTAGCCAAAACAACAATAGAAGTAAAAGTACTACCCATAACTAAACAGTTGTGTGAATGAAGGTTACAATAAAAACAACTAAAAGACCTAAAAGAACAGAAGTGAATCCCATGAAGATAGAATTAGGGGTAAAATTAGAGTTACCTTTATTTTGAGATATAGAGAGATATAAAGAAAGTCAGCCAATTAAGTTCCTTGTCATCATAATCTTCTCTGGTAGACACCACCGACGACCCTGGCAGCAGCCTGGGAACCTCAAAACCATCGTAGTCGCCTAGTCGGTGCAGTCGGACTTCATGGTATCCACTGCTAAACGCTCCCTAACATAATCAATGAACATAAATTTAAAACTAAAGTGAAGATAACTTAGATCACGATACTGAAAGATCACCAAGTGCGTGCCCCGCGTGGTGCGGCGGTGTGGGATCCAAAAACGACACCCAAATGTACAACTTACAAAATACATCAGTATGTTGATAATGTTGAATAAGCCTATTGGCTTCTTTGATACCACTCAAAGTTGCGCCATTAGTTATTGAGTAATGAGTTGTCTGTTTGTGAATCACTTGTTGACCGGAAAATGTTTTGTTTGGCAATGGCTCAACCACTATATTCATGTCAGAAATACTTGACCCGTTTGCAATATAACTGCCCACCCCCACATCCAAATCCCAACCACTCTGATTTATTTCGCGATTTCAGTTTTCTAGTAAGATTCAAGATAAGTCTAATTCAATAACAATAAGTCTAAGTAGTAATAATAACTCAAAATCAGTAACATGTCGATTATGAAAACGATAAAATAGTTCTAAAACAGTCTATAGGCAAGAATGCTACCTCCACTGAATTAGTAAAAACTACCTGAAAATGTATTACTAAATGAGTTGAACTTTTCTCATTGGCTAAGTTGCTGAAACAAACACACCAAAGCAAAACTCTAAAATCATGGACAAAAAAGAAGGGGATGGTGCAAACCAGTTTGTAGCAATTATAAGACAAGCTCAACAACTTCTTTGGTAATGAAGCATAATAAAAGACCAAGCATTTTCACCTACTGCGTATGAAGCATACATAAAAGTTTAGTATATTTATATTGATTATATTCTAACTAATCATAGTTATATATTCCATCGGAAAAGTTAATTATATATCCCACATGCTTATTGGTTCCCACAAGATATTGGTTAACCTACCCAATGACCCATTTGACAATGCTGCACATATAGGTAAGACAGGTAGATCTCAAAAATCCAAAGCTTCTAAAAGTGCTCGGGTGGGATCAAAGTTGATTGTTATAATTTTATCAAGCATGCCTAGAAACCATGTTTTATTAAAATCAGTCACCAATACAAAACCATCTTCGTAAATTTGATAACTGTGTGCATGAAGTATACTAAAACAAAAGTCAAATTACAATGTTTTAAGGAGTCGATCATTACCTTAACTTTTCATCCAAGTATGTTATATATAGTTGGCACAACCACTTTCAGGAGCTTTATCTGCAAATCAACACAAATCTTCTTTAAACATCACTCAATTTACAACGAAATTAACAGATTTTGCAATTAAAACTTCAGTAACATGATCAAAATTCATAATTTGATTTAGTAATCAACCGTGTATCACAATGTAAAATTCGTAATTAGAGTTAAAAGGGAAAAATGCTTTACCACTCGTGTCTCCTCGATTCGTAATCTCTTTGATGCTTTACAATCTGACAAATGGAAGTGAGGATATATTAGGTTAGCAGAAGGTGTTGATACTGAATAGGGAGGGGATTTTAAAGAATATGATGCGTGGGTAACCGACGACGCTTTATTTCTTCAATTAATGACTGATAATTGTTCATGCTTCATGACCGGAGATTTACACCATGAAGTCGAAAGCACGTCTAATAAGAAGAGCAACAGACGCATCTTACGCCCTTTCGTAACTGAAGTCTTCAAGTTGTTTGAGCAAAAAGGGGAATTCAATTAGGTTACGAATTGAAAGAAATGAATGAGGTAACCGTTGTGTGTGTGATGGTTATGTCGATTCAGAGCATCAAGAATTGAAGGGGAGTAAGGGTTATTACCAGGAAGCTAAAGGTAACATTAAATTGGCAGGAGTTAGGAAGAGAGTGGGGCATTAAGGGAAACAATTTTATACTTTTAGCTAAAATGTGAATACAAATTTACTAATATACCCTTCTAAGTGTCTTAATGTTCCACAAAGTTTCAATTATTATCTTATTATGTAAGCATAAATCACTTGTGCATGTTGCTTCTTAAGTTGTACGGAAATGAAAATTACTATCCTAGCCGTCACTCTTCCTTAATAGGATAAGATAATAATATAGATAAATAATAATTACATACTTACGTTTACATCCATATCAAGGTATCATAAATTGGACACATACGCAACCAAATTTAACTAATGATAATAACACATTTATAAACTTTTTACAAGAAATAAATATAGTCATTAACCAACGAGAGAAAACAATTATGAATTATCCAATGATTATGAGGTGACATAGTTTAAAGTTGCTACATGTCGACCCATATGATTACGACACAGCCACACACTATAAAAAAGTTCCCCATGGTCGGTTTAAAAGAATTTGACCATTATTGGCTGACCACATCTGGACGGTTCTAATCCTTCACCCACTCTCAATCAACGATCCAAAATTTTCTCATATTTCCACGTGGCAACATCTACACGACTTGGAGGTGCCTTACACGTATGGTGGAATATCGGGCCCAATCCCAAACCGGCTACCGGGTCGTAACCGGCTATTTAAAACTTCCAATACCCTATCGATACACCTCTCTCTATATATAACTGTCACTAACCAAGTGCAATGCAAGCATACTAAACAACAAACTCAACGTGTAAGTTAAAAATAAAAAGTGTGTGAAAGATGCCAATTTCCAATATTTCGATCGGAACTCCTGAGGATACCCGGTCGCCGGGTGCCCTAAAAGCCGCCTTAGCTGAGTTCATTTCAATGCTCATTTTTGTTTTTGCTGGTCAAGGCGCGGGCATGGCTTTCGGTGAGTCATTAACCGTTTTTTTAACTAGCAAGAAACTAGACGGATAAACAAAGTCATCGTCCCACTTTATTTATTTAATGTAATTATTATTATTATTATTATTATTATTATTATTATTATTATTATTATTATTATTATTATTATGTTTAACGCCACATATTATTAACCATGACTAGCAAGTAACTAGACAGAAAAACAAAGTCATCGTCCCACTTAGGAGACATGAATTACGCAAGTTTGAAACTACATTATCTTTTATCATGAAGTGTATCATGATTTATTGTTTTCTTTATTTGCAGCCAAGTTAACTGATGGCGGAGCAGCGACACCAGCCGGGCTCATTTCAGCGTCAATATCACACGCTTTTGCACTATTTGTTGCGGTTTCAGTTGGTGCTAACATATCAGGTGGTCATGTGAACCCGGCTGTGACGTTCGGGTTGTTTGTTGGTGGTCACATTTCGCTTTTGAGGAGTGTTTTGTATTGGATCGCTCAGTTGCTTGGCTCTGTGGTTGCTTGTGTGCTTCTAAAAATTGCAACTGGTGGTTTGGTAAGTTGGTGAATAAAAGATATTCAGCTAGTAACAGTACTAGAAACAACTAAAATAACTAATGTATTTGTGTATATATTTTTATGCAGGAAACATCAGCTTTTGCTCTATCAGCAGGTGTAGGTGAATGGAACGCAGTTGTGTTTGAGATAGTTATGACATTTGGATTGGTGTATACCGTGTATGCAACAGCGGTTGATCCGAAGAAGGGCGATGTGGGGACTATTGCCCCAATAGCAATTGGGTTCATAGTGGGTGCAAACATCTTAGCTGGTGGTGCATTTGATGGTGCATCAATGAACCCTGCTGTGTCCTTTGGACCAGCTGTGGTCAGCTGGACATGGAACAGCCACTGGGTGTACTGGCTCGGCCCGTTTTTGGGCGCGGGTATAGCTGGACTTGTCTATGAGGTCATCTTTATTGGGTCAAGTACTCATGAACGTCTCCCAACCACAGATTACTAAGAATCAGATTGCATTGCAGGTGTTGAATTGTGTTGATGTTTGTTGGGTGTTTGTGCTTTTAAGTCTGGTGATAAGCTTTTGGCTTTGTACTCAACTGAATTTTTATTTGAATCAAGTTGTGAATTTCATTCATGTTGGATCTTTTAAATTATTCTATTAATTACTCTCATTTATCCAATCTCTTAGGCTATACGGTGTGTATGTGTATGTGTGTGTGGTGGTGGTGGGGGATGGGGGGATGTGGAGCCCTTCCACGCCATCAACACCACCCCCTATATGGCGTGGAAAGGGGTGTGCGGCTTGCCACTAGCTTGTTGGGTAAAAGAAAAAAAATACACTCCTCCACGCACCCATCACCCCATGGTTTCTTGGGGCTTGGGGAGAGTCCCCCCATGGTGACATGGCTGCCACTGTGCCACACCATGTAGCCTTAGGTAAAGGTGTACAAAAAAAACCGGTTTTTAAAACCGGCCCGGAAAAAACCCCGGTAAACTGGTTTGGAAAAAAACCGGTTTGGAGAGAAACCGGTCTGAACCCGACCCTATACATCGGTCCTATGAGCGGTTTGTGGTTTCGTGGATCGGTTTGATTTGAAAACAGGCTTGAGAGAAGAACCGGTTTGGGGGAAAAAATCGTTTTTTTAGAAAAACACCAGTATAAGCAAGGTATTTTGGATATTGGAGGACCGGTTTGGCAAAAAAAAAACCGGTTTTAAACCCAGTCCTAATCGATTCCAATAGATGGTAGTGTTTGGTGCTAAAAACCGGTTCCAAAACCGAACCGGTTTAGATAAAAACCGGTTTTATCTTCATAAAAAAACGATCCGGTTTATAAACCGGACCGGTTTGGCCAAAAAAACCGGTTTGTACATGTCTAGCCTTAGGGTGAAGGGGCGTAATACTAAGATGTGGTCTGGTACTTGTGGGTAATTGGGACGGGTACTTGTGGGTACAATGCCACAAGCCCACAACCTATTCTAGTTAGGGTTGTAGGTTTTATTGCAAGTTGTACAACCCAAAAAAGGAGGAGAAAAGTTTGGGGTGTGGGTTAGCATTAACATCTTTTAACAAATAAAAATGTCATGGTAGTCGGTTGAGCTAAGAGAATGTCACCTCCCTTTTGTGTGAAATTGGGTTGTAGTTGGTTGAAATGAGGTAGAGCCATTTTATCATTTTACGGTGTGGATACTTGTGGGTTGACCTAGATGTTGCTACAAAAAAACCATAGTGTTAGTATAGGGACTCGAGCAGCAATGTATGTTAAAATGGTAACATTTGTTTGGTCAATTTAACACCAAATGGGTTTACATCAAATGGGTCAATATATTTTAGTTATAATAATATTTGAATATTTTGCATAAGTGTGTTTTCAGGTTGAAGTGTGGACATAGCTTGTTGGACTTAGCAACTATTGGATTGAGTGAGAGACGGGCTGCTGTATTGCTGAGGTCGTGTGTCAAGTCCATTTAGCTGAGGAGGCCCAGTAGATTAAAGAGCCCAGATAAAGAGCCCAGTTTGATAAGAGTTCGTATAAGAAGTTCAAAGGTTCACACGGTTCAAGTTATCATTGAACCGGTTCACTTCTGATAATGAGTTTGTTAGAGATGGACGGTGTAGATCTGTTTGTGCTTTCTCTCTACGGTTCAGATGCTTCCACACGGATCCCCAGAAGACTTGTGACGATTGTGTATAAATACCTTTTTTTGTTGAGAGTTGAGATCATTATTCTTTCGATCAGTTTTCCACTCTCTCATTATTTTGTACTTCTTCTCTCTCGTTCATCTAGGGTTAGATAGTGATCTGAGAACATCTTGTTCCAGATCTTAGTGTGTTCATCTTCCTTTGTTTTAGATGATAGTGGTCTTATGACCAGAGAGTTGTAGAGGTAGAGAGATTGTATTAGGGTTTGATCTTTTGTATTTGGGTGTAAACTTGATTTGGTTTGGGATAATAAAAGTATTATGAGTTTGATATCATGTTTTTGACATGGTATCAGAGCTCTAGGTTCTAGATCTGGTCCTGATATTGATTCATTGGTTGAAGGTTTTGGATCTTGGTTGTCTCTTCCGCTGTTACTCCTGATTCAAGGTTGTCTGTTTGAATCCTGGTGGATCTGGTGAAGCTGATAGCAGCTTGGATTTGGATCTTATTTTTTCTTGCTCTCTGACGATTAACCCTAAGTGAAGGTTAATCGTTACGAGTTGTTGGAGTACCCTAACTTGGGGATATTCTTGGTGAGATCGTTTCATATTATTGTTTTTTGTATTGTGAGTCTAGGAGCACTGACCGGGTTAGGGGGACCGGTATTGGCTCATTGTCTGGTTGAGTGTGTCTGTCTAGGTCTAGGGGCTCCCGAGTTAAGGCTTGCGTTGGCACCAAGAGTGACGAACCAACGATCTGGTCCCTGGCTCGGCTTCGCCTGTGTCTGTGTTGGTTTATTATTTGCTTGGTTTGTTCTTGATTCTTGTTTGCTATTTGTTTGAATCTTGTGTGGTGGTTGTGGTTGTGATTGATTGCTATCTGTTTGTTCTAATACTGTGTTTTATTATCTGAAATGGGTGATAATATTGACCCCAATCCTGCTGCTGGTGGGGGAAACCCTGCTGGTGGTGGTGGTGGGGGTGCCATTATCAATCCTGCTGAAACATTAGTCAGCAAACTTGATGCTAGTGATCCATTGTATTTACATCCATCTGATTCTAGCAATTTGACTATAATAACTATCAAATTAAAGGGTTCTGAAAATTACTCTGTGTGGTCAAATGCCTTAACACTAGCTTTACAAGTAAAGAATAAATGGGGTTTTATAGATAAAAGCTGTGTAAAATCTGAAACTGACAACATTCTTGCTAGACAATGGGATAGATGTAACTCAATTGTTTTGACTTGGATTCTCAATTCAATTAGTGAGGATCTGTATATGGGTCATGTGTTCTCTAAGTCAGCCAGTGATGTCTGGGCTGAACTTAAGGAGACATATGACAAAGTTGATGGTTCTGTAGTGTTTGATTTGTACCAAAAGATAAATTCATTTAATCAAGATGGTATGACTGTTGCTGAGTATTATCACAAATTAAATATTATGTGGAAACAGTTAGATCAAATTTTGCAATTACCTGCATGCACTTGTAATGCTTCTAGAGAATTTAATAATTTTAGTAGCATGATTAAGTTGATGCAGTTTTTGATGGGGCTTGACAATGTGTACCAACCTGTTAGAACTAACCTATTAATAAAGGAAGTTTTACCAACTGTTAAAGAGGCTTTTTCTATTGTTTCAAGGGAAGAGTCACATAGAAACTCCCTTGGAAGTTCTAAAAAGGGTCAATCAGTAGGTTTTTTTGCTAAAACTAGTCAACCTTCTGATCTTAATAAGAAGGTTGACAAAACTATAGGTACAACACTTAAGTGTACACATTGTAATAAGCCAGGACATTCAGCTGAAAAATGTTTTCAGCTGATAGGGTATCCACCATGGGCTAAGGCTAGAGGCATGCAAAATAGGAAATCTACTGTGAATAATGTTACTTGTGATAGACCTGATGCTCAGTTGTCTTCTTTGACTAGTGAGCAAGTATCTAAACTCTTGAGTTTAATTTCTGATAAGAGTATGGATCCTCCTCAAAGTCATAATGTATCAGGTAGTGTGTTTAGTCACCCTTTTTGCTCTAATGTGTCTGTTAAACCTGTTTTCTGCTTTAATGTAAATAATAAGAAGATAAGGATGGGTTGGATAATAGACTCTGGGGCAAATCAACATATGGTTACTAGTGAACATGACTTAACTGATTACATTGATGTTTCTGATTTAAACATTCAAGTCAAGCATCCTAATGGTACAAATGCTTTAGTTACTAAAATTGGAACCTTAAAACTAAGTAACAATGTTGTGTTACAAGATGTCTTTGTTGTGCCTGAATATTGTGTGAATTTGATTTCTGTTCATAAGTTGGTTAAAGATAATCACTTGTATGTTGGTTTTGATGAACATAATTGCTATATTCAGGATTTGTCAACAAAGAAAACCCTGGTGACTGGTAGTCAACTTGAGGGTCTGTATTTCTGTGGTGGATCATATGTGTGTAATAAGGTTGGTATTGCCAATAGGCACTTTGATCTTTGGCATGCTAGGCTAGGTCACCCTGCTGATGTTGTTATTCAGAAGTTAGAATCCATAGTAGGTGCTATTGGTCCTAAGGATTCTGAGTTGCCTTGTGATGTCTGTCACAAAGCAAAGCAACACAGAGAACCTTTTCCATTAAGTGATCACAAGTCCTCAGGAATTGGTGATCTTGTCCATTTGGATGTTTGGGGGCCTTATAAGGTACCTAGTAGGGAGGGGTTTAGATACTTCCTAACTATAGTTGATGACTATTCTAGGGCTGTTTGGGTATGTTTAATGAAGCACAAATCTGAAGTTTTTGATAACATTCAAGAGTTTGTTAACATTGTTAAAAACCAGTTTGATAAAACCATTAAATGTTTTCGAAGTGATAATGGGTCAGAGTTTGTTAACAATAAGATGTCTAGTTACTTTAAAAACTTGGGCATTTTTCACCAAACTACTTGTGCTTACACACCCCAACAGAATGGGATAGCTGAAAGGAAGCATAGGCATTTGTTGAATGTTACTAGGTCCTTATTATTTCAAAGTCATTTACCTGTTAGGTTTTGGTCAGAATGTGTTCTGACTGCTGCTTACTTAATCAATAGGACCCCTTCTTCAGTTTTGGATGGCAAGACCCCTTATGAGCTTATGTTTGGATTTGTACCCTTCCTAGGACACTTAAAAGTTTTTGGATGTTTGTGTTTTTCTACTATACTTAATGATTCTAATAAACTAAATGAAAGGGCTGAAAAATGTGTATTCATTGGATATTCCAATGAAAAAAAGGGATATAAGGTCTATAGTTTAGAGTCAAAAATTGTTTCATATTCTAGAGATGTAAAATTTTATGAGACAATATTTCCCTTTAAAGATAAAGATGTTTTTCAGAGGTTTAATGATAATAACATTGTTAGTGTAGACTCATTAAATTTTTTCAATACTTATGAAAATGAAACTCAAACATCTGAAAACCCTGAAGAGCCCAATGATGAGGGAAGGGGCTCAGGTATGGTTGATTCAGGGACACATGCTGAACAGCAGTCCACTTTTGTCAATGACAGGACACATGACTCCTTAGAGTCATACAGTCCTGATAGTGATAAAGGTCAGGATAAGGCTGTCCATGTGAGGACTGAAGGTGAAAATACTTCCAGTTCTGAGGGCAATGATTCAATTATACAAAGTGTTAGAAGAAGCACTAGGGGGTCTGCTATACCTAGAAAACTTGATGACTTTGTCATAGAAGGAAAGGTTAAGTATGGAATAGAGAGGTCAGTCAATTATGCTAATCTAACTTGTGAAAATAGGGCCTTTGCTAGCATTTTAAACAAGACTGTTGAACCTAAAACATATAAACAAGCTATGCATGATCCTAATTGGATTAGTGCCATGAATGATGAGATTGAAGCCTTAAATAGAAATAATACTTGGACTTTAGTAGATCTTCCTAAAGGTAGAAGTTTGGTAGGGTGTAAATGGATCTACAAGATTAAGTATAAGTCTAGTGGTGAGATTGAAAGGTTTAAGGCTAGGCTTGTTGCTAAGGGTTATAGTCAAAAGGAGGGTGTTGATTTTGATGAAACATTTTCTCCTGTTGTTAAATTTGTTACTGTTAAAACAGTGATGTCTATAGCTGTTCAGAATAGTTGGAAAATGTTTCAACTTGATATTAATAATGCCTTTCTTTATGGTGATCTTAATGAAGATGTCTATATGAGTTTACCTGAAGGATATTATTCTGAGGGTGAAACTAAGGTTTGTAAATTAAATAAGTCTTTGTATGGGCTAAAACAAGCCCCTAGAATGTGGAATGAAAAGCTGGTTAGTGTTTTAACTAGTCTTGGTTTTTCACAGAGTAGATGTGATTATTCTCTCTTTATTAGAATATCTAAGTCTACTACTGTTTTGTTACTTGTTTATGTGGATGATATTGTTTTAACTGGTGATAGCATAACTGAGATAGATGAGGTTAAGATGTGTCTAAAGGAGAAATTCCTAATCAAAGACCTAGGAGAGTTAAAGTACTTCTTGGGTCTAGAAGTTATTTCCTTAAAAGATAGCTTATGTTTATCTCAAAGGAAATACTGTATGGACTTATTAACAGAGTATGGCATGTTAGGATGTAAACCTGTTAATAATCCATTGGAGCCTAATCATATCTTAACAAATGCTTGTAATGATCACCCTGAAAAACTGGCTAATGTAACTGGTTATCAGCAGTTAATAGGAAAGCTGATATATCTGTCCCATACTCGGCCAGATATTTCCTATGCTGTACATTATCTAAGCCAGTTTATGCATAGTCCTTCAGAGGGTCATTCCAGAATAGCTTTAAGGTTGTTGAGATATTTAAAATTGGCTCCTGGAAAAGGAATCTCTTTTAGGAAAAGTTCACAGTTTAATCTCATTGCCTATTCAGATTCAGATTGGGCTAAATGCACAATCACCAGAAAATCAGTGACTGGTTTCTGTGTATTTCTAGGAGATTCACTCATTTCCTGGAAGAGTAAGAAACAGTCTACAATTGCTAGATCATCTGCTGAGGCAGAATTTAGAGCAATGTGTACTGTAGCCTGTGAGGTGTTATGGTTGAAAAATCTGTTTTCAGAATTAAACATACAGGTCTCATTACCTGTTAAGTTGTTGTGTGATAACAGTGCTGCTTTATCAATTGCTTCTAATCCTGTATTTTTTGATAAGACAAAACATTTTGAGTTAGACTTATTCTTTTTAAGAGACTTAATCACTAAAGGTGTTATACAAACTGAAAAAATTAGTTCAGATCAACAAGTTGCTGACATTATGACAAAAGGTCTTGGTGTTAGTGGTCATGAACAAATGTGCAGGATGTTAAAGATGCAAGATCCCTTTGGTTGTTAAATTGTGGGGGGGTGTTAAAATGGTAACATTTGTTTGGTCAATTTAACACCAAATGGGTTTACATCAAATGGGTCAATATATTTTAGTTATAATAATATTTGAATATTTTGCATAAGTGTGTTTTCAGGTTGAAGTGTGGACATAGCTTGTTGGACTTAGCAACTATTGGATTGAGTGAGAGACGGGCTGCTGTATTGCTGAGGTCGTGTGTCAAGTCCATTTAGCTGAGGAGGCCCAGTAGATTAAAGAGCCCAGATAAAGAGCCCAGTTTGATAAGAGTTCGTATAAGAAGTTCAAAGGTTCACACGGTTCAAGTTATCATTGAACCGGTTCACTTCTGATAATGAGTTTGTTAGAGATGGACGGTGTAGATCTGTTTGTGCTTTCTCTCTACGGTTCAGATGCTTCCACACGGATCCCCAGAAGACTTGTGACGATTGTGTATAAATACCTTTTTTTGTTGAGAGTTGAGATCATTATTCTTTCGATCAGTTTTCCACTCTCTCATTATTTTGTACTTCTTCTCTCTCGTTCATCTAGGGTTAGATAGTGATCTGAGAACATCTTGTTCCAGATCTTAGTGTGTTCATCTTCCTTTGTTTTAGATGATAGTGGTCTTATGACCAGAGAGTTGTAGAGGTAGAGAGATTGTATTAGGGTTTGATCTTTTGTATTTGGGTGTAAACTTGATTTGGTTTGGGATAATAAAAGTATTATGAGTTTGATATCATGTTTTTGACAATGTAGAGGAAGAGACTTCCCAATTTGAATTAAATCATCTCAGTTTAGTTTGTTGTTGTGCCGTTCACATATACCTAAGTTAGAATGGAGGTTGTAAGATCGTGAAACAACCCGATAGAATTGAATGTTCACGTGGCTTAAGCCCCAAGGACACTCAACATGATCAAATCAGTATGCTCATATATCACATGTACATAAATTTACAATATTTATTAAAACCATAAGTAAAATGTATATGATGAGAGATGGATCCTGAACAAATGAAGTTTTCTTCCCTTTTATTGAGTGGAGCGGGGCAAACACTAATGAGCTGGCTGCAAATGGATCAGGCCCTTTTTTTAACGGCAAGTGTTACTTCTCTACACTGACAAAAGTTAATAAAATATAAGTTAAATTCCTAACCATCTAAAATGAAAGATTGGTCAAGTGGCCAACTACCCTAATAAAATATGATTCAGGTTTATTTGGAAAAAACAAAAAGGAGTCCTTAACTATAAACACTAGCATAAACAAAATGAGAAAGTCTACCTCAATCCAAACACAAGCAACAAATGTAATAAAAACTTGATTTACATGAAGAAAAAAAAAGAACCAATGCAACAATCAAAAGAAGAAGAAAAAGAAAGTTTTAGCCCAAAAACGAGGAACTACACCTACCTCAAGGCTTCAACTAAACTGTTTACTTTTAAAAATGTTTTTGGTTAGGTCATTCAAACATTGAATCAATGAAGTTATTGTCAACCAAAGATATATATGGCAAGCTTTGCATGCATGCTCGATTAGCCACTCTACACATTTGTGTGAGTCATACATGTTAGAAAGCAGACAAGACACTTGTTCCTGGACGAAACATCTTATCGAGCCACTCACCCCATGGAATTCGTACAAGAGGATTTGTGTGACTCATACCTTGTTAGAAAGCAAACAAGACACTTATTCCCGGATGAAACATCTTATCAAGCCACTCACCCCACGGAGCTCGTAAAAGAGGATTTGTGTGACTCATGCCTTGTTAGAGAGCAAACAAGACATTTATTCCGGTTGAAACATCTTATCAAGCCACTCATCCCTTGGAGCTTGTACAAGTGGATTTGTGCGACACATACCTTGTTAGAAAGCAAACAAGACACTTGTTCCCGGATAAACATCTTATGGAGCCACTCATCCCCATGGAGCTCAGACAAGAGGATTTGTGTAGGCCAAGCACACCATCAACAATTGTGGGGAATAGGTTTGTATTTCTTCTAGTTGTTGACATCGGAGAAGAAGTGTCTGTAACTTTCAAAAAATTAGCATTGGAAATTTCAGTTGAGATGAAAATGCTAAAAACAGATCAAAGGCGAGTTTATTTCCCGGCCAATGTTGTACAACGTTTTGTGAAGAGGAAGGGATATACCAACAATTCACCGAACATATACTCCTCCTTCACCCCCCCCCCCCCCCACATGAAACGTAATCCCAAAATAACCAGATTATAAGAAATTAAATTCAACATAAAAAGTGAAAGTTCAGAAAAACAAGATACATGAGATTAAATCATTGTAAGTTTATCTACTGACTATGACTTGTGAGAGAAATTTAGTGTGAAAGTGTATGGTATAGAGGTCAGCCTTTGCTAGGATTACATGAATAAATGCCAAACGTCCATCAAACTAGTTCAAATTTCACTGTTAGAGACATCAAGACAATGGAATAGAATGACTATAGATTGCATTTCGAAGTTCGATTGTTTGAATAATGTATTTCTGCCTTTCCCGTCCAAGACTCGAGAGATCAAAAACTACATATCTTGATTTCTGGCTTTTGTGACCTATCATTATCCAAGAACAGACGCTTTAGAGTCAGGCTTATGCCTGACACCCAAATCCCACCTTTTACCCAGTTTTGAAATTTTGTCCTAATCGGGCATGAATCTTGACAAACCGCCAAGGAATGATGAAGTAGGAGACAGGAGCTGCTCCACTAACCGCTGCTCACTGGGGGGTTTTTTTCGTTTGGTTGAATCGATGTCTCAAGTCCAGTCTATACCTAGTAAATAAGTAACTGATTACGTCACGTGTCACAATTTCATAATGCCAATAACACTTTTTTTCGTTGGCTTTTACCCATTTGTATTCTGTTAATAAAAGTAATAAAACATAATATTTATAAATCTTCGTTACTAGCTATTTAGTACTTCGTTATATATATAACTACAAAAATAGCTCATCTCAGAATATAGTTTTATTCAAGTGATGTAATATACTTGTTTCTAACTTGGTTTAACATATATAAAAACAAAATTACAAAATAGGAGTCTCAAAAGTGAGGGCCTAAGCCCTTCTTTAGTAGTAGGCCCATTGGGCCGATCTTGCCTTTGTTCAAAGTTGTCCAAGTTATTTGTCAATGGCTTGATTTCGAGTTATTTTGTATGGGTGTGTAATTATATGTTGTTTAAAGTCCTTGGTTTCTTGTAATCTTGCTTTTGGTTAAAGTCCTTGGTTTTTGTGGCTTTAAAATCGGTCTAGAGTTCGGTCTTTGACATAGAATCAATGGTGTAATTTCGAGTTATCATGTATGGGTGTGTAATTCTATGTTGTTGGGTCGGTTTTTTGGTGGCAATTATATTTTGGTTGGCTGTTAGCTGGTTTATTGGTAAAAGTTTGTGTTGGCTGTTAAAAGAACCTGTCCTTTGTCAACTGCTCATGGTATGTAGCTTGTTTTCTTTGGCCAACAACAAACTTTTTATTCAAAGAAAGAACAACCCAGCGCGAGACTGGACAACAACATAAATTAAAAAAAAAAAACACAGCCAACAACAAATTACAAAACTGAAGTTGTTGAAATATCATGCCGCTAGAACCTGTGAGAGTGTGAGTTATAAACTTATAATGATGCTCGTATGAGTTGCGATTGTTGCTGCTACTTTGCACAAGTGTATGATATGTTAATGAACAAGGTATTAAGTCACTGAGCTTCAGTTTACGTGGGTGACATGATATTTCAACAACTTCACTTTTCATTGATTAGTATTAATCACTGGTAGATATTCCCTACCCTTTATGCATCCGACAATTAAAAATGCGTGACTTATAATCACACCAATAGTTGGACTTTTTTTTTTGTCGGCAGAAAGGTTCTAGTACTAGTAATTATAATAAAGAGGATCAGCAAACAAGTAACTTAATCTTGAGAAAATGACAAACCAAAACATGTGTTGCATCCTCAACACAATTTCTGCAAGAGTGCTTATTAAAAGATTATTGAGGCGGCAATCTCACGATGTCATTCAACCTCGCCACATCTTTAGCTTCATATCCATTAACACACATGAGAGATGCTATGCTATATGTCATGCATTGTCTTTTCAGGTCATCAAGCGGTACAACTTTACATTTAAACTTACTTTCTCTTTTTATATTAAAGCAAACAAGTTGAGGAGTGTTTGCTATGTTTATTTTTTTTATTTTTTTTTACTATTTATCGTATATATAATACATTAATGCTAACTTTTTTGAATAACAGTGTGAAGGCTTTTTTTGAATGAACAGTGTGAAGGCTTTTTTTTAATAAAAAGTAAACAGTTATAATAGTATTACATACACCCCTTAAAACATAGTGGAACTTTCTTTTATCTATTGAATTGTTTATATAACACAACAATAATATTGATACTCATTGTACATAAAAAAGCATAAATGTTACTACGAACGAATGGATCTTAAACATGTTAATCACTTAATCAGCTCTAATTTAGTTGGTATATTTTTGTGACTTTGTGTTTTCCAGATGATGATAAGTTTCGATACTTATTATCAATAAGATGATGTGCGTGTTTATTCTTCTTTTTTTTTTTGGGCAAAAGAGTAAGGTGAAGTAGGACCATCAAAAGTAGAGGGCACCATGAATGCTTGTAAATCTGTATGCACATCCATGTCTTGTCACCTTTTTTTTCTTTTAAGTAGTTGCTTACTTTTGTGGAGAATAAACAAAAGTTTCGAGCATGTTTTATGTCCATTTAAACTCTTATTTGGACGGAAAAGGTAAAAAGTAAGAAAAAATATATACCTATTGATCGAAACCATCAGTAGAGATAAAATCGTGTCTTTGTATTACTTAATAGAATGTAAATATAACATTATATTTCTGTTTATTTGTGTACATTTGAACATGTTATTTATGTATTTGTATGTATGTTAGTAGATATAGACACTAGATATTATTAAATTGTTATAGATAGCATATGGGTCAAAAATGGACGTGAACAAGGCTGCAAAAGAAAGATCACAGCAAAGTCATCAGGCTGCAACAAATGGATACAAGGACTAAACAAGATGGCTGCAAAAATCAGAAATAAAATGGAATAAAATGCAGCAGCATACTTCAAAAGAAGCGGGACTCAATGTGAAAGGACCAGATTACCCTTACAGTTATTTGGCGGCAATTATGAATCGGTGGCAGTTAAACGACATGATGCTTCAACAGAAAACTGCCATTCAACACATGACTCTTCACAACATATAAATAGATATAGTCGCATAACATTCCTGGTTACCAAGAATAATTTCCAAAGTTCTATTGTCCTTGTATATCTTCTGTCCAAAAGTTCTATTCGAAACAATTTCCTAATACAATTCAGTTTATTCGTTTGTTTATTCTATTGTTTTCATTGTTCTTTTTGTATTTGATTGATAATTATCCGCTGCAAATTCGTTTCTGGGCCAACAAACATAACCTAACTATGAATTTAACCTACTATAGATCTATAATTATCTGTGGTTGTAAATTATTAGTTATCTTTGTATCATCTAGTTGTTTTTGTATAAAGTGAGATTTACCTTGCAACTAACTGATAAGCCAAAGTATAAAAGTTTTAACACATTTGAAAGTGTGGAGCTCACACTTGTTTAAGAATGTTATGATTTCAAATAATTATGACACCTCCTTAGTTTAGGGGAACGTAGCCCGCTGGACAATGGGGTCCGCGGGCAGCGCACTTCGTAGCAGACCAGTCTAAGAGGCGATAGCCCCTACTGGATCCAGGGGACAAAGCCCTTAGTAAGACCACATGTAGTGGTAAATGGGTTCACGCCCATTCACTCCACAGGGAAACTTTTGATTGACCCACCTATCTGCACCTCTTTTCACGCCAAGAAATGGCGTTAACATATTCACGCCAAAAGCCAAAAAAGAAGCAAAACACCCTAGGGGAAGTGTTGGAGCATTATGGGGCGTTTTGGGGCATTTCCACGCCCAAATTGGTTTCCACTACACATGGTCTAAGGGTTAAAACTGGCCTTCGATAGTGAATGAAGATTAGTATTGATAATGGTCTTTCGTACCTATTTTGTTCATCGGTATTAAACTTGTACATCAACATCAAATTGCGCATCAGTAGCAAATATGGATCGATATTGACTTTATCACTGCTAATGTATTATCGACCATTGACTATTGAGGTAACTACAAATAGACAATTATATCCGATAATTGGCTCTATTGCTTCGTAGAAACTTTATGTCGTCATAACGAATCATCCACAAACACTATACACACACATCACAGACTCCAACAAGAACTATGAGTCAACAAAACAAACGCACCCGCAGCAATGTGTGAACATTCCTACTAGTTCTAATAGAGCTTTTATCCCGGGAGCGTCCCGGGTTGAAATATCTAATATAACATATTAAATTTATATATGGAATAGACTGATGTGCTTTACAGTTACATGCAGGAAAACTGTAATCGGTCATTCTAAAAAGAACTAACATGAAATAAGCAAAAAAAAATTTATTTATTAAAATAGTATTATAATAACCATACATATATTTTAGTTACATACTATATAGTTTTTAGTTTATCATGGTGCACGTATATTGCAAATATCGACCGCATTAGTCTAAGGGTTATGTGATGCGTTAAAAAATTCATGGGTATATGATCGGGTATTTGGGTATGTGGTTTCGGGGTAATGGGGTCGGGTATCACCTAATCCCAGACCCGACCCAAACCCACAATTTTTTTTAAACTAATCCCAAACCCGACACCATACCTGTTGGGTTACAAAAAATAGTCGTTTTTTTCTCCGTTTTTTATATAGCACTATGATACTCGTTGGAAAGATAACAAAATGCTCGTTAATTTGGAGGAATTTTTTTCTTTAAAAATCTCGTGTATAAAATATATTAACGTTTAAAAGTTATGGGAGGAAACATGTGATTTTTAGGTTTTAATATATTATTTGCTTTTTTTTTAATTGGTGTAGTAGGTGCCACATATGATCTTACATGGCATCTCTCAAAGGAGAGAATGCCTAAATAAATGACATGTAGGATTTCTCCCTTTGCAATATATATATATATATATAGATTATTAATATATAATCTTTATCTCCTATTAAAAAAAATAATATTAAATTATTTTTTTCGTTTCTCTTTTGTTAAATAAAAATAATAAATCTTAATTTTCCACTTTTCTCTTATTTATTTAATAATTCTTTTATCGATATTCTATTTTTTTCACGATGGTCGTTGTACTTGGAGCCCAACAAGAATTCGATCAAGTCACCTCACCAGCGCGAATGAGAAACGAACATGGCAAATGGCAGAGATAGAAGAAAAATTCAAGGGTGGCGTAAAAAAATTAGACATAGGGGTATCCTAATATTTGCTCGCCCTCAGGGTAGTAAATTATATTGATTGAACTTCGTGTATTGTGCATAATAACTTATAATAAATAAGAACAAAGTCAAATGTTATAATTAGTAAATAACACATTAAAGTTTTTTTAAAATATTTTGACGACTATTTGTATTAACCGATTACACTATATTTATTCCACTCACGTAAGACACGGGTCAATATGCATATTTTTAAACACATAATTGTTTTATTATTTACTATATAAAATTAAATATATTTAGCCCATGTAACAGACAAGTTGTAACCAAGTGTATGTTATTCTAAGGAAAGGAGGGGCACTTATGATGAATCTCACGGGTACCTCACAGGTAACTTACTACCAGCACGGTAACGGGGTTGTTGGTGGTGCTGATAGTGGATCCGTAGAGGGTTTACGTGAAGAAGTTCACGGTGTGATTCACTGGAGTTTGACTCTCGAAAATGGTTATTATCTTGAAGGTCTTTTTCTCTATTTTATTTTATGGTAATAAAGCCAACAAATAAGAGAATTATGGTGTTAAAAAAAGAACCCCAACCCTTCTTGTTTAGAGAAGAAAGGGAGGTTGAAGATGATTACTTTTTTCTTATCAGTTAAACCATATGTAATGGTTAGTGAAATTTGATAGGTGGAATGAGCATTTTTTGCACTTGACATGTGGGCCACTTTGGTGGGTGAAAGGGGCTTGAAATGGACAAAGGGTGAAATGGTGGGTGAAATTTGATAGGTGAAATGGACATTTTTAAAAAATAAAAACAAAAAAAAAATGATTGGAGCCTTCATTGCTTTGACAACTTGGCAGAAAATGATTTGCCCATCAAATATTTCACCCACGCGAAATATTTCGCTGGGGAAGGGTTAGTGCCCCTATAACAAGGGAGTGGTCGGTGTGCTCAAGTGAATGGGGCCCCAAAATGAGGATTTAACGCCTATTTGACGAACCATTACACATGGTCTTAGATCCTCAACTATTTATTAAAATATAATTTTCATTTTGCAATTAGGTCATTGAAGTATTGTTATAATTATATTTATATTAATACTATTTTCTGATTTATTTAACTTTTAGTTAATTTAATGAAGTTAAATTAAATGTTTTATTATTTAAGTTATTTTTTTAAATATAAAATAAGTTTTATTAAGTATACTTTTAAATGTATTATTTATTAAAAATAAATAAACAAACCACTGAAGTGCTACCTACAAAAAAACTGTTTCAGTGAAGTGAATCAATGAAATGATATGGCACGCATGATTGATTAAAATCAGTGAAGTTGAAAAAAAAAACTGAATAGAGTGCCCCTCCCTCCTAAGTAATTTAGGTATTTAAATTGTTTGTAATATAAAAGGTAAGTTAAACAATTGCGCCAACCCAGTTGGGGAGAGGTGAGAGGGTTTACTCCTTAGGGAGGTTCTCGCACGGGAGAGGTACATGGTTCGAATCCTAGGGCCGGCAAAAACACACCACTTGACGTTGAAAGGGCTTATGCCCTCAGGGACGATGCGGAAAAGGGGATTTGAAACGGGGGTACCGAGGTGATGTCTTTAGCCGATTAAAAAAAAACAATTGCGGATCTAACTTTATACCTTTTATATCCGTATATTACTCGTAAGTCGTAATCATGTGTATATATAGCATTAAGTTAAAGAGAATCATACCGTGCAGACTTAGGCCATACGGTGAACAGACGGGGGAAGTGCCCCGTCCCCCCCGTCCCAAATGCTACACCTCCCCATTTTCCCGTCCTCCGCCCCGTCTCACCCTCCCCCGTCCCCCCCGTCTCCCCCGGAACATAAGGGACGGACCAATCAGCTTTTTTCTTTTTTTTTTTTTTTTTTTTAAATTCCAACTGCTATTAATGTTTGAGACATGGGTTTTGCATGTCTGTACACCCCACCCATGTTTCAAGAATAGTGAGACACCACTTTAGTGATGTGGCAGCCTACGTGGCACTGAGACATGAGGTTTTTCATGTCTGCTCACCCTATAGCCTAATATTTATAAACACTATACCCGAAATCCTACTAATCATTCCACTACACTCCTATATGGCTAGATAACAAGCCAAAAGCTCGATCAGTGCATTGTGCTTTAAAGTGGATCATAAACCCCAACCCATATGTCCTTTTGAGTTAAAAATATTATTTGGAATATTCTTTTATCCATGATAGGGTTTATTACTTATAAGAACTTAAAAATATTAAATCACAGCCGTTTGTATAACTTAATCAATATTAATTTTATTATATGTCATAGATCTACTAGCAGAATTTGCTCACTGCAAGATTTTTGTACAAATAATAAAACAGCTTGGAAAAATAAAAAAAATGGCATGTTTATGTTCCTCTTTTGTTGTCACCTTAGCACCACGTAGGCAAGAGGGGCACTCACACTCGGTTGAAATGATGTATTGGTTAGGTGAGTGTGTAGGGGCACTTTATTGAATTGAATTTTTTTTAATAATTATATTAGTTGGCTAGTTGCATTAAGACTGAAGTTTCGTATGGCCTCCACCACCACGTTCCATCCACACCCAAGGGAGGCGGTGTGCAATGTCCCTTGGGATGAATAGGCACTCCCTCATGGCCACCTTTGTGCTCATTAAGGGTGATATTATTTACACAACCAACAAAAAACCCTAAACAACCTTAGGACGGGTCGTCGGGGCCTAGATGGGCCGTTAAGGAAAATTAGGGTTTCAGGACGGGTCGTCCAGGCCGTGACGGGCCGTTTGTTTACAGAAAAGACAAAAACTACGGGCCGTCCAGGCCCAGACGGCCCGTATAAGTACGATGTAACAGGTGATCAGTCTGAACTCCTGCAAAAGCAGGCAGTTCAGACTGAAAAGTCTGAAAAAGGCACATTAGGACGGGCCGTCCTGCCCGCGTTTATCATGCTGTCAGGTTGCATGATAGCACGACCCAGATACTTCAGCAGATCCTGGATCAGTTGGGGTCGTTGCGGGCTGATGTGCAGACGATGGGAGTTGACATGCGGTGGATGTTAGACGGGTGGGTGGTATCAGCCGGGTGGGTCGGGTTAGACGGGTGGGTGGTATTTTGGTTGTACATTTGAACTCTAAACTTTTATGTAAATTTTTGGAATATTATGCTTATTTATGCTTTATTGTTCGTATCTTGAGTTTTGTTTAGTTCGGCAACATAAACGATATTCGTTCATATTCATATACACAATTATATAAAAAAGATCATATTATCCAAATAAAAAAATAACATTTATAAAAAACAAACATTTATAAAAAACCAAACATTTATAAAAAACCAAACATTTATAAAAACCAAACATTCAAACCCATTTTAAACATCCACACTCACTACACTTATAAAAAAATCAAATAATCATCACCTAATCATTGCCAATGATTACCAATGATTGTTTTGGATTTGGATGCTATTGGACGGGTCGTCGAGGTCCCAACGGGCCGTCTGGTTTAGGGTTTAAGCCTTTAGACGGGCCGTCTGGGCCTGGACGACCCGTCCTTTTGCCCATTTGGCCCTCCACGGGCCGTCCAGGCCTCGACGACCCGTGGAGGGGTTGTGCAAATAAAAACCCTAGTTGTCTAAATAACTGAAGCCCTCATTAAACATGGTTTTAAAACAAAGGGTTTAACTCATGTCTTTTAAAGAAAAAAAAACTCAGATGCTGTATATATCAAGTTGTGGGTACTAATAGATAGCGTATATATGTAAATGATTTGAATGTAATTATTATCATTATCATCTCCCAAAAATAGGAGATTATGTTGTATCCTTATATATTGATGTTATGATTAATGAGAAGATCATCTTGAAAATAATATTGTCTTACATGGTATCATCCTCTTGATCCTGTAAACCCTAGTGCCTCCCTGCTACCGCCGCTGACTCCCCTGTTCAGCCGGTACCTGCCCCTGCTTCCGCTCCCCTGCTGCCTTTCACCTCCCCTCTCCCTCACCCTCCAATCTTCCCATGGCCGATTCCAAACTTCATCCCGCAGTCACCGTCACCAACATAAAAGCCTACATCCCCATTCTCCTCGACAACGAAGCATCGGATTACAATCTGTGGTCCGAACTGTTTCGTATCCACTGTACCGCTTTTCTTGTCTCCGACCACCTAGCACCACGCCCACCACCCCCTGCCGCCACATCCACCTCTGACAAACCCACTGCCCCACCTCCGGCCGCTGACTCTTGGGAAAGGTTGGACGCCATAGTCCTTCAATGGCTATATGGCACAATCTCTCCAGGCCTCCTCAAAACCGTTATCACCAAACGCACCACAGCCTATGATGCGTGGAAGGCCATCGAATCATTGTTTCAAGATAACAAAGCCACCCGTGCCTTGTACCTAAAACAGAAATTCTCCAACACTCGTTTGGAAAATTTCTCTTCTATGACAGCCTACTGTCAAGAAATCAAGGTCCTTGCTGATCAACTCGCTGGGGTTGACGCACCTGTCGATGAACAGGACCTTGTTCTTCAAACCCTAGCCGGCCTGACTGAACAATACGAAACCGTTGCAACCATTCTTCAAAACACCAAACCCTTACCGTCTTTCTTCGAGGTCCGCTCCCAATTGTGCATGACCGAAACCACCAAAGCCAACATGGCCACTCACTCAGCCAACCAGGCCGCTACCGCCCTGCACACCCAAAGCCGTCCCACTCCTTCCCCTAATCCCTCAGTCAACCACTTCACCCCGTCCACTGATTCCACCCGCGGCCGCAACCAGCCTCGTCCCAAGGGTCAAGGCAAACGCCGGCCAGCGAACTCCTCCCAAAACCGTAATCGCCAAAACCCTTTTCCCTCCCAACCGTCCCACCCTTACATCATCTTTCCTCAGTCTTGGGCTCATAACCAGTGGGCGGCTCTCCTCAATCAGGCCCAAACCCAACCTACTTCCTCTCAACAGGCCCATTATCCACCTCCCTGCCCATACCCATCTAACCCGAAGCCCAACAGTGGACAGGGGATCCTCGGGCCTGGTCCAGCACAGGCACACATGGCTACTTACTCTCCCACTCCCACCGACATTGCTCAGGCCCTGTATACGCTCTCGCTGAACCAGCCAACTGACCCGGTGGGCTACATGGACACAGGTGCATCCGGACACATGGAGCAACCAGGTAATCTCTCCCCGTCTGTTTTTAATTCTAGCACTAATAAACAAATTATCGTTGGAAATGGCACGACCATACCGGTCATTGGACAAGGCAATAAAACCTTACCTCCACCCTTTCCACCCTTCAAACTTAATAATGTCCTTTATGCCCCCCACCTAATTAAAAATCTCATATCCGTTCGTCGTCTCACAACGGATAATTTACTGTCCATAGAATTTGACCCTTTTGGTTTTCTTGTGAAGGATCTCAAGACCAAGGCACCTATCCTACGATGCAATAGCTCGGGAGACCTCTACCCTTTGACAACCAATTTCATCAAGTCACCCAAGTCCCCTGTTGCCTTTACTGCTACCTCTCAAGATCGTTGGCACCAACGCCTTGGGCACCCGGGCAACAACTTATTGCAATCGTTAAAGTCTTGTTCCTTCATTAAGTGTAATAAACCAACTACTACGCTTTGTCAGTCATGTGTTTTTGGCAAAAGCGTCAAGTTCCCGTTTTCTAATTCCATTAATAAAACTTATTTACCTTTTGATATTATCCATAGTGATTTGTGGACATCACCGGTACTTAGTACCGGTGGACATCGTTATTATATTTTGTTTGTTGATGATCACACTGATTTTCTATGGACATACCCCCTGACCAACAAATCCAATGTATACACTACTTTTCTCACCTTTTATAACCATGTTCATACGCAATTTGAAAGAAAAATTAAACAGTTTCAGTGTGACAATGGTACTGAATACACCAACAATCAATTTAAACAATTTTGCCACTTAAACGGCATGCAGTTTCGCTTCTCATGTCCTCACACCTCCCCACAAAATGGCAAAGCCGAACGCACCATCCGTACCCTCAACAACATGATCCGAACCCTCCTGGCCCAAGCATCCCTGCCACCCTCATATTGGCATCATGCTTTGGAAACCGCCACTTACCTACTTAACATTCTCCCTAAAAAGAACCACAACTTTCTCACACCCACCACCCTCTTATACCACGCATACCCAACCTATGACCACCTACGGGTCTTCGGTTGCCTTTGCTACCCACTCCTACCCTCTACTTCCATCAACAAACTGGCGCATCGCTCCAGACCTTGTGTGTTCCTCGGCTACCCCACGAATCATCGCGGATATAAATGTTTTGATTTAAATTCTAAACAAACATTCATATCTCGTCATGTTCAGTTCGAGGAATCCATTTTCCCCTTCGCCATTCAACACCCTACCAAACCCGCCACCTATGATTTTCTTATCCAAAACCTTTCTCCTTTACTTTGGCCCTATGTCCAACCCAACGGCCCACCTTCACCCCTCGGCCCAAACCCCACTTCTCCGGCCCAAACTCCCAGACAGCCCAGAACCCCACCAGCCGGTCCACACTCACCCGGCACACTACCTGACCCTCCAGCTAGCCCTCCACCACCACTCAATCAAACTCCCATCCTTCACACCTATAGCCGACGCCCCAAACCAGCCCACACCCAACCGGCTCCCTCGGCTCACCCTCACACCACGGCTCAGCCCAACTTCACAGCCCACCAACCCAACCCACCATCACCCGTCACTGTTTCATCAGCCTCTACCCCTGACCAGCCTGCTCCGCCTCCTCCCACTGCCCGTACCATGCGCACCCGCGCTATGGACGGCATCTCCAAACCCAAACTTCCCTTTAACCTAAACACCACTACCATTGCCCCAATACCCAAATCACCTCAGGTTGCCTTGTCTAGTCCCGAATGGTATGCTGCTATGACTAATGAATTTAGTGCTTTAATTAAAAATGAGACCTGGGAGTTGGTACCTCGCTCCCCGGACATGAATATTATTCGATGCATGTGGTTGTTTAAACATAAATTCAGGTCTGACGGATCTCTTGAACGGTACAAGGCAAGGTTGGTTTGTGATGGTCGTAGTCAACAGGTTGGCATTGACTGTGGTGAAACATTCAGTCCGGTGGTTAAACCCACTACTATTCGCACTGTTCTTACTCTGGCTATTTCTCAAGGCTGGCCTATTCATCAGTTGGATGTGACAAATGCGTTCTTACATGGCCACCTGCAAGAAACAGTTTACATGCATCAGCCCATGGGTTTCCGTCATCGTGACTACCCGGATTATGTTTGTCGCCTAAAGAAATCTCTTTATGGCCTCAAACAAGCCCCCCGAGCGTGGTATCAACGTTTTACTGACTTTGTTTTGTTACAGGGCTTCACTCAGTGCAAATCGGATAATTCGTTGTTCATTTACCACAAGGGCGGCGCTACTGCTTACCTTCTTCTCTATGTAGATGACATCATTCTGGCAACTTCCTCTGACACTCTCCGCCAGTCTCTTATGTCTACTCTTGCAGGAGAATTTGCTATGAAGGACTTGGGGCCTCTTACATACTTCCTTGGCATCTCTGTGCAACGCAAGGATAATTCTCTTTTTCTTTCTCAGCAGGCTTATGCCAAGGACATCATTCATCGCGCAGGTATGGACTCATGTAAACCAGCTGCGACTCCAGTTGACACTCAGCAAAAACTCGGCAGTCAACCCGACTCTTTATTTGATGATCCAACTACATTTCGTAGTCTCGCTGGCGCCTTGCAATACCTCACCTTTACTCGCCCTGACATCACCTATGCTGTTCAACAAGTCTGTATGCACATGCATGCCCCGTGCACCGCTCATTGGAATGCCTTGAAACGCATTATCCGGTATCTTCAGGGAACTTCTGACTATGGTCTTCACCTCACCGCCGCGTCTGCTCTATCTCTTCGGGCTTACACAGACGCAGACTGGGCTGGATGCCCTGATACACGGCGTTCCACTTCTGGCTACTGTGTCTATCTGGGTGATAATCTGGTTTCCTGGTCGTCCAAGCGCCAGTCTACTATTTCTCGCTCCAGTGCTGAAGCAGAATACCGAGGGGTCGCCAATGTGGTTGCTGAGATTTGCTGGCTTCGCAACTTGTTACTTGAACTGCATCGCCCACTCTCCAAAGCTTCTCTAGTCTACTGTGACAACATCAGTGCTATCTACTTATCCAACAACCCGGTTCAACATCAACGGACAAAACACATCGAGCTGGATATACACTTTGTTCGTGAGCATGTTCAGAAAGGTCTGGTTCGAATCTTGCATGTACCGTCTCGGTTTCAGGTTGCAGACATCTTCACCAAAGGCCTTCCCCGGGTTCTATTCGATGATTTTCGCTCCAGTCTAAGCATCCGTGCTCCTCCCGCTTCGACTGCGGGGGTGTAATAGATAGCGTATATATGTAAATGATTTGAATGTAATTATTATCATTATCATCTCCCAAAAATAGGAGATTATGTTGTATCCTTATATATTGATGTTATGATTAATGAGAAGATCATCTTGAAAATAATATTGTCTTACAGGTACCTAGAGTTGAGAGACTCTGTTGACACTCCCTTCTTACCCCTACAGAAGATTGTTGAGATGTTTAAAATCCATTAAGAAATGAAATACAATAAACCAAATGAGATCGAACAAGGACTTGCATGCAAAGCCTGGTGGTATAACATAAGAGAAAAGAAATATTGAGATTACCATAATCTTTTTATTATATATATTAGGACTTACATCAATTTATATTTGTGATAAATCACACGCCTTGAGCAAAGTTTATTTCATGTTTAGTCATTATAGCTTTAAGAGAAAGATTTGACCTTGATCTAGTACCGAAAAGGTAGATTATTGTGGATATGAACACGAAATCAAATAATCAAATAACACTACTAGTCAACTAGTTCTGAACTAAAGTGTTGGCTTGTTAGATGAAAACTGTTTTCAGCGAACTCTTCTTGGCCGTTCATCGTCCATGAAGTGCTCAGACAACTGTCCCATGTCAGTGAAGGTGCTATTTCACTATAAGGGTCAAAAAACGGCTTTATGCTATCATCTTCTAATAACTCTAAATCGTTCCATATATCGTCCATTCTGTAATACCCTTCTTGTAGTTGTCCCTCACTTGAATCGCTAACCCTAGTCGTACCACTCTTAAAGTTGTTTTTCCCTTTCATGATGGTTATCTTTTGATCAACTCCCCCAGTGTCGTAAAAGCTTCTTTCTTTCGTCTCAATCAAAGGCATGGAAGCGACGGTAGTACATCTTGATGACGAGGAAGAGCACTGCGAGAGAGAAGAAGATGGAGATCCTGATGCCGTCGTCCTTTTCTTTTCCTGAGCTATCTTCCTCATATGAGTTCTCCAATAGTTTTTAATCTCATTATCTGTTCGTCCTGGTAATTTGCGTGCAATCTTAGACCACCTGAAAAAATAATAGCATTAAAGTTGAGCCCAAAAAAAAAATCATACTTAACTAATTAGTGAATTTGCTATAGATTCCATATTTTTTGTTTTAAAAATATACTCTTATCATGTATCGTATAGAATCAACTTAAACTTTTGAATGTAACAAACCTATAATGGATAACTTTATAAGTTGATGATTTAAGAGGAAAATTTATACAAACGGAATAAAGAACAAACACTAATTTTGTGTAATATATTTAAAAAAATGAAAACATGAAGTGATACAAACACAAACATATCGGTGTACTTGTTAAAAATAATTGTTCTTTTTTAGAGTGAGACAAGCACTAAGAAACAAAGAGAAATGGGGGATAATCTTTTAAAAGAATTTTATTTAAACAATGTACAATTTATCAAAAATGTGCTAAACAATTTTGCATTTTTGAAAATCTTCAAATTCACAATATATAAAAATAGTAAATCCTCCACTAATGCATTAGCTCTAAGAACTAGTATTGTCCCTCAAAGACCATATTTACGAATTGCATAAGCCATTAAATAATTGGTTTATGATTCAAATTATATATGTACACAAACAAAGACATAATCATGGATTCATAGTTCAAACCTGTTGCCATATTTAGAATGAAGCTCAACAACAAGTCGCTCTTCATGTGGAGATAGCTTCCCTCTTTTCAAACCAGGATTTAGATAATTAACCCACCTTAGCCTGCAACTTTTTCCAGTTCTTTTCAAACCTGTGAATCAAAAAATCCAAAAAAGAAAAGAAAAATAATCCCCAAAAACATATTTTGGGGGTATACACAAGAGAAAACGTTAATTTATGATTAAAATTTAAACACTTTGATATATATTTCCTGTTGGAAAATATATAGCCTAATTAGGATCTATAGATAGTTTTCGTTTTTTTTTTTACTCCCGCCACCTTCAAACCTGAAACTTTGGCAATGAAGTCCCAACGACGGTCTCCGAACATGTGAACATAAAATACCAACTGGAAATCTTCGTGTTCCGTCCATGGACCTTTTCGTGTTGTTTCATCTTGTTGCTCCATATTCTCTCTCTCTCTCTCTTTCTCTCTCTCTAGAATATCAAGTTCTTGCAAGTGTGCGTTGGAAAATAGCTTTGGTGGAGGTTATTTATAGTGGCGTGTTTCATTCGTTTTTGGGTGGAATGCGGAATTTTGTGATAATGTTCATTTTCGAGGGCATATTCATCACGAATGGAGTATAATTTTTTTTTTAACGGTTAAATCTTACTCACCTTTAATTGCTCTTAAAATACACCTATTTTGTCTATGCTAGGAAACACCAATTTATACCACCACACTATAAGGGGTGGAGCTACAAATAGAGTATAATTACATGTAGATCTCAATTTATATCATAAACAATATATAAACTATAATATATAATATGAAATGAAAGAAAATATATGTGTATATAGAGAGAGAGTGTGGACGAGTGGTATGTGTAAATGAACCACAATGACGTAAAATAACTATGCACAAATAACGCAATACGTACATATGACTAATTACGTTGCGTGTATAGAAATAACTATAGACATTATTATACAACACATATTAACAATTGTGCAACATGGTGGATAATTTGTTGTGAAGAGTTTAAATTTAGGAAGAGAAAGAAAAAACATGAAATAATGGCAAACTATAAAATACTTTAACTCTTTTCATATTAATTATTCTTTCTTTAATTAATTAATAATAAACATTCTATCCTAAACATATCAAACTTTCTTAACACAAAAATCATCCTACGATATCGAAATTATGATATGTGTATTTTATACATATCGAAATTTATCTTTTACTGTAAATTAAGTTTTCTTTGAAAGAATATATATATTTTGAAAATTAATTATAAGTTTCATTTAATTAACTAAGGAGGGTTATAATAAATTAAAAATTGACAATTATTAAATAGATAATTTCCATTGGTTTAAATTAACATTTTTTTCCTTACAAGACATTATCTTCTAATTTGAACTATTCACTTGTACAACATATCTAAATAGTTATGCAACATATGTATGTAACTAATTAAGTATTGTTACCAATATAAAATTACACACGTTATCACACTAAACGTTTTAAAACATCAATTAAAAATAAACAATCATACTATTAAAAATAAAATTTTATAACTATATAAAAACGTTTTAAAACATCAATAAAAAATAAACAATCATAATATTAAAAATAAAATTTTATAACTATATAAAAAGGAAAGCACCCATGATGCCATGACATTTATTGGAATTTTTTGCAAGAATAGGTGTTTTTTCATGAGGGAGAGTGTTTCTAGGTGGGTAATGAGAAAATTTGTGTAAATAGGTAGATATCTAACCCGATCGGCGACCATGAACATCAATTTTTGAAGGTATGAAACCCAATCAGCGACCTTCTTGATAGGTCGCTGATACATTCTCGTCCTTTTGAAGGTCGCTGTCCCATTGTCATAACTTGGAGTAAGGTCGTTGTCCGGATGTGTTACCTTGTTTGAAGGTCGTTTGTCTGGATACTGCCAAATCAAGGAAACTGATCGAATCCTATATCTTCAAAATTGATGCAGCTTTTTTCTTGGACTATTATTCACGAGACCTTGCATGTATAGTTCTTTAATTTTGTTTTCTATAGTATGCATGTATAGAGTATGCATGTAATAGTAATGTTGCAGGAGTTTGAGTTGAAATATTAGCAGGGATTGAGTTGGACTTGCAGGGGGAACAGTAAGATTGCAGGTTGAGATTGATAGATTCGTAATACACAAAGTGGTTATATAATATGCATCATAGAAGATGGAAATGTATCCACCATCTTCACAAATCAAACCTGTTAGTTTTTTATCAAAGTCTTTTGTCTTCCCACCATCTTCACAAATCAACCCTTAAAATAAGTTACGAATTACACCCGGGTCCTCTTTTTAACGATGTGTTGTTTCTACATAATGACCATCGTACGTTGGGTGTTTTCACGAATCCCGAAAAGTACAAGGAAAACATAAACGTGAAACGTGGTGATCGAAGCATTTGGAACTTTCTTAGGAAACCCACTAGGTGAACGTGTAAAAAGTATCATGGAAGAAGCTGGGTTTGGTGGAATTTTAAGCTATGGTTATCGATACGTGGACCATGCACTAATAACTGCGTTGGTTGAGCGGTGGAGGCCAGAAACCCACACATTACATCTACCGGTGGGTGAAGTCACCATCACGTTACAGGATATTAACGTGTTGTGGGGATTATCGGTAGAGGGTGCTGTGGTATCGGGTGTGGAAACTCCCGTTACACAAGCTGATGCCATCGGCATGTGTGAAACTTTCTTAGGTTTTACCCCCGACACTTCAACTGATTTTCATGGGAAATCTCTTAAGTCAGCTGTGATTATAAGTGAATTAAAAAACCGTTTTCTGAACTTGAAGTAACGAACGCACTACAAGAAATATAGGTCTTTACCCACACATAGTATGTGTGGGAAAAAGGCTATAATGTGTTGGATTTTGTATTTACCTACACATAAATTAAGTGTTATGATGTGTAGACTCAGGAGTGGATATAGATCATTAACTACACATAAATTATGTGTAGGTATACAGCAAGCTATACCTACACATACATATGTAGCTAAAAGTATGTTATATGTGTGGTTAAAACTATGACAACTTGTTAAGATAGATTATGACATGACATCTGACATGGAAGCTGACGTGGCACATGACGTGGCACATGACGTGGCAACTGACGTGGTGTATGACATGGTATCTGACGTGGCATATGACAAGGCAACTGAATTACACTATGATTATGACACATGTCACAAATATATATGTAGTTAAATGTAAAATTATGTGTAGGTAAACACTCACCACTATATATATATATACACACACACATATAATAATATTCAAATATATATACAAAAAAAATACAAAAACAAGTATATAAAGACATGCGACCAAATTATCATTATTAATAAAAACACCATCATTTAAGAAACCAAACCAAATACTTAAACAAACAAAAGAAAAATTAGCCAAAAGTTAACAATGAATTATATAAAATTACTAAACAAATTTCAGTCATCGGTACTTTCATCACTATCTAGTGTATCACTTTGAGATCGTTCTGATGTGCTTGATGGAGGAGACATAATATTATTATCAATCAATGCTTGTTCCATAATTGCACATTTAGTTGTCATTGTTTGAAGTTGATCCACTAGCTCGTCATAAGTAGGACGCTTTGATTTTTTAGTACACATTGTGTTATCAACTATAACTGGATCGCGTCGCCACCCATGCAAACGAATAGAGCTTCGTCCAAGTAGACTCTCAATAATCTTCTTATCGCTCATTGATTCCACTGTATGTTGGTTTCTTAGCTTTATCATTTCATCCTTTTAACGAAAAAGAAGACAAATACTATAAATTACCAAATAATGAATATTTAGTGGTAGAAATGAATATGTAAACTTACATATATTGTAGCCGCAGCATTAGATATCCAACCTTTTTCCTCATCCCAATGTGTAAGCCGCAAAGTCTCAAGTTGACTCGATGAAGATTCCAAATCTAAGCCACGCTCAATGTGATACCGTACTGCACTTTTCGATCCATTTCTACTACCTAGTTTTTGTTTTGAACGTGTAATAACTTTCTTTTTTGCAAATTCCTTCAAAGACATACAATCAAATTTCACATTAAAAAAAAAAGATAAAATTCAATAATAAATAATAAGATAATAACAAGAAGATCGATAAAACATTACCAAGTATTTTTTTCACATAAAAAAAAGGATATTGCAGATCAACACATCAACAAACCTACATAATCATACCCAAAGATCGACACAATCATAAATAAGATGTGCAAATGAAATATCAACATGTAAAGATACAAACTAAATACTGTATGTTTTATTCAATATTTACATTCTCATCACCAAGTAAATAACTCAATAACATCACATTATCACATATGCTATAGACATAGTTGTAATAATCCCAGTGTGTTAAAATAACAAGATAATTTATTCTAATTTATGATCATACAATCAATAAAAACTGTATAAATTAAAATAAGTTAATCCAACCTACTTTTTTCATTTGAATAAATCCGAATAATATATGAGAACACAAATACATTGACTATTTTTCTTGGAAATAGCAATTTGAAAAATAAAATTTAATACAGGAAGTCCTAGGGTAGAGTCAACACAAAAGACAAACTTGATGCCTTTTTTCCCCATCTTCTTTCTTTTTCACTCTGAAACCTCATTCACGTCACTTGCCGGAAAATCTCTAGAGGGTTGGTTTCTGCCTAGTTCCACCGATGTCTCTTCAGTCTTTACTTTTCATTATCTTTTCTATTTCAGTTTCGAATGTTCACGGGGGGCAAATGCAGAATTTTTTTGGGGGTGACCGGGATTTCAACGCGTATATAATACTAAATTTTTTTTAAGGTCGGCGGCCGCCCCCTTGGCGATAGCGTAGGTCCGCCCCTACAGCCACTACAAAATCAAATGACCTAACAAACCGACAGAAATCTACTCGATCAGTAGCCTAATAAAATTGAATCCTGGAGCTGTGTACCAGAATTCAACTTCGCTTTTCAAAAAAAAGGATATCACAGATCGACATAATCATAATATGTGCAAAAGAAATATCATACCTTATGTGTTTGAATCCTTAATCACGAAGCAAATGAGAATGATTAGGGGACAGAGGGAGGAAATTGATTTTGGGGGATGGAAACTTATTGATTTCGGTTGTAGATAAAGAGGTTTGAAAATTTTAGTTGAGGTGTTTAGGAGGGAAGGAGAAATTAGAAGTGTTTTGAAATTTTAGTGAAGGCGTTTAGGAGGGAAAGAGACAAATTTATTATATATAAAGACTAAAAACTAAAAGCTTTTATGACGTTTTAAATAATTATATAAGTATTTTACATAATATATCAAATATAAAGTCGTCTACCACAAAACTGTAAAACATAGTTTGAATCAACGTCCAAACACAAATTATTTAACCAACAAGTGGCGCTCTTACAATTGAATCAAAATAAAGTCTAGAGTAATTTGATAATAATAATAGTAAATTTTATACTCATTATGCCAAAGAGTCATCATCATCACAAGGATGAACTGGATCATCAAAATCAAGTATAGATTCGTAGTTAAAAATAATTTTACCCCATCATCAAATTCGTCATCAATATCTTCTAAGTCATTCACAGGGGCATTTACATTACGTATTGCTAGAACTTCCTCGTATGATAATGTTTAATTCTTGACCTGATCTTTGCCTCAGATTCGAGCCTCATAAGGTTTTTTTTTAAACTATTTTTTTTGTTATTATTTTGAACTTATAATCATAATATAATATATTTATGGTATGAAAAATGTCAAATTATCTTATTGTTTATTTTTTTATAGCATGTAGATTGATAAATGGATAAAGTTTATTAATAACCATAGATCATAGAAAAACAACATTACTATTATCAATTTAATATATAGAAAGCGAAACGAATAAATTAGAGTTTTTTTTTAATAATTCAAAAAAAATCTCGAAAAAAATCCAAATGTTACCGTCCTAGACCATGTGTAGTGGTTTTAACTACACGTCAATGTTAAAGTGCCACGTAGGTGATGGACTTTTAACTAAACCATCATTTAACAAGGTTGTAATGGTTTAACTACACGTCATTATTAAATTGTCACTTCGTCGGGGGGGAGGGGGACTTTCTTTAAGCAGTTTTTTTTTTATGGTTTTAGCTAAGATGGGTTGATTTGATAGAAAGTTACCTTGACTAATTTAAGCAGCTTTTGATCTCGAGTTTTCTAAACTAGGTTGAAAAGGTAACACCTTTATGACGAACCGATAATTGTAAGCGATTAAAAATTGTATCTACATATATTGTACATTTTTAAACATCTGTATGTATTTGTTTTGCCACATCACTAAAAACATATTTACTTACTTTATATGCAAGCAATATCTACACATATTATACATTTTAAACATGTGTAGGTATTTGCTATGCCACTTCATTTTCAAAAAAAAAAAATAATTATTTGCTTAGTTTATCTACATATTTAGTTAAAATTATTATGTGTTGGTAAACATAATAATTTACCTACACATATATTAGTCGTTTGCGTATGTGTAGATAATTTATCTACACATAAAATTTTTTTGTCACATGTGTAGGTAGGTTAACCTTTAATTGTTATCAATTTTGGGGGGGAAATTTCCCACCAACACGAAAGTGTAGCTAAAAAGTATTACCAACACATATTAAGTGTTAGTTATTAATCTTCAAAAATTACCTACACATGTACAAAAATGTGTAGATATTTAGCCACACATTTACATGTGTAGGTAAATTAAGTGTGGGTAAACACCCCAAATTCTTGTAGTGACGAACCGTGCATTTTTTCATGCACGTTTGATAATATATTATTTTATTGGTTGCATAATACTTCCCGATCATGCCAACAATAGAATTTCGTTGAACCGTCTAAGACTTTTAGAAGATCTAGAAACATGTTCATAGTGCAGTTGGGGTAGTGCGGTTTTAGCCTGTCTTAACAAAAACCTGTGTGATGCCACAACACCCAATGCAATAGCCATTTCAGGCCCAACCTTCATTCTACAAATGTGGGCATGGGAAAGAATTCGATGCATTGCTCCGCAGCCTGACCTAAAATTCAGTTACACCGCGCCATTGGCAGCTCGGTAATTTGCAACTTGAAACATATATTAAACGTTACTAACAAGACTTTGGAATACTGAAATGTTTGCATTGTTCAATTGTATAGGTGGAAACAGGGGGAACTCAACTTCCCTGAAACCCCGTCACACTGTTTGAGAACATATCGTTCTCAACTTCAATCGTTACGAGGGGGCACGTAATTATATCTAATTTGTAAGTATATAAAATAAATTTGTATTTGTTTCTTATTGCATAACAATTTTTTGTAGTTTAACTGGACCCCTTACGATGGTATCATTGGAACTCTGCCACTAATTTGCAGAAGTGGTATGGAAAGCTGGAGGAGTGCCTGCCCATTGATATATTGGGAAATTGTCGAACATCATTATCCGCAACGGGTAATGAGACAATTTGGGATGGTGCAACAAAAGCCGCCCTCTATCAGCATAGAGGTTGCACAAGGTCAACCGGATAGGTAAAACTGGGACTAATCGGCCCAGTAAGCAACGAAGAGTATGTTCGTGGATGGAACAACCGTGCCAATACTGTTGTCAACGGTCAAAGAATTAGGACACAATCCGTTGACCCGGGTTACATGCAGTGGTACATGGCCCGTACTGTTGTATACGTTTCTGAACCGAGGGAATCACGTATGCCTCCTGCTGCTATTCAAGATAACGGGGCAAGACTTCAAATGATGGTATTCGTTATTATCGTATTTTATTTCAAAATTGTTGACTTATTATTAATCGATCAATTTGATTTAACATATTTTGTTGTTTTTTGTAGAGGGAGTCAATGGGTGTGATTTACAACGCATCCTCTCAAGCTGGAGCGGGAGATAGTACCCAGGCCTCGAGCAATCTCCAGTTCATTCAACATGTTGCTCACCAGACTATGCAACTGTCAAATGCGCAAGGATATTCACAATATCAGACGCATTTGTCAGCAGACCCGGTCAACCTCTCAATGGCGCCAAGAGCTCAAAGGGCAAGAAGGGCACGCCGTCGCCAACCCCTACTGATGATACATATTTTAATGTTGATTTTGTGAACACCGAAGAGGGGGAGGACCGGGTGTTATGAACCTGGGGGTACGTCTGGTGGTGGGGATGGAACGTCCGCTTGTGGGGGTGGTACATTTGGCAGTGTAGGTGGTGCGTTTGGCAGTGGGGGTGGTGAGTTTGGCAGTGGGGGTGGTGCGTCTGTAGGTGGGTTTGGTGAATTCGCCAGTGGGCCTGGTACGTCTGCAGGTAGGTTTGGTGCGTTCGCCAATGGGCCTGGAACGTTTGGCACTGGGTTGGTGCCAGTTTCCTTGACGAGAGTTTTAATCTTGATGACGTGAGCTTAAGTCAGTTGTGGGCCGCCTTGGATTCTCAAACAAACCCGCAGGTTAATGTCCCAGAACAAAATGTGGGGGGTATTGTAACCCCACAACAACAACAACAGTTAACCCCACAAGCACAATTGTTGTCTTTTATGCCTGATAATCACACTGATTTTCAGTATTTTGCATCTAATCAAAGCCTTGACTTGAGCCTGAATTTAACATATAATGATCCTGCTGAGACCGGCAGTCAGAACGTACCCAAACCACCACCCATGCAAGGTCAAACACATCAACCAGGGAGATCACAACGCAATAGAGGGCCTCCTAACTTTTATATGTACTAGTATCAGTGATATGTTTTATTAATGTTTGTTAATGGAAATGTATGTTTTTAAATATGTTGTATGTTTTAATATCGAGAAGTGCATCACAAAGATAAAGGCTATTGTGAATGTGTTTGGCTTTAAAAACAGTTTTTCTCTAAAAATACTATATATATATATATATATTACATAATTAAACATATTAAATTAAATAAAAACATTACATAATTAAACCTAATAAACAAATTACATAAAAACATTACATAATCCTAAATTACTTATTAAATATACATTACATAATCCTAATTAAAACATTAGATAATTAAACGTAAATTTCTTCTACGGAGAATAGTTATCCCAATCCTCCAGTGTATACTCCGGCGAGGACACTGAACGATCGCTCTCACGACCGTCCGACCTAGCATCCGAGCGGATGCAGCCATAGTCAGCACTTGGCATATAGTATGGTTCATCGTCCATACTCATATATTCCATAGCAATATCTGTTTAATAACCTCCATCATTTGATTCTAGAGCATCAGGGTTTAGGGTAGGGTTGGGTTGGGTCTCCCCCAGCCCTAGCTACCCCATTCCCATGACAGCCATAGTTTAGTCAACAGCCCAGATGTATTCCTCATCTGTGAGAGGAGCATCTGGAGTTGGGGGAGTGTAACCTGGTAAAGGAGGAATGGGGGTTACTCGACAAGATGACAGTGGTTGAGGTTGGGGAGGAGGAGTGTACACTGTAGGAGGAGGAGTGTGAGGGGGAGTGTACACTGTAGGAGGAGGAGTGTATACTGTAGGAGAAGATGACAGTGGTTAAGGTTGGGGAGGAGGAGAGGATAGTGGTTGTGAACGTCGTCATCGGCGAGAGTATCGCCTAAGGTTTGAAGGACCGGCTGAGTCGTTAGGATAAGCGTCACCCATATCTATTTTTAAATATTTTTTTAAAAATAGAAAATAAAATCCTCATCTATATATACCCCATTCAAGTCTTCCCAACAACCTCATCCTCAACACTACTCAACCACCTCTCATTTTGTTGTACTCAACCTTCTCATCTTCTTTGGTCTTAAAATGCAAGAACGTCGGACCAACTTTGGTCTTAAAATACGGACGGATTTTACTGTTCTCAACCCGCTCCTAAAACTGCAAGAACATCGGACCAACTTTGGAGACGTGTTCGTAGGCCCTCAACGTCAAAGTTCACAGGTTCGTCTTCAAACACACCACAAAATAATCTACCAGAACTCAAGCAGCAGACTAATGGGGCAGAGAAGGAGCAGGATAAAAACAAGTCGTCGGTTGCTAAAGAAGAGTCGGAAAATTGATCCAGTGATGTTGTGGATTTTTATAACAACGGGGATGCCCCATTTTGCTAAATTTGTTTCATTTCAGATAAACTAGACCGAAATTTCTGGGGTACACTCTTAGGGTGCAACTCCAATAGTGCTCTGTCATCAACGGTTATTTTACATTAATTTATCTTAAAAGAACAACCCCCCTTGTTACAATACTCAACCCATCAACTAACTTTATGCATTATTCTGTTTGCAGCACGTTAAAGCGTGGACGGTAAGACTCATGTTAAATGATTATGGTCAATCGTTTTAGCGTCTTTGTTGTTACTTTTTAATTCTGTTTAGTAGTTGCCCTGAATGTTTTTGTTGGTGTTTACATTAATAATGATGTGTGTTTAAACCTGTTTAATTTACTATGTTTGTACCTAAGTTTTATTAATAAGGTGATTGTTTTGGGCCGATGTATGTTATTCTTAGAACTGGCGTTACGGGGACTGATGGTACACACTAATTATGACATGAGAAATAAAAGGCCATATATGTAACAGGATTGTGTGGTGGAAGCCATATATATGAAACAGTTGAATTCGGAAGCCATATATGCAAAGGTTGCGGAGTCAATCAATGACCTTGAAAGGTCGCATTATCCAACTAGCAACCTACAATGAAGGTCGCTAATTCGACGAGTGATCCAGCAAGCTACAACGAAGGTCGCTGATCCAACTAGCAACCTACAATGAATGTCGCTGATCCAACTACCAACCTAAAAAATATTTAAAAATTCTACAATTTTTCAGCTATTTAAGGGGTAGTCCCCCCAAGCCAAACTAGTCACAGCTAACCATCTCTCTTAAAAACAACATTTTCTGACAACACATCCTTCCCCCTAAAACCTTGCAACCTCAAACGATGGCTTCTTTCTCTCCATACCTAGTTAGATTATACTGGGGTGGTTGTTTTTCATACGTTCACGGGGCTGTTCAACATGATGATTCTCTAGCAACACCTAGCTTTGTCATGCGAGCGGAGATGTCATTTGAACAACTAGTTGAAGTTGTATGCAGTCATATTAACATTAACAAAGAATGGGTTACTGTTCAACTACTGCTTGCTTTCATTTTCCAAGGGTCATCTAAACAACCAAGATCTTCAACGAGGATGGGGTTTGAATGATGGACTATCTGGCCGTTGAGGCACATGACCCCTCCGTTGCGGAGATCTACGTTGAATGGCAACAAGCTCCTCCGTTGCAGCAGATTAGTTTTACTAACATGTTGTGTGACGTGGCCAACGTAAATGTTGCTTCCAGTAACGACCAAAACGATGACGTAGGTTCCCCGATGACGGACGAAGAAACCATTGCGGTACCTCAATATGTTGCCGGTAACGACCTGAACGACGGCTTTGATGAGTCCAGAAGCAGGGACTCCGAAGACACGGAAGACAGTCATCATAAAGCACCCGTATCAGATGACAGTTCCTCTGAAGACGAGACCGCAGCCAGTCAGGGTCCCCCGGTGACCAAACCAACTAACGGATTAACTCTCCAGTTACGTCCACATCAACACAATGATCCTGAAGATGATGTGGAGGTAACTGATTACGTGGTTCCAGATTACATGTTGGTATGTATTTCAAATCCAAAGATGAGGTTGACCGTGCAGTTAGACAGTGGAACGCTCGTCATGGTCAAGCGATGTTCGTTAGGGAAAGCAAAAAAAGTTTATACAAGGTCATATGTTATACCGGAAGACTAAAATGTGTAAATCCTTTCGCTGGTGCTCAAAAGTGTGAGTGGCGTTGCACCGCATCCAAAAAGTCTAACGCACACTATTGGTGAATTAGTGTGTGGGGTGTCGAACACACATGCTATTCAACGGTGGTACGTAATAGCAACAAAAGTTTACGATCGAAGGTTATTGCTGCACACATCATCCCACAAATTCGTGCGGACATTAAGTTTAAGGTAAAATAGATTCAAACGTATGTCAAGCAACATTTGAATGTTGATGTTACGTATTCTAAAGCGTGGCGATCACGAAGAAAGGCAATATAACTTATCTATGGTGACTGGGACAGCAATTTTGAGGAGCTACCCACGTATACCATGCGGTTGCAGGCTCGGAACCCAGGCATCGTTGTTTCTTTCTATAATCATACACATGGAGATCACTATTACCCCACATTTAAATATGTGTTTTGGGCCTTCGGACCCTCTATCCATGCTTTTCGTCGTTGCACGCCTGTCATCTCGGTTGACGGCACGCATCTAAAAGGACCGTACCGAGGTAAGTTGTTGATTAATGTAACAAAAAATGCCAATAACTACATCATGCATGTGGCTTATGCTATCGTTGGCGAAGAGACCGTACATAATTGGTGTTGGTTTTTCCAAAATCTTCAAGAATATGTCTGCCTTCATAGCATGGGTCCATTGTGTGTTATATCTGACAGACACAATGGTATAATTAATGCAATGGAAAACCTTCCAGGATGGATGGATCCCAACGCGTATGATCGTTATTTTCTTCGTCACATTAGAAGCAATTTCAGCGGGAGGTTCAAGAATAAACAGCTACGGAAGCTTTGTTGTAATATTGGTAGCACATCTCAGTCAAGAAAGTATCGGTGGGGTGTTCGCGAAATGAGGCTGCAAAATCAAGAGGCTTGGGACTACCTTAACAACATTGATAAGAGTAAGTGGACGGTCAAGTATGATAGAGAGCATCGTCGTTGGGGTAACCTAACGACCAACATTTCCGTGTCCATGAACAATGTATTGCGTGAAGCCCAACTACTACTAATCACAGCTTTGATTGACTATACCTTTCGCAGAGACATCGAGCAGTATGTTAAGCACACTGAGATTTCTCACAGTTGAAACTCCCCTCTACCACCTCGCATTTGGAGCAAGTTTGAGAAACTATACTCAGTAGCAATGCAACATGAGGTGACGTGCTTTGATCGAACTGGTGGAATGTTTAATGTTCTTTCAAGATTTGAGACAAATGACCGTGGCGGAAATGACTACACCGTTGAGTATAAAAGAAAGGTATGCACGTGTGGGAAATGCCAGATTGCCAGATTTCCGTGTTCCCATGCAATTGTCGTTTGCAATAGGATGGGTAAACACCCTCACAATATAACTGATTGGAGATACCACATGAACACAAACATGGAGGAGTAAAACGGTCACTTCTACACGTTAGGACCTAAGTCTGAATGGCCTCGAGCGGAGGGGAGAATTAAGGGGGACCCGTCGATGGTTACAACACATCGAGGCAGAGTGCGTTAGAGAAGAATACGTAATGAGAAGGATGTGAACTGTGACGATCAACCGAGGACTCGTACATGTAGCATCTGTGGAGAGACCGGCCATAACAAGAAGACATGTAAGAATGCAATTGGTCTTGGGACTCAGTGAATGATCCTACATGGTTCCATCAGCCGTATCAACAATGTCATCCATCTATGCAAGTTCAGTTTATCGTAATCGTATTTTCTTATTTTTAACTATGTATGTAATGGTATCATCGATGTGTTCGTTTTATGCTTATGTTGTATTTTGGATTCGTAATGTCAATATTATTATTATAGTATTACTTTTCGATGTGTTCGTATACTTTCATCCGGATTTTTTAAAATATTCTTTGCAAAACAAAACAAAGCACATAAAATGACGTCCGGAGCTTTTTGTGACGTGCCAGATCAGGTCACGGGCGGTCGGATGACGCCAGAATATTCGACAGGGCTGTTATATCACCTAAGGACGACACGTCCGAGGGTCCGGTGACCGTAGAGACCGGCCCGGGAGACGGATACAGGGGGGCCAAAAGGGCCCCCTGAGCCACTTTTAACCATGTGATGTTGTATACTTTCATCCGGATTTTTTTAAAAAATTTTTGCAAAACAAAACAAAGCACATAAAATGACGCCCGGGGCTTTATGTAACGTGCCGGATCGGGTCACGGGCGGTCAGATGACACCCGAATCTCTGACGGGGCTGTTATATCACCCGAGGACAACACGTCTGAGGGTCCGGTGACCGTAGAAACCGGCCCGGGAGACGGATACAGGCCCTCTGAGCCACTTTCAACCATGTGGTGTTGTATACTTTCATCCGGATTTTTTTTTTAAAAAAATTTGCAAAACAAAACAAAGCACATAAAATGAAGTCTAGGGCTTTTTGTGACGTGTCGGATCGGGTCACGGGCGGTCGGATGACGCCCGAATTTCCAACGGGGCTGTTATATCACCCGAGGACGACACGTCCGAGGGTCCGGTGACCGTAGAAACCTGCCCGGTAGACGGATACATGGGGCCCAAAAGGACCCCTGGGCCACTTTCAACCATGTGATGTTGTATACTTTCATTTGGATTTTTTAACATTTTTAACATGATTCGATACACGACAAAACATTTTAAAAGAGAATTATACCAACTATTTTTTCCAAGTAGTCAAACTTCATTAATTGTAAAAATAATATCCGTTACAAATGACAGTATATACAACGTGTATCCAAGTTGGCAATCTATACAATCTACTGAGTTGACAAACTATACAAATGGCAGTTAGCAAACAATCTATATTCGAGTTACAAAAAAATCTATTTTCGAGAACACCAGTTCCAACTTTATATGGATAACTATGATCAGCCAGATTATTGTAACAACCCGACCAGGAGGGGGCTGGACGTTACGACAGTTTGGTAACAGACTTGCACAACGGAAGCAACGATAACTAATATTTAGTATTTTTACAACATCTAGTCACAAAATAAAACAAATACAATATAAAATATAACTAAAGTCTAATGCCGGGTCGAGACGCGGCGGTCGTCGAAGCAGCTGGCGGGTTGTTATCCACTAGTCATTCCGATCTCTACACGTGCGCTACTCTAGAAGCTCTAATCCGCGATGCTTATAACTCAATCTTCTATCCCAATAATCTCTATTCCACACAAGCCAATAGATACCTCACGTTACCATCCATCCGTCTGCAGTACCTGAACACATGCTTAAAAGAGTTTGGGTCAGCAACTACAATGGTGAGTCCGTATAAGTAGTAAGTGGATCCAAAAACAGTTTAACAGTTCAAAACAAGTTTACACAGTTAAACACAGTTTACACAAAGTGATGTACAAGCGACACCTCAACCCTAAACGAAGAATCAATAACTGCCATATTGATCCAGTGGCAAAATATATGCCGCAATGGTCTTAAAACCTTAGTGGAGGGTTTCCCGGGCCCCTAAGTCCCGGGTCCACCATGCGTGGGGGATTCCCCAAGTAGTACTACCCATATATTAAGTGGCTTATCTCTAAGTTAATGAGTGTCAGTTTTATCCGGCAGTCTGTATCTTGTCACATCAAACAATTTACACCTAAAACAGTTTACACACATAAGCATATGTTCACCCCAAAACGTTTAAAACAGAAAAAGGGGAGTGGTATACGAACTCACCTTTGGTTGCGTCTCACATCACGTTACATTGTCTTATAGCCTCCCGAGTCAAGATCCATTTATCAATCACTGTCAAGATCCTATGTCGATACATATTATTAGTCTTGGGTTCATTTGTAATGGTTTCATGTGTGGGACGAGCTCAAGCGTATGGTTTCTTATTAATACGGTTCCATGTCTTAATCTCCGAATTCAAAGCTTTGGCATTATTGTCCAACATCTCATATGTAGTGGTTCTAATATTGAAGTCTCTTCATCATATCTATTAATATTTCTAGTTATGTCCGAGTCGTACATGTCGGGTTTTGACCCTAGTCTCAACGTTAAACGTCTAAGGTTCCAAGTGATCTTACGTTATAATATCGCTACCATCATTTAGTTCCAACTTATATGTGTATATGTATATATATATGTACACTTATTCCTTAATGTATGTTACTCTAATCAAGTCCGTGTCTTAGGTTCCTACCGTCATCTTAGCGATTATTGTTCAATGTCTCAACTGTCGAGTCTATATCTTATATCCAATTTGTTTAGACTAATTTCGTATGGCTAGTCCGATTATTCAAGTCCATATTCAAGTGTCAAGGTTATATTCGTTCTATTATATATATATGCCTAGTATGTCTTAATCTACGTCCTATCCTTCCATTACAACCATCTAGTGTTAGCGTCGAGTTCTTGATGTCAAAAGTATTGTATAGATATAAATCCAAGCTTAGGTCTAATGGTCCAAGGTCCCTTCCTCGCGAGCTAGTGTCCGTATTTGAATCACTTATATCCAATACCAAATCCCAATGCCATGGCTCCTAAAGTCGAGTCCAAAATGTCCAAACCAATAGTCGATACTCAATATGCTTCTATGTCTGAAGTTGTTGATACGCTCGTCAATTCCCACACATCAAGTTATAATCAAATTACTTTACAAATAAATAAATATAATTATCGGTTTTGGTTATACCTCACGTATAGTCTTAGAACCTAACAATCTTTCATTGACTCGGTTGACCAGTTGACTTTGATTGACTGCTCGGTTGAAGGTTGACTTCTGTTGACCCGTCCTCTTGACTAATTTTGACTCTGGCTGACTGTTGACTCGTCCCTTGACCCGAACCCCAGACCCGACTCCTTGACTAACCCAGATAACCCAACAACACCATCAGCACTACCTTGTTCCACCATCTCCAGGAGCCACCCTTGTTGCCATGACTGACCACCGTGACCCCATACAAACCCCACCACCGTCATCCTTGGTTAAATATCCACAGCCGCCTCCATCAACAACAATTATCTATACTTATTATTACAGATCTGGACTACTATTACTTACAATACATCTCTTGATAGTCAAAAACCTAACCTGCACCATATCGTTGTCCCATCTTCACTCGTAACCCAGCAACACCAAACACCACCACAGCTGCCGCCTTTATTGACCAGAGAGTACATCTGACCCGATTGGAACAGTCACCACTGTCACCGCCTTGAACCGTAGCCGTCTCCTTCTTCCTCTTTTCTCTCTATAATATGGGGGAGGGTGGTTGTCGTGTTGCTTGATTGCAACGCCGCCGGAGACGATGGCCGGAGCTCCGCCACCGTCCTCCCTGCTCCGCCCTCTTTATCTCTCTCTCTCCCTTTCTTGTGGTTGTGTTCGTGGGTTTCATCAGGGAAGGGAAGAGGATGGATGGGGTTTTTATATTGGTAGGGTTAAATGGTTTTCTTAAAAACCATTCAAGACTTGAATGGTTTTGGTGTGGGTGTTGTCACCACAAGGGGAGGACAAGTGTCCTCCCTTGGTGACTCACCATATCGGGTTCGGGTTCGTTATCGGGTATCAGTTCGGTCTCGTGTCGCGTTTTATAATAATATTCTCCTCGTCAAAATACTGAATAACTTATCGGTTCGGCTTCGTATTTGCTTATACTTTCTAATAATATTATATATTTATTTGTTATAATACTTTTAAACATGAAAAATTTTGGGCCTAGTAACCGTACTGTTACAATTATTATACAAGTCAGCATGATAACTATGGTTACCCTGGCAACAGTACCAACAAATTCAAAACATGCAGCATTTCCAAATGAATTGGTCATGGGAGGGCCTTGGAAGTTACCCTACAGTCTCTCCAGGTGAAAGCGCAGAAGGAAAGATTGCGTTCAAGTTTCATCTCAAAAAAGTAGCTTTGATGAAACTATCACGTGCAGCATTTCGAATCGCAACATCACCCCTGCAATCATTCAAGATGTAGGCTACCATTAATTAATTCTCCATGACATTGATCCCGGAGACACATCGCCTCCCAAGAATCATTAACTCTCCATGCAGATGTTACATCGATCTAATGAAGCTTTTTCCGAGAACACCAATTCCAACTTTATAAGGGAAACACGGACGCAAATCTAAGGAGAGGTTGATGAGATGTTGGAACCGCAAGGCTCAAAATAAAATATATATTTTTGGACTCCAACATCCACCGGCAACTGTAAACGATCAATGAAGAATCAGCGCCCTCCACGATAAGACAGAAGATCAACGACGCCCTTGCGATTTGTCCTATCAACAACGATTAAGAGCATCATCAACCATGATCTCCTTCAACAACCTAGCTTAGGTGCCGGAACCACCCCAACCACCTAACGTTCTTCCGCAAATCGGTAATGAGAAGGTGCAAAACTAGAATGATGTTGATCCCGAAGACACCTCACCTCTCAAGAATCATTAACTCTCCATGCAGATGTAACATCGATCCAATGAAGATTTTTCCGAGAACAACAATTCCAACTTAAAAGAGAAGCGAAGAATCCGCACTCTCCACGATATGACAGAAGAAACATGATGCCCTTGCAATTTATCCTATCAACAAAATAAAGGGCCCTCTTCACCAGGCATAGGTAGCCCGCGATTTTTTCATTGTATGCATACTCCCTGAAAAAAGTGCGGGTCTTGGGGTCCATGGCATGACAAAAATTGATAAAAAAAATATCCATGACATGCCAATGCTGGAACACCTCCCCAGCCACCACTATCAAAGCAGTAGTTGGGAGTTGCAAAGAAGTAGCTGGATGCATTCTTCTACAACATTTGGACACTCCAGCATTAATATATTTGAAATCACTTGATGAGACTGCCATTCTACACATGTTATACCACATGCAGATGTAACATCGATCCAAGTGATTTCATGCAAATGTAACACCGATCCAACTAGTACCATAGTGTTATACAAAAAAAGAAAAAAAAAACGACCTTTTTTATGTGGTGGTTATAAATGAGTAGAGAAAATAGTCTGAAGACATGAAAAGTTATTATCCTACAATAGTTTTAGTCAATAGTAGTTAGATCATGTTTATTTATCTTTAAAATAGATCTTCACCACTTACCTATTGATTGTTTTATTCAATGAAAATTGAAAAGATATGTCAATCATTAACATATGCTCACTTTAAATATCAGAATCACCTACCATCATCATCATGACATATCCCTTGACACCAATTTGGGTTTTTTTTTTTTTTTTGTTCACATCGCAACTATAGAGTGTATTGAGAAAGTGACAGTTGTACAGAGACGAGTGTTGATCATTTACAAAAAAAAAAATCTAAAAAATGAACTATTCCTCTTATAGTACACACATTTTATCACTTCATATTAGATTTGTCTATCCCGAGACACTCCTAGAGGACAAACTAGTATGTATATTAAAGTAACCAAGGCTCAAAAACTTAAGTTTAGGTTTGATTTTAGGGATAGTAACAGATTGAGTGTTGGGAATCCCATACTCATAAAATTGACTTGAGAGAACTAAGGAACTAACTTTATAACCATACACTTATTTTATTCCAATAATGAATTTATGGTTGTAAATTAAAACATAATAAAATATTGAATAAAATATGAATTTTTGGTTGTAAATTGTCACATACACCGACCAAACTTTGTCAATTGCTATTTTTAGCCCCTCATACATTGTAAGAGCAAAACATCTCCTTTAACTTATGAATTTGGCATATTTGTCCCTACTCCACTTTACAAAGTAATGCGTTTAGTTTCAAATGTTTTAAATTTACTCATGTACAATATATAATATACGTTTTCAACCTATTACGTGTTTTCTTAATTTAACTTTTGTTTGCTAATTTCTTTTTTGAAAACCTAATTTATCTACGTGTTTACTTGGACCCCCTCGAGTTTCTAAAGTTTCATGTTTACCTTTTTCGTACCTATATGTGGAAAAAAGTATCTTTTAACGTGCGAATTTTTATATATGTGTTGGTATCAATACTAGTTGGTCTACGTTCAACTTAAACCCTTTTTTTTCTTTCTGAAAATTGAAATTTTACCCCTTTCCATAGAAAAACTATCCAGTGATCCATCGGTGAAATACATGTCGCTAATCAAGGGGATGCATTTCTGTCTTTAATTAGTGGACGAATTTACAAGAGGTTGTCCGGCCATGACCCACGCATTGCAATTTTTCGATTATGCTTCCGCTAGTGATCTATTGCTAAAATATGTCGTTGATCTATTGTTGAAGGTCCTTTTTCCACATGGACCTTCAGTGATTGATTGTGCGTTTACGGTCATCACTTTTACGGAAAAGTTATCTGTGGTTTAATTTGCTCGTCAGTAAAGGTCATTTGATTTGTAGTTAACTCATTTTACAATCGAGTTAATTAAGGTATAGCTTAACAAATGAATATGATTTTCTTATATTACATAATTCTCAAGTTTGTGATAAACTAATCAGATACCAGACTTGATGATTTTCTTAAACTAAATTAGTGGCCGATTATTAGTTATACAACTTAGTCATGTTATATGATTAATAATTAATCACATAATTAATCTATTATCGTTTTGTGTGATACACGAGTTAGTGATATATAAATAAATATACATTACTGTTGATGTCGTAACTCGTATGACGGTATGCGTCACCTTTGGTTTATTTACATTTAGCTCAAAACACTTTCCTCTATTAGTTATGTTTATCGTCATAACTTACATTTTCTAATTCTTGTCGTCAAGACCATCGAATAAATTAGTGGAGCAAATTACATATGTGTACCTTTTCGACGAAGGTTTGGGTCACAATGTTCGTATTCATCTGACCCTGACTCCAAGGTATATGTTGTGAAGTGACCATTCACTAAAGTGCTCTGACGGGTGGATCACGTTTTCATGTGCTCTTTCCCTCCACCTTTGCAATTGTTTTATTTAACCAAAAGAACATGTGCAGCTAAATATGTATTTAAGTACCTCAAAATAAGTTTTAACTAGTATTCTACCCACGCGCGGCGCGTCGATGTGATTCATGCTTTATCTTAAACTTTTTTTTACTCGGTTAAGCTGCGCAAAACTGATTAGGAATTGTATCGTGTTGATGACATACTATGTGTGCACAGAGACACATCCGACGTTTATAAACCAACTATTATAAGTTAATATTTAGCTATCAGTAGTTGGCTCTCGTATTCTTCAGTAGTTGTCGTTTGTCATTAGATGTTATCTTCTTCAGATGTTATCTGTCTTCATCAGTAGTTTGCCTCAGCAGCAGATGTTTGATTTATCAGTACTTTACTCATCAGTAGTTGTTTAATTCTTCATTAGTTGTTTGGCTCATTAGTAGTTATAGTTGGTTCTTCAGTAGTTGTCGTTTGTCATCAGATGTTATCTTCTTCAACTGTTATCTGTCTTCATCAGTAATTTGCCTCAGCAGCAGATGTTTGATTTGTCAGTACTTTACCCATCAGTAGTTGTTTGATTATTCATCAGTTGTTTGGCTCATCAGTAGTTATAGATGGTTATAACCCTTCATCAGTAGTTATAACCAACATTTTATTACCCAATTCAAGAATCTCTCTCAGACATTACAACAAAAGGCAATATGTTTTATCAAGATTTTCGGTATCATGGTTTCTGTTTAATGAGTTGTAGTACATGTAAGAAAAATCTAAAGAGACAACCACCAATTATAGGTTAATCTTGAGAATGATAGCCTAGACAAAAAAAAATAGCGGGGAAAACAATTATCGAAACTAGGTTTAGAACTTGTGACCTCCAATTAGTGAAATGCACATCAAACCACTACACCAACAACCCAATTTGGCTTTTATATCCAACCCAATTTTATATAATTTGAAATAAAGTTGTGTAAATGAGAAAAAAAAAGCTCCAACCGGTCTTGAACCCATGACCTCATGTAGGAGGAACACACCTCAAACCACTCCACCACCAAGCCAAGTTGTGTTTTAATATGAAACCATTTATATTTATTAATAATAACGCGCTGTAAAAGGAAAAAAATGGCATCACCCCTCGTCTTCCCCCTGTCTCGAACTTGAGACCTCAAGCAATAGAAATGCACCACAAACCACTCCACCACTGAGCCAAGTTGTGATTTATTATGAAATCATTTGTATTTATTACTTAATAACATGTTGTGAATGAAAAAAAATATGGAACCGCCACTTGCCTTCCCTCTATCTCGAACTTGAGACCTCAAGCAATAGAAATGCACCACAAACCACTCCACCACTAAACCAAGTTGTGATTTAATATGAAATCATTTGTATTTATTACTAAATAACATGTTGTGAATGAAATATATATATATATATATATATATAATATAAAACCCACCACCTCTCTGAACCAATGAGAGAATGCACTATTCATCTTCTTACTTCAATAATATATATATATATATATATATATAATGAAGATGCTATATTTCATATTCCTGTGAGTAGTTATGTATATATAACTAGTAAATCATAGATGATTTTGTATTTTAGCAAAACAAGATGAGTAATTTTTTTTAGTAAACTTGTCAAATAAATGAAAGTGAACTTTCTCTAAAGGGTTATTTGACAAATAATGCGCTATTAAATGCTAAGTTATTAAGAGGTGTATATGGGTAAGAAACTTCGAATCAGTAAGAAGCTTGACTAGTTAGTGGTGGAGAAAGTGGTGCGTGAGTAACCGGCTGAGGGTTATGAACACAAGTGTATGAATAAAGAGGTAAAATTTCCATTCAACATCATTTAGAAACTCAATAGGTAAGAGACTTATCGATCATGAAGGCCCTCATTGATAAACACCCAGTGGTGCCGCCTCCATCCTTTCCTTCTAACCCTATCGCCCAACCCGCTCTATCAGTAGATGAGGGTTATGTGCTTAAATGTATCCGATCTTTCCCTAAAGGGACATCTTGTGGTAGGGACGGGATACGTGCCCAACACCTGTTGGATGCTATTGGGGGCGAAGGCTCAGTGACTTCCTCGGGTTTGCTCGCGGCCATCACTGAAGTTGTCAACCCATGGCTTAGGGGGGCCTGCCCTAAGACGCTTGCCGAGTTCATTGCCTCGGCCCCCCTCACCCCCTTATTGAAGCCCAATAATGGAATTCGGCCTATCGCTGTGGGGGGCATTTGGCGAAGGCTAGTTTCTAAGGTGGCAATGAAGAAGGTTGGGAAAGACATTGCTCAGTACCTGGGGGACTTTCAATTTGGAGTAGGGGTACCAATTGGGGCAGAGGCTGTGCTTCACAGTGCCAACAGGTTCCTCAACTCTTTTCATGCGGATGGGTCTCTGGCTATGCTTACAGTAGACTTCTCCAATGCCTTCAACATGGTCGACCGTACAGTTTTTCTCCAAGAGGTTCACCAGCGATGCCCGTCCATATATCCGTGGGTCCAGTTCCTTTATGCCCAGCCGGCTAGGCTGTATGTGGGCAATGATTGTATTGGGGCTACCACCGGTGTGCAGCAAGGCGATCCTTTGGGGCCCCTTCTCTTTGCCCTTGCCTTACATCCCCTTATCATGCGGATTCAGGAACACTGTAACCTACCGTTTCATGCCTGGTATTTGGATGATGGGACGATTATAGGCAACGCAGTGGAGGTTGCTAAGGCTTTAGACATTATTAACGTGCATGGGCCATCTCTGGGGCTTCATCTCAATATTAAGAAAACATAGGTCTTTTGGCCTACGTGTGACGGGTTGAAAAGTCAGGACGGGCTTTTCCCGACAGGGATTGGTAGACCTGAGAAAGGGGCTAAGCTCCTTGGTGGGGCTGTTAGCCGAGATCCTACCTTTATTGGGGAGTTGGCAGGGCGGCGGGCTACGAGTGCGGTTGCCCTTATGAAACTACTGCCCCGCCTTAGAGATCCCTAAAGTGAACTCCTGCTGCTCAGGTCATGCATGGGGGTCGCTAAGTTACTTTTTGGGTTACGAACTTGCCAACCCCACTTCATGGTGGATGCGGTATCCCTTTTCGATGATGGTCTCCGCGAAGCTATTGAAGATATAGTTGTGTGTGGCGGCCCCTTCTTCGGGGACCTCCAGTGGCGCTTGGCATCCTTGCCGATGCGTTTAGGTGGTTTGGGCCTCCTTTCAGCTCGAGATGTTGGGGTCTATGCCTTTGTGGCGTCCACAGCTCAGTCTTGGGAACTTCAAGATCATATCCTCCGAAACAGTGGGGTCATTAGACTAGACCCAGACTATCAACAGGCGCTCGAACGCTTAAATGTCTATCTCCCGGACTTCGATATTGGCGGTTTTTCTAACAAGGGCACCGCCCCCTCAAAGCCACAAAAAACTTTGGCGAATGCTCTTTTTAGCAAAACTGCTCGGAGCCTGGGAGAAGTTTTTGAGATGTCCTCTCGCCAGAAGGCGGTGATTGAATGCCTAAAGGGCCCTCATGCTCAGGATTTTTTGACCGTTATCCCGATTGAGGGTTTGGGTCAATGCATGTCTTCAGTAGAGTACAGGGCTATACTCAAGTATCGATTGATGATCCCTATGTACCCGGAAGATGAAACATGCCCCATCTGCCATAAAACTTGCATGGATAAATACGGGGAGCATGCAATTCATTGTAAGGAGCTCCCTGGTTTCAAATATCGGCATGACTGGGTGAGGGACGTTTTGTGGGATATCCTGAGAAGAGCTGGGATCTCTGCCAAAAAGGAGGCCCCTGTAAACTTCCTCACAGACCCCACGGAAGGGAGATCCACCCTGCGACCCGCAGATCTGGTTGTCTTTGGTTGGGAGAGGGGGAAACATGCCTGTGTGGACCTCACTGGGGTATCTCCGCTGGTTGGGTTTAGGGAAACAGGGTTCGTAGCTGGGCAAGCATCAAGAAAGGCGGAATCAAAGAAAGTAGATAAACACGCTAAAGCTTGTGCAGATAACCAACATGTCTTTATCCCTCTGGCCTTCGACACCTTTGGCTCCCTGGCGCTAGAAGCTATTCGTTTCTTGACCAGGGTCCAACGGGTCGTCCACAGCAATGTGTCATCCCCACGGGGGCAAAGATTTGTCTTTAGTAGACTAGGGTTTGCAATTCAAAAAGGGGTGGCGACGCAGCTTTTTGTCCGTCTACCTTCTATTATGATGTAACTTTCGTATTTTGTTTTAATGAGAAAAGAACTGTTTGAATAAAAAAATTCGGATCTAGTATCTTAATAGAATCATTAAGAGGCTACCAAACAGTCTTTAAGTTGAGTTAATAGCCTCAATCTGATAGGATTATATAAAGTTATAACCCTAAATAAAACTTGCATACCCTTTAGTAAGGAGGTTTATAGTCTGTGGGTAAGGATCTACGTAGAACACTATTTATTGCGAGAACACGAAGAACAAATGAATAATTCATTTTTTTCAATATAAACAACTAAAAAGTAAAAAAAAAAAAAACAAATGTTACAAACGTAATCTTATTGATTCTTACATTGGAATTCAAAAAATAATATGACAAAAAAAATCATTCTTTATGTAACCTACATATATGTAGATCAAATAACCTACATGTATATACGTAAAAGACATATGAAAAGAATACTTTGATTGGTTTTTCATGCATATAGTATACATATATAAATGTAAGAAACACAAAAAAAAATATTCATCATCATCACCTTACTCAGTTAATCCCACCAATAGCAAAAGCTAGGGTAGGGTCTAGGATCGAGGGTGAGATGTAGACAGCCTTACCTCTAACCCGTGGGAATAGAGAGGCTGCTTCCAGTGAGACCCCCGGCTCGATAGTGGTTTTGTATCAAGCCTTAGACATAAGGCACATAACACTTAGCAATCGGGACAAACCCGACTAGTGCATATACCCCCTTGTCTTTTAGCTATCAACGCATCACATGATGCATGATTAACCGTTTGTCATTTTTAACGTTATTTTCACGAAATTAGTAAAATAACGTTAATATTAGTGCAACTTTACAAAAAAAAATATTATAAAACATAAATATGAAAATTAAATGATTTAGAGCTATTCTTTTTATTCTCGCAACAATAAACAATAAAGTTCTAACAATAAAGTTCTGAAATGATACTAAATTACTATAGTCCTGAATAAAAGTTGAACAAATAAACTAAGATTTTCCATACGTGAGTGGGGGGAGATATTGAAAAGCAAGATGTTTCATAATGGCAAAACTGTGTGGTCCAAGTTTTCTCCTTGTGGCAAGGGTACTACAAGAAACCAAACATGAGGATGTGTACTTGCTACTTTGTCTTATTGAGTAAATTTTTTTAAAGAGGATGGTGCGCTATCAGCTTTGGTCATGGATATCCGACTACCAGCACGGTAACATCATCATCACCGGTGTTGATATTGGATTCATGAATCGTTTCCTGGTTCTAGTTAACGGGATCCTTCACGGGAGTTTCTCTCTCTATTTCTCTGTTAACCGTATTTTTATTATTATAGTTATTGTTGTTATTTTCCATACTGTCTAAATACGATATAATTATAATTGTTACTACAATAAATTAGGGGTGGGAAAGAGCTGAGCCCAAGCTCAAAAAATTTATGAGGATTCAAGCTCGGCTTGTTAAAAATTTCTTATGCTCAGGTTCGGCTCGTTTAATATTTATCAATTAATATTTTAAATAAAAATAATATAAGTAATAGACTCAGAGCTCAATAAATGAAGCTCGGCTCGGGCTCGTTTAGTAAACAAGCTTAAATGAGAGGGTAAATATTATTATTAAATGTTAATAAAACTAATATTACATGAAGCCTCGATAAGGCTCGACGAACCTTACGAGCTTCACATTCCAGGCTCGAGATCGGGCTCAATTAATAAATGAGCTTTGTTTTAAACTCAAGCTCGGCTTGGGTTCGATAAGGCTCGGCTTGTTTCGAGCTTTTTACCGAGCCGAGTTTGAGTAGCTCGCTAGCTGCTCGGCTCGTTTGCACCCACAAAATTAACAAAACCCAAACTCAAATTACCACGTTTTATTTTTATTTCGTTTACATTGTATGAAACTATGGCGAAAAAAAAATTTTGAACGTTACTCCTAAATTTTTTTTCTAGATTCGTCACTAAAATTTTAATTATAATTGTATTAACTGGACTCGTTTAGTATTTGTAGGCGTCTATAATTTGAACTTTAATAAATATTAAAACCTAGTTTAATAAACTAGGTGTGTTAATACGCGCGTTGCGCGTTTTTCACATAACACGTTAATGCGGATTTTCCAAACTCAACATTTAAACAAACTTACTCAATGCCCAACATGTTATCATTCAATTCCATAACAAATATGTTAATTCAAAATTCAACCAATATGATGAAAACCCACAATCATTCGACTTAACCTCACCGAGAAGCCATGTATTTAGTCATCATCAATGGGTACACAACAACCCACACAGAAGCGAACCGGATATCAAATGGTTATCTCCTAAAATTAAGTGAAACACTACCACCGATCACTCTCTGTTTCTCTCAATTCAAGAACCGTGACTCACCGGTATAATCATTTCCATATGCCAAAGCCTCATCTTTTATAGTTTTACAGCTATTATGGTATGATGATCTTCATATTGTAGGTTAGAAACCCGCAATGAATCTTGATTATGATTATCCCTAAATATTTTGAGGTTAGTTTCATGCCAATGATCTCCAGCCCAGCTGGTTTGAGGTGGGAAGGTTTACCTCCTTGGAGGGTTCCTGCCCGGGTTTGGTCTCAGGTTCGATTCCCACGTTCCACCAAAAAAATAACCATTGGGTTTGAAAGGAGAAACCCGTGTGGTTCTTATGGGATTCGATCCTGGGCAGTGGTCGCTTTGCAATACGTGATTTACCGCTGAAACGCTACTTTTCAAAAAAAAAACTAATATGTAGGTAGGTGGACAAAAACAAAAAAAAATATTTCAAGGCTGCAAGACTCAGGTAATCACCATGTAAACCAACAAACACAACCACCACACCACTAATAAAGATGTTGAAAATATTTAAAATAACAAAAATAATAAAATAATAATAAAAACACTATTCAAATCAAGTTGTCTATTAAGTATTAATTAATAGTATATAATTACCATATCCATGTGTTCGCTTTATCTCTTAACAATAAATATGTTTGATTTTGCATTATAAATGATGAGAAAGTATACGGTATAAAGTTGCTTAACGTAAGAAGCGTAAGAAGCCACCAAAATTCGCCACCTGTCCACTCTGGTTAGGTTTAATTAACCTAAATCTGGTTTATCCGAGGGGTAAAGTCGTCTATATACACGATCATTCAATTCTTTCAATCACGTTTTAATTAACCTGTTGATTCTCAAAAATTAATGAGATTCAAATCATATTCGTTTCAAATCATGATCGTCAACATCTAATCAATCTGTTATTCATCAAACCAAATCTTAATTTTCGTTTTTTAGTACTCTGTTTATCGACGATTAAATTTAAATTTGATTTTGTTTTTTAAATTGTAAGTATACGTTTTGATTTATTATTTTTTAATGTTTTTTAACGTTTTAGATAAGATTTTCAGGTTTGAAAAAAAAAATTCAAGTTTCGATGGTTTTTCAGAGGTTGAAGATGAACAGAGTTTGAAAGATGGTAGCAATGAATGCGTCTGAAGAATAACTGAGTGCGTCCGTTTTTGAAGATGACCAGAGTTGGATAATACATCAATGAATGCGTCTGAATAAGAACTGAGTGCGTCTGTTTTGAAGATGAGCCGAAGACTGGATCAATGAATGCGTCTGATTTTTCGAATGAGTGCGTCTGTTTAACTCTATTGTTGTGTCTGTTTATTTACTAATGCGTCTGTTTGTAAATCATGAATGCGTCTGTTTTGTATCTGTGTTTAATTACTGTTTACATGTGATTTTTACAGATAAATTATTGGAATAAGACAAGAACAGTAATTCTCGTGATTTTTTTATCTTTGTCACTTTGTTATTGTTTGTTTCTTTTTATCCTTTTTATATAAGGCTTTTCTTTGAAAATTGATTTGCACATTCAAATTCATATACAGACTATAATTTGTTTTTTTCTCTAATGGCTTCATCATCTTCATCTGCAAGATCTGAAATGATCAAAAGGATGGAAGATCAAATTGCAAAAGATTATGCTCTTGAGGGTCGGTTGGCTGATAATTTAAACAGGATAAATGATGGCATGAGTAAGGGGCTGTTTGGTTGATTAAGAGCTGAATCATTAAGAGGTCTGAATGGTTAAGAGGTCTGAATGGTTAAGTGCTGAATCATTAAGTTGGACCTCTTAATGGTTAGTTTTCTTGTCCCAAATTGGTAGGAGAGTCTCATTAAGGTTCAGCCTAGTTCAGTGCTTAATGATTCAGTGCTTAATGGTTCAGCAACATCTCAAATCTTAATGGTTCAGCACTTAACCATTCAATTCAGATGCTGAAACAAACAGTCTGAATGCTGAATGATTCAGAACTGAATGGTTAAGAGGCTGATTAAGAGACTACCAAACAGCCCCTAAGAGAGATGAAATTTCCAAGCTTCTTTTGCGTATGCCTGACTCAAGTCTTCGTGAACTGGCGGTTATGTTCATGATTGATGCAAACAATGGCGATGTTAATATTGTCGAACAACTTACAAAATGCATGGCTCTTTTGAGGTGTACTATTGAATTTAAGATTCAATTTTTAAAGTCTATGTAAACACCACTATGTATTTGTTTGTCTTGTTACTACTTGTGTTGTAGTTGCTGTTTTTTTCTAATAAAAGTGTGTTTTGAAGTTACATTGTTATAATTCAAAATCAGTTAGTGCGTCCAAAGTAAACAGACCAAAAACATGAGTGCGTCTAAACATTTACTGATAGTTATATAGAATAAAGCATAAGTGCGTCCAAATATATGCTCATTTTCTGATGAGTGCGTCTAAACTAGTAAGCTAGAAAATACATCAGAAAGTTAGCATTTAAAAAGTTCAAAATAAAATGACATAAGAAAACCATTCAAATTGTTTATAAAGCAGCCACCCTCTTCTCTAATTTTGAAAGTGCATTCTCTAGCATTTTCATTCTTTGTTTTGCTGGCCTTTTTGCAAACTTCTCAGCTTCTTGACTTATTTCTCCCCTGAGTAGGTTGAATGGGGAGAGTATTATCTTTGCCACGTACTTGAGTCGTAATGCAATCAACTGCTTGTTTTGATACTCTGATTCGGCTGAAAACCCCGGGTTCCATGACTGATAACCTTTAAAGGTTTCGAGGGTTCTCATGGTGAAGACACCACAGTCTACATGGTTCTTTGCAGTCCTCCATGTCATCTCTCTTCTTGTTATATGACCTGTTTTAAGTCCTTCAATTGCCGGTGTTTTCGGACATGTCTTTTGCCACACCCGGTACAAAGTGCCTCTCTGTGAATATTTTTAGTCAAAAACCATTAGTTTATTTTTAGTATATTAGTGATATGTTATAATTACATACCAATATTTCTGGTACGCCTTTATATTGTTCTGATGGGATCTCTCCCGCTTTACAGTTGTCAAGCAAGTCTGTTGTCCCATTCTTCACATCAAAAGCCAATGCATAAAAATGCTTGTCCATCCACACCGGTTGAAGAATCAGGTCGAAGTCGTATAAAAAGTTTGCAGTTGTTGATTTTACATTTATTTTTCTGAAGATATCTTCAAGGTTGCTCATGTAGACCTTTTCAATTTTTTCCCAAAGAACACCTACCTCATAGAAGCTTGGAGGCTGAAAATAAAAAAAATATACAGACAGTTAGAGAAGATGAGTGCGTTTGTTTTTTGTTCTGGGTGCGTCTGTTTTGGTTTTTTATTTTTTTATAGTAATAGAGTGCGTCTGTTTCTATGTACAAGTGCGTCTGTTTTGGTTCTATTATTTTTTTTTTTGCAGTAATAGAGTGCGTCTGTTTGTATGTATAAGTGCGTCTGTTTTGTGTTTTGTAACTTACTAGCATGCAGCTACTCAGAAACAGTCTCTTTATAGGCCCATCCTTCTTCTCCTTCCTTCTCTCAGCCTCCTCATAGTTCAGAATGTCTGCCCATACATCAATGACATTCGAACAAATCCATATCTCTGGATATAAACTTTCAAAAACCACCTTCATCACCTCATTCCCACCTTCATCCCAGTAAACTATTTTCTGAAACATTCCATATGAAAACAAATTAGTAAATAGTATATGTTTTTATTAGAAACAAAATATGAAGAAAACACTTACATTTAAATCTCTAATTGGGGCAAACATATATTGTGTAATCTTTGTTTCATTCGCAGTTAGTTTTTCGATTGGACAGACTTGCCTCCCGGCGTATGGTGATCTTAATGCATAAGAAGGGTTTCTGTTCCTAGCTGGTTTATCATAACCAGCAAAGGCCTTCCCTTTTTCTTTCCCTTCTTCCTGCACTGCTTCCTTTACCGGTGTTTCGTCTTCCTGAGGATTCTTCTCTTTTTGGTGTTGCCTGTTTTGTAGCTCACTAATTGCTGCCTCAATCATTTCTTGTGTTTCTAATGACATGGCAGCATTGTCCAATATTTCTGTTCTTTCATTCTCCACTCCTTCCACAGGTTGGTCTTTTGTTGTCTCATTCACATCTATAACCCTATAAACACCTGGTTCGACAGTTTGCAGCATGTTTAGTGTTGTATCATTTATATCAAACTCCTCATTTGTAGTTCCCAACCCTTCCTCGACAGCCCGAGCATCCATTTCAACCTCATTCCCCCCCCCCCCCATTCACATTTGAAGCTACAGGCACTTCAAAATTTTGATTTTCAGCTTCAATGTGTTCTTTGAAAACTTCAGCTTCCTTCTCTTTAGCAGCTTCAACATTTTCCACCCCATCCCCCTCCTCATTCAGGTTTGAAGCTCCAGGCATTTCAACATTTTGCTTTTCAGCTCCCTTAACTGAAGTGTTCAAGGCGTCCCACTTGTCTAGGGCTGTTCGCGAGCCGAGCCGATCCAAGCGGAGCTTTGCTCGTGCTTGGCTCGTTTACAAATCGAACCGAGCGGAGCGGCTCGTTTACAATCGAGTCAAAAACCGAGCGAGCATTCTTCAAGCACAAATTTTCCGAGCGAGAATCGAGCGGAGAGTAATTTTGACAACCATAAAATTGGGATGTTTCCTTCGATGGTTTCATTGTCGGGTGATAACTAAGGTCAAACTGTCTGATAGTAACACTAATATTGAGATTCGAGTGTCTAGGGATAAGGCTTAGGTTGAGACTGGTGAGGCGATCAGTTAACACAGAGAACAATTGTTGCATTGTGACATAGGGTGTTATGAAGCGACGATTAGCGATGGACGACTAATACCATAAAGAAGTCAAGATTGTCACCTCATGACTTTTGGTTTTACTATTAAACTCAGTATTAAATTTTTTATTGGGTTAAGTGGGCTAATTATATTTTGTTTGCGTATACTAAGCCAAATCCAATAGAATGTTATATATAAAGATTTAAATATATATATATATATATATATATATGTGTGTAAAATGTGTGTATATTTATAATTAAATATATAATAAATAGTTAAAAATGTATTCGAGCGGAACCGAGCCGAGCGGACCTTTGCTCGTGCTTGGCTCATTTATAAACCGAACCGAGCCGATCGGCTCATCAACTCTGGAACCCACAAATATCTGGTTCGTGCCTCCTTAACCATTTCCCCCATCTCTTTCTGTATTGCTTCGTATTTCTTTATGTTTCTATCCATTGTTTTGATCCAAACCTGTGTTTTTTACAAAGATCAATGTATATATATTAAATGAGTGCGTCTGTTCAATCTATGGATGCGTCTGTTTTTAAACCAGTAGATTTTACAAAGATCAGTAGTTTTTTTGTAAATGCGTCTGTTTATATATGAGTGCGTCTGTTTTATAACAGTAGATTTTACAAAGATCCAGTAGTTTTTTCTTAATGCGTCTGTTTTTTATATGAGTGCGTCTGTTTTAAACCACTAGAGTTTACAAAGATCATTTTTTGGGTTTTTCAGTTAATGCGTCTGTTTGTGCAGTGGGTGCGTCTGTTTATAAAAAGGCTTTTTTCAATGAATGCGTTTGTTATGTATGTGAATGCGTTTGTTGTACCTTTTTTGCCTACATTGAAGCTTCATATTCTGCTTCTTTTCCTTTCTCAACCAAACTTAATTGTAGTTGAGTTTCTGAATATTCAAACATTTATTGTGTTTGGGTACTCATTTCATACTGTCTCCAATCTCCTTCTTCATCAACATCTTCTTCTTCAATGGTGATCCTTTTTGTGGAGTTTTCACCAATGGCAAAGTGTAATCATCCTTAATCGGCCTCTCTTGCATTGTTACCAGCATGTTCACAACATCGACCTCCTCATCTCCTACACTTGCATCGACCTCATCATTCTTATCAGCTTCAACTTCATCATCTGCATCATCTTCTTCAACGTCGGTCAATGGCCCGTTGTTATAAAGATGTTCTTCCATTGCCGCAAGTGAACTACTTGTAATGTAAGAAATTGCTGGTATGCTAATTCTTACTTCAGATGGATGCCTCTTGTTGTATTCATGTGTGTAGATAACCTGCATGTGTTCAACATATCATTTTTTTTGTTAGAATTACAAATGCGTTTAAACTATCATTAATGTGTTTAATAATAAAAAAAAGGTGTTTGAATGCTTACACTCAGCATTATAATTGGACCATTATACTGGTCTTCTTTCCATCCTGCTTTTGTCCTCTTCAGGCATTCGATCAGGTACGAGCACCAATCCATATCTGGAATTTTATCCTCATTATCCACACCATGCAAAAAGCTTTGATTGATTGTGATCTCCCCGAAAACCGTGTTCCATAACACAAGAAAATTCAACCTAAACAGCCTTCCACCTTTTGGTTGTACCTTAACAACGTTTGTTACCATCCTAACACTCACTTTTCTTTTATCGAATTGACCCTTGAACTCATCAATCGTAGAGTCAACACCTTTTCTTGCCCTTGTGTATTCTAGCATCAGCTTCTTTCCCATTGGTATCCCAAAAGCTTCATTCACCAATGCAGGTGTGATGTTGATTTTCCAATTTCCAGCATTCAGCTCATTTTTATCCTCATCATAGTTTACTAGCAGCCAGTAACCCAATGATGTTGAGATTTGATCAATCTTAATGTCCAACACCGACCCAAAACCCATCTTCCTTACTTCAGCTTTCTGTTCATCACTGTACTCTTTCATGCCGTCAACAAATTCAGCAGGAGAGCATCTGAATTTTAACTTATTATCCCTGTATTCAACAAACTCTCGATCCTTTATTTTCTTCTTCTCCTTCTTAGCTTTATCCACTTTTTGCTTCTTAACAGGCCTTTGGAAATCTTCGTCTGATGATTCCGAATGTTCTTCTACAGCTTGTTTTTTTTGCTGTAACTTTTGTGTCATTTTTTTTAACATCTTCTCCCAACTTCTTTGCAGCTTCAGGGTTGACCTTTTCAACCCTTTTTTTAATATTAATTAGGTTTTTTATTGGTCCATCTTCAAAATCAGAAGCATTCCATGTTGAGTCTGTACATGAACAGACGCATTCAGACATATATACAGACGCATTCAGTAACTAAAAAGTGGAAAGAAACAGACGCACTCATTATGTCAAACAGACGCACTCTCTAAAATGCAAAGTGGAAACAATCAGACGCATTCATTAACCTCAAACAGACGCATTCATTCAACTTAATTTAAACATCAGTAATCAGACGCATTTATGAAATACTTCAGACGCATTAATGTTTTTTCAGGTTCAAAATGAATACACTCCACTATTTATACTTTTTCATACATACTAAGCATAAAACCCTAGTTATAGTAAACAAATCTGATACAAATAGAATGATGATTTTGTTCGTACCTGAAGATGTGTCATGTATGATTTTGCTTCCCTTTCTCCCTGTTTTACCTGTAATAATGATTTTGAAAGTTTTTCTGGTTTTAGAAGTTATAGATTATAAGTGGATGTTAATTTTCAAAGTATAAATATAAGAAACGCACCTTCATTTCTTTTGGAAGACATGTTGATCGTCTGTATTTTTGTGTTCCTGGTCGTCTCTGTTGTTTTGGTTTTGTTGATTTCAATCGTCTGTGTGTGTTTTGTGTGTGTGTTTGATTTTGAAAAACCCTAATTAAATGAGACGTAATGATTTGTTTCTCAATTTTAGTAACCGTCGACATTTTGGCGGTTCAAATTATGATTGTTTAAAGGAGTTTTTGACTAATCTACCCCTGGTTTCATTTAAACGCTAGGGTTAGAAGGCGGGTTAGAGGATCTGATCTGGGTTTGATCTAATGGTCCAGATTGCTTCTTACGCTTCTTATTTTAAGAGGCTTTATACAATATCTCTTCCCAATCATAAATGATTTATTATTTATTATTGCAATTAATATTTAGTTAAAGATATAAATTTTAAATGATTCGTAATATAAAAAGAGTACTAGTCTAATCATGATGACATATGAAAAAGATTTTTAAAAAAAATCTTTGGTAAAACTTAGTGTAAAATATTATGTAAAATTAAAAAAAAAAAGTTCATTGGTAAAACTTATGTGTACTCCAAATATCACCGTAATTAATATCTGTTACACTGTAATGATGTTTATGACTTTTTTTTTTTATATGAGTGACCTAATATCATACTGTTTAATTGGCAGCTCTAGTCAAGGTTTGTTTCAGACTACATTGTCTTAACTAGGTCAGCATTGGTAACACGAGTTTCCTCGCTGAAGTAACAATCGGGTGAAAACCGGGGTGCGGCAAAAGATCGAACGCTCCTCAGTGCGCCTGTCATCATCATTGCCCGAATGCCGTAGAAAATAATAAGAAGAGTAGGATTTGAACCTGAGTCACAATAAGTACCAAATTTTTCCTCAACTACTCCATCACTACGTCGTTGGCAATGGTGTTTATGAGTGATATAAACAATATAAAAAAAAGACTTTTTTTGTACACTTACATTAAAATAATGTAAAGCATACATTTAAATGATGTCACTTTGTTGAAGAAATTACAATTTCTTGCTTTTTGTTGTCATGGATAACGTAATAGAGAATTGTGTTAATACACCTCGTTTAAGATTTATTTATTTTATTATCACAGTCACGATAAATACCCAAATATTTTTTAACATTGTTTTTTTTACGTTCGATGATTGCATAAAAGTTTTCATGAACTTATGTTGAATTAAATGTAACATCTACTTAGCATACTCTCCTGGTTTATCGAGATTAAACAATTTATATTACTATTCAAATCCTGTGACGGACTATGGTCTAAAACTAAAAGTAAATTATATTGATATTTTAAAAAAAGGTGCATGTTTAAATTCCCGCAAAGTAACGATGTTTCCTCAAAATACCAGTATGCTAAAAAACCATGATTAAGTGTTGAATCATTAAGATGTCTGAATGGTTAAGAGGCTCTGAATGATTAAGTGTTGAATCATTAAGATTTCTGAATGGTTAAGAGGCTTTGAATGATTAAGTGTTGAATGATTCAGCTATGCACTAAGTCTGAATGATTCAGCTCTTAACAATTTCATTCAAAGCCTTATTTTTATGTTGAAACAAACAGTTTGAATATTGAACCATTCAGAGTTGAATGGTCCATAGCCTCATTAAGAGGCTATCAAAGAGGCCTATTTATAAATCTTTATACAGCTATATGTTCCTGTCAATTCAAAACAATATAAACTACTTTACAAAAATAGTCATAAATTTCAAGATCGATATCACGAGAATAGTATTTTATTTTAGTGAATTGATAAGTCGGGATGGATTACGTAGGCAGAGAGCACTAGCAATATTTTTGATAAGAAGACATTAATCAAGTGGAATATGATCTATAAGCACAATTGACGCATCTAGAGTATTGTCCCATTCTAAATGACAACGTGCTACCACTGTATCCAGCATCATCAAGTAAATTCAATCTTTTAACTTTTGAAACAAAGGTAATTAAAAAGAGGTAAAACATGCAAGGCTTTATTTACAAGGTTTTGTATTGTTTGGATATTAAATGTGTGATAAATCGATTAGTCAACGATACCATCGATCAAAAGAGTTATATTTTGAATGACAAACAATTTTTAGTATATAATTGTTAAATACTAATTCACGAAATGTGATATAATTAATTGAAGGAATTGAGTATTTAGGGAAATATTTAAATAAATAATAATTAATGAAAGAGTAAAGTGCACAGATGGTCCCTGTGGTTTGCCCAAATTTCACGTATGCCTCTATATATTTTCAATGGTCCCCAACGTTGACATTTTATAACATTTTGGTCCCTACCAGCTAACGTCGTTAAATTTTATCAGTTCAGTCATGTAAAATGACCAAAATACCCATAGGGACCATCCGAGCAGTTTAATCTTTTATATATATGACCAGCACCACCACCTCCTCCTCCTCAAACAACCAACATCACCACCCCCTCCTCCTCCAACCACCACCACCACCACCACCTCTCGTGAGACAGAAACCCAAACCCCAAACAAACAAACAGACTGACCCACCTTCTCGTGAACCCCAAACAAACAAAAACCCAAACCCCAGACCACATAACCGGTCACCACCAAGAACCCAAACCAGACCCAAACCCCAAACCACACAGCGCCGCCACCACCATCCCCATCCCCGGTGGTGGCCGGCCGTCGCTTTACAGGAAAGAGGGAGAGACGAGATGATGGAGAGAGCAAGAGAATAGAGATAGAGAGAGAGGGGGATGACCAAGAGATGAGGGAGGTACTGGGACGGAGCTCCGGCGAAGCTCCGACGACACATGAACAACATGTGTAGAGGATTGGGAACTGATGGTGATAATGTTGATTTGGTCACCGTCACAACCACTTCTGTCACCGTCGCCGTCAAGACCAGCTCCACCATCGACGTCATCTACTTCGAGACCACCAAACCCATAACTTCCAACATCCACGGCACCATACACACACCAACACCCTTCCCAGGGTAAACCACCACGAAAACGTCTCCCATAACCACAGATCGGAGCCTAAAACCTCACCATTCAACACCTACCACTACCCTCCTTCACCTCCAACGCCAAACCCGACCTAAACAAACCACCACCTGCCTCGTTCTGTCCTCTTTATACAGCGCCGCCACCACCGAGAATGGTGGTGGTGGCCGGCTATTCGTGATTCAGAGCAAGAGGGAGAGAGCCGAGTGAGAGGGAGAGTGTAGAGTGTAGAGAGAGAGATATAAGTCGGTTTTAGAGAGAGTGTGATAGTAGTGGTGATGGTTATGGTAGATAGGTGTGGTATTGTGGTGGGGGTTTTAGAAGAGAAGGAGATATAACAGAGGGGTTTTTTTATTTTTTTTAAAGAGGGGTAATTTAGTAATTTCACATTGACTTAACTGAAAAACTTAACCTCCATCCAAGTCAGGGACCATCAATGAAATAAAATACAAACCACAGATCCCATACGTGTAATTTCGAAACGCTGAGGAGCAGAGTTTAAATTTGGGCAAACCACAGGGACCATCCGTGCACTTTACTCTTAATGAAATGATTATATTAATTGTTAAATAATAGTTAAAGATATTGTATTTAATTTTTTTAATTTTTTTTTAATAGTTACTTTCATTAACAACCGGCCAAGTCCTCAAAACAAGGACCGGCACGAGCACACTTACAACATATACAGAGGATTGTTAACCCAATCTTTCCAAACAATATCGCTAAACGGACTCCTATGCTTAATCCAAAAAAACGACAACGATTTAACAATGTAAACCACCTCAAACACCTTCGGCTCCTTGTGCTTGATTTTTTTTTTCGAGCATTTTAACCACATAATGACGAGAATGATACTTTGGATCACTTTCCTTCCTTTTTTATCTGTAGTAACATGCCTAGCCATTTCCAAATAATCTCTCACTTGAAAAGCGAACATCGGATAAATATGACACCAAGCCCCAACAGCGCTCCAAATGCCAAAAGGAAAACCACAACCCGTAAACAAGTGTAAGGTTGACTCAGCATAAAGACTACATAAGGAACACACCTGATCTTCAAGCAAAACTCTTCTTCTAGCTAGAGCTAGAGCTGTAGGAATACGATCCATCTCTGACCTCCACGCGAAGATGTTTCACTTCAACGGAACCCAGTGCACCCACTTATACCTGTACCAGTCTTCGTAAAGCCTATATTTCTGCATCATGATTTTTACAGCTTTAACCGAAAAAGGTCTCGCACCAGAACCGACCCACGACCAAGATTCAGGCTGAGCTGAAACATTTACAAGCTGCAACCGAAAACAGAACAGCCATTTCGGCGCTGCAGTCTTCGTCCAGCTGTTGAGAAGAATTAAAAATGAACCATGTTCCAGCCACACCATCCCCATCCCACTTATCTCAGACAACACAATCCTTCTTATCTTCCAAGCTATAAAGCCGAGGGAATTTGTTCTTCAACGTATCATCCAAAATCCAATGATCGAGCCAAAAACGGATATCTTTGCCATCTCCACAAGACCCTTTAAAACAACTTGAAAAACTCTTCTCTCCAAATTTAAGTTTCTCACCCAATCGAGCTATAACCGTCCATACACCACTCGAAGAAGTAGGAGTGAATAACCATCTTCTTCTACAAGGGTTGCACGCAAGAACGGCTTTTTTCCATAAACTATTCTTTTCGCTCTTAAACCTCCACACCCACTTAGCTAAAAGCGCCTCGTTGGAGTCTTTAAGCTTAGAGAGACCCAAACCTCCCACTTTTTTAGGAGACGTTATTCTATCCCAAGCTACCCAATGGATTTTATTAATATGATCCGACCCCACCCATAAAAATCTTTTAATAAGTTTCTCCAACTCATCAATCTCTAATATTGTATTTATTAGATAGATATAAGGAGGTGGAACATATTAGATTATAATTAGGTAACGTACCTAAGTGTAATTACTCCAAATGTAAATAAAGGGTTAGCTGGTTAGAAGTCATAACCTAATTACAAAAACTTTTGATAGAGATGAAAGAAATGTGACAACCATCCCAGCCTATTCCATTGCCCATCGCCCCTCAACCAATTCCGACCGGCCACCACGTGTCGTCGTGACCCTCACCTAGTCACCCCACACGCCGCCGTGAACCAACTGACAGATTCCCAACCCTTGTCAGCGTTGCCTGCCGTTGTGTAGTACCGCCACCTTGTTTATAGAGTAGGGTCTCATGGTCTTGCTTGCTCGTTTCATGGTGTTGATTCATATGTTGCAGGTTCGTGATTTGTCAACTAGCGCGACAATTGTCAGATCTAAGGTGTGTGTTCTTTGGTTATTAGTCAACCGTATACAATGTGTTTGGTTTGCAATTGGATCATTGACTGGGTTAAATTGGATTTAACGATAATGTAGGTGGTCTGGAGTTCCAACTTTTACGATGATGACCAATAGAATAGGGGGAAGATTTGAGTGAAATTGATAGAGGGGTTTTGATCGTGTAAAGGTTTTGAGTCCGAGAATGGTTGCAATATATACACGCAACATCGTAATGGGCACGAATGATTCAGATTTCAAATTATCGAAAATTAGGGATCGTGATTACGGGCTAGTTAGCTGAAATCTGTGGTCAAAATGCGTAGGTAAAAACGGAAATATTACAGAAAGGATGGATGCATTGAAGTGGGTGGAATTCATGCTAAAACAGTGATTCCGGATTCACCTGCATGACTGGTGGAGGTTAACTGAGGAAGGGGGTGATTGGGGGGGGGGGGGGGATTAAATGTTTGGGGTGGTCTAAAGATTTTAAGAAATGAAAATTAATAGAGCAACTTTAGATAAATTTGATTTTCATTATGCATTTAAAATGACGTTTGATTCATTTTTGCTGGTTAAATTAAAATTAGGCCTTGTTTGGTTGGCCTATTAATCATTCAGTTCAGAGGTGACCTCTGACCGATTCAGAGGTGAAGTTGTTTGGTTAGCAAAAACCAACCTCTTAATCATTCAGTTTAGTGCTAAACCATTCAGTATCCTACCATTGCTGAATGAAAACAAAAGACTGTTGAACCCTCACCTCTCATCTCCTTCCCACCTCCTGCCGCCGCCCCTATCGAACCTCCCTCTCCTGCGCCGGAACCTCCCTTTCCTCCTCACCTCTGTTCACCAGCCGCGGCCTCCATCCTAACTGCTGGGCGGCCGCCGTATACGGTGGTCAGGAACCACCATTCCTCCTTTCTTCCCATCGCTCGTCTCTCTCTCTCTTCATCCTCTGTCTTTTTTTCCGGTTACCCTCTCTCTCTCTCACTCATTCTTCTCTGTTGCTTTCTCTCTTTACTCATGCTCTCTCTCGAGAAACGATTTGTGATCAGAAAATGAAAATGAAGTGATAAAGACATAAAGTTGAATTGGTTAAATAGTTTTGGCTTTTGGGAAATACCACCAACATTTCAACGGTCAATGGTCAAATAGGATTTTTATTAAGGTGTTATTGTTACAGGGACAAAATAGTCATTTTGCACACTCATTCAGACATACAACCAAACAACCATTTCTGATTCAGCACTTGCTGGTTCAGAGCCTCTTACCCATTAAGATCTCTTACTGGTTCAGCACTTGCCAAACAGCCCCTTAGTTTATTAATTATCTTTTTTTACATGACCCGACACGATCAACCCAAACCAGGCTGAACAAAAATTATTATACAGCGATAAGTAATGACCCTTAGAAATTTCCGTCCCCTCAAAAAAAATTATAGGTCTGTCACTGCCATCAATTTATGTATATCCTTTTAGGATTTTAGAAGAAAATAAGAAAGAATAACTATTACATTTATATTATTTTCTTTTATTTATATTTTTAGGACTAACAATGAATAATTATCTTTTGTTCATTTGTCTTTGTGGCAATTTGTATTATCTTTGTACGGGGATGGTTCATTTTAGAAGAGGTTTTAATGCGAAAAGTGCGAGAAGAAAATTAATAATTCATTTTTATCATTTTTAAAAAATAAGAAAATAAGAAAATTGTTGAAATGTGTTGTTTATTCATTTATCTTGAAAATAAAACAAATATATGAAACAATTTCATTATATAACCTACACATGTACAAATTTGGTGTAGGAACATTAACTACGCATAATACAACACATGTGTAGAAAAAAGTATAAACCTTAAAAAAAACATTTGATTGCATTAATTTAATGAATTTTTGTATATATAACATGAACAATGATATATAAAAAGTAAAAACTTCAAAAATATATACACCATTACTAATAACAAGTAAGATTTAGGTTATTTCTCGCATTTCTCGCACTAAACACTCTTCTGAAAATAACCTAACCCATCTCTGTACATGATAATAATAGTAAATAAATTAATAAATAAGATTAATAATATAGGGAAACAATATGCACCATCCTTTTACATTCATGTAGGTGATAAGTGGAATGCATTTTAAAGTCATGATAAGATATCCTTCAATATTCCATCGCTTCTACTTTCCATCATTTAGGTGCTGACAAATTTGACTAGGGTCGGAAAAAAACAAAGTTTACAATATGCAAGTATGCCATGCACTAACCAAATAGTGCAGCCAAAGTTCCACATGGCGGAACAAGTGAAAAGTCGTGGAGTGTATCATATTGAAATAATGATTTCCAAATCTCTAATCAATTGATTTATACATTCTTAACTGTTTTTTAAATCTTCTTATCTTTTAGACTTACGAATATCATCAGAAACATTGTCAAGTGACTTATTTTTGTTGATTTCGTTTTGCTCAGAAACCCTCATACACGTTGATATATAACAAAATATTGTTATGTATAAAATCACTAAATATTATGTATTTTGTTGCATACAAAAATTGTAGCTATAACATATAAATAGAATAAAATTAAACATTTAATAAATAATAAACAACGGAGCTCAAGTTTGAAATTCTGGAACTATACGAGTGTCATATGTGGTAATTAGGTTAGACTATGGCTTTGATTATAACTTCTATGAAGTTACAAGTTTTTTGTTTAGAGGGTGTTTGGGATTGAGTTTGGAAATGCAAAAGTATTTTTGGTCAGAAGTGTTTATTGGCTTATGACTTTTTGAAAAGAAGTTTTAAGAAAAACAGTGTTTGGTAATGGTTTTGGAATGAGAAACGTCAAAAAGTCAATATATTGTTATTTTTTAAGTGTTTCACTTACCTTATTGTGAATATTGGTTGTATGGGTGACAAATTTGTAATTTTTTTCCAAAAGTCAGGATTTCTAACTTTTCAAAAACAGCTTTTCCACTCTTAAAAGCTAAAAGTCAAAACAGAAAGTGCTTTTAGTTTAAGAAGTCAATAAGTTGTTTTGAAACTCAATTCCAAACACCCTCTTAATCTTCACTATTCATTGAATGATAACATTTTTAATCATCTACTAGAGTTAACATTTCTATTTAAGTTTTTACAAAATGAATATTTTACCTTTACAATAAAAATTCTTCATCATCATCATACTCAGTTAATCCCACCTACAGCAAAGCTAAGGTAATTTTACGATTAAAAAACTATATAAAAAAATCCACCAAACTCCACTTTCTTTTTCACCCCTACATATTGTTGACCTACGAAAATCCACAGAGCCACCACCAATCGATGTAAATCTGATGCATCATTCCAGAGGTTGAAATCAAACAACTGATAATAGTCAACTAAGGTAATTTAATTAAAAGGGAAAAATTAATTCTTTCTTGTAATGCCAATTGCCAAATAAACGTACGGGTTTTGTCAGGAAGATTGAGGTAACCATGCACGATCATCAAAAGGAGACTAATCCTAAATAAGAACACAAAACAAGTTGCTTGTCCTCAAAACTAGTCGTGGGAGGTTCATGCTATGAGCGACAGATTGCGTGAAATGCCAAAGCGCAACGATGGGAGGTGGATTGGTGGTAGACTAACCGAAATCTAGACCCCAAGATTTAGTTTTTCGGCAAGTCCAACAAAGGTGCATTGGTATGAGCTTTAATTAAAAGCGGTGAAGGTTTTCGATGGAGATAATGTTGTATTCCGGCCATCATACGCACCACCACAAATTGACATCTCTAGTTTCTTATACGTACACCATCCCCACCGTTAGGGGGCGGACCTGCCCTGTAGGTAACTTTTTATATATGTTTTACAATTTATATTGCTTGTTTAAATAGAACAATGATAATTGATGCTTAGGCTAACTGGTTTGAGTAGCGCCCTATCTAGCTAAGAAAAAAAAAACTCAATACCCCCCCCCCCCCTCATTGTCGCGGCGCTACTGATTACTCTACCAACCGAATAACGAATAAACCTATTTTTAACAAATATATAAACCATTTACATTTGAAATTCTACAAACAACTCTCCACTCTCAACTAAAAAATATATCTCATTTTACAGCCTACTTCCACCATGTTTCCAATCAATAACGATCCAAACGCGTTTGATTCGAACCAACCACGTTACGCAGTCACTCAAGACAACTCGACAGTGGTCAATACCAATACCAGCCAAGGTGAGTATAAACTATTACCGACATAAAAACCCAAAAGCATCTAAAAATTTTTTTTTTTTGAAAAAATTACACAAGGTAACATACATGTTATTAAACGTTTTGAGCCAAAAAAAATTAAAAAAGCGCCGAGGGAATTTTTTTTTAAAAAAAATAAACAACGCAAATTTTGTAACAGCGCTGGTAACATATGTTAGAAAGCAGTTAACATATCTTACAGCGCTGTTAACATATGTCTTCTGCTTTCTAACATATGTTACCAGCGTTGTTACAAAATTTGCGTTGTTTATTTTTTTTTAAAAAAAAAATTCCCTCGGCGCTTTTTAAATTTTTTTGGCCCAAAACACTTAAATACATGTATGTTACCTTGTTTAATTTTTTCAAAAAAAAAATTAGCTGGGTTTTCAAAGTTTTCTTAACTTAAAAGGGTTTTCAATTTATATTTTCCCATATATATATATATATATATATATATATATATATATATATATATATATAGGGTTGGGTTAAATTGGAAACCCACTCCACTTGTAGAAACCATTGAAACTCTACAAGGACCATCGATCTATGTCAATCAATGGACTAGATTTCATACATATTATTTTAATAATATAATAGATATCATTTAGATGGAAAAGTTGTTTAAGGGGCAGAATAGTCTTTTATCAAGCAAGAGAAGTGTTTCAATAAAAGAGATTCATGCAGACTTTCAGTATGGCTTTTCAGTTGAAATGACAACCGTCAGGTTCTCTCTCATGGCTCTCTCTCTCATTAATCTGAATACAAAATTTAAACCTTACTCACAAACTTACACACAGAACATCTCTCTCTCTAAACTAAAGAATCTCGAATAACCATAACATCCTCTCTCTCATTTACAAAAAAGACCAAAAAATTCCTGAATCTCATTCAAACCACAAGCGATCGTTGTTAAATCATCTGAAGGTTAGTGATTAAAAGGGTTTTTTTAAAAATTTTAACCTGTACTAATCATCTTCATGTGTTTGCAGAACTCTGTTAAGGTTTCAAATGACGAAAGCTTTTAAATTTTTAAAATCAAGAAAAGATGTTGTTGAACGGAGTACACATCATAAAAGGTATTTCTTGATATACTGGTACTATGATTTTAAACTTTAAAACTGTTCATGGTGTTTGATAAATATCCAGTTTGTATGAAAAAGTGGATTTAAGTTATTGTAAATGAAAATTATCGATAAAAAAATATTTAATTAGGAAGGAATTGAAGGTGTGAAAGGCTAGTTATTATTAATAGACATGAAAAAACCCTAATTAGAGAAAATTGGGTATAAGTATATGGATTGTTAGAAACCGTAGACTAAGCCCCTTAGGGTATAATGTATACCATGTTTAAATATTTAGGGGTGTGTAAGATGTAACAACAAAAAAAACGATAGAAAATTTAGAATGTTTTTATTTTGGGGTAAAATTAGTTTGGTTGGACAAGGGGGGTAAAGAAATTATAAACAAAATTACTTTTATTATTATTTTCTAAATTTAAAAGGTGATCACAGCTCTATTTTTTAGATTTATAAAATTTGTGTTACATAAATAATATAATTGTAAAATTATTTGTATCTTGTTGCAGGAATCTGGATGACTTTTTAAAAATCACAAGAGGTATGGATAATCTATGAGTTGTATTAAAAAAATTCAGTAATTACATTTAGATGTCAAAAGAAAAATTATAACTAACTATTTACAAATCATATTTACTACCTTTGTTTGTACTGTTTCAGTTAGGAAAAGCCCGCGTATAGCTAGGATCAATTTAAAAAAACTAAATGTCCCAATAGAAAATGCCATAGATGTAGAGAAAGAGGAGGAAAGAATGAGAGAAAACAAGAGCACCTCACACAGAAGAAGGAAGTTAATAGGTAAGTTAACTATTTTTTTTAAAAAAAAAACAATATATGGTTTCAATCTGTTCCACATTACATGTAATACAGCAGCTAAAAATTATAAAAAATAATTGGCAGGTTATGATGAAGATAACTCAGATTATGAAGAAAAGACAACAGACTGTAAGATAGTGTCCAGAAGTAAACATTCGGAAAAAGGTAAAAATAGTCTTTGATACATTTGTTAATAATATAAATGTAAAATTTGATATTGAATTGTGATAAAAAATAATAATGTTATTAATCTTTAAAACAGTTTCGGAAGGGAGGTCATCAGATTGCAAGATATTATCTAAATGGAAGGGCAAAAAAGGTAAGACACATGAATGAAGTATCATTGTGTTGCATAATGTATCCATCCCATGTATCCATAAAGTAAAAAAGTAAATTGGTTAACTGAAATTTTCATTTGGAAACAGGTTATAAAACAAGATCAACCGACTGTAAGATAATATCTTCATTAAAGGCCAAAAAAGGTTCGACAAAACAGTTTAATTAAATATAATGGCATTAATTTAAAAAACAGTTGTTTACCTATTCCTTTTAAAACTGATAATGATTATGGTGAAACACTTCTTAAACACAGGAAAGCGTCGAAGTGTGGTAAAATTTCAACTAGGAAGCTCAGAAAGGAAGAACACTCGAGATGAGAAGAAGAAGAAAAAGGCGGGTAATGAAGATAATGTTAAAAAAGATGAGGTTAAAAAAAATGTAGTGGAAGAAAAGGTGAAAAAGAAAAGGAAGAAAAGTGACAAGGAAAGGGGAAAAGATAGCAAAGAAATATTAACGGAAGAAGTGCAGGGTGGGAGAAAAAAAAGCAAGTGGTTTGGTATAAGGACAAGATCATCACCAATGCAGTTTTTTAAAGGGATCAAAGCGTTGAAGGAAGAACAAAGGGATGCGGTAAGAGAGATGGGTTTTGGGAAATTACTTAAATTCAAAGTGGATGGTATACCTGCTAAACTGGCGCATTACGTAGTCGATAGGTTTAAACCAAAAAAAATGCAAATCAGAGTGCCGAGTGGGAAAATAAAGGTTAATAAAGAATCGATTTATAAGTTGCTAGGGATACCAAAGTCAGGAATAAAGTTACATGATGTGGATGAATTGGAGAATTGGGAAACGGAGGTGGTAAAGTGGAAAGATCGATACCCGGGACGTTTTGTTGCACCAACAGAAATTGTTAAAAAAATAAAAAGTGCTGAAGACGAGGACAGTTTCATATTCAGGATGGATTTTTTAATGTTGTTCCTTGCAGTTATGGTAGAATGCCACCAGCAAGGTAGGTGTAAGCTGAAGATCTTGAACAAATTGAAAGTTGCAACTGATTTCAAAAGCATAGATTGGTGTGATTACATAGTGGAAGGATTGAAAAAATGTAAACGAAAGTGGAGAAGGTGTGACAGCTCAAAAACATTTGCAGGACCGCTGACTATTTTAACGGTGTGTATTTTCTAATAGTTTTATATATTAAAATACACCACGTAAAAAATGTACAGTCTATGCGTTTAGGAGATGTGTATTTCGAAGGTTACATATTTTATAAGATAAACTGAATGGGGTTACATAATGAACTAGATAAATTAGGATGGTTGAAATTGTCTTAACAGATGTGTTATTATGCTTACTCGTTATATATGACAAATTGCAGTTACTTTACGTGGAAAGTATTCAATGCAAGGGAATGGAACGTGATAATTCGTTAACACCAATAGAATACTGGACGCGGAATAATTTGAAAAAAAGAGAAATGCTGGAAATCAAAGGGTCTGGATTCGGTACAGGAAGGTTTAAGAAATTTTTGAACGGGAAAAAATCAACAAATGAAGAGGCTGAGGAAAGTGTTGACAAGTTTGTGCTATCGGTAAGTTACATTTTTAATATACCAAAAGTACTAAAATAAATTTTTTTAAAAACTAATGAAACATTTACACAAAACATAATAACAGGAGAAACTAGGGGAAATCGGAATCATGATTGATGGATTTGTAAAAAACAAGATAAAGATTGAAAAAAGGATTGCTGATGTTTACCATAGAGCACCAGAAAACGAAGAGGTATTGACAATACTAGCAAGGTACAATTCGATAGTTGAAGGTGGTTTCAAGAAGAAACAAAGGGAAAATGCAGATGCACAAATAACTGAGGTACTCAAGGGTATAGCAACTGAAGAGGACGGGAATGTCATGAATGATAAGATGAATCTAAGCGAAAACGAGGAACAAGGTAAAGAAACAAATGCCTGGAAAAAATTCGTAATACAAAGTAAGTTATGTGTATTTACATTGACATGTTCATGATAAATTGTGAAAATGGCAAAAACAATGTAGATGTTTGTTTGGGTGGAAATGAGGTGATGGACAATATGGAGGCGACAATTATTGGGGACAAATCTGATGTGGTAGAGGATGTCGAAAAAGGTAGGCATAAACATAACCAACGTAGATAGGGTGCCTACTTGATAAGTATTTATAAAAATATTAATGTATTGATGTATCCTAATTACAAAACAGGATATACTAAAGGGACTGACAGAGTGACTGAAAAGGAAGCAAACAAAGATGTTGGAGGATCAATGGTTTCCAAAGAGGTGGGTAAAAAACTTGAAGCTGGGATGCATGTGGATGAACTACTGAAAGCAGAGGTTGCAAGAAGTGCTTCCAAAAAAAAAGAAGGTATTTATCTTTTGTTTGCAGTTAAGTAAAAAATTAAAGTTAGTCCATATCTTGTGATTAGTATATGGTTTTACAGAAATGGAAAAGAAAGCGTCGATTGTTGACGAAAGCCCAAGCTTTAGCCTTGGTTTAAGCCAAATTGGGGTTAAAAACATAGTAGATGATCAAGGTTAGTACTACTAATTACACTTTAAATAGTAATACAACAAAAAACAAAAAACAAGGTTTAATATGCATTTGTTGGCTGTCGATGTTTATGACAAAACAGACCATAACGACGCAACTGATCACTACTTTGAAAATGAGGGAAACATGATGTTTGATGGAGCAATTGGTAGAGAAAACTATGGTCAGGGTGGACAGCAGGGAGATGTTACCAAAGGATTGGCTGCTGATGTTGAAGGAAATAATAAAGAAATCAAAGAAGGTATTTATGTATTACTTTAAAGTTATGTAAAAAGTTAGATGTAGTTTGTTCACATAACTGAAAGGTTTAATAATTAGTAGGGGGAGAAAGAACTATGGAAAAGATAAATACTACTATGGACGATATTCCAAGCTTTAGCCTTGGTCTAAGCCAAATAGGTGTTAAAAACAAAGATGGGGAAACAGGTTAGTGCAGCTACATCTAAGGTTTCTAAAATGTATATTTTTATATGTGAAACTCTACGTAAAGGCTCTATACGTAAATACTTATAACTATTCATTGTTGATGTGCATATATACAAAACAAATGAAAATAATTAAGCAACTGAATGCATAACTGAAAAAGGTGGAAACTATATGCTGGGAGGATCAACCGCAAAAGAAAAAAGGAGTAAGGTGGACAACGAGGTTGACGTTAATGTAAATGTGCAAGGAGATACTACAGTCACTATCACTAATGTCAAAAACAAAGTTGTGACGGAAAAGACAGGAAAAGGAGAAGGTACGTATATTGCTTTCGTAAAATAAGCGAGTGTATGGTTTTCTATGAAACAAAAACATGATATAATACTTACTTACTTTGCCTTATCTTGATATATATATAGAAAAGGAAGAGAGTCCTGTTGTTGATAGACCAACCTTCAGTCTTGGGTTAAGCCAAGTTGAGGACTCAGGTTTGTCATGTTTTTAACAGATGTTGAAAAATTTATAGTTTATGTATAGGTTTGTCATGTGTTTAACAGATGATAAAATGTGATTTAATTGAAATCAAGATTAAAAGAAATTAAATGTTGGTACTGACTTTGTATACGTCTGTAACATGTATGCAAGGTGCAAGAACTGCTGATACAAAGACTCCAAAACTTAGTGATGGTTTAAGTGAGAGGGGACACAAAAAACAAAAACTTACAGAAGGTGAGAAAAATGTTACTAATAGATATTGTGATTTAATGTTACATATGTAAAATAAAATAAAATTTGAGGTAACATAATTTTAACAAACGTTAACAATGGAATGCAGGTAGTAACCATGAAAATGAAAATCAAATATATCATTCGAAATTTATACCAGCATATATGTTTCAAGAAAGGTACAAGGAAAACACATCTGTGAAAACCATAAAAAATATGGGAGATGGAAGTAGAATTGAGAAAGGTAAGAAAACATATGTATTTTTGTAGAATTGTGGTACAAATGTATACGGATTTTGATGAATGTTATTGTTTTTTCTATCAGCAAACAACATAAAAGATGGACCAAGAGTTGATGTAACAAAGCTGGTAGAGCCATTGTCAGATATGAATGAGCCTGAAATTATTGTGGGGGTGACGCCAAATGCCAAAATGACGTTTGAACAAAGAGTAAAAGGTAAGTTAAATAAAAATGTTAACAAAAAAATGGTATAGAAATATGTGTTCTAAACTTCGTATTTTTGGCAATTTTATAGATGTTGAGTTGCAGAAGAATGATGAAACGATGGGGTTAGAAAATGAGGACTTGGAAGATCCGAAATCCATTAACTGCATTCAAAGACAACGAGAAATTTGTATAGCAAACTTGGAAAAAACCAGAAGGAATCCATTCGGAAAAGAAGGCAGGGTAGAAAGTTCTATTTCCATAAAAGATGTAGACATAGCATCGAAATTTACGAAGGAAGAAAATAAAGTTTGGGACTTTATATGCGACAACAAGGATATGCAGGACGCAAGTGGAAGGAACTTGAAATCAAGCCTCAAAAGAAAAATGTAAGATTCTTTTTATTGGTTTATTCCAGCATACTATGACACAGCATTCTAGTCTAAAACATACTCATAAATATAATAGTAAAAAATATTTTATTATTAAATATATATGGTAATAACAAAAATTTTGAACAACAATGCAGGTCAAGCATAATTTCCGACGGAGAAGAGGGTACTGAAAAAAATCCAGAGCTGTAAGTGTTGTTCTAAAACATTAAGCAGATTTATTAGAAAAATTTAAAAAATTTATTACTAACTTTAGTAGTAAGTATATAATATGTAAAAAAGGTTATGCATATTCATTAACATATTTGATGGAAACGTTTTACCACATTTGTAGTGAGGTACTGTTTAGAAGCACATATGATGTCGAAGCCAATAGGTCTATGTTTAAAAGCTTGGCCCCAAAAACACGCGTTATAGACGAAGTGATAAATTGTTGGGTGGAGGTTTTGAACTTAGAAGAAAAATACCGAGCACCTGGGTCAGTAAAAAGGCTGTTTGTGGGAACTAAGGCAATTGTAAGTAATACGAAAAAAGTGTTACGTTAATGTTAAGAACATACTAGATTATAATTTAACGCATTAGTAATTTATTCGTTACCCACAGATTGACTGGATGCTAAATGATGAAAATACAACTGAGGGTCAGAGAATGGAAAAATTCAGCAAAAACATGAAGGCGGCTGTGTACGGGGAAGACAAACTGCTGGACCTAAAGGCATTTGAATTGGTTTTCTTCCCAATCGTGGAATATGAACATTACTACTTGATTGTGTTTGATTTGAAAAAGGCAGGTATTAGAGTCATTGATAATTGGGGTGACATGTACCCTTTGGTTCGATTGACTGACAACAAAGACTACTTCTCAAAAGATTCGGCGTTTAAAGTGGTAAGTAAAATCTTTAGGTGTGTCAGAATAACACACTGTCAATAAGTAGGTGAGTTAACTAAGTAAGTGAAATTTTTGCAGAAACATTTGTTTGTCAATTACTTGTGTGAAGTTAACCATCCGATAAGTGAGGAGTTGAAGGTGGCGACCATAACCAAAGAAGACATCAGGTGGTGTACAAAATCCAACTTGCATGATTGCGGAGTTTTCCTCATGCGCCACATGGAAAAATACATGGGCATAGGGAAAACGTTTGAATGCGGATTTAGTACACATGGCCTGAAAAAGTTGGCAGAATTGCGGAAACTGAGAATAAAATACGCTGCACGAATCCTGCTTTCTGATGCAAATCTGTTAAGGGACAAGATCATGGCCGACGCACTCGGGAAGTAGTTTGATGGTATGGTGTGACGAATGGTTTGGGTACCAGTTTTTGAAAACTTTTATATTAGCAGTGTGTAAACTTATAATCTTTCTGTAATGTGTGTGTAATGAACAACCTAATGCTACTGATGTTGCTTATGTAACTGTGTTACAAGCAAACAACTTATTTTGAAAAGCACCAATGGGAGCTTTTTATGTTATGTTTATGTAAATTTAGTAATATTAGAATTGCATGACTAAATTAGGCTGATGATAAATTTGTAAGCATCCAGAACCTGCTTGTGTTTAATACTTGTATAGGGTGACTACACTAGAGTAAGTTGTAAAAATTTATTTTACAAAAGTTATTAGTGGGACGTTCTTTGTGTTGATAATAACAAGTAGCAAAAATATTATACAAATTAAATATTATTCTGTAAGATGGATTTTTAACTCTAAAAGTTGTACTTTCTGAAAATGTTGAAAAGTGAGTATGCTTTTGTCTTGTCTTTAAGACTATTTAAAGCAGGTTGGTTTACGTTTTTAATGCAACAGCTGTCCCCACTTTTTTAACTTTATAGTAGCCACCTTTAAAATTGTCTTAATATTTATACCATAGGCTTATACCATATAGGATTGTTCTTCAAAAAAAAAACATGGATTCAACACCAAACACACCACCTGAAGATGTTAGTCAAAACACCTTCAATCTGGCGGTAAATTATTACCTTCGACCTCCAAACAACGCTCCGATTCAAGGTCCTGCAAATAATCCAAACCCTATAGAACATGTTAACATTGGCCCTAAACCCGTTGGGGATCAACATGAAATTGGAGAAGCAGCTGAAGTAAAGGGGACTGAAAATAAGGATCAGCACCAGGTTGTGGTAGAAGAAGAAAAGGAGGTGCAGGCATCAGACAATGCAGATAATGAAAAAGAAGGAAATGATTGGAATGAGGCTTATGACCTGCTATACCCAGAAGTTAATAATCCTAACAAAAAACCAAGGAAGAATTCATACGAACAGGGGGCTGCATCTAATGTTGTTGATGACTTTGATGATGATTATTTTTGGAATTTGGCCTTTGAGACCATTTTCCCAGAAGAAAAGCATCATAAGGAGGAGGAGGTTGTACCAGAACACTACTACGAACAGTGGGAGAATGAAAATACACAACCAGCAACATGGCGTGAGAGTATGAATACACCTGAATGGGCAAAAGGTTACGAAACGGATCCGGGGGCAGAGTATGTAGATGGGTCTGACGAGGAGGCTAGACGACAAATGGAGTATGAATGGATGATGCATGACCCATGGGAGGATGAACGCTCAACGGACTCTGATTGCTCGTTTGATTCAATTTTCAGCTACTAGGTTTTAGTTATGTCATCCTAAGTTTAATTATGTCCCAAAATGGTTAAAAAAATTGAATGTTTATGTTTGGTGTGCAAGGATTTTATGGAATGTAACCATGTAGTGTAATTGTGTTACATTAAAAATTTGTATGTTTTATTGGGCACAGTGAACTTGTGTTAACAAATTGTAGTTAGCTACAATAAAGTGGAAAACATATTATATAAATATTAAATACAAAATAAGGATGTGAAGTGGTGTAAAAGGTAACATTCTTGGGTTGGAGTTAAAATGAGTGTGACCCAAACATGTGGAAAAAAAAAAAAAGATTTAAATTAACAAAATAAAAGTACATGTACTTTATGTTAGATGTGATGTTGTTGAATAGGGCACTCAAGAAGATTAGGTGGTGGAAAAGAGGAACCTATGAAGGAGTTTTTAATAATAAAGTCAAAGGCTATGGGTCCAAAGTCTATAGCCAAAAATCTAGGCAAATATAGATAGTTAGAAAATGGTGGGAATTGTAAGACAAAATATTATAAAAAGGAGATGACTTTAAAAAATTTAAAAAATGCTAAATAGGACCAAGAAAGTGGGAAAACGATGGACTATGAAGAAAAAAATATGGTTCAAGGGATGGTTCAATAACAATGTCACCTCAAGGCATAAAAATATTTTGACAATATTAAAAATACGATACATAAAAAGAAATATTAAAAAAACAATATAGTAAAGATAAATATGATACCATCATACAACAACTACACACAAAAGCATTTAGTTCACTAACCTACCAAAAAGAGATATTTAATTTGTTTACACCTTTCTTATATAATGTAACTGAGTAGCCACATCCATAGTATGCATTGCTCTAAAAACAAAAACAAAAGGTTATAAAAAAATCTATGGCTTACACTTAATATATATAAATTATGTAACAAGAAAATGACAAGTTGGCAAAGGATGGGAAAGCAAAAGGTAAAAGAAGAGGATCGGGAAGAACCACCCATACGTGAAAAATACACGATGGTTGGGAAAAGACTAAGAAAGTTGGCATCAACGTCTACATCAACATATGGATCATCAAAGAGAATGTCTAATGAGGATAATAATGCTTATAGTCTCGCAAAAAACATTAAGGTTAGTATGAGTTGCTAGTTAACAAAAAGGCTATAACTATAATATTATGATCCTATAATTTTTTTTTAATAGGTCGTAAAAAAAGAAGAAAATGACGTTAATGATCATATAAGGGCATGCGGAATACAACAAAATGTTTTCCAAACTCGTAATGTGGTGAAAGATGAAGACATCAAGGTGAGTATGTCGTCTTATTAGTAACATTAACAACATAACAAAAAAATTGAAAAAAAATGTGATTTGTTTGAAAGGTGGTCAAAAAAGAGAGTGAAGGTTTAGTTAATCCTAAAAGAGAGAACGAGTGGGATGACGATGATAAATGGTTTAATGACATTGACTGGGATTCGTATTTTCCAAGTTCCAGTAATGTGGTGGGTGATGAAGATATCAAGGTGAGTATGTTGTGCCATTGATTAAAATAACAAAATAATATGCATTGGTATGTAAAAAAATTTACATTTCTTTTGAAGGTTGAGAGGAAAGATGAAGGAGTAAATGATGTGAAAAGCGAGAAAGAAAGTGAAAGCGACGATGAATGGTTTAAGACTATTGACTGGGATTCATATTTTCCAATATTCATATCATGCACACGTGGTCCTACTAAATACCATGTTCCAAAAGTTTATCCGCAACCAGAAACAAACAACAAAAATCAAACAAACAACATAATCGAACCAATTTCTCCCGATGATCCAATGTGGCACGAGGGACTTAATGATGTAGATTGGGATTCCTATTTCCCAATATTCGTATCGGCAACACGTGGGCCTACGAGCCTTAACTATAATAAGTAGTTGGTATGATGACTTCTTTTGTATGGAACCTCTTTGGTATTTGTAATTGTAACCTTATTTTAAAATTTTCAGTAATGTTAAGTTGGGTTATCTTGATTTACGTTTGTCTATAATACCATTTTTACATATCTGGGGTGGTATTTTAAAATTACTTGGATATAAATTACATGTCTGGAATTGTAGGACATTATATTAAAATACAAAGTGTTACGTAAAGCATATGGGGCGATCTATTTTGTGATGTGATTTTAATTTTCCATTTATTGAAGCCTATAGAAATTATATTACATTGGAAAGGTGATTCAGCTTTTAATTTTACGAAATTAAAAGTTTATATTGGATACTCATGAAACGTGTCATGATATATATAAAAAACGTTTATACTTACGTAAATAGATTTTAATTTTCCATTTATTTACGTAAAAAATGCTTGTAACGTATGTAAATTTTTTAAATATAATGTTGCTTTTAAAAAAACGGATGTAAATTTCTTGAAACGTATGCAACAATTACTAAGAATTTAAAAATTTTAAAAGAAAAAATAACCATTAAAGGGCCGTAATTTTTAAGATTAAAAATATTATTGCTTGTGTTTTATGTGTTAATTTAAAATGGGAGACAAAAAAGTGGTTTTATTTTAAAGGAACTTAAATGGTGGGTAAGAGGTTGAGTAATTAAACATTATAATGTAGATGATGTGACATGTGATTTGAACACTCAATGAAGGTGACTTACACAAGATAAGCATGTCAATCATGTATAGCAAAAAGAAAAAATCTTTGGAAAAACCAAAAGTGTAAGTCACGTGCTTACATGACCAAAAAACACAGACACTAGCTAACAAAATAAAAAAAAATATATAGTCATTAATGGGGTTGTTGGAGTATAAAAACAAGTTCACCTACTAGCAAGTTTCTTACTCTTCTCTTGTTCACCCACTATCAAAAAGTGAGATAATAAAAATAAAAGTCATGGAGTTTTGTCATTGTGGAATGGAGGCCATTGTGAAGACTTCATGGACAAATGATAACCCAGGAAGACGGTTCTACACTTGTCGATCCGAGGTAATAAAAATGTGTTGGAAAAATCGTTTTTATACTCCACTAGACGTAACTAATAATACACCTAATACAATATAATGAACTGTCATACTAATTAAGCCTATTTCAAAACACACAGAACAACAACTGCCAATACTTCAAGTGGCTCAATCCACCGATGTGCGACCGTTCAAAAATGATAATACCGGGACTGCTAAGAACAAAGAATCGGCTGGAAGGAGAAGTTAGAAACCTCAAAGATGAAATGCGAAGGAAGAATAACATAATATGGTGTATGGTTATAGCGTTCATACTGACAAAGATCATTCCATCGTATCTCGGTTAAATGAGCGCCTTGATATCTAGTATTTTGTATGTTTGTTTCTCATGTTATGTTTGTATGGTAAAGTACTACTACTATGTGAGACTATGTGTTTTAGGGCCTTGTATTGCAAAAGGCAAAAAAATAAATGTTCCTAAAAATATTATATTTATATCTAAATCAGAGACTTTATTGTGCTATGACTGTAACATAAAACAAAAGGGAAAAAAATAATGTTTATCCTAATCGTAATTTAGCATAGCTAAACTAATGTTCAAATAGGGTTGAAATAAAAATATCTATGTCTATATTTGGTATTGATCTAGTTTGTGTTGTATAAAAGCTGATATAAAAACAGAAATAAAAACAACTAATGGCAACCCACATAGAAAAAGCACCATTTAGAAATATATAAAACCTGGACTATACTGAGCCCAAAAAGATAGCACAATCCACCAAGCAGTTCTAAATGTTACAGACGTAACAGACTGAGTAGCAAAATGTTACAAGAGTAACAGACTGAAAACATAGTTCATAAAATGGTGGACATAGTAAACAACCCAGGAAACAAGTACGTAAAAGATAACTGGCTCAGTGATAGTATAGATGAACATACAGCTAAGCATCTGGAGTCGGAGACTGGCTTTCTGAAGTAGCACCAGCATCCTTAGTAGCAGCATCAGACATCTTCCTGCAATTGCGAGAGTCATGATTTGTGACGTATTTGTTGCAAGTGCGACAGAGCCTAGGAGCTTTGGGGGGCTTAGCGGCCTTCTTTTCAGCAATAACAGACTTCAAACGACGATTCCTTCCACATCCTTTGGTTCGAACAACTTCTGGATTGGTACATGATATGTCTACTTCCAATGGTTGCCCAACCAACTCTTCAACAACAGCCTCATTCGATTCAACGATAGGGGCTTCAATAGATCTGTGATCAACAAGGTTAATCTTTATCGCCTTTAAACGATCAACCAAGTTCGAGAGAAGATCTGTGTCACTACGAACAACATCGACGCATTCAGTGACCAACTCCAAAATTTCATTACGCATAACAGCTTGAGGGGTGTTAACAACACCATAACGATTTTCAATGGAAAAAATCCTCTTTGGCAAGGCATCATGTGTCCAGCGGGCAGAAACATACATGGCAGGGATCTTCTGAATATTTTTAACCCGGTAAACACAAAAGACATGTCGACACAGGTAACCAATACGAATGAATCCCCTACAGGAACATTGAGCAGACGAATCCAAGGGATTCAGCTTCACCTGAGATAATAATTATAATATTTAATCAAGTTAGTGTTAACAGATTTGTAGGCTGCTAAGACAAAAAAATAAAAATAAACTCAGACAATAAAATATAGTTGAATGTGTATGAATTAACACAAGGAAATATACCTCAAAAACATTAACATATCCATTCATTTTATCAAGATGAGTTACTGAAAAAACCAAAATATCATCAACATTCTTCGTGTTGGAGACATAACAACATTCCTTCCCCTTAGCAATTTCCTTGAGCACTTCAAGAAAAAGAGTATGAGTATACAACTCAAAGGCATGTTTCTCAATAGCTAACCCGGTAGTGTTTGGAAACTGTGCAGAAGCAGTCTTATAATCAGCCATCCTTTGGCGGTATCGTTGTGCATCAATTCTGGTTTCATAACACAACATGAACTGGACCAGCGTGTTAGCACTAGTGGAGTTCACTTTGAAAGACGCATTGGAGCTTTCACAACGGGAGGTTGTTTTCATCAAGCAACACATGGGGATCTCCCGAAAGTAAGCAGGTACCCATCGATCCCTAATCTCGTACATCTCCCGCAACCATGAGTGATCTTCCAAAGAAAAATTCTCCAGAAGTTCTTGCCAACGGCTCTCAAAAGTAGAAGGCTTGATATAAACATTCCATACTAAGCGATGGATGCATTGTCGAAAGTTGGTGTTCTGTAACAGATCACCAGAAATCTGGAAAGAAAAAACAATTATGTAAACAAAATTATAATACAAATATGAAAAACGGACATGCTGCTATTTAAACAAATCTAAAAAACATCAGTTACCTTGACAGGTAACTTCTTCATAATATGCCACATGCAAAGACGGTGACGAGACTGAGTAAAAACTTGGAGGATCGCTTGCCTCATTGCCGGATCTTGATCAGATAAAACTAACAAAGGTTGCTTATAATCGTGAGCTTTGAGAAATGATTGAAGCAACCATTTGTAAGAATCAATGGTTTCATTAAAGAGCAAACCAGCACCGAAAGTTACACACTGTTTGTTATAATCCACACCAGTGAAGGGGACAAAGATCATGTTGTACCTGAAATAATACAGCAAAATGCAGCAAAAAAGGTTAACTTTGATAGACTTAAACATGCAAAAACTGAAATGTTATGAAAATTACAAAAAAAGGGAATACTCACTTATTGGTTTGGTAGGTAGCATCGAAAGCAACAACATCACCGAACACTTTGTAGTTCAACTTTGATATTTCATCAGCCCAAAACACAGATATAAGTTGACCGTCTTGAACAACAAAATCATAAAAGAAATCAGGTAAACTATCAAAGCGATCACGCAAACGATCCAAGACTAACTGAGAATCCCTTTCACCAATGAAAATTCTGAGTTTTTGGCTGAAATTCTTAAAGTCGACTGGGGTACCATGGACATTATGATGACCGCCCTTCATAGTGACATAACAGCTGTGAGCTTTCACTGGACCAATTTTGTTGAGACTCATCTGGTGAATAAACTGCTTAGCGGAAAAGGTAAGCTTCCTACCAGATCTAGTAAGATCACGATTATGAATATCAACTAGAGAATGGTTGTGGGCGTCTACGAACTTCTGAACAACACATCGGCCAGATTTCTTGCAAAGCATAACACAAATATGGGCATTGCAATCACTTTGGGTAAAGGTGGTTTGACGAAACTTTAGAGACTCGTCGCACAACGTGTCAAACGTACGCTTTTTTTGAGGTTTCCCAGCTTTGTTACATCGAAAATACTTATGAGTCACCACACCATTCCATACTTTGGACTGGTTTTTCCTAACTGAAAAACCGGCTTGCTCAGCGTAAAGTGAATACATTTTATACGCATCGTCCCAATTGTCAACCGAACGACCAACAGTTGGCATAAACTTCACAGCAACATTCGGAGACCACATCCTTGTTCCATTCGGAGTTTGAAAAACATAAAAGGCCTCTTGTGGTATTTCTATAAATAGAGAGGTAAGTAGCAGTTAACAAATTACCACAAAAATCTAAACCATAGCAAAACGAAATTGATACGGGAAAATTTTGTAGACTGTTACAGTTTTATTGGATGTGTAATTTTGAAAAAAAAAATTATTTAGAATAAAATCTAAAGCATAACAAAATATTAAGCCTAAATGGTTATGTTCTTTATAGTAAAACAATGGTATAAAACATTTAAAACATAATGGCATGTATAAACATCTAAAGTAAAATGTTTAAACTCAAGAAAAAATCTAAACAGTCCAAATATACAATGATCAGAGCTTTATTACAATGGCATGTATAAACATCTAAAGTAACATGTTTAAAGTCAAGAAAAAATCTAAACAGTCCAAATATACAAACCTATACAAAAAAATCTAAACATTCCAAAGTATTAATTAACCAGTGAAACAACATGAATGGTTAAATAACTTGTAAAATGTTCCCAATAGAATAATGTTCATATCTATTAAAAATAAGATCTGTTATTAAATAACGTTCATATCTATTAAAAATGTTTTAATGAAACACAAGGCGGAAACACAATAATGGAGGAGACTTATATAGCATAAACAAAATACAACATTTCTTTACAAGCATTGAAAAGTGTAAAATATATACAAATATAAATCTAAAAAAAATTATTAAAAAAATATAAAAGGTTATGAAAAATAAACCAAAATAAATATGAAAATGTTTTTGAGAGATACGATTATTGAGAGATACGGTCTGAACACAAATTTAAAGTAAAAAGTAGTTACATAGGCTGATTAATACTCATCTGCTTAATACATATATCTAAAATACCAAAAAAATAAAAAAATATAAAGTAAACTAGACCTTCTTCACCATTAAAACCACCGGAGTCAGATGACACAGATCCAGATGCCAAAGAGTTATTGTGATCTGAAATAATGAAATAAATGTACAAAAATCAGTTAAAAAACAAAAAAAAGAGGTCTTAACAAACATTAATGTGTATAAAAACAAAGGAAATAGAGTTTATTAAGAAAAATAATACCTGGCACATGAAAGACAACATAAATGGGCTCCTCATTAATTTCAATAGCAGATCCAAGGTTATGTGGCACGAGGTGGGTGGGAGAACAAAAAACAGGGTCGTCTTCATTAAATTCGGTGGGTGTGATGATATCGGTGTTAAGGTTGGTTGAAGAAGCCATTAATGACTAGAAAGCAAAAAAGAAGAGAATTTAAGGTTGGGAAGGAGACATGGAAGAGTGAATTGGTTTGGGAGGGAAAAAGGGTTGACCGATGAATGTTTAAGCTACAAAATCCAACATAGTACACATGGGGGATAAAAGGAAAGATATGGGGAAGGATTGTGTCAGGAATGTACCATCCCAAGTTCTTCTCTCCATAAAGTAGGCAGGAGCAAAGTTACGAAAACACCCTTGATGGCATAATGTTAGAAGACGACGTGGCTGAAGGTGATCCAAGGAATGGGTTTCTAGGGTTTCTACAAGTGGGGGAGGTTTCTAATGGATACTAAGCCTATATATATATATATATATATATATATATATATATATATAGGGGAAAGTTAATTTGAGAACACCTATATTTCGTGTGAACCTCGAGAACGCCATCAAAAACCATTCAAATCAAAAATTTCTTTTTACACTTATCTTTATTACTAAAATACAATCCCAAAAAAACAATTTACGCGTAAATATTTAAACGTATACGGAAATAAATTGTTTTTACACATGTGTAAATTTACTGTTTGTACATGTGTAAACTGATTCATTTACACATGTGTAAAAAGTTTATTTGAAAGTGTTTTTGCAAGAAAAGATGAATTATTTGGAAAGAAAATTCGTTTTTTAATGTTGTATTCTGATTATAATTAGGTTTGTATTGAAAAAAAATGATTTTGATTGGTTTTCTCATGTGTTCTCACGGTTCTCGCGATATTTAGCGTTCTCAAGATAACCCTCCCCTATATATATATATATATATCCCCTATGTGTCTATCTCCCTCTCTCTCTATATATATTTTGAGAAATTTTAAAGCAAGAATAATTCCTTCAAAATAATATAAATAAAAAATGTCAAAAAAAAATCCTTGAATAAGTTAGTGCAAGCAAAGAGGATTACATCACCTCACATCATCGAACAACGACGGCCACAACATCTTAGATTAAGTAGGACAGTGGGACGTGTCATCCACTTCCATCTATTCATATTTTTGGCATTTTAAATTTAAATAAATACATACATTACTTTATGTTGTCTAAAAATTCTGAGGCTATTTAGTGGATTTGATCTGTATTGTTTCAGTTTATTATAATACCACTACTTGCTCTAGTAACTAAAAATAAAGTTTTGTTATGGCTTAAACGATATCTAACACATGTTTTAAATTGATATAAAAATATATTGGTGTCAATGTTTTTTGATCAGAATTGATTTGTCTTTTCTTGATACGTCTTCTATATTAGCACTCATATAGCTTACGATTTCAAGAAACATCCATACCCTCCTCTATCCCTTATCTTGTTGCAACAACATTCTTCCACTCGAAGGGAGCCATTTTTTAAGTAATATTTTATGTTGGGAATACATGTATCCAGTGTTTTGAAAACTGGACCGACCGGTCGGACTGGGTTTTGGGGCCTGGACCGGTCCGGTTCGGGTGTTTGGACCGCCCTGCAACTCAACCACATGTGGACCGCCGGACCGGCCGGTCGCACCGGAAAAATAGGGGTCGGATCGTTTTTTATTTATTATTTTTGGGTTTCGATGCATTTTTTGACCCAGTTCGTTGGACTGGTCGGACCGGTGAACCGCCCGGGGTCCGGTCCGGTTCTGAAAACCTTGCATGTATCAATTTTCAATTTATTTTATTAAATATTATTTGATAAATGTCACAGCCCGCCTAGGCTGAAACACGGGATGCGACACGAAAGGTTTTCAAGCACAAGATTAGAGCAAACATTCATATTTATTCTATAATAAAAGTATCAAACTTGTTCAACAACAACAACCATCACAAAGTATTGTTTAAAACCGAATACGGGATCATAAGTTTTGAAAACACGAAAAGTGATAGTCGTGAATGAATGCCCAAACATATCCCAAGTTCAATCCATAGCTTAGTTACCTAAAAAACATGCATAAAAACTTTGTCAACATAAAGTTGGTGAGTTCACAGGTTTTGAAATAATTGAAAATGTAAAGTTTAATGAAATCCATGAATGACCCATCATTGTCTAGCTAAGATCAATGATAATAAACGTTCATGAGTCCATAACAATTAAAAACTGAAAACTTGGATTATTAATTTGCGAAACAAAATTTTAAAATTGGATCAATACGTCTAATCGTAACTAAATCTTCAATTTTTTTATTTATATCGAATAAATTGAAGCAAATTAGCTATTCAATAATGTCTTTAGTTTACTAGAGACACCAACATATTATTTTAACCTTGACGAGTGGTGCCTCGCACATCGCACAATAAAGGCAATGTATCATCATAAAAGAAGTACAAGCACTCTTTTGTCGTATGTATCCGGGTTAGAGCGACTAACCAAGAGTGGGTGTGTCAACCCAATAGATCTATTCAAGCGTTTCTAGGCTAAGTCCATAGCTAATGGTTACGGTAAACTAATTACATGAGGGCTTAGTGAGTACTCTAAACATATTGTCTCATGTATACCGGTCTGCTAGGAATTCATTCTAAAACTAGTAAACAATGCATGCTTTTCCCCAAAATATGAAGCAGTAAAAAGGGGACGTGAAACTCACCTCAAGTCCGCGTGTAGTCTAGCAAGAATGTAAGTCCGACAAACTAGGAATCCCGACCTACATGTCCTATATACATAAATGGACACTTTAGGCCTAGCAAATGATTCCATCGCATCTGTGGTTCACCAAATCTATTGTGGTAAGTTGGTTTAGCTTCATTGGTGACATTTATACTTTCCAATATTATACGAAAATAGTTTGTATTATCAATAGAAAATCTCTTTTTAGAACTTGGTTCCTAACACGTGTTATTATAAAACATGTTTTTGTTTTGCACAAGGCGAGTTATGTTTATTTATAAACTACAAGTGACCTTTGTCATGTGTACATACAAGCATCACATATATGTGTACTCACATATGTACATGCGCACATATATATATATATATATATATGTATTTCAACACATAACCATAGGTGTTCATGCCCATGAGATTTATAATCATACATACATACCCATATATGTATATATTTTGGTACATCCATACACATCAATACCTATGTTTATGACTTTGTCATACACATACATACATACCTTATACACACGTGTATACATTCCTAAGTACACACACATAGATCTTGCTTACATTCATACACTTATATATTCTACTCATACATATTAGAACATACAATCACTATAACTCAAATCACCTATACATTTATACACATACACACACGCATATACATATCACACGCACGCACGTACATATATACAAAGTAACACACTTACATTTCCTTATTACTATATTTTTTAGTCGGTGTCATACATGATAACTATGATTCTTACTTGGTGAACACTAGAGTTTTTATGATACCCCGCAATTTCAGGTTCTCACTTTAACTAAACTCTAGTTACTTGTACTTACATTCGTTGCATTTTACTTAACTAGGGTTACCTAGATAAGTCACCCGTTGCACAGTTATAGGTTAATAACTGCATGAAGTGGTAATTCGAGGAATTACCAAACTATACACGTGAGTAGTGAACCCCGGACGTTGGTGAATTGTGAAATTAGAAAATTGTGAACTAATTGATTGAGATTGATTACAATTACGTGTTTTTGTGAAACTGTGTGCAAACTGTATGTGATTACGTGAACTTAAACTGAACGCGTTATTAAAAACCGTAATCGACAAACCGTTAGGATGGTTGGGGGTCTTAATACATGGGGTTACACATGGTATGGTCCGAAATAGCGAAAACGTCGAAGGAAACACGCAATACACCGGACCAGACCACCCGGAGCGGGCCTAGGCTGAGTGAGCGGCCGCTCGCGGGTGTCTGTCGAGATGAATCCGCCTTAAAACTCTATTTAAGCAATCTTAAGCGCCAAGTACCCCATAAACTAAACCCTAATCGCCCCCAACTGCCTAATTACAAAAATATTAACCCCAAACACCTGCTAAGGCTCAAGAACACCATTCGGGAAGCTTGAAGAGCAATCGGTTGGTGGTTTTGAAGTGCTTTCGGTATAATATTCAATCTCTTATATTTTAATCTTCTTTAGTATGTTTTTAAAACATCAAAACCATGTTTGTCCAAGTCTGAAACACTTTTGTAAAAGTTAAAACTTGATGTTTATAGAGATTAAAAGGATTAATCATGTTGTTATGTAATGGATATTATGTGTTTTGCATGATTATGCATGTTCTTGATGTTTTAGACTTCTAGGGTTTATGAATGATATTATATGATTGAATCTTGCTAAGTTTTGATCAAGTTATGTCTTGTTGATGTTGTATAATGATTGTTGTACGTTGTTCATCGATTATATGCGTAAAAGGTTTATTATAACTAGGATTTATGCATGTTTAGAATCTGGATAGAATGCTTGGGTCAACTTGTAGGGTCTGTTACGTGACTTAAATTTATAAAGCTTGATGATTTCTTTGCATAGTTGTGTTATACGTGTTCTTAGCTTTTCATAATGGGCAAAATCATCTGATTTGGACGTCGTTTGAGTAGTTTTTTGAATTTTATTTGAATAAGGGTCATATCAGATTTTTGGATTTGTAAATTAAGTCAACTTTAAACGATCATAACTTGAGTTTTACAAAGAATTAGGCCATGAAATTTGGACAGTAGGTCAACATTGGAATAACTTGGCGTTTCCAAGTGGATTCACCCCGTTTGGGTGAATACACAATTTTTTGGAATTTTCTACTAAACTGACCTGTTGTGGAAACTTTCTGGACATGGCTGTGTTGTATGATTTTTCATAATTTTTGTGCTTGGTTTTGAGACAAAAAAAAAATGGGTAGTCAAGTAAACCCCAAAGAATATTCAGTAATTTTGGAGTTTAATTCGTTTGTTAAGTATTTTAAATAAATTGTTTTCCACAGCACACAATCTGTCCTAAAAACGCAGATTGTGTAGAGTATGTTTACGTGACTATTTGGAGTCTTATGTGGTATGTATTTGACATGAACTTGTATGGGCACTTATGTGAGATGTATATGAAGTATAAAACTGATGATAATCAATATGTTCACCAACGGGTTCGTAGGGCTCACTTGTGCATGTAGAATCATTAGGTGTCACATACGCGGTTTCGAACGTTTAAACGTCTTGGACAAACAGGTTATATGGTGTATTGGTTATGCACATATACTCACTTAGTGACACTTGTAATAGGGAGTCGGTAGCACATTATTGTTTTTGGAGTTTGGATAATTTGCTTGCAACCAAAGGTGAGTTTCACTACTTTTTCTCAAAAGCATGCGTCTCGGGTTGAGACAACTTACTTAAACTTTTCTAGTCCGGTTAGGACTACTTTTACATCTCTGGTTTTGGGGTGCTAGCTTCACAAGGTGAATCTACTTTTACTAATTCATGCTATATGTCCTTGATGAACTAAACCACCCTATCGTTGAAGTCCTTCTAGATATCGAATGAATTTCCAGGTGGGCAAGCGGGTTATTAGTTGATAGCGCTATTAGGTTTCGCAAACCTCACATCGTGCTGGGAGCATGGGTATGAACTGTAACTTAACATTTTATTGTCATTGTTGATGGGCAATGACGCAAGGCACTTTGCTCACTATTGTGGGATCTCGCTGTTTAGCAGTTCGGTATCACTGGTTTTAGTTATCATGAGTGGGTTAGCTACTCCTGGCATATGAATTAGCTGTTACTTATGTTAACATGGTCTGGGAGGCCTACGCTTTGTTTGTGATTATTGGTTTTTGGAAACCCTACACTTTTACCTACTCACCTACTTTATTTTGTGAACTCATCGACTTTATGTTGACACACGTTAGCATGCTTTTGCAGGTCTCTAGGTATGGAGCACGATTAGGGCATGCATCATATTGTGTCTTGGGATATGAACACTTTATTATTTTTGAACTTTTAATTTTTCACTTTTGGTTTTGGGCGCGTTGTTTTGCGCAGATATTATGTTTAACTGTTTTCTTTATTTACGCTTCCGCAACTACTTTAAAATGTTTGGTTAAACTATGAAACTCATTTTACAACAACGTACTAAATGGTTTGGGCATTTAGAGTCGTTCATGATACTTATGGCTATGGATCCTGGTTTGTCATGTGCCTTGCGGTAAAACCCTGCAGTGGAAATTTGAGGGTGTGACAGTTTTAAATAAAATAAAAGAAATAACGAAGTAGGTAAGGGACCATATCTCTTAGTCTTGCAAGAATAGCTTGGGAACTAGAAGAGGTGTTGTGAGTGTGTGTGTGTGTGTGTGTGTTTGTGAGTGAAGTAGTGAGATGAATGAACAAGTGTTAAGTGTGTGGTCTTGGTCCCTATTTATAGAAGGAGTGGGAGGGGGTTTACAAGAGAGAGGGAGAGAGATAGAGAGAGAGCGGCCGAGAGAGATGGGAAAGGGGAAGGAAAGGATGGTGTTTGCTAAGTTGGGTAAGTCAACTTCTATGGGTTTGAGGAGATTAAGGAATCTAACCATTTTAGTGTGTAGTTAAATCAAATTATGCTCATCTAATCAAAGGATTTTATCACTTAACTAAGTCATATGATGGTGACAATTCAATAGATTATGTTGGCTCAAGATCTTGTAATGTGACTAATCTAGGAGGTTAGGGTTTAACACCTTTCCATAATGTGACAATACATGGGTTTATAAGTGATTAGATGTGTTGGTTTAAAAAAAAAGAATGTTGCAGGGGACAAGGGGGCGACAGTTTAGGAGGTTCCAAGAAAGGCCAAGAATTAACCAGTTTGAATTAACAATCTTCTATGGATTAAGGTGATTAAGAGATCTTACCATTTTTGTTAAGAACCATCATGATGTTTTGGATTCCCATACTAGTTGACTAATCACTTAGATTAGACTTAATATAGGTTTAGGGATGAATCATGCTTCAAATGAATGACCATACAAGGGATCTACATTGCGTCTTGGAAAGCAAAAGATATTTGTATAGGGGGAGGGTGTGTGACGGCTCCAAAGGGGTCAAGAGGCAAGATTTTAAAAATTTTAGGAAGGTCCAACACGATGTAGCCTTAGATAAGATCAAAGATCAAACCTAGACCAATATTAGTTCTAGTATGATTCTTAGGTCGAAGGATATAAAGATCATACCACTTCAAAAGCTTCTTGTGACGTTGATCCATGAAGACAGTTTTAAAGCGAGTTACGTCAGATATCATTCTTTAATGCATATGTGTGAATCTTGGCTCTCAATATCTTGAGCTTTCATCTCATGAACAATCAGGCATCCATAATAGTCTTAGTTCAAATTAATTCCCATGGATTTGATTGACTACGAACATTTAGAATACCATATTCATGATACTTAAACGTACTAATATTCGAACATGAGAACATTTAGAATACCATATTTAGAATGAATACTCCTTATGTATCACCAACAATTCACTTTTTTATTCTAACATGTATCTAGAAATTTTTACCAGGTTAACTGGAAGCGGCTCGTTATTGCTGACAACGAAGCAAAACCATCGCCGCCTTAGTGTTATCTACATCTAACATCGATTGAAGCCCTAAACCCCACCACCACTTTTAGACAAATTAACGACCTTGAACTCGCCAATGCGTCGCCGCTGGTCTATTATTCGCGGATCCAAGTTTAGAACCCCAAATCGTCACTGTGAGATACCTTGGTGCTTGTTAGTTGTACAGCCAGATGAATATGATTATACGAAGGTTTTTTGGGGAAGCTTAGCAGCAATAGAAGTAGATGAGTGAAGAGATAGATGATGCGTAAGAAACTTAACACAGGAAGTGAAAGAAGAATGTGGTGGTACAAAACACAAAGCATGATGTACATCTCATAAAGCACAACAAACTTGTAAATTAATACTACTATTTTTTAACACAAATAAACTTTTTATTCCAGGACAAAGAAAATTACATTAAGATAACGGGTAGGCAGGCAACAAGCTGCGCCGCCACCCCTTTCTGAATAGCAAATCCTAATCTGCTAAAAACGTAACCCTGCCCACCCGGAACCGAGACACTACTATGAATAACCCGCTGAACCCTCGTCAGGAAACGGATAGCCTCCGGTGCCAATGAGCCAAAGGTATCAAAAGCCAAGGGTACAAAAACATGTTGGTTCTCCTCGCAGGCTTTAGCATGTTTTTCTACCTTCTTTGTCTCTGCTTTCCGGGCCGCTTGCCCTGCTACAAAGCCACTATCCCTCAACCCAACTAGGGGAGATACACCCGTCAGGTCAACACAAGCATGCTTCCCCCCGGCCCACCCAAAGACAAGGAGATCTGCTGGTCGTAGGGTGGATCGCCCTTCTGCTGGATCCGAGAGGAAGTTCACAGGGGCCTCCTTTTTGGCATCCCACAGAATGTCTCGAACCCAATCATGCCGATATTTGAAACCGGGTAACTCCTTACAATGAACCGCCTCCTTAATAATAATAATAATAATAATAATAATAATAATAATAATAATAATAATAATAATAATAATTAGTATTAGTTCCCCGTGCTTCGCTGCGGGAGCTCCTGTTTTGTTGAGGTTTTGGTGGACAATAGAGATAACATTAAGGTGACTGTTATTCTCGCATGGGCTTCACAAAAATACTTGCGGCCCATTAAGTTCCAGACCAGCCTTAAGATTGCAACACTTGGGTTGCCTCTTGTTGAGCCCACAATTTTCCGATATAGGCTGGTGGTTTTTGTGTATAAGTATGTGGTCAATTAAAGTAGGCATGAGATGTTAACTATTTTTTTTCTTCATTGGTGGGCTGACTTTGTCTCATATTGCCTGAGGTGAGTGCATGCTAAAAGTATAACATTGGTGGCTTATTTTAGCTATTGACACTGTAGAAGCATCGTACATTTATAATAATAATAATAATAATAATAATAATAATAATAATAATAATAACAACAATAACAATAATAATACTTTGTTTACATTTTGACTGAATCTATATATATATATAAAAGAAAGCATATATGCCCATTGAGAGTGCCACGTGGCTTAATAATTGAGTGTTTTTGGTGTTTTTGAGTATTTTTCTAAATTTATCTCTCTATCTCTTAATTCTCAATTACTAAAATTAAATTGAGTTATTTTAGGAAAAAAGAATTTAAAAACAAATTTAAATTTTTCTCTCTTATCTTCCTCCCATAATTTTTAAACATAAATATCTTTTATATTCTAGATTTTTTAAATAAAAAAATTACACCAAATTAACGAGCGTTTTATTATCTTTCCAACGAGTACCATAGTGCTATATAAAAACGAAAAAAAAAACGACTATTTTTTGTGGGGTTATATTCATATAGAAAAAAACACAAAGTGTTCAGGTTATTCATTAATCAAATTGTAACATATTTTAATTTACGTGAAGATGATTATATGTTGAAGGTTATCCTTTTAATACTTTATTATGTTTAATATGGTTTATGCTTTTTATTTTTTTAACTTTTTAAATAAATGTTTTTTTAACTAAGATTGATTATGTTTAAGTTATTTACTCTTTTCGTGATTTGAGTTTTCTTTTTTTTATCATTTTTTATTAAATCATATTAAATTTTTCAACCTCGGGACCTTCCCGGGGTAATCGGCTAGTAAAAGATATAAAAATCGAGTATCACATTAGTAGTCCAATTTAAATTTGTGCTTTAAGTTTGGCTGGGCTTAGAAAACAAAACTAGGCTTCGTTTTGAAATCAACTTTTGTTGGACTTATTACTCGGTAGCTGAGTTGGGTACATTTAACTTACCTGAACTCCTCAAGAGTTTCGTTTAGATAATTTGCTTACTACTTATTACTTATTTTAGGGGAAACATAAATTTTATGTTTTCTGTTGCTAAGATTGATAAAAATAAGAGTTTTTTTTTTCTTACATAATCTGATAAGCAAACGTATTATTAATTTAGGGTGTAGAAAGTAATCGAATCATAAAAAAAAAAAAAAAAATTGATTCAGCCGATTAGAACTTTACACGGTCTGCTTCATAGTTGAAAATTCGGGTTTGTGATTCAGCTCACGATTTGTACATTGTTATGTGAACTTAACCAACTATTTACCTCTATTTTTTTTATTGTTTGTGGAATATGAAGTTATACACATCTATAATATTTATATTAATTTATTACAAATCGGTTCAAACCTGTTTGGCTATTCCAATTGATCCAACCAACCAAGTTAATTGGTTTGTCATTTTGCAAAGCCGTGATTAGAGATTTAACTAAGAAGTTATGTCAAACCTAAGCCCAACCATGTGATAAACGGAGAAAAATAACATAGTTACTTAAATTTATTAAAACCATTATGAATGATGAGAAGTAGAATGTTAGGGGTTGTATTATAAGATATATCAAATGAAATTTGTAAATTGTACTCTCATACAACCATTTACTACATTCTCTTCCTAGCTCTCACAATATATACCAAAAACATATAATTATACGGTTCTCATTCTCCCATACCCAACAAAATAAGACATTTTCTTATCCCTAAATATCCTAGAATATAACTTCTAACTTCGAAAGGAAAAGAAAAACAAGCTCTTATTGTACAATACAACAAATATAAGGGTTGGTTTTCCCTGTTTCTCTACTATGTCTTGGCCTTTAATACTTCAGGCTAAGCATCATTCGCCTAATCGCTATAGATACCAAAAACTCTATACAACGTACGGTTGTTCTTCTCTCACACCATACAAAAAAAAATGTATTATTTAGCGATCATTGTATGTTTGATGAAATTTAGAATCATTACGACATTTTCTCATTGCAAAATCTTTGAGAATATAACTTTGAAAATAAAAAGATTAAAGAAAAAGTATTATATGTATCATATAAAGATGGAACACTTGAACAGTGTCCCATTTATTTACAAAAATACCATTTTTTTTAATTGACAATTTACCAAGGTAACTTCTGACATATACCCTCCTGCTTTTTTTGTTTGACACCTGCCTAACTTTTAGGTTAACTTTATTTTTTTCTAATTTGACCACCAAACTTTTAGCTTTTGGATTTAAAATTTTGGCCACTAACTTTTAGCTTAACTTTATTTTCAACCACCAAACTTTTAGCTTTTAGGATTTAAAACTTTGATCATCAAACTTTTACTTTTAGGATTTCAAACTTTGACCACTCGACTTTTTTAAACTTACATTGCACTTTGGCCAATTTTTTAGCTTTTAGGATTTAAAACTTTGACCACCAAACTTTTAGCTTTTAGCCGCGAGTATTTTTTTGAAGCCCACGTGAGAATAACAGTCACTTAATATTATCTTTTATGTCCACGAAACCCTCCACGCAACAGGAGTTTCATAGCGACGCGCGATCTTTAACGTCCATCAAATCCTCAACGCAACAGTAGCTCCCGCCGCGAAGCGCGGGATAATAGAATCCTAGTTATTATTATTATTACAAAAACAATTCTCTATTTCATCTCATTGTCACACACTCTTTAGACAACACCAATCCACCCCACAAGTAACATATGTAAAATATTTTTGCTAATTAGATTTTCAATCATCTCTTCTATCCATCTTAACCAAGTATATCAAATTATCAATCACCAAGCCCTTCTTTTTGCATGCTTTATAACCCCAAAACAACACACACTAAACCCACAAGATTCTTTGCATGTTCTTTCTTGCCATTTCTTGTTTACAATCTATTTATCAATCTTTTTACTGATTTAAACAAATGGGTGTCTATCCTTTTCACTAATTTCATCTAAAAATAGTTGCTTTTTGTCTTTTCAAGATTGCAATATTAGTGGGTCATTTCATTTCAATCGGGTCTCATGGGTCCTATAAGAGGAAGCAAAAAGAAGAGGAAAATGGATAGTGATAATGGTTTGGCTTCTGGCTCTTCTGAAGAAGGCTCTAATGATTGGTGGACTGACTTCTCTAAACGGATTGCTGGTATATATTTTTTTTCTTGAACTGATAATTTTGCTTGTGTATAGATAGATATGTATTCAGTTTAGGTGAAGAATATTATTTGTGGGTTTGGTTTATTTTAAGGATTTGTGTGTTGTAAATTGCAAATGCATCTTGATGGTTACAATAATTGATCTTTAATATGTTGGTTTTTGGGCACTTGCAGTTTATGTTCATGTTCTTGATCTAAAACTATGATTGCTAGATGAAACTATGTAACTTTGTTTGACTTTTGTTGGGTAGCTTTGTTGGTTTAGTTTTAACTTGAACGTGGAGTTAAAAACCTAGATGCAATCATTTTAGGGTAATGTACATTTTTTTATTCCCCTCAAGCAATTTTCAGTTTTGTGTTTGGTGATTATGGAAACAGCTAAATGAATAATAGCAGTATCAGTTTATCATCCCGGCGTAATAATAACTCTGAAATTTTTTTATCTTGAGATAGGTTGGGTAAGTTCCTATTTTTTTACTTGTTTTGCTACCGGTATTGAACATTCATGCAAAATTTTGAGTTAAAAGGCAATTTGTTAAGTACCAGTTGATCAAATGTAAAATGTTTAGGTATCAGTAGAAACAACAAATTTAGGTGCAAATTGAGCGAAGTTTTTATCTTGCTTTGTCAACGCGTTACGCGTGTTAGCCAAGAGGTTAACTTAGCGGTGGTGGTTTAAGCTGTCAATTTAGCATATTAGTGACCTGTACTTACCGACAATAATGAATAAATGTTACTATATGTTCCAACATGTTGGCCCTTTAAGGTTCTAATGTGTACTAGTTGTCTAGTTTAGAGATTAAAGATTTGTTTGTAAGCAATGCAACTAATAGGCTTCCTGTTTAAAGAGGGAAAATATGGATATAGAGATATTTTATAATTAAGGAAAAGTGTTATGAAGATGCTCTTAGATTAGTTAAATGGCTTAACATAAATCATAAGTTAAAACTTCATACGTGAAGGGGTTAACATTCCGAGATGTATTAGACTTTCGACCATAGTTGTTAAAAGTCATCGCCTCTTGCGCCTAGGCCCATTTTTAAGGCGAGGCGATGCATTTGCGCTTTGAGTCGAGGAAATTGCGCTTTAATTCTTCAGGTGATGGTTTAGGCGCAGATTTCAGCTAGATTCCCAAATTCCGGAGAGTTTCCAGCCAAATTCGTTAAATTATGGCTAGATTTCTACTTTCTTCTAAGGAAAACTACTTCTATACACTAATAGATCAATATTTTAAAACTTTTGATACTAACTAGAATACTAGATGGAAAATAGTATTATTTTAATTTATTTATACTTTATTTTCTTGTTCGATTTTTTTATCTCAGGCCCTCGCTTTTTTGCGCCTCGCGCCTAGGCCCTAGCGAGGCCTATGCGCCTTGAGTGCGCCTAGCGCCTTTGATAACTATGCTTTCGAGTTTCGACACATTCTATTAGGTTTGTAGCTACGAAAATTAAGAAGTAATCAGTGTAAACTCATATCACATTTTGACCCTTAAAAGTTATAGAACGCTTGAACTGCATATAGAGAAAGCAAGATGAGGGCTTTAATGGAAAGTGTTATATTGCATGCTCATGGGTTAACCAAATGAACCATTTTGTGAGAAATTGGAGATTGTAAAGAGACTAATAGAAGGGACCAGATGGAGTAAAACTTGGATTATAGTAAATTCAACGTTCAACTACGGCTTATGCTGTTCACTTCACCTAATGTTACTAATTGAATCTGTCACCAAAGGGCTTGTAGCCTAGTGGTACCAAGGTGTGATGAAAGGTGCCCCTCTCCATGAGGTTGAGGGTTCAAGTCCCATAGTGGACACAAGTTGTAGATTTAGGAATAGGAATAGTGTTTATAAGTTAGCCGTTAAAAAAAAATAAGAATCCCTCTTTTCTTTAAGAACTGCAACGATTTTCATTTTGCAATGTCCGGTGTTAACTGCAAGTTCTGCTTCTTTTTGGTCATACCCATTCATCCATTGTCACTGTTAGGTTTTGGTTTACAATATCCATTGCTAATAGGTACTTTAATGCTTAATATGATATTTTATTTATCTTTTTTAGTGGTTCTCCCTTCGGTCATAGTTACTTCAACGACGTGTTTTTATAGTCAATTGTCGAAAATGCCCTTCGGTAGACCCTAAAATGAACATTGCTTATATATTTTAATGATGATACAATGGAGTGATGGAAATGTGGACTGGTTTTGTATTTTCCATTATGGTAAGGTAGCAAGTATCCTGGGACGACCCACACAGGAATTAAAGGTGACAAAATAAGCAGGCGGGTGGGTTGATAACTGATTGAAGAAATCTTGTCAACCTGTTTCCAACTCTTTGCAGGTTCGCTATCTCCGTCAAAAGGTCTAGACCAATTTGAGTCGGTTTTCAAGGTTTCGAAAAAAACATTCAACTACATATGCTCACTTGTAAACGAGCCCATGATGGCTAAAACATCCAGCTTTGCGTTCTTGAATGGCCAATCAATGTCTCTTAATGAGCAAGTAGCTTTGGCTTTGAGAAGATTAAGTTCTGGTGACTCCTTAATAGGCGTAGCCAACTTTTTTGGTACAAACCACGCCACCGTCTATCAGGTGACCCGGCGGTTCGTGGAGGCAATTGAAGAACGTGGGCTCCACCACCTCCAATGGCCATCAACAGAAGAGGAATTCACGCAGATAAAATCCAAATTTGAGAATATCAGAGACCTTCCTAATTGTTGTGGTGCGATTGATACCACTCATATCTTGATGTTGCTGTCAACAACAGATCGAACAATTGATGTTTGGCTTGACCGTAAGGACAACCACAGTATGATATTGCAGGTATGCAGATTGTATGTTTTATTTGAGGTAACAATTTCGATCTGTTTACTTATGAATGAGTCAATTACTATACTTTATATAGTCAACTGGTCAAGTATATGCTAGCTAAAAAGGAAACGGGTCAAATAGGACAAATGGTTTCATTGCGGCCAGTAGTTTCATTGTTTTTACTCCTAACTTTTTTACTCAAAAAAAATAGATTGGTAAATCAATGTAATTTTGTATATTAAAAGTTTAAACCTAAGTGGTTTACTTTCATAAACACTGAAAGTTTCCGCTTTATGTAAATTTACAGGTGATTGTTGACCCCGATATGAGATTCCGCGATGTAGTTACAGGATATCCCGGAAAAATGAATGATGCATCTGTGCTTCAAAAATCTAGTTTTTTCGATTTATCAGAGAAAGGAGAGAGACTAAACGGTAAGAAACTGAAGCTTCCAGAAGGAACCGAAATTAAAGAATACATTGTTGGAGACTCAGGTTTTCCATTACTACCATGGCTCCTAACTCCATACCAAGGTAGAGATCTACCTGAAACAAAAACTGAATTCAACAAGCGCCATTTTGCAACAAGGTTGGTGGCCCAGCGGGCGTTGGCCCGCTTGAAAGATGTATGGAGGGTGATTCATGGAGTGATGTGGCGACCCGACAAGAACAGGTTACCTAGAGTTATTCTCGCGTGTTGTATCCTTCATAACATCATGATTGACATGGAAGATGACGCGCTAGATGAACTGACTTTGAGTAGTCGACATGACTCAGGGTATCGCCCTGAGGTTTGTGACAGAGCGGATACGAATGCGTCAATCTCGAGAGATAAGTTGGCTCTTTACTTGTCTGGAAGACTGACTGTTTGATCTTATTTTTTATATACATTTGCTTCATGTGTTTGTATATTACTTAATAAAATGGTTAAAGTTTCAGATATTAGGTTTTTGTTATACATATATGACCAGGTTCAATATGCAACAATGTAGTCTTGATGCATGAGGTCCTTGTTGTTGTGTCTGTTGGGTTTAATCTTGATGTAACTTATTTTTTAATGTGATGTTTATCGGTTATGTTTAGACAGGCTAAGTTGGTATGTTTATCTAATAAGGAGTCATTATTTGAGTAGGAAAGGTAGCTTGGTGATCAAGTATTATTTAGTATAAATAGGGGTTTATGAGTCTTGTAATGTGTGGTGGTTTGATTTAATAAAACGAAAAGGGTTGTGAGTGTGTTTCTCACAAAATTCGGTCGTTTGTTTGTGTTTGTGACCCGATTGCTCCAACAGTGTGGAGAAGGGTTCAAATCTGTGTTTTTGTGTCACAAGTGTATGCTTCATCCCCCTTTCTTTAGTAACTTAAGTCATCAATTAAACTAGGTTTAGTTGGTGCCATACATGCAAAAATATTCATCGATGATGCATCATGTGAAAGCGTGTTATCCATAGATTGAGGAGATTCATTGAACCTGGACACCCATGCGTTTAGTCTTTTTTGAACCGCGCATCTTTCGTTAATGACATACGTTTTATTGGTAAACAGTAAACAGGAATAATAATATAACTGTGATACAGTAAAAGTATGTTAAATTCTCTCTCCAACAGAGTCCTGCCACGTAGCTCCGTAGCTCCATACTTTGTGTGGGTTCAAGTAGTTAAAACCACTATAACACAGAGGAACGGAAATATTATTTGTACAATTGCTACTTCGAACTTGGAATAAGCATGAAGAAATTAACGATACTTCTTTATCTTTTAAGTTGTTCTGCCGGATCGGTCGCTCAAGATATTTGGTCTGTACCCGGACCTGATGAAAAAAATGGGATCACTCCTTATGGACTCGTTGAGAATGATTCTGGTCTATAAGAATCGGTACTGAACATCCCCCCTGTAATTGTACATGCTCCTATAGCAATAACATATTTTGGTTTAGGCATTTGCTCGTATAATCTCACTAAGGAATGGGCCATTTTCATTGTTACTGTTCCGGCTGTTAAAATAAGGTCCGCTTGTCTAGGACTCAATCTTGGTACTAGTCCATAACGATCAAAGTCGAATCGTGAGCATGTTAGTGAAGCAAATTCAATGAAGCAACAACCGGTATCATAGAGAAGCGGCCATAAACTAGAGAGTCTTGACCAATTTGAAAGATCATTTAATGTAGTTGAAATAACTGAATTTTGGGTTGTTCGATGAAATAAGGGAAATTCGGATCAATCTATATTGATTGATTGCCTCAATTATGTTGTTGCTAGCTAATACCACTATTTTTGGTTTTGGCTCTTCCAAATCATTCCGGCGGGAGATCCGGGCCCTTTTTTTCTGATCTTTGATTCTTTCTCTTCATAAAAAAATAGGAAATAAAACTAATAAAGATGTCATTTTCCATTTATACCTGGATTGAAGATAAAAAAAATGAGATTATCAAGTAGTGAAAATGTATGTATAGCCAAATAGTAATTCCCTCTTATATTTAAAATAAACATTCCTTTCTTCCGGGTTTAAAAAAAAATAAAAAATAAAAAAAAAAAAAATAATGAATTACACTTTTGCGCCTAAACTTATGTTTAGCTTATAGTTTGGTCCTTTCTGACCCTTAAAATGAAAATTCTCTTCGTTACTCGTTCGAATGGTGCATAGTACATCATTATTTCATACTAGTATCACTTCGAAATATTCTTTCTCTGCGATACGTACATAGGCTTTAGGGGAAGTTCATTTTACTTCATTCCGTTTTTTTTGTTTTTGTATTTAGTAATATACGTTTAAGTAACGTAATTAGTTTTCATAGTAAATTACTTTCATTATATATCTTTAAAAAGCTTATTATCTTACAAAAAATAAAATGTGTGAATTATTTATGTTAAATAGTCTCTCACTCACTTATAGACATTGCACACTCAAAACTTCAAGAGTGTGTGTGCGCGCTTTGTTCGTTTCGTAAACAAACTATCACTTAATTGTTTGCTAGTTTTGGATCACGTGATTATTATTTGAAGTAAATTTAAAATACATATTGCTATTGCAAAATATTTATAACATTTGATATGGGTTTGTTAGCATGGATGTTAAACGGCCGTGTTCGTGGGTTGACCGCCCTATCTGACCCGAACACAAAAATTTACACAAACCCCAACTCAACCTAAACCCAAAATACGTGTGACACAAAGAACCCAAACACCATCTAAATATTCTCACGGGTTAACTAGAACACGAAATGGCATATATATAACCCCGTCAATCAGTGGCGGATCTAGAAGTGTTTTTCAGTAGTAACGTTTTTCATTTTTTTCATTTTAGTAGCAACGTTTTTCAAATTTCATAAAAAAAAAACAAAATTTTCACTAATTTTTTACTACGCGCGCGAAGTTGAGCCTCAACAGACGCGGCACCTGCTTCTTCATTAGGTCCACACCTGCCGTCAATACATAGCAAGAGCCCTTATTTGATTATTATCTGCAAATAATTTAAGTACATATATAACCCCATCTAGAACTTGAAATGGCATGATATGTACCCCATCTAGAAACACATGCACACTACCAACTAACCCAACTTTGGCTCCCACCAATTTAACTACTAAAATTCCATAAAACATAACTCAAAAAAAATTTACATTTCAATTTAAATACCCTATTATTTTTTCATTTGACCAAAACACAATCCATTTATACTCAAATTTATATAATAACAAATTGTAATATTTTTTTTTTTAAATAAGTGAGATTTTATCCAGGCTAGGCTGCTTTTTTTAGTTGTTAACCCAAAGTTTGACCCAAAAAAGTCAATGGTTTCAAATTCTAGAAACAAAAGTCGAAGTATCGTCATAGCTGACGAGGAACGCCGTCACTCTACCGACCCACTTTTCATATGCAAACACGAATATATGTGCGTCTTCATCGGATCATCATACTATATATACACACACAATTAATAACAAACACCAATATCTAAGTCAATCAACTTACCAAACAATTAATCAACACTAATTCCATTCCTTTTATTATTTCGTTTATTAAATATACAAAATGAAGAGAAGTTGGCAAGATGATGGAGAGATAGAGAATCTAGCAATGGCAAACTGCTTAATGCTACTAAATCGTGTAAACCAATCAGGAACTAATAATAATATTTCAGGACGTGTTTTCCATTGCAAGACATGCAACAAGCAGTTTTCTTCGTTTCAAGCGTTAGGAGGCCACCGAACAAGTCATAAGAAGATTAAAACAATGGAGGAGTCGACTGCGACTGCGAAGGCGAAGACGCATGAATGTTCCATATGTGGATTGGAGTTTGAGCTAGGGCAGGCGTTGGGTGGTCACATGAGGCGCCACCGTGATAGTCAGCAGGAAAAGAATAATAATATTAATGTTAATATTATTCCGGCGAAAGCGGTGGCGGTTAAGGAGGTGAAGAGAGGGTTGTGTTTGGATTTGAACTTGACGCCGTTTCAGAATGAACTGAAAATATGGAGTCGGAATAGTGGGACGGCGGGAATTGCTATTTAAATTATTATGTAAATTTATTTTTATGTATTTTTTTGTTGTTTTTTTATTTATTTAATTTTGTTTTTTTGGTCATTATGTGATGTGATTAGGATTTAGGATTTCAGTTTTGAACTCTTTGAATCGTGAGGATGGGTAAATATATTATATATTTATACGTGACTAACACATGATGCAAAATTGCAAATTTAATATAGATATTAATGTGTGTATTTATTTTAAATTGCTTGGGAAACAAGTAATAGATTTTTTAAAAAATTTTACATGAGTACAATATACAGAGGTAGGTTGGGTTGTTTAAGAGCCGAGCTCAAGTCAAATCAGGGATCAAGCTCATAATTAATACAAGTTGATTTGGTTCAACTTGAAATGTTTGGAAGAGCTAGAAATTCTAGCTCATGCTCGGATTGGTTATAACGTAAATGAGGTCGTTTTTTTGAAAAATGAAAGATCAAAGCAGCAAATGAGAAAGAAGGTATTTAAATAAGCATTGAATGAGGCACAAGTTAATTGGCTACAAAAACTCATGTATCATCGCTAAATGGATTATAGCTAGCCAACGATATTAAAACTGAGTTTTTTGTTTTTAACCACCCACCTTATGGTGGAGTGGTACCCGAAAGTGATGGAGAGACATTTGATCATTGTGGTTATGAGTTCGACTCCTAATCCCATCAGGTTTTACCGGTTCGTTCTCGTCGTGCCTTCGGGCGGGTATGCGGGCCGGGTTTTCCCTGGAACAGGAGACGGGTGGGCGTGGGGCTCCGTCCGTGTGGGTTGGGCCGCCTGATGGAACTACCTTTCGCCAATGGATGCTGCGTAGGAGTTCCCATGCGATTCTTAGTTGGCCGTTCAAAAAAAACTGAGTTTTGTTCATTTATGAAAACTAGGATATATGCAAAAATTCTTGATGTATGCTATTGTTGTGTTATGTTTATATTAAGAGAATTATATATAGGCATTCAAAAAATTATCATGGTAATGGTATAGCATGTATGATTTAAGCTAAGGTATTTTAGAAATTGTAAGCAAGGTGAACAAGGAATAATCATGAGAATACACATTTTTACCCATTTTTTTTTTCAAAATAGACATTGACTTTTATCTTAATCAATAATAAACATATCCTAAAGCTAAGCTAACTATCAATGCTAGAATTTAGCCGGCATAAAAAAAACATTGAAAGGTACTGCGGCCGAATTCACAAAAACATTAAATCAAAACAATACACGTGCAACGGACTGACTAAATCTTAGCCAGTTCATAAAAGAGTTGGCTAAGAGAAGTGTACCTACTAAAATTTAGCGGGCTCTTTAATCGTGTTATGCTATTATTTGTTTGTTTTGTTAACCCATTTGTACTTTGCAAAGATTTTTATACCGGCTAGATGCCAGTCTTCTTAGCCGGCTCCGCTTATATGGCTTTTTTATTAGTGACTTTTTTTTTGCATATGTAGATTTGTAAGGGTTAAAAAGTCAATATCTATTGGATGATATTATTAGGACCAGGGATAAGTGAGGATTCGGGGGTGATGGCTGCATCAATGGTCCTGCTAAGGATTGTGGTAGCGGAAGTGAGAACCCATAGTGGTGACAGTTTTGACAGCGATGGTGAAATACTGAAGTAAAGGTGACATGACAATTCCCCAATGTTTAGTTAATGGGTCCGTTTTCTAAGATTCGGTTCTAGTCTTCCAGATATAAAGCTATAAAGCAATGAATCTTACATATTAATGATGAGATGTGAGTCCTCATGTCACCGGTATGGTGTATTTTAAAGTATTGTATTCTTTCATGGCATCATTTTATTATGTGTGAATAGGTAAGAAAATGAAAATGTAGGCCATAATGACGAAATATCTGCCAGTTTTTAAGGATAGAAATTTACAAAAATCAATAAACATAAACCAGTCCCTTCTTGAAACAAAGCGCATTCACACCAGAGTCGGTGTTAAGTGGTTTTGAGTGGTTATGACGGGAGGAGAAAGAAAATGTTACTGTTCATCAATAAATTTGAATGAGACGCTGTTCATCCTCCATAATTTTTTAATACTTTTGAAAGTGGTTGTAAGTAGATGAGGGAGAAAAATGTAGTGATTTTTAGTATAATTATAGAGATTAAGATGGAGCGACTACTGTGAATGCTCTAAGTTAGGGGAAACGGCACTACCCACATTTTGTTTCAACTTTACCAGATTTTTATCAATCATGTACAACACATCACTTACTTCACTGAAACAGTTTTTTGAAGGCAGCACTTTACTGATTCACTTCACTAAAATGTTATTTTTTTAGCTTTCTTTGGGTTTAATTATAAATAACATTATATTTACTACAATAAAAATACATTAACTTAAACTAAAAAAATACAAGAAACATCAATTTAAAAAAAAACAAATAAAAAAATCTACTCGTCACCTTCGCCTTCCACCCAATAACGACCCCAATCGTATTTCGCCGCGATTTCTTCTTTTCGTTTCAAAACCAATTCCATTGTTTTACCTTTGATGTGGGTGTAAAATAATGTGCATAGTAATTGGGTGGGGGTTAGCTTTGGGGTTGTTGGTATTGTGGTTCTATCAGTTGATAAAACGGTTGTGGTGATTGGAGTAGTTGACTTTGTGAAAAATTAATCACGGGCCTATAATCTTCCCCCGCACCCGAGCTCGAACCCTAACCTCTACCTCTACTACTTGAACCCCCTCCTCTTGATTTAGAGGATCTCCTCCTACCCTTTGCCACACTCTTTGATTTTCTTACATCCATTTGTTTGTTTGAGACTAAAGTGTTGAGAGTTTTTTTTTTTTTTTTTTTTTTTGAAACAATGTAAAAAAAAATTCATGTATACCTGTCCCTTTTTTTATAAACGGTCATAAAAAAATGATCGTTGCATTTAATTCAGAGTTCACAGTCCGTTGCTTACAAGCAAGAAATGGTCTACAGAACCCCCACTAGTACCCACGAGGACGGTGTTACCATGTGGGTACTGGGGTATCTGTGGACAACATGGTTACGTCCCGTCCCCCTTATATGAAGATGAATAGTATTCTGTTAACACATAAAAACGGGTTAAAGGTTAATACGAAGGTAGTAAACAAATATAACTCGATTCCTTTCTAAAAATAAAGTTATATGATGATGAATATTATCCGGTTACATATAAAGAACAAGGTTATATTACCTAAGCGGCCTAGAGTGTCTATCATGTGACGGCTGAATCGTTAAACCTAAATATAACTCACATATTTAATAGTGTCAAATATAACAACTCTAGTCAGGACATACTTAAATTGGAGTAACCCAAAAATGACACGTTTAACCCCTTTATTTAAATGAGTTAACTTGCGGGTTGTAAATAAATTGTAAACCCAGTAAACAAGTTGATGGGTTGTAATGTGAAGGTTAAACGAACCATAAATTGGTTGATGGGCCGGTGTGCTAAGTTAAAGTATTGAGCAAGTCCTCCCCCACACTCGACGCATTAATTAAGCATGTCAAAAGCCTATTATTTATGTGTCATGTTCAGGTCGTGGCAGAAATAGCCCTGTAGTGTATTTCACTACCTTTCTTATCGAACTCCCAGGTATAACCGTGTTTGATTTCCGGGTTATTTTACTAATGTCAACTAAAGAAACAAATCATGGTCGTATGGTTTGGATCAGCTTCCGTAGGTGGACGTCTACAAGAAACACGAATCAACTCCGAGTCGGCTCATTGTAATCATGTTGAGCCAGGTTGAATTGAGCTCGAACTTTCGTCGTAGTCATCTTCGTCAAAGCGTTTGTGCTCCGCATGGGCCTGGTCTACAATGGGTTTCCCCTGACCTCTCCCATGACGGGTAGCAATCGGTTTTTTGACGCTTTTAGAGGTTGAAGCCATGATGGCTTTTCCTGTTATTCGTCGACGCTCAAGTTGGGCGTCTAACATATGTTTTTATCGTTCGTACCAATCGTTGTTGAGTGCGTCTATTTCCTCCTGAGTGGGAGGTGGTGCGTTGGCAGCATCAAAATCGATTGCACGGGGACTGATGACAGTGTTATTTTGGTCATCTTCATCATGGCCCTCGGGTGAATTTGGCTCATTGGTGACGTCTTGGACGACCCCTGAGGGGGAATGGATTTTAGATGGTGAGCTAGTCATTTTTGCTATGTATATATAAAAAAATTGGCTAGTTAGAGCTTTTGTTTAGAGTATGGTGGTAAGGCCACGGATGGCGCCAATGAAGAAACACGAATCCTAGATCACCGGATTAGCGCTGATCTCGGTAGCGATTCTACGGGGTGTTTATAAAGAAGTGTGTTTATAAAACGTGATAGGTCTAGGGACAAGACCAAGAGTGTTTAGAGACAACAAATTAGAAGAGTCGAGCCTCTAAATGTTAGTAAATAAACAGAGGTTGGAAAAGTATGATGTGCTCGTAGTCTTTTCAGCGAAAGTGTTGGTGAATATCGGATGCCAATAAAAGGAGAAAGGACTCTTCCTTTTATAGTACCTCGACATGCAACTTTCTCAACCCATCCTCTACCCTTGGTGGGGCCCGGCCCAGGTAGAGGTGTCTCTAGGTTTCCGGCCCAAGTCCCTAAGCTCAATGGTGCAAGTGGGTTTGTTAAAAAAGAGAGGAAAGGGGGGGTGTTACCGTCCTGACGTAAATACACGTGGCGTCCATTGAGTGGACGCTGGTGGGCGGCGGACACATGGCGTCCGCCTACTGGCTACTCCAGGGCGGTGGGTAATCATCCTTTTCTAGAACCTGAGACAAGTTGGAGGGTTTCAAAGTCTTCTGTCAGGGAGATATCTTGGCTGGGAAGCTGACATTTCTGAGCCTTATGTGAAGGCCGATCGGCCGCTCACTCAGCCCGAACGGCCGCTCACTGCTTTTGTTGCTTGTTTGGTGATTTTTAAGCATGAGAATCATATCGTAACCGCATTTGATGATTCCCGAAGCCTAAGTATTGACTTGCCGACTAAACAAACCTTTGTTTGACTGAAATTATAGTCCGGTTCATGATGCTATGACCCGGTTCATAATTTTAAGTGTTTATGTTGATTTTTACCCATATCGACCCTTTAAGGCCTTGAATCAAAAAAGACAATTTTTGACCACTTAAATTGCATACCGTTTGAGTTGTCAAGTCATTAGACACTTGATCAACAAAAGCGTTTGTCCGATTTTGTTTCATTATGACTTAGATTCTTAGAATTAACCTTTATTAATCCTTTAAATCCCCAAAATGCCCCTCATGATCAAATCTTTCAATTTAGCCATTCGTGGCGAAACTTCTTGTTTCAAATCCAATGTTTTTGACTCAATGACTTGTTTAAAAACCTCTAAGTCCTTCCGAACTTAGAGTTTCATCCTTTCTCAAGTTTTCACTTGTTTAGTCAATTCTAAGCGCATTAGCGCGCATTTGGCACAGTTATGAAAATAACTTACTTGATTGGCACCCACACTTCATGTGAGTACTTTTATCACCTATGTTGCTTCGCCCGAAGGCGTTTATTTGACTACAGACTTACCGGGTGGCCTTGACCCATATCCATACCTTGTGTTTATCCTCCATAATTCTTAACATCGAGCATGCACGCGCAAATGCATTTACCTGTATGCTTTCTAAATAGACAACATTAATTTCTCGAAACTCAAATGGCAATACCTTACCATTTGACCCGTTTAACTTTAGGAATCTTAATGCTTGGAATACAAGCATCAAGTGTTGGACTCACATGGTGAGGACATCACCATTTGACCCGTTTAGACTCATAGTTCATAATACTATGTTACCCAAGTTTTTATCTATGGTTCAAGTGACACAAACTTGACTCATTTAACATCATGCTTAACGACTCCATTCAATTGATTTAATTTGGATTAAAACATCATTTCTCACATATCTTTATTAGTTGACCCATTTGATGGATTTCTCCATTTGGTTATAACTCATTATCTCGATTAAGGTCATAAACCACTGTGACAACTCGGGTAATTCTCTCTCTTGGTTTCTATCTTTTGTCTGTTTCTTCTGTTCTTACTCTTGGTACTTGTATAATTTTCGGGACGAAAATTCTTTTAACGTGGGGATGATGTGACACCCGGCAAATTCAGGTTAACAACGTCGTCTAGATTAAAGTCTACCTTAGCGAGTCACGCGTATTCTGTACTTAACTGGGTTAGTTGAGTCGGGTTATGGTTCGGGAACTGTTATGTGAGTCTAGGGAATCATTAGATGTTGGCCTAGAGGATCGTTAGAGGTCAGTCATTAACCAAGTGTACAAGGGGTGACGATTCGGAGAATCGTCAAAGCATAGGGAACATGCAAGTCTCGAGTCCCGGGAATTGGTGAACGAGTGTGAATGTGTTTTTTTGCAAGTGTTATGTGTTTACAATCATTATGTGACTTGTCGGTATGTGAAAATGTGTTAACATATGTTAAAACGGGGTTTAACGCGCAAAATACTTGGAACCATACCCTATAGGCGATTAGGGTGAGCTAATCGCCTATAGGGAGACATCTGGGTGGCGAGTAGCCCTTATCAGGGGGCGATTAGCAGCTTCCTTTAGGCGATTAGGGGGCTAATCGCCTAAGGGGGTGGCGATTAGCAACCCTAATCGCCTGCAACTGAACCATAATCGCCTGCAACGTGGGTTACGACTAAAAACGACTATAAATACAATACTTGACCTCCTAAACATCATAATATCAACCCTAGTCGCCCCACAACTCGTCCCAACACCCACACAACCTCTGGAACACGATTTTGGATCAAACAACTTGATTTCAAGCCTATTTCATCAATCAATCACAATATTAAGGTGTGGTTTTCATCCATGCAACCTCTACTATGTTTTTATCAAATCCCTAATGGTCCAGACCTGTTTATAAACCATTATGTCTTCTGAAAATCGTTGATAACTGCTATTCTATGAGTTCTAGAGATTATGCATGTTGTATGTATATGTTTTAATTAAAAGATAGGATTTTTGATAATCAAGAAGGGTTGTTAATATGTTATTAGGGTAGTTACTGAATTATGATGATGGTATGATGTGGAAATCTGATTGATTGTTCATTAGGTTATGTTTATGCATGTTAATGTGATGATTACATGATACTTGTGTGATGTTTTAGAAACATGGTTGCATCCAGGACTGCTAGAACAAGGTTAAACGAAGTATTTTGGTTTAAACATGTTTAGGATACTTGTTTGATTGATATTGGAGGTTTCCACACGTTCTAGGTTTGATTTGGAGTGTTAAACGCGCGAAAAACCGGAACAGACATGCAGGTAGCGATTAGCAGGGCTAATCGCCTAAGGGATAGGCGATTAGCAGCCTACCAGAAGAAGCTAATCGCCTAACCCTTAGGTGATTAGCAGGCTAATCGCCTAACATGACCTATTTTTGCATGCTGCATGACCCTAATCGCCTAATAAGTTCTGAAATGCATGTCACATGACCCTAATCGCCTACAAACTCCAAAATTAGCATACCACATGACCCTAATCGCCTAATGTATAGGCGATTAGCATTCCTAATTGCCTGTTGACCAACGTAATTGCTAGTTGACTTTTCCTAATCGCCTGTACTGCTGCAGTAAGTGTATTTTAGCATTCCGAGACCCGTTTTGACACCTAGGAACATGCTAGGAACCCCGTAACATGTCTAATAACTCAGTAACATGTGTTCGGGTCAATAATGTGTTAATTGAACTATGTGCTAGAACTTGTTGGACTTTAACGTATGTTAAGTGTGGTTGCATGATTGTATATTTGTGAATGCTAGTATAACACGGGAAGTCTCGGGTCACCAATGGGATGTCGAGTCTTGTACGTTTGGTCATGTTAACAGTAAACGTGTTGTCAAACAAACTTGGTTAAGGTCTGGACATCTAGGGACTAACTAACCTACGGGTTATTAGTCTAAGTACTTGTAACTGTCATATGTTAGGTCGCCGCTTTACGGGGCTAGCATAGCTTGTTGACTTATTCTGTTATCTGAAGTAACGCAACCTAAGGTGAGTTTACGGCCCCACTTTACTTGGTTTTCACTTTTGGGGGAGAAAACATGTGTTAAACAACTATTTGGTAACAACTGTCATACTATGGGTTTTCAAACGGATTACTATACGATCTTTGGAAGTCCCGGGGGGAAACCATGAATGTGTTGGTTTGCACAACGGGGAAATGTGAATAGCGCTATTGGGAGTGACCAACCCCACCCGTCGGCTTGGAGGGCCGGGCGGGTGCATATTGTCTCAAACAGGAACAGGATTACTATACGGGCACAACAACTGGTATGCGAGTTAGTAATGGTTTTCCAATCGTAGTAGTAATGGAACATGCGCCTAGCTAGCGTACTTGGTTACAATTGTTATAGTATGGACAGGGTGAACTTGGAACTTTGATTATAAACCTGTAAACTCACCAGCATTTTTGTGCTGACGTAAACTCTTCATGTTTTCTCAGGTCGCTAAGGTAGCACAATGGAACTAGGGCGCACGCGTCTGCACGGCGTCTAGTTAGGGTCGCATGGTCTTTGAACATTGAACATTTGGTTTTACCTTGGTTATGTAACGATATTTAGCTTCCGCTGATGTTTGGGATTTTTAAACTATGTTTTTGAAATTCATTTAGTATTGTTTATTGTGATCATTGACTTGGATCCTGGTTTGTCATGCGCCTCGCGGTAAAACTCCGCAAGTGGATTTTGAGGGTGTGACAACCACATTTTGTATTGAGTGCACATAATGCGACCCACTTAATAGATTATACCCCTTGGGGTTTATCTTTATCTCACACTCAAGATTTAAAACTAATGTTTATAACAATTAAGCTATGTTATAGTACATTGGTGTAAGTAAAACTTACCTTGCATCCATTCATGTTTTCATAGCATTCGCCTTGCATCCGTTTGACCCGTTTGCTCCCTCTTTGTTGTACCTAAATTGAGGATGAGTCAAACTCGTTTATTAGAATACACAATATGGAATTATCCCAATATCCAAAGCATCATGTATTCACTCACACACCTAGCTCACCATGAGCTATTTCTTACATAGAGCATGCACTTGACTTAATTCATTAATTAACTAACATCACATATAATTGTTAACTTTCACATGCTCCTTATTCTCTTAATTCACTAGTTTTCATATGCTAGACGTTTCATCGAGCACTTGGTGTGCATCCACCCAAACTACTTGATTTTCAAGAATCTAAGTTTAACCAAAATATAGCCATGTATCTAATTATTATCATAACAAGATATTTAGGCATTTCAACTAAATTTGATCATTATAACAACTCCTAAGAGTCACCAAAACTACTAACCATGTGTGGTTTCAACCTAGAGATTAAAACCCCAATTTCATAAGTTAACATATTCATATGAACATAATCAAACACACATATTAAATGTGATTTGTAACCAAATTATACATGTTTAAGGCTCCCCAAGGCTAGGGCAACCTATATTAACCATCAATTCCACATTTTTATAAAACCCTAGAACCATCATCTTCAATATACCACGGATTTGGATGATTTAAAAAGAATCTAGAGTTACCTTATGATGTTTAGAACACTAGATGATCATGAATTCCCTCTTGCATTTAGAAAAGCCATCGATTTTGGCATGATTTGGGGCTGAATTGGTGGAGGTTCATGTGTGTGTGTTTTTGATGGTGTGAAGAACGATTTGATTGTGTGTTATCACACATTTTCACTCTTAACCCCCATTTTATTCCAACTTTGCCTAGTTGTCAAGTTCAGACCCTCCGGTTTAGTACAAGTATGTAATCTTTACTAATTAAGTTAGTTCTCACAATATTCCCACGTGTGTTTGCAATTTACGGGACTTGTCAATGTCTCGTTTTATTATCCGCAAAATATTCCTTTTTGATAATGGACTTAATATTGTGTGTATATATATATATATAGATCCCACCTATTAGCGTAATTAAACGAAACGGGTTTTCAGGGTGTTACAGTGGGACATTGTGCGTCAGACACTAGCCATTCCGCTGACGAGAACGGGCGAGGGAGTCTGCATCCTCTGTTTGATGGACGCAAACTGTTCTGCTGACGTAAAACGGGCGGAGTGTGTTTAGCTAGGCGCAGACTGTAGGTTTGTGATATGGTATTGCTGATGTTTTGGTACCATGTCCCTTCAAATACCCTTGTGTTTTAACTTAAAACATTTATAACCAGTGCATTAGCACATAGGTGTACTGATAATCAGTAATTATACAGCAACTATGCATGAGATTATTGAGACTAATACTCCAGATGTGAAACAAAATGGTGGAAATAGGGCTGCAAACGAACTGAACTTTTAGCGAACAGTTCATGAACCGTTCGGCGGGAAGTTCATTTGTGTTCGTTCGTTTAATAAATGAACGAACACGAACAAAAAATTTCGTTCGTTTAGTTAAATGAACGAACATGAATAGAGGCTACGTTCGTTCGTTTATGTTCGTGAACGTTCGGTAACGTGTTCGTTTATGTTCGTTTGTGTTCCATAGTTTAATAGGGTTTTTAATTTTATAATTTTTCTTGATATTCTTTAATTTTATTTATTTTACCCAAATACATAAATAAACAATTTATATGAGGTAAATATATGTATCTGAATTCGATTTATAAGAAAGTTAATGTATGTGAATCAGTCAGCATTAAGTGTGTTTGGTTCACTTACCTATTAAGTTTCAAAAGGATGATGGATGAAAAATTTACCCCTATATCCATTCACTTGTGTTTCTTTAGCCTGCCACTCACGCACCATCTCCTCGACCCACCACCACCAACTAGTCAAGCCGAGCCAAGTCAGGCCTTTTGGTTCAAAGTCTCTTACCCAATCAGACCTCTTAATGGCTCAAAGGTTGCAAAACAGCCGTTACAGTTTCACAGAACTTAATGCCATTTGATCTTTGGCTCGTCGCCCTTTGAGGTTGGTAGTTGGTAAAGGCTACAACAAAATTTATCAAGAAACAAGTGTTTATGCTGCCACAAATAATAAGTCAACAAAGTAGAGGTTTTTTTTTTCAACTTAACAAAGTAGAGGTTTTTTTTTAACTTAACAAAGTAGAGGTTTTTTTTTTAACAGCCAACTAAAACTTATATTAAAACTCAGGAAAGTTAACAAAGTAGTTGAATAAGTGCAGTGATAGCTTCGCTTTAGCTGAAGCTGCAGGATCCAAGCTTCTTGAAATTGTGACATAATTATATCAGTAATTGTACTACCTTTCAGAAACATTTATATAGCATACTTCTATATATATTTTTTACTACATGGAAAAGGTAGTATAAGAAACATATAATGAAAATAATGTGCTCAAAAGTTTAAGTTTATGCTTGAAGAATATGCTTCACATATGCTCTACCACTAACTCTTTATATTCAAACAAATCCCAAATCACTTTCTTGACTCCTTAGTTTCACATTTTTTATGATTGTCACATACTTGAAACTCTGGTTGTCCGGTGAAGTTTAACGTTACCGCCACCACACTTGGTGGCAGCCCATGGCGGCAGCACAAGGCAGAGGATAGTGGTTATGACCACAGTGGCGGTTGTGCACCAAGTACCATCTATGGTGATAAGGTTGGGCAGCTACACAATCTTTGGCAAGATACAAGAAGATGCTAAAAATTTTTTCTTCCTGTAATGGTTGAAGATGAATTATGTGTAAAAATTATCTGATATGAACCATTTTGGTGGTAACCTTTTATACAATACTAGTGTGTTCAATATTACTTGATTAATGTAATGCTAGTGTGTCAATTATGGTGTATGTTTATTTATTTTTTGTTGGATTTACATGAGGATTTCTGTAACAAAATAGAGGTTTGAACTTTGATGTTGAAACCGGATATAGCACGACGATTTCCAGCATCCACAAAAGGAGTACAAAAACACATTTATAACAGAATCCAGAAACAGAAACCCAAAACGACGAATCAATACAAAACATGATCACATTAAACAAAATCCAATCTCAAAACATAAACATAACTCCGTTCACTCTCTAACCTAGAAAACCATTACTCTGAAAATCCCCAAAGTCTCAAAAGCCTTAGTAGAAGAAACCGAGCACTTTACCACCAACGTTCTTTCTCCTAGCTTCTTCGTGATCCATGATCCCAGCTGACGTGGTTAACACAATGTAACCAAACTGCATTGTATTCAAGACGTTAAATACTAATAATAAAACATTAAAACGACTTGTTACAAGCCATAAGTTTTGACCCACTGTTCAAGACGTCAAACCAGCTCTACATGTAAAATGTAGTTTTAAGGCTAAAAGATAGGTTACCTGTCTAGATGGAAGAAGTCTTGCAGTCCAGGGCTCGATTTCCTTGACGCCAACATCAAAACGAGGACTGATAACTCCACATTTGTTCAAACGTCCATTTAACTCAACCACGATCTTACCAGATCTGTGGTCATCGACATACTCAAACTCACCGATATAACCTGCAGTTATGACCAGGAAAAAGAAACATCATTCATTCAAATCCTGTTTAAAAGTGTGTGAATACAGAAAAAGATAAGACGAGAAAATACCATGCTTTTGCATAACCATAAGAAACTTGATAATAACTTTTGAAGATGGCCTAATCATGACCTGTCTCTTCCCCCTCTTTTCAGCATTGTACATGCTCTTAAGCGCATCATTCAGGACACTAACCCTCACCATCCTTACAATTAAAGATGCTGCAAGACCGCAATAGAAAATTAAACATCCTCTAGTAGAACATTAGACTTTACTTGCACTTTAAAATGCTATGTGGTTCTCCTAAAAGAATTCATAAACCATAACTACGCCCTTTGGTGAGCATGTCAATTCGGTGTTCTTGGCTTTTTGCTCAATTTAAACTTGTCTTTTAAATTTTGAAGTCGGTTTTTTGAACAATTTGAAGTTTCTTAGCTTTTTATATATAATATGAATAGATTAAAACAATGAATTCAAACTGCGTTGAAAACAGCCTCAGCTTCCCTTTTCCTCGCTGATTTGTTCGATAAACGGTGTCTCGATTACGCCTGTTTAGCTAATATTTTGTGTTGAAATAATGCATTTTTTTTACTTGTATTATGACACTCAATAAAAATAAGACACAAAAATCTAAAACCTAAATCAAAAATAATTCAAAATTTATCAATCTCAAACAAAAGCCTACTTTTAAAGTCAGCTCAGTGATTTACAAATAACCATATCACAACCCAAACTAACAAAAAACCAACATGCCCTTATTTAGCTATACAGCCATGAAGCATCTAATGAAAAAAAAAAACAAATTGGTGACTAAAATAGCATCAATGCAAATCAGATCAGCATTAATTGCATAAAAGATTTTAATAGATCGAACAAACATAAAACCTAATTGAAACCAAAAATGTCAACAAAAGAATGACGGTATCATAGTACAAATACAATATATAAATGTGAATATACGAGTGTCCGTACATGATACGATGATGGTAGATGAAGAAAATTAGGGTTTACCTCAAAGCAAAAAATAGCTGCGGCGTTTCTGTTGGTAGGACGATATGAGTGAAGAAATGCAGAGAGCGACGTGCGCGTTAGGGTTTTGGTTTTTATATAGGCCACGTCGTATAGAGGCAGTTTTATTAAGTTATATAAACCCCCTAATCTTTATGAACTTTGTCACAAATTGAAAAAAAGACTTGTAAATATTTTTAGAGTGTGTTTGGTTCACGTAATGGTTACGGAATTGGAATTGGAATCGAAATGGGAATTGAACTTGAATCTGTGAAGGAATTGGAATTAGAAATTGAAAGAATTAAACATTCCAATAGGAATCAGAAATTGTTGAAATTGGAATCTCAAATCCAATATTATTATGTTTGGTTGGTAAATAAATTGGAATTAATCACTCTCGCCCCCACCATACACACCGTTTGACACGAGTGGCCCCGAACCATTTCCAACCGTAAAGTTTCGACCTGTACCATTTAGACCTGAACTGTGACACCCCATATCGTTTTGACCTGAACCGTTTCGACCCATACTGTTCCAACCCAAACCATTTCGATCCGAATTGATTCGACAAGACCCGTTTTGATTCGTATGTTTCGACCCGAACCATTTTGGGATTAAATGGTGTCTGTCAAAATGGTACGGGTCGAAACGGTTCTGTTCAAAATGGTACGAGTCGAAAAACGGTATTGTTCGAAACGATAAGGTTCAAAACAGTATGGGACGAAACAGTACGCGGTGAAACGATTCAGGTCGAAACAATACCACGTCGAAACAGTACGATCCGAAAAGTACGGTCCGAAATGGTACAGTCCCAAACGGTACGGTCCGAAAGGGTTCAGGTTGATACGGTTGGGGTCAAAACGTTAGGGGTCGAAACGGTTCAAGTCAAAACGGTAAGGTTCGAAAGGTAAGGCTCAAAATTAGGTCGAAAAGGTGCGGGTTGAAACAGTCCGGGTCAAAACGGTACGGTCCGAAACGGTTCAGTTCTTTGGGCTGAAACAGTTTGGATCGAGACGGTTTGGTCTGAAATTGTTCTGCTCGAAACAGTACAGTACAAAGACGGTAATGTTTGAAACGGTTCGTGTCGAAACGGTACTGGATGTAACGATTCGGGTTGAGAATGGTTCGGATCGAAACGGTTCGAGTCGAAACAACGTCAACCGATCAAAGATTCCAATAAATTGACTTGAATTCCTTCTAATGTTGGAAAGATTTTGAATTCTTTTAGTTAAACAAATTTCAAGAAATTCATACCAAATTCCGATTCCAATTTTTTTTGTCAACCAAATATCTAATTTATTTGGTATAATGCTTTCGTTCTCATCGGCACGAAGCAAAGAGCAGTCATGATGGTATCTCTGTAACATCGTTACTTGCCCAAGTGCATCACATGTGATAAAAACCTCCATTTTGAGTGTTTTAGTCTAAAGGAATTTTGACTAAAGTGAATTGTATTTAGGCTTCAAATCTACTTAGCTTTCACTCTTGTTTTTTTCACTTCTTGAATTATCAAAAACAAAGGCTTCGCTTTTTTTTATCTAGACATGAGTAGTTTTACTTCGCTTATTCAAACTTTAGTAATCTTTGTTAAAGGTGTACCTTTTTAAGTGATTGAGAGCTCTAGCCTCATGGTGAATATATTTGAAGTATGTTCAAAAAATGTGTTGATAATCAGTTCCAAAAACAGTTATCTTTCATAGACAATTTCCTACAACTTGTATCCGTCTAAAGTCCTCGAAATTACTTGTTATCGCCTTTTAATAGGGTTGTAAACTAACAAAACATAAATCAAATTTTAATCTTGGAATCATTTGAGTTCAATGCTATCAAGTTCAATTGCAAATGTGAGCTCAAATTATCGATGGTAGATTTTGAGTTTAATATGACAAAGTGCATAAAAATGTAATAAAATGCAAGCAACACATTTAGACTGTTCGTGAGTTTTTCTAGCCAAGTGTGTGAAAAGCATAAACCTTATTGCTTAGCTTAACTCAAACTTAAGAGATCTCATGGCGTCTAGTCAAGCCAAGCCAATACATAAGCGTGTCTAAGAATTAGAAAGATCGGATAACGGTAGCAAATCAAAACATAAATTTTAATACGGTACAGCACAGGTCAAGTCAAACTACCCACTTCACTGGATCATGCGCCAGTGTAAATGGTGCAATACAACACAAATTCATGTTCAATTGTTGAAATGTTCATGTCACCTGAGGAGCGACTCCCATTGATCTTAGGCTTATTGTTTTCAAGAAATAGAACACAGCTTAAGTGCAGATGCTTTACGATTTGAGGGATGCCCCAACTTTCACAAGGTCCTCCAGTGCTTTAGAGATCTGTGTTTCTGTCATCCCTTCCAGACGAATACCCCTCTCGACACCCATGTCTGTACATAAACCAAAAGGCAAAATAAGTACCACGACACTACAAACAGGGAACAGATGATGCGTTAGCAAAAATGCATGAATCTTTTTAATACAGTGAGCTTATTCACTAACGTGTCTTGAAGCTTTATACACATTTTCATGTATTCAAAGTTCAACCCCACCAGGAAGTTAGTTAAATCTAGTTTCTCTTGCCAACAATCAAAGGGTTTTTTACTTTTTGCTAAAAATTTACGACATAACTCATAAGAAAAACTAATTAAAGGATAAAACAATCTATAAGGCAATAATGTTCAGATATATGATTCTTGATCCATATAAAAAAAGACACTGCTTTCTACATAAGTACAAGACAGAAGGTTTAAGACGCTAATCAGTCAATAGTTCAAAAAAAGGGATTCTACAAGCTTATGCTATCTAGATTCTTAGTTTTATCAGATATTGTGCTCAGAAGCTTGCAAATCGCTAAAATAAAGTTTCTTATCCATTAGGGTGTGATAATCAGAGGCTAGATCAGCTATTGACATCACTTCAAATCTCTTACCTTCATATAACATCAATATGCTTGCATTTTCAACTAAACAATAAGATAGGGAAAGCAAAATGGTATATTTTCAATTTGTGCAGATGGTGTGATATGACATACTTTTTGTATAGTTATAAGTATGGTCTCTTGAAGATTTGTATAGAATATACAAATCACTTCATATTAAGATCAAAACATTTCTTTTGCTCATTAGACGTTGTGGCCTAAATACGCAAATGAACCTGTTATTTGAACTTCACTTGGTTGATAACTTAAGATGTATGTAGATGTGGTTAGTAATCAATACGCGTACTTTAACCAACAGGCAACAACCATGCAACCAGCATAGACCTAAGCCATACACTCATACCATAAAACAGAACAGGTGTAAACAAACCAAGAGGCATCAAAAACTGGATAGACAGCATACGCCATACAGATGCCACATTAACTTTTAAAACTGAAATCATATTACTCATATCAAACATAGAGTTTAATTTATAAAGTAGTTATCTCCATAGTTGTAAAAGTCGCGCCTAGCCTCCGATTAATCCCTAGTCGGAGGTTCCCCGAGTAATTTTCATCAAAACGGCAAATTAATCGATAGGCGGTCAACAATGGTCAAATCCGGTCAAAATCGCCAAAGATCAGTGGCGGTCTAGCGATCCCGCCCAAACCCCAGCCAAAACATGTAAATTCCGGCAATTAATCCTATCTACTTCAAAATATGGGTAAGAGAAGGTCTCAAAACATGTCTACTTAAAAAAATTACAAGCAAACGCCTAGCGATTGTTACAACAGTGGCTATCATTTCAAACTAAAACACAAGACGCAATCTGTATAACATCAGAAAGGATATTTACGCACCGTATCGTGCCCAGAGTTGAGGCTCGGTGCCGGTGCATTCGCGAATGAGTATGGGCAACCTAGGGTTTGCTTTCTTCAGCTCCTTGTAATTCTTCTCCACAAAGGCCCTGTCACCAAAAGAGGATTAATATATGAATAGCTAGGATAAGGATCTAAATGATTTAAACCTAATTGGATGATATGATATGATACCTTGTGGAAGAACTGGCGGGTGAAGTCTGACAAAAGAGGACTCGTAGCTCTTTTATATTCTTCGATAACTGTCCAATCCTTGCCATCTTCGATCTCTGATTATTAAATCAACGGTGGTGGTGACTGGTGGTGGTGTTGCGGCACCTCTCAGATGTGTAAAATGGTCGAGGAGAAAAGAATGTGGGGTAAGTTATATTTTATAAATTGGCCCTCTTAACTCTCTCGATGGACATAAACAGTCAGTCTAAGATTGGGTGGTGTGTTTTAACTTTTAAGGTTATATGGTGTGGTCATTGGGTGAACACGTGGGGAGTGGGGAACATGTAGCAACCATGTTAGTAGAGGAAGTTTTTTTCCAACCCCTAAAGGAATATTAATGAATCCGATTATTGCAATTGCTCAGGATACCCTTTTTTAGTTTCTAGGGTCTATTTCTTAGTTCAAGATCCCTCTTACTAACTGGAATCAAAGAATTAGTATATTTGTCCGCCCAAAATGGTAATGGGCTTGGGTTATGAACTTATAATCAAATCACAGGGTGGTGGGGCGTGAAGGAGTGGGGCTTTTTTTAATCAAACAACCAACCACAATCATTTATAATTCAACAACCAACTACAACATTCTAACTCACCCTCACTTTTGCCCTCGCACTGGTGGAGATCTTCAAGCCCACACCTCTTCCACGCCACAGAGGGACCGGTGTTGGAGGAGTGGGGGGGCTTTAAACCCCCCTCCCGCTCCCCACGCCGTTTAGTCTAAACTTTGAAGCCTTCATGTTAAAATCGTGTCATGTCAGCGCCATATAAGTGGTGGTGGAGTTAGGGGTGGGATGTGGTGGTAACGGCGGAGGGTGGGGTTTGATACATGTGGATAAAGTGGAAGATAGAGAATGGATTTGTAAAAGGTTCGACGGTGGTGGAGGACAGAAAAGGTAGGTTGGGAATTAGGCTACCAGCAATACGCGTCTTTAGGGGAAGGATAAGTGGCTTCAGCGGAAGAAGGTCCAATCAGAGTATACCAACACATCAGCACACTGTTACCTAACAATATTCATGCACATTCAAAAATTAATATTATGTAATGTAATGGTAGATGTGACAACCGAGTTATAATGCCGATTAGGTGGTAGTATAGTAGTATATAGTTTCAATAGCCAGCTTAGCTATAACATATAGTAAATCGGCCACCTACTCACCTAGCCATGATATGCTATAAATAACCATCTATTCATCATTTGCATTTGTGTACAATGATCTCTGTCACACACACAACCTTGCCATGAAACATTTATGAGATATCCCCATTTTTATGATAATATTTGTAACCATTTGTTAGAGTTGTTAAATAAGATTTGTACTGAGCATTAATAATCAACATAATCAAAGTCAAATTTAAATGGTTAGAATATGGGCTTCTATAGTTACAACGTATTCAGAAGTTTGTTTTTTCAATTCTATTAATTCAATTCATTGTAATTTTCTTTTTGTTGTTACAACAAGGAAAATGTTCGGGATTAGGTTAAGAGATGTATATGATTATAAGTTAAGGGTGTGTTAGGTTTAGGTTTAGGGGACCCTCTAGCTCCTGGAAGGACCTGCACAAGGTAACAGACACCGTTAGCCTTCACGCAGGAGGGGGCCTCCTGCGGCCTCCTGCGTTTGGACTCCGGCGTGAGAATAAGTATATATTTGATTGAAGTTGGGAAATAATGAAGTAGAGAGTGTAAGAGTAAAGAGAAGAAGTGAGAAGTGAGTGTGTGGAATGACAACCCAAGGGTCTCTTTATATAGGCAGTGGAATTCTACCCGGGAGCTCCCTTATGGTAGCCTCCCTACTATACATGGTAAGGATTGACTCTCTATATGTTCCCTGCAGTGACACTTTGCCCATTTGGTATATTTTCAGCTTTTACTATTTCCTAGGCATGGCTTGGAGCTGTGTGATGTTTTGTCTTTGCCCATAGTAAGAAGCCAAAATACCTTTTTACATTTCCAATGAGTTTTACTGTTTACTTTCTGCTTTGTAGTTACCGTATGGCAGCCAGGCTGCCTTATATTATCTGCTCAACTCCAATAAGTCAGGTAAACCTTAACACTTTACTTTGCTTTACTTTTTGACAAGGGACTAAATGTGGTCGTTTTAGGACCCACGTCATCACTTTTCATTCTTGATATGTAATTGTTGGAGCTTATCAATGGTAAGGCATAATCATTGATGACTAATTTCTCTTTTAATTATGGGTTATGGGTTTCATACACCCCATGACATCACATTCTGGAGGTGTGACATCACATTTTGGGGTATGTGGTAGCCTCCTATTGGTGTGTAATGTGATCCAGAGTGTATGAATCCGAAATAGGGGGTGTATGATTCCTAAGTATTGGGTTTGTGGAGACTTGATTTGGGCTCGGATTAGAAGACAATAATTGTCAGACTAATTAAATTGAAGACCTAGCCCGTTTTATTTAATTAGCCATTATTAGTTTTCTTGGGGATTAAGTAGTAAACCCTAATCTTGTATTATAAATATAGGTATCTTGTACTTGTAATCCTCATCACGAGTGAGACAGAAAGCAATAATAAAATATCATGGTTGCAGCCCCTGGACGTAGGTCAGCTGACCGAACCACGTAAATCCTTGTGTTCTCGTGTTCGTTTACTTTTTATCTCTTGCAGTATTGTTTGTGTTTGGTGTGTTGATAGATAGATCGAATCCTAACAACTGGTATCAGAGCTACGGCTCGTTACACACGGGAGAAACACAACGCGAGAAACAGATCGTTAGGAAACTACTCAGTTTAAGACTATGGCTAAGAGTGGGAAACTTCAGATTGAAAAGTTTGATGGAAAAGACTTTGGTTGGTGGAAAATGCAAATGGAGGATTTGCTTGTTCAGAACGATTTGGACATGGTATTGGGTGACAAACCGGAGAAGTTAAAGCAGGATGAGTGGGAGGCCTTGGATAAAAAGGCTAAGGCAGTTATTAGATTGTCGCTAACGAAGGATGATGCGTTCAACATTCTAAAGGAAACCACAGCGCGTGGGATTATGGATGCACTTTCTAATATGTACGAAAAGCCTTCGGCAGCTAACAAGGTTTTCCTGATACGTGAATTGGTGAACACGAAGATGAAAGAAGGAAGTTCAGTTACAGTGCACATCAACAACGAACTCGATTTTGTCAAGACTTGGGTCAGTTGGTATCAAATTCGAGGATGAGGTTCAAGCTTTACTACTGTTATCATCATTGCAAGATAGTTGGTCAGGGACTGTTACAGCGATTACTAGTTCTACCAGCGAGTTCACTTTTGATGGGATTCGGGATCTTATTTTGGGCGAGGATGTCAGACGAAGAAATTCAAATGGATCATCAAGTGAATTATTGAATGTTGGCAGAGGAGGGAAGAATAACAGAGGTAGTGGGAGCAAGAACAGGATGAGGAGTCAGTCTAGGGCTCGAAGTGATGTTATCTGTTGGAACTGCAAAGAGGTTGGACATTTTGGGAATCAATGTCGAAACGAGAAGAAAGAAGTTAACACTGCATCAGACTGCCCAGATGATGACGCATTAATCTGTAGTGTAGAGAGTTATGTGGATTCCTGAGTCATGGATTCTGGTGCTTCATTTCACGCTACCCACAGCACTGAAGCATTGCGGAATTTGAAGGAAGGTGACTTTGGTAAGGTAAGTCTGGCGAACAATGATATTCTTGATGTTACGGGCATGGGTGATATGGATATAGTAACTTCAGCCGGTTCATAGACTTTGAAGGATGTCAGGGTGATTCCAAGCTTAAAGAAACAATTGATTTCCGTTGGGCAGTTGGATGAACAGGGACATGAGGTTAAATTCGGGAACGGGCAGTGGAAAGTTATCAATCGAAATCTTGTCATAGCTCGAGGAAGAAAGCGGGGTTCGCTTTACATGGTCAGTTTACCGTCTGAGGGAGTGACCGTCCCAGTTCAGAAGAGAAACAAATTCGGGTTCACAGAGTCTTGTGGGCAGAAGAAGGCTCGTTTTGCAAATGATAAACCCAGAGCCACAGGTAAGATTCAGGTTGAGCATGCTAGGAAAGGTTTAGAACTACCAGTCAGGGGTTTTCGTGGCAGTGGAAGCATGAGTTGTGCTTCAGTTAGAGTTACTAGACGACAATGGGTTAAGAGAACTAGTATTCCAGCTGTCAAAGTCTCTCCAGGTGATTATCTGCTTTATTCGGAGAGTGTTTATTCTCAGGGTGTTTCAAGATCCGGCAGTTCGTGTCAGTGGGAGCCGGTAGAGACAGAGAATGGGTCAGCGGCAGACATAGCCATGACTGCTGTGTTGGAGCTCGGGGGAGCTTCAAAGGGCCTTCAGGTTAACTGATGAGAAGGCCGCTGCAACCAGGAAAATGAGGAAGATTACAAGAGGTACAAGTGTCACACCCCGACTTTTCCCCTAGTCGGTTGTGACGTTTGGTGCCTTTGCCAACGCAGCGGAAAGATGCATCTAAGACTCTTGTTTCCTGAACGCCATTGCTAACCCTCTAGGATTCCCGATCCCAACTGTCACCTACTCCAACCGTGCCGTTACCAAAGTTTAAACCTGAAAGACATACTTAAAAAGTCAACATAAAGTTGGTGAGTTCATAAGTTTTGCAAAATGTTACCAAATGTTCCAAGAATGTTACCGAGAGATACCAAGTTCAACGTGTCCATACTATGTTAAATGTAAACCAAGTACGCTAGCTAGGCGTATGTTTTATTACTACTACGATTGGAAAACCATTACTAACTCGCAAACCAGATGTTGTGCCCGAATAGTAACCCTGTTCCTGTTTGAGACAATATGCACCCGCCCGGCGCTCCATGCCGACGGGTGGGGTTGGTCACTCCCAATAGCGCTATTCACATTTCCCCGTTGTGCAAACCAGCACATTCATGGTTCCCCCCGGGACTTCCAAAGATCGTATAGTAAACCGTTTGAAAACCCATAGTATGACAGTTGTTACCAAATAGTTGTTTAACACATGTTTTCTCCCCCAAAAATGAAAACCAAGTAAAGTGGGGCCGTAAACTCACGCAACTCGTTTCATTTTCCAAAACTTTGTTCGCTTTAAGTTCCTCAGTTTTTCATAACAGAAGCATGTCTTCCCCCCGAAAACGTTTACAAAAACAGTAAAGAGTGGGGTATGAACTCACCTTAATGTCCATGCTAAGCTAGCAAACAAAGCCTGAAACCTCGACCGACTTCCTCGTGCCCTAATTACCAATAAAGGACACCTTAACAGTCTATCACACATAAGCCTAGCTTATTAACCAACACGAGTCTCAAAACGTTTCAACTCGACGAACCGAGTTGCACGCTTGTCGCTATCCGTATGTAACCAAGTTGGACTACACCCCGAAACGTATAATTATCCTGAATCCTAGCTCGTCTCGTAATCCGTATAAATGTGTGTCCAGTATACTTACTTTTAGGAAAAATGCTCTTTAAGAAATACATGTTTAGTTATTAAAACCGATTAATAACAATTGTTACTTTACCTCAAATATTGTTTGAAAACCATCTTTATTGCTACAAATAGCTCGTCTTTAAAAGTATTTCAATTTGTATAAAATGTACTTGTCCAAAACACTTAGGGAACTTATTTATAGAAATAGCAGTCCGTTACTCTTTGATTTTATAAAAATTCGGGCAGAGTTTCCTCTGTTTTTGTACAAACCAGACAACACTCGTTGTCTACAATTTTCCCCAAAATCAACTTACAAACACAAGTTATCAAATCCTTTTATCCACAATTCCGATTCACGAGACTATACGTTTCGACATCTATCTATACTTGATCCTATAAATATATATATATACCAATATATATATATAAAATATAGTCCGACAATATAGTCCAATTATATTTAGTCCGAGTTTGAAACCATAAGTCACGTCAAGTTAATCGTTTACCAAATCGTTCGATATTTAATATTGTTACCGGTTATTGTTTTTATTTGGTTCGTTCGCGAGTCAAGACTATTTCGTTCGAATCAATATATTTATAAATATATAATATTCATAAATACATAATATTTACAAATACATATATATTTATAAATATACAACATCTATACTAATAACGAATATGGATTTAAGTATACCAAGCCGTACACCGAGCCAATGACTGCACGTTGACCAGGTCTGACCGAACCGACCGCAACCGCGACTGAAACCCGAACCCGAATGGAACCCAAACCGAAAGCTTAAACAGACCCACAAGAGCCGAACTCCGCCATAACCACGAGCCAAGATCCAACCTCGTAACCGGACATCAATAACCCAACCATAACCACTGATAAACCCGAGCAGATCTGACCCGAGACCAAAACAAACACGAATCTGACCTGGACCCGACCTGGACCACGTCTGAACCAGGACCTGAGATCTAAACCCGAAGACAACCACCACAATTGGTCCTCAACCACACGAACCGCTATCAGCGACCAGGCCATAACCACCACCGGAAACCACCTTAACCCGGAATCACCATCACCGATGAACTTCATCACCTCCAAACATCACTTGTCGCCCAAACCATAACACCACCGGACCAACAACCACAACCTGTAACCATAACCGGACACCATCCTTTCAGCCACCAACCACCACAGAGCCTTAACCAACCCCTTAGCCTGAACCGGACCATCACCACAACTAAACCGCCGCCGCCTCTGCTGTGTTCTTTTTTTTTTTTCCGGGACCATAAACCAGCGCCGCCGACCCTGTTTGTCTCCACAACCACTATCACCTGACCAGATCCACCACTAACTCGAACCACCACCTCACATAACCCTCCGCTGCCCCCCTTTCTTCTGCCCGAACGGACGGTTGGACCCCTGCGCCGCCGCCGCCACCAAGGGAGGTGGTCGGCCGGCTGTTGATACAAGGTAGAGGAGGGAGAGAGAGTGACGAGGGAGATGAGGGAGAGTGCAGGGAGAGAGAGAGTTCTAGAGAGAGAGAGTGTGTGTGTTGGTTTTAGAGAGAGAGAGTGGTTAGGGTTTGTGTTGGGTGAAAATGAGAAGAAGAAGAAGAATAAGATGAATATATACCTAGGGTTTGTTGGTAGGTGACTTGTACCGCGTATCGAACCCGTATAAACGTAAAACGTCTCGGTTTCTAATTAGGCTCCATAATTAATTATAAAAAGTAGTCGATTTTGTTTGAAATACAAAACCGAGCATAACTATAATTATTTTCGACGTCCGACGCGTGTTTTCAGAACACGCGTTTAAATCGCGTTAATTAAATCGGTCGCAGTTCCCGTTGTTAAAACGATCCGTAAACTTCCGAAATTTAATAATTAGTAATATTTGAAATAAATATTTATTTATTTATTTGTTTTAAATCGTGAAGTCACGTCAGTGTAGATCGGAAATTGCCGGGTGTCACAACAAGTGTTCACAGCGGACGGCAGTTTGAAGATTATCAAGCCTCCAAGTGGGAGATTATTGGGTTTGTGGAGACTTGATTTGGGCTCGGATTAGAAAACAATAATTGGCAGACTAATTAAATTGAAGACCTGACCCGTTTTATTTAATTATTCCATTATTAGTTTTCTTGGGGATTAAGTAGTAAACCCTAATCTTGTATTATAAAATATAGGCATCTTGTTGCAGCCCGTGGACGTAGGTCAGCTGACAGAACCACGTAAATCCTTGTGTTCTCGTGTTCGTTTACTTTTTATCTCTTGCAGTATTGTTTGTGTTTGATGTGTTGATCGAGAGATCAAATCCTAACACTAAGTACCTTAATTATTTCTTATCTTTGATTCTTTGGTGTTCCAAGTATCCAATTACACATTCAACTTTCAATAACTGGTATCAGGGCCCAAATGAACCCTTCTTGGTTATCCTATGGGAGTAAAAGGCTATAGTTTCGGTGGCTAGATGATGTTAGTCCCAAGGTCATCGATCATAAGCAGGGATGTAGTGTTTAAAGTAGACACACTATATAGCAATGTAATTGGTAACAAGAGTAGTGAAATTTCTTTATGATAGGGAACAATAATAGACACCGCTTAAGACTAGACAACCTTACTAAGGGTTTGAACATTGTTAACATAGTTGGTCTTTATCACCATTACGTTGATCTTGTTATTATACACAATTTGTCGTCATATGATGAGCCAAGAAGATGTGCACATTGATCAGACCTTATAAAACAGTTGTCGATGTTGACAACAGAATGCAAAAGGCAAGAGTGTATACCATGTTAAGCTATGCTAGTACCACCATATAGTAAAGAGCGTGGTTATGGTCCTACCACTTGTTTTCCTCTTAAAAGAAAGCATGTAATACAATGTGAAAATCATGAAAAAAGTAAGATGAAACGTTTTATCAAACCATGTGTAGAAATGAAGAAGGGGACCAAACAAAAATTAGACATATCAAACTCAATTATTCCACTCCCAATTTCTATTCAAATAAATTTTATATAATATTCTTCACCTCTTTTTCATATATAAAAAGCAATTGAATGCACTTACTTTAGCATCAGATTCAAAGAGCCTAAACAGATAAAGATGTACCAACAACCAGCCATAAACAACAACATATAAAATAAACTATAGATTTCTTAAAACATATTCTTCCAACCTCTTAATTCGAACCGATCAAATCAAGAGCCACATCAACATCACTTACATCTCCTAAAACCTAAAACCATAAACATAAAAAAAACCCATCAACATATCTAAACCACAAACCCACCAGCACACCAACCACTCAAGAACTAGTAAACTTGGTCACCGCCTTAGTCCCTTCAGAAACAGCATGCTTAGCCAACTCTCCAGGAAGCACAAGCCTAACAGCAGTCTGGATCTCCCTAGACGTAATCGTCGGCTTCTTGTTATACCTAGCAAGCCTCGAACTCTCTTGAGCAAGCTTCTCAAATATATCATTAATAAAACTGTTCATGATCCCCATAGCCTTACTCGATATCCCAATATCTGGGTGCACTTGTTTCAACACCTTAAAGATATAGATCTTGTACGTCTCAACACTCTTCTTTGTCCTCTTCTTCTTCTTGTCGGTCGAACCGGCACCGGCTTCTTTGGGTAGTTTTTTCCCGGCTTTTGGTTTTTTCTCGGCCGGTGCTTTCTCAGCGGCCGGGGTTTTTTTGTCCTCGGCCGGTTTTTTCTCGGCCGGTTTCTTTTCTGCCTTTGGAGCCATTGAATTGAAGGGGTTGGTTTTTTAGGTATTGAGATTTGGGTGAAAGTTTGGATGAATGGTTTGATGGGTTGGTGAATGGTTTTATATATAGGGGATGTGGAAGGGTTTTTATTGGTGGGTTGGATATCATGTGGATTGGTGACGTGGAGGATGTGTGGGCCGTGGATGGGATGGATGAATACAGAGGGAATGGATGGTGCTGATTTGGAATTTTTGGGTGGGAGGATTTATGTGGTTTGGCGGTCAATTCTTTATTTTTTTCCTTTTTTGTGATACTTTATATTGATAACTAACTTTTATCCCGAAAGTGTCCTGGGGTTGAAATATCTAATATAACATAATAAAATATCTAATACGACAACATAATTAATAATTTGCCAATACATGATTAATGAATATTATTATTATTATTTATTTTAAACAAATTTCTGCCATAAGTTATCATATTCAAATATAAAAAAAATGAATCTCTGCCTATGAAGTTATGTTTATCGTTTGTGATTTATTAGTAGAGTAAAATATATTTGAAAACAAAACCCCACAAAAATAGTTGTTTTTTTCTCCGTTTTTTATATAGCACTATGGTACTCGTTGGAAAGATAATAAAACGCTCGTTAATTTGGTATATTTTTTTTCTTTAAAAAATCTCGTATATAAAAGATATTAATGTTTAAAAGTTATGGGAGGAAACATTAGAGAGAAAATTTAATATTGTTTTTAAATTTTTATCTTTTCCTAAAATAATTATAATATATATATAGATTTATTAAAAAAAACTCAAAAATTAAAAAATCCTACATGATGACACATGGCACATTCAAGGAGGGGTTAAGGCTTCCATTGAATGTCACATCATCAAAGTTCAATTCTTTTATTATAAGGACGTGTGTAGTGGTAAACTTTAAAAGGGCGCTTTGAATTTTTTATTCCTCATAGCGCCCCGAACACCGCCCCCTGGGGCGTTATGGGGCGTTTTGGGATGGCGCCGTTTTCAGCATACCGGCGTTCTCAATTCTAAATCAATTTTATATTATTATTTTTTAATCAGTTTTATACCCCCTTTCTTTTACACCCAATCAAATAATAACACATACAATCAAATAATAATATTTTAATCTCCATAACCCCCCTCACCCACTACACCCTCTTTTTCCATAACCCCACTTTTATTACTTTTTAATATTTTAATACCACAACCCCCACATAACCCCCCACCACTACACATGCCCTAAGTTATAGATAACTAGAGACACGTGTGTACGGTATATCCTCAAGTCAAATGATAAAAATCTATAAATATTGTATTGTAATATACCAGTTTTATTTATTGAAAGCTATGTAAAACATTCGTATGGATTTTGTTTGCATACAAAATATTATAAAACGGTTTAATGTTACCCAATAATAGATATATGGATCAACAAAATGTTTGATTTGATGTGATTTAAACAAAAAGTGAAATAAATAATAACATATTTATTATAACGAAATGCAAATGAACATTAAAAGTCAAAGTAGATAAATATAGTTTGACAAATCACACAACCAAAAAATTATTAAAAAAAAAGAAATTAAACGATGTATGCAATATATGATCGCATGCTTATGCACAAATCTCCAAATATTTCTTTATAGACAACATTTGCTTTTTGAGTCTTAATTCTACCATCTTTATCCAACATTCATGGCCGGCCCTTAAGGGGTGCAGGAAGGACTCCCGGCCCGGGCCCAATTTCTCGGGGGCACATTAACTCTCCGACAATCCAAGTTTTATTAATAGTGATGTACTTAATTTGATGTGTTTTTTTATGTTTGAGCCCCACAATTGTTAATCAAGTATTAATCAAAGTGAATGGTAGTTTATATAAAGCAGAAAGTAAAGAAATGTTTAGAGATGTTAAGAATTAAAGAAAATAAAATGGTTTGAGAAAAAAAAATTGCAGGTTTATTAATGAGTGTAAGAGTAGAGAAAATGAAAAAGATGAAATGAAGAGGGCTCACACTTAGTTGTTTTTGCTTTTTACTGGTTGGTTTTTTTAACTTTTATTTTTGTTACGAAACAATTTTTTTAATTCCCAAACTTTCACCCCTTTATATTTTCACTCTTTGTGCGATTCGAACTCTTAACCTTCCTCTAGAGGATTTGTTAGACTACAGCCTAAGTGAGAAATAAAATTTGATCCATATAACTTGATATTACTTTAATTGTAGCTTAAAAAATAGTTTACATTATTTATTTCGTTAAGACCTAAAGCTAAGGCTAATGGGCACAAGTTTTGCAGCTCGGCCCGAGCACCTGAATTTTCAGGGTCGGCCCTGCCAACATTTATATCTTTAGTTGATGTGTTGCAAAACACATCTAATTTCCTATGTATTTTGTATATTATTTGGTCACGTTTTTAGTCGTTACGTGTCGTTTTTATTATGTATTTATGTATTTTATTATTTTATAGGTGTTTGGAGAAAATGAGCTCAAAACGATAGAATTTTAATTGAGAGACCAACACTCGAGAGGAGGTGCTCATGGACATTGGAGCGTAGACGATCAACTTTGGTCGAGCCAAGAACACCCGAATCGAGAACATACACTACTACTACTACTAATAATAATAATTATAATAATATAGTTACAAAATGGCCATGAATAGTAACTAACTATGATTTGGTTATACCTAACTAAACTACGGTCAGCTTATTTTGTCTTCTTTATATAGTAACTAACTAAGGTTTGGTTATACCTAACTAAACTACGGTCAGCTTCTTTTGTCTTCTTTATATAGTAACTAACTAGGGTTTGGTTATACTTAACTAAACTACGGTCAGCTTCTTTTGTCTTCTTTACCATCCAAAGTTGACTGCTACGTTGACCAACGTTTAACATTTCTTCACCAACTCAACTTATTGGTATAATTTGCACTATTTTTAAGAATCAAATAAATTAAAGAATCATATAAGTGGAGCCATTTCATGATATATATATATATATATACACACACATATACACTCCTAAAAACATACTTATGATTGACACTACTCCACGTGTGAATCTCCATGTGTTGCTACAACAAATATCTGTCTAACAATGGTCCTGAGTCACAAGGGAGGTTCAAAGGTTCAAGGGATTCGATCTGCCAAACGCAGGTCGTGGTGTCCTTCTACGTTGCAAACGTAGAAGGAGGTTCAAGGCTTTGATTATTTATTATGTATGCTTTTTGTTTCTGATCTGAGATAAACTCGAGATCAGAAGTAGGAGATCTTGGAACCTGAGTGAAGAGAATTGTTCTCCACACGTGAGGGACCAAGAGAATAATTTAGAGTGAGAAGTGAGTGATAGATTGAGTGTGTTGTAGATCTGATCTGGGCTTCTCTTTTATAGAGAAAGAATCTACTCAAAGAAGAAAGCATAAAACCTTGATCCTGATTGCAACAAAAGGACATGCCACAAAAGGTAAGAGAGTGCTATTGACCTGCGGTCTATGGGCTGATGTTACTCCATCAGTCCTGTTTGTTTGACTCGATGAAAGGGACGACGTGACAAGTCATTTTTTGACTTTGTGTCACCTCCGGTTGTAGAACCCTTGTAGGCTCCAACCTTTCAAGCGTTCGTTCCATAATATTAGTTATTCGTTTTTCCTTTAAGCTACCCACGTCATCACCATGCATACCCCAAAGTCACCATACATATTAGAATATAAATAAATATAAGGTACACCTTATCTTTCTTCTAATAACATATCCAACTACCACCACCACATCCAATCAACACAACAACCTACAATGGCAAAACTAACACTTGTCTTGCTTACCTTTGCCTCCCTTGTAGCCTTCGCTACATCACACAAAACCATCATCACCACCACCATCGATGATGGGGAGTCGGTCTCAGAATAAAGGCGGTGTAGCCAACGGTTACAAGGACAAATGTTGTCTTTTAAGGTAGCATTTTGCAAACTTTCAAAGTGGATTAGCTTTCTTCATAAACAAATCCGATTACCACCATCCCCGCCGCAACGCGCGGGAAACCACCTAGTAATAATAATAATAATAAGTATAGAAAATAATTGTGACTTTCGGGTCACGGCCCAAGTAAAAAAAACACCAAAAGAATTGGAGGGCCCCAACTTTATTGGAGGGCAGTATTATTATTATACAAGAGGGGAAGATATCTTGTCAGCGGACTATTATAATCGAAGATCAACACATTATTATATTTACGATACAACAGCCGCCAAGGATAAATTTTGCCAAGGAGCTCTCGATCACAGCAGCTAAAGAAATAGAGAGGAAGGCACGGGTTCAAGATTAAAGCTAAGGGTTTGATCACTAAACGTTATAGTTTTTATATTTATTTACTTTGTGTTATAAATATTGAGACAATGACTATGTGTTATTTTGAACCTATGTTTTTATGTTTTTCCATGGTGATGAGTAGCTAAACATTTAGGCTACCTAGGTCGTTATGATGAATACTTAGCATTTTTATGACTTTCGGATTCGTTTAATTATATGATTGGCTTATGTTTTGGTAAAGATTTAATTGTGTTTGGTTACAATGCTTTTGCGTATTTAAGTCTAATTTATGATCTTTGATAGTTCTACATGTGTCTTGTTGAATGTCTTTCAGTTATAGATGCATGTTAGGTTGCCTGCTTTGTGCTTGTGACTAGTTTATGGTTTTTGACGTCTAATTCCATAGGAACTTGATTTGAGAGTTTAGAGGACTTAGGTATTCTGCCATTCCTTGAGACCGGGAGGTGATAGGGTGTCGGGTTGTCTAGATCTTTAGGTATTGGGTTTAGGTGAGACCGAGAGGTGATCCTTGCCTAGTGTGTCTTTAGATTCTTGTAATTCTGAATTATTTCCAAACCAATTAGATTACTCCTTCACATTTTTGGATGTGTTGTGACTAGCGAGACCGGGAGGTGAGCGAGTCTTTCGAGTACCTTAGCATTCTCTAGTGAGGTGAGACCGGGAGGTGATCCGAACTAGTAACCAGTGATTTACACGTCCCTTAGGATTTTCTGAGAGGTGTTAGTGAGACCGGGAGGTGATCTAGCATGCTTTAGGGGTTTCCTGGGTCGGGCGTATCTTTAGAAAACCTGGTAGCCAATCCATTATTCGATTCCGAGAGTTGTGAGTCTGCGGGTAGGATTCTAGACCTAGGTAGTTGCCTTCCATATTATCTGGGTTTGATTCAGTGTTCTTAGCTTCTTGTTTTCGTCTCTGTGTTATTTATTTTTATTGCTTTTATTTTATTTGCATTTAGTTTAAAATTAATTCTCAAAAATCCAAATTATTAGGCTAGGAGTCGACAAAGGTTTAGTACTGAGAGTCGCCATATTGTGTCCACGGTTCGATATTTCGGACTTACTTGCTCTGCTACACTGCGACCGGTACACTTGCCGTTAGTGTGTGGTTTTGTAGGTTTTTCCATTTTTAAAACTTGACCGATCCATCTATACTCTTAACTATTGACAACGCGACATACAACTGTCCATATGTAAAAACAAAATCCTTCAGATACAAACATACTCTAGATAAGGGTTGTCCTTGACTCTTCTTTATTGTTGAAGATCCAAAAAGTGGACGAACCTGCTATAGGAGCTATGATAGGGACGGCCGAATCAGATCTGCGAGCATCGAGCTTGATGTAAACCTGCACAAGGCAAAACACCGTTAGGCTCGTTACAGGGGAGGAGGAAGGGCCTCTCTGTAACCACCCTCCGGCGTGAGAATAAGTATAGGTTTTGTAGAGTAAGAAAGTAGAGAGAAAGTGAAGTTCGGAGTGTGTCAGTTCATGTGTATTTTGTACTTTGTGGGGGGTATTTATAGTGGTCAACAATGTTGTACTTTGCTTCGAACCCCCTTTGTACTAACCTTCGGAGGTGTCTGACTTCCGAAGGTGTAACGTACTATCCTACGTCTGGGGTGACATGTTACGGCCTTCAGTGATTCTGTCTGTGGCTTGTCTATACGTGTCGCGGTATAATCTTTTATACGTCTTCATGTCCCCCCAAGTCCTTAAGTTTGTTTTTAACTTATTGGACTTAAGAACATTTATGGTAAGGAATCTTCTTGCTTCCGTCCTATCAGGCTGCAGCATAGTTTCTTATCCCCCTTCACGTCCCTCCTATGTCCTTAAGTTTATTTCTAACTTGTTGGACTTTTTACCGGGACAGGGGCTATGTTCGGAGTCTAGAGGTTTATTTTTGTTGGTGTATGACACGTGTCCATGTTTGATGATGTGTCGTGAGTTTAATCTTCGGGACACGTGGATCGCTTGACAACCATATGTCACGATGGTTCATGGGACGGTTGTTCGAATTCCGAGGTGATCTGAACCGCTCATTTGAGACAGCTGTTATGCACCCCACGATCTGAACGGTTAGCCTTTTCCCTTATATAAACCCTTCTTTTTCTTTTTTCATTTTTTACCATTCACTGTTTTCTCTATTACCTATTCTCTTTAACTTTTTAAGCTTTTTCGAAGTTCACGTTTACAAGCCTTGGCTCGTCCGTTCCTGCAACCCCTCAGGTGCGTTCTTCCTTCCACCTTCTGTCATTATTTTTTCTTTTAGAAATGGTGAACGATGATATGGATATTTCCTTCTCAGAGCTTACTCGCAAGAAGCTGAGCATGTTTTTAAGCGAGTATAGGATACCCCGGAATTTGAACCCTACCTTGCCTGATCCCCAAGACCCGATCTACCCGTTTCCCACAGGGTAGTTTGGGTTTTATACCAGGGTTTGCGACTTCGCTAACTACCGGGTTCCCTTTACTAAATTTTTAATGAGGGTCCTTCGGTTCCATGGGGTTCACATATCCCAAGTGAACCCTTTTGGTCTTAGCCGAGTAAATCATTTCGAGCTTTCCTGCCGGGCCTTGGCTAAGGGTGCGGATTTGAACGTGTTTCGGTGCTTCTATAAGCTTAATAAACAGGGGAGTTGGTATACGTTTGAGAAGCGGAGGTCCCTGGAGAGCTGCCACGATTACCAAACCACCAGCTTAAAAAATTGGAAGAACCAGTTTTTCTGGTTGGATGACCGATGCTTGCCCACGGATATGGTGTGGTATGACCGCTTTGAGTACTCAGAATGGGAGCTACTGAAGGACTTCAGATATAACCGCGCCTTATACGAGGACCTCGCGGCCAATAAGACCAACATCCAGAAATATCCGGAGCATGTTCTTATACTTGGCTGTGTTAGCAGCAACTGGGATTTGCACAATAGATGGCCGGTGGTTTTGTATAATGGCGAGGGTGAGTTGAGAGCTGCGTCTTTGTTTTTTCAGTAATTTTTGTTTTTACTTACTTAAACCCTCCTTTTTTTTGCAGAAATGTCTCTTCTTGATAGTCTGAAGCTCACCACTTTTGATGACTCGGCCTTAACTTATGCCGATGTTGATTTGGAGAACAACGAGCCTATCGTGGACCAGGTTGCAAGGGTCCAGCAACCTATTCGTCCAGTTGAGAATCCTGAAGCTGGGGCTAGTGGTGTCGGGGGAGGTGGAAAGACCACCGGAATTGTAACGGAGACTACGGAGGGAGGCACAACCCCTGCTAATACTGAGGCTGCTACCAAGGAGCCCAATGTTCTACAAAAAGATGCTCCTAATGTTACACAACCGGTTGCTGTCACTGTTGCCATGCCGAACCTTGCTTCGAGCACTGATATACGTCAGCCTGCTTTTTCCAACACATCTAGGTCCCTTTCTCTGGACATTTCTGGAGATGCGGAGGATCGGTCTTTGACCGATACTTCGGTTTCCCAAGGTTCTGAGTTGAAGAAGAGAAAGAACTCCAAGGGTACCGGGGCTAGTTCTAAATCCCCGAGGAAAAAGTTAAGGTTTTCAGATCAACCCCCAAAGGTATTTTCTAACCTTTTAAATAATCTTGAAAATCATCTTTATGGGGGACAATCCTCTCTCGATCCGGCCCCGGTACTAATGGTTGACCATCCTCATGTGAAGAGTCACAAGAAGCAGATTGTGATAGAGGAGGAGGAAGAAGAGGAGGACGAGGCATTCACCGGTCTCGACAGTCTGTTCTTAGGCAAGACAATTGAAAAGGATGTTCAGAAGTCTGGTGAGTCTAGTCAATCCCCCCTCTTTTCTCAAACTGGCATGGGGGACAATGATGCTACTTTCCCCCCAAGTTGGTTTGAGACTGAGGCTTTTACATGTGGTTTTGCAGCACTAGTAGGTGAAGGTTCCAGGCAGGTGCCTCGGTTGCAGAAGATAAGTTTTCCCCGGAGTGGGATTTGAAGAATGGTGATAGAGTGGTGGACGCTCTGTCGGCCCGAATGATGCTCTTTAATCTGGATACTCCGGCCGACATGGAGTATTATCACAACATGGAGTCCCCTACTCTCTGTGAAGCCCTTCTGAATCAACCATGCCCGTAACAAATTGCCCATTTGACCCCATTACCCATCTCGCCTAAGCTGCCTATTTTGTCACATCTAGCCAAATAAGATGTAAATGATAATATCACATTCACATCACTCTCGCAATTAAAGGACTTTTTAGATGAGAGTAAACAAATCACATACCATGAGCATAGAAGCGGCAAAATCTTTTTAAAAACACATTCTAAACAAAAATTGATATATCAAAACGTTTGAGGGACGATGCCTTTCTGGCCTGGATTTCATCAAAATCTCCATTGAAGGTCCTCATCAGCTCTAGGGTGTGTTGTGTGTTTTTCGAAGCCTCACATTGCGACGCGAAATGAAAGTAATTGGTGTTTAATGTTTAATAGTTAATGTTTTTTTTTTGTTAATGTTTAGTGTTTGTTTAATGTTTTTTTAGACAAACACATTACATAAACTTTAATTAAAACATTACATAAACTTAAAATAAAACATTAGATACTCCTAAACTAAAACATTACATAATCCTAAATTAAAACATTAATTAAACCTAAATTACTTAAACACACCTACTAATACATGTGATCCCAATCCTCTAAAGTGTACTTCGGAGACGACACGTCACGATCGCTATCACGAACGTCCGACCTAGCGTCTGAGCGGATGCATCCGAAGTCAAGACTTGGAAGACGATACGGTTCGTCATCCATATTGACATACTCCACACTAGGGTCAGTTTCGTACCCTTCAGCCCAACTAGGTACGACTTGTGTTGGACGGGTGTTTGGATCGGGAGGGTTTGGGGTGAAGTTTGTTTGCGTCTCCCCAACTTGTAGTTGATTTAATCCCAGTACAGCCATAGTGTAGTCATAGGCCTAGTGAAATTCATCGTCTGTAACAGGAGCATTTAGATCCATACCTTCTTGACTTGGTAAAGGAGGAGGGACTATTACTTGGTTTGGAAGGTAGAGTAGACGACAAGGAAAATAAGTGTACACTGTTTGAGGAGTAGTGTACACTGTTTAAGGAGTAGTGTACACTGGTTGAGAATAAGTGTACATTGGTTGAGGAGGAGGAGGAGACGACATTGGTTGAGGGGGAGGAGGAGGAGACGACATTGGTTGTGAACGTCGACTGGAACGTCAGCGGCAGAATATCGCTTGAGGTTAGAAGGTCCAGCTGCTTCGGTAGGATAACCACCACCCATATATTTGATTGTTTGTGTGTAGATTGAATTGTGAGTGATAACTGTGACCGATAATTGCTTTTCTGTATTTTATTTATAGGGTTAGAAAACTAGTCGTTTGAAAAGTATCCGTTTGAATATTATTTTTTATTAAATTTGTTTATTTGAATTTCTTTATTTATTTATATTTGTATATTTAAATAGAAAACAATAATTAAGCAATGATTACTCAATGATTATAACGCCCCACCAAGTCCATCACTCATTGCACACATACTTTATATAAAGTCTTTATCTCACTTTATTAATATTTTAATTCATAAAGCCCATTGTAGCTCATCACCCACACACTTTGCGGGTTGCTAATCTTTGAAAATCCTATTTTTTTTTCTTCCTAAAATCTCTGTTCTAACTCATGGTCACCTATTAGAGGGTGTTTGGGATTGAGTTTAGAAATGTAAAAGTGTTTTTAGTCAGAAGTGCTTATTGGCTTATGACTTTTTAAAAAGGGAGTTTTAAAAAAAATGTTTGGATTAGCTTTTGGGATGAGAAACGTCAAAAGGTTAATATATTGTTTTTTTAAGTGGTTCGCTTAACCTATTGTGAATATTGGTTGTATAGGTGGTAATTGTATTTTTTTTTCCAAAAGCCAGGATTTCTAACTTTTCAAAAACAGTTTTTCCATCCTTAAAAAACCAAAAGCCAAAAGTTAAAACAGAAAATTCTTTTGGGTTATACAAACAACTTATTGACTTATTGGCTTCTAGGAAAAATCAATAAGTCAATAAGTTGTTTTGAAACTCAATCCCGAACACCCTTTAGTATTTTAACCTAGACATGGACAAAAAAAATGATTTTTAAACCCAAACCGGAAAAAACTAGAAAACCGGTTAGAAACCGACCCACAGCTTCGGTTTTGGTTCAGTTGGGCTTTTGGAGGTTCGATAGGGTAGGAAACCGGTTTGGGTTAAAAAACTGGTATGAAAACCGAATGGAGCCAAAACCGGTTTGAGGACCGGTTCAACTTTAAACCCGATTAAAAAACCGGTTTGAGAACCGGTTTTCAACCGCTAGAAAACGGTCATATAGCCGTTGGGCTATTTTTTGTTGGCCTTTTTTTATGTCTTTTTTGGTAGTTTTTGACCAAAATCATAGTATAAATACCCCTTTCATGTTTAGGATCAATCACATCATCAAAAACACTCAAAAACAATTTCTAATCTTGCATTCTTGCTAGCACACCATATATTTTCTCACAAACACCTTCGGTAGAGATTTACTAACCGTCCAAGCTTCCACAGTAGCTTTGGAATCCGCTTTCTCTATTAGTGGCAAGGTCATTTCGATACGTAGGACGCGACTAACTCCACCTTCAGTAGAGATGGCCATTTGCTTGAAGGATTATTTGGATGCGGCGGAGAGGGTGCAAGACATACGCTCACTTGAGGGGGAACTTGAATATGAAGGCGAAGTGTACGAGGACGAGGTCAACGCGGACTTAACCAAACCAATGTCCGAATATGAAGCCGAAATGGATGAATGGATAAGAAGCAACTCCTGTTCGGGTGAAGATTAGACTATGTTTGAAGATTTATTTCGTTTAAGACTATGTTTTCTATTAAGAATTAAGATTATGTTTTCTATTTTGTTTCGATGTTATCTTCGGATTCTATTTAGTTTCAATGTTTTTTGTCGTTATTTTGAATCAGTGAAATCTTGTTTTTAAGTTATAGTGTGTTGGTAATATCTTGGTTTGTTGATATAACTAGTAGGATTCATCGTCACGCGTTGCGCGACTTTCTACAGTGTTTGTGTGTAAGTTATTAGAGACCTATCATAGGCAGGCGAGTTCGTACATATGGTAGAAAATTTGTTTACATGACTGGTAAGCAAAAACATGTACACTATATATAAGAACAATCTACTATTCCTAAATGGTTTTAAACTCCGATGGCCAAACCTACATAAACATTGTATATTAATGTAAAAGGGGGGGGGGGGTTGTTGCAGCAAGGCGGTAAAGGTTAGGCGGTTTCTTCGCCATTTGTTAAACATTCCCACAGACCACTTGTAGTTGTACTCGACCCCTGTCAAGCAGTTTGAATAGTTATTCATTACTTCCGGCTGCATCAAATTTTCAGGTGGATACATAATAAAAGCGGAGTGATAGGTACCCTTTGCAATAACAGGCATTGCCGATGATTAGAGGCATGTCTTTTGATTTTCTTCCCAGCTGGTCTAGATGGAGGCAGTATTGTTGTCCATGTGCCGCCTCCGTGTATAGTTCGACGGTGGGCTGAAAAAACAGATCGATCCAAAGCGAGCAGGTTAAAAGCGACCCAGATAATTGTGGTTCGTTGCAGAAACTGTGATTTATCATGTAAAAATCTACAACTATTAAAACATCAATTATCATATAAAAAGCTGTTAAAAAGCATTTGCAAATTAACATTGATTTTGGATTGCGAACACGTAACTGTGGAGGCCAAAATGGTTTACCGTTGCTTACTAAAAAAAGCAAGTACACATTGTCTTGTATGCGTACACATTATTTAACATACAAGTTCTTAGAGGCAGTATAATATATACATAACATTCAGTTTACGGAAAGAATGTCTAAGTATAAACCTTTTAAAATATACTTCAGGTAAATAGAATACCTTAATTGTAAGGGTGAATTATTGCGGTGATTAAGTTGTTGCAAACCGGTGCGAAATCCACCTAAAATGAACAACCAATGTAAGATTAGTAAACAAAGAGCCACCTGACCCGACAATGGTTATGTAAATCGACAAAGAAACCAGTTAAAAACATACATAAGTGAATAATAAATCCTTAAACAAAAAGGACACATGAAGGTATATTTTCAAAAGTGACCCTATGAGGTCAAATTTTTTCAGCCATTTTCATGTTTCACTGCTGCAGATGACAGCAGAGCTATTCAAAGTGTTTAATTTCAACGACATCACTCTACAGCAACTGAAGCGCAGAAACTCGCAGCAGTTCACAGCAGCGCCTTAAGTAACCTCAGGCGCACAATTGGTCCGCAAACTCGTTTTATTATTTTTGAGTATTCGGTAGATTTTCCATATAAAAACTTGATAATGCAGTTTCTGAGTATATACTTGTTCCGTTCGGTTAAGGTACACAAAGTTATCAAAACCCGTCCCACTTGATGCGCAATTAAAGAATACAAATGACCAACATTCTTTTCAATTTATATCACACAAAAATATCAGCTTTTGGGTTTAGATGATGATATAAAAAATGCAATGACAATTGAACAGTGAATATGGGCTAAATTCAATTATTTGTATTTAAACGTTCTTAATGAAAATTATACAAACCTTGATCAAGCTAACCCATAACCGACTTGAGTCGTTGCAAACCTCTTAAGGAACTTTTCAATTTAAATCGACAAAACAGGGGATCAGAGTCTAAATATAACCTGCAAAATAAGGGGTAATGGTATGCAGAAGACAAAAATTAAAGCCAAGCGCAAAACAAAATGATGATTAAGGTATTAAATCTAGAAAACAATGTATACTTTGACAACGATAGAATGATAATCGAACACGAATGTATACCAGCAATCGCTAGCACACATACCCACCTACAACGCATCTACAACCAAATATGTCAACCAAAACCACTGGCTCCACGTCTTCACTGCTGCGAAATCACCATTGGCGTCAAACCACTCCCTCTACCATCCCTACTCGACCATCAGCAGCCAATCCTAGACCTAACGGATGGTCATAGCCACTACCGCCTCTGCCATGTGATATCCCTCTTCTGGTGTCTTTCACCCCGGGCAACGCCCATCCAGATAAAAGGGTCAAAAATTCCATGTGGCGGGAAAAGCTCTCAAAAAAGCTAATGAAAAAAGCCATGGGGAACATAAAAATGACACCGGCACTTGCAATCAATGGAAATACCAAAATTGGCTAAACGGACCCCAACTCCAATGAAATATGATGCCCAAAAATTATAGTCATCAAACAAACGAAACACATATAAAAATGCTGACAATCTTTAAAACCGTAACTAAAGACAAATCACAAACAAAAATCATATTACCCGAAAACTGTGAGATGTCGTTCTAGAGCTGCTCCATTTTCTTCATCGAACTATCACTTATACCTAAAAAACAGCAAAATGTGAACCTTAACGATGTCGTTGTTGTTACATTTGAGTACCAACGCTGATTACCAAGGCTAGCCCCATCGTCAGTCCCGCTAAATCCATCTGAGATGGAGGAATCAACTTTGCAAATGTAAATTGGCCAAAATCCGTTTCCCATAGTTTATATTACCATTGATCTTATGCTAAAACACCATAAACAGTTGTACGCAACCACAACGTGCTTTTCTTTCTTGGCGTTTTGATGAGAATTGTTCATGGGATAAATAATAGTATACAGGTTGTTGAAACCAAGGCTTACAACACTCATAATCCCCGGATTTCGCCAAACGTACATTGGCCAAAACCCGCTGTCTTGCCAATTATTAGGACGCTCCTGTAAAGCAAAAATGAAAAAAAAAACTAATTAGGTCAAAATCGACAATAATAAAAGTACATCAAATGATACAGAGATGGAGGACTCACATCGCTGAACAGTTCTTTATTTGTTGTTTAGGGTACCCAACTGCAAATTGCGGGCGTCCAGGGTGGCCTTCTGGTCGTAATTGAACTTAACACAAGGAAAAAAAATCACCAATACATTAGTAAGTAACGTGTGTGTAAAAAACATAAGCGATCAAATACAAATATTACACTAATCAAGAATACAACTCTTAAAATAACAGAGATACAAACGACGACATTAAGCACACGTATAAAACCAAAATTAGTTGTTATACATTTACAGGTATTTTTTTTTGACAAAGCTGAAATCCAACCTTACTATTAAATAAAAACAACAATTTGTAAATCGCCTCAAACATGCAGCTGCAAGTCACAAACAAAAGATAAACAACCAAAATATTCAACAAACAATAAAAGATACACATTTTGTGTACCAACCAACAGGGAAAAAAATTACAACAATCAAACCATCTGTACCATAACATTATGTGGTACACCACTTTGAATGCTCTATGTTTGAAACTAAAAACTTTAATTAAAATAAATAAATAAGTTATCCTTTATATCAAAGCAAAGCCATATATATGACTATTTCACATGCAAGTAGACAACAAAATGTATTTTCTTCGATCTTAAAACATATAGAAACTTCTTTCCCACTGCAATAATGTAATCAAATCCATTAGAAACCACTGATCACTCCTAATCTAATCAATGGTCGATATTAGCAATCCAAGTTCATGCATTATGCATTCAAGGCTTACCTTAAGCATTATGAGCTTTGAGGAGTATTTAGAAGTCGGGTTTTCGTCAGTAGCCACAATCTCCTTCCAACACTCCTCGCCTGCAGTCTGTTGACCATCCACCCGAACAGATTTTTTCTTAACAGGAGCTTTTATGGTCCTTCGGTGGTGACATGTATCCCGTTCTGTGGTTAAATCAAACCCCACAAAGTAGCTAACAAACCCAAAAGATAAACACAAAATAAAACAAATAAAAAGATAAGTTCTTTTTGAAATTCAAATGAAACCAGCTGTAATTAAATCTTCAACCATAAATATCCCAATTCCCATAGGCTGGGTCAGGGCTTGGATCGGGTCTGGGCTTATCAGGATCACACGCATCAATTGGCAAGAAACGTTACCCCATCAATCTGCAAGATAGATGAATGGGTTTAGGGTTAGCGTGTTCCCAAAATTCATCAATGTCATCTCTGATCACTCTATCTATAGTTTCTTGAATTTCAGAATTTTGCGAACAGATATCTTATTATCTGATTACAACTTCAAACATTGTATCACAACTGATTATTTGATTCTGATTATTGAATATTATGTAACCATTTTATATAATGCACATCCATACACTCCTTAAGTTTCTCAAACACTTTGATACTTCTTAGGAAAATGATGGTTCTCAGCGCAAGCGGCCAAGCGTATCAGATGATAAACTCAATTTTCACAAAAAAAAAAGTGCATTTACACCTTTTCACGAAAACAATGTAATCTTTGATGAGAGAATCAGAAATGTTTCCATATACCAACCCGACCATAGTCATCTATAATTTGGTTTAGAAGGCAACGAATCACTGTTCTAAAACCTTGTATTGTAGATTTGGAGTTAGTCAAGACAGGTAAAGACATTTGATGATGCCTGTGGTGGATCAACAACTTCAATAAGGTCACACCAAAAATAATATTTCATTTTTTACTTCAAAATTCCATAAATATAAACCACCGCTTATCCCCCTCATGTGGCATCACTAACTTTATATATATATATATATATATTTTTTGTGCAGCTTCAATTATTAGATGTTGACAGTGTATAGTATTCATGTCTCTGGCCTTTCATAAAAACCTCAAATTGGCCGATCTCGTTCCATCTCTCTTAAAGTCACATACATCCAGAGACAGGGGCGGAACCACAGCCATGGCGCCGGGTTCCCGGGAACCCACTCGCTTTCTAATTTCTAGTGTAAATTTATATATATAAAAAAAGGAACCCATAAGAATATTATCAAAGGAACCCATTACATAATATTGTAGGTAGCTTAGTGGTAACACCCGCCTTGCACATACAAGAGAATCCAGGTTCGATTCCCGTCCCAAACCAATTTTTTTTTATTTCCAGCTTTTTTTTTTCAATTTAAAATAACAAAACCCTTAGTCTTCACCTCTTCCTGCTTTCAAACCCATGTAACACAACACAGACCTTATCCAAACAAACAACACAAATCTCAATCCCTCTTCCAAATAACAAAACCCTAGTCAAAGAAAGCCGCCTCCTTGACTCTGCGGCTCTGCTCACGTCCACCGCCGGTCGCCGCCCGCCGGTCCACCTTGAGTTTGACCTCTGCTCACAGCTCACGTCCGCCGCCGGCCGCCCCTCCTCCTTGACCTCTGTCTGCCCACAGCTCACGTCCCTCCTCCTCGGCTCCTTGACCTTTGTATCCTGCTGCCTTTGGCTCCTCTCCTTTGCTTTGTTATTACTTGTTGTTTGTTTAATTAAGTTATCATATTACGTGATTTGTTACTCGAATGTTTAATAAAGTTGCATTGTTGTCTTAGTGTTTGATGTTTCTTACAGAAACATTGATGTTATTACTTATTAGGCGATAGTTTATTGATGTTATTAGGCGATTAATTAGGTGATGAAATTTGATGTTATTGAATATAATTAGGCGATTAATTTGATGTTTCTTACTTAGGCGCTTTCATTGTTGCCTGCACCAATGCAATTGCTTTCGTCATGTTAACAGCTGCTGTTACGCCTTCGTTGTGCATTCGAAAGCAAAGAAATCTTTATTTTGTAATAGAAAGTTGACGCCTTTGTTAGCCGAATAACCAAGTAGCATGAAGCAACCTACATAAGTAGTATAAGCCAAGCATAAAGCAATATAAAAAAGAAATGTTATGTGAAAGCCAAGAACAGACAAACGTATATAAAAATACTTGCTTTAAAACATACATACTAAATCAAATGATCGCGTATGTATAAGACCGAATCCATTCGATTTCTAAAAAAGATTACTAATCCTTAACTTTGAAATGGCTACGACATCCTAAAACTCTTTATTACAAAAAGTAATTCAACCATAAACATGTACTCTGAATCAGTCATGAACTTACATTAATTATCAACAAAATAATTTCAAATGATGTTAAGCCAATCATCACAAATCTTAAACAAAAAACTGAAGTACTCGTCAAGATACATAGAGATCATTATCTTACGCCATGCCTGTTGCTTAAATGCACAGGTGCCTCAAACTCGCTGCTAATTTACACATGGGCTCTTTATAACAAATATCATCATGCAAATAATGAAACATAAACATGTTTGCAACTAAGTTCCTTAATATAAACGTTTCTCAAGATGACTTATTGTTTTTCAAAGTCAACACCAGAACAAAAGAAAATGTGAAGCTTGACCTAAAGAATTGACAAACATGAACAGAATTGTACCTTTGTCGCCACTTATATAAACTATAGGTATGTTTTTTTTTATCCTTAAAGACAATCGTATTTATATTATGTGCTTTAAATTTCTAATGCCAATGTTTTTTTCATTATTACAACGTATTTTTTTATGTGATGAACCTTATCCGACCCGAACCGGAAAACCGACCCGAACCCGTGAACCGAGCCGAAATTTTTATGTTTAGTCATATGAAATTGATACACCTAAAAAAAGGAACCCAGTGAAAAAAATTCTTGGTTCCGCCACTGTCCAGAGACCTCCTTCCATCTCTCTTTCTATTCTCTCTATTCTCTCCATTCTCTCTCTAGAAACCACCCACGTCGACGATTTGTACAAAATGAACGCGACGACGTTCCCGGTGGCCTGCTCTGTTCCCTTTGTTGGCGTCTCTGTTGCCATTTCATCATCTCTGTTTCTGTATCTCACCGTCTTTCTCTCTTCTTCCATCGATATCAAAGGCGGTAGGACTGCGTCAAGGGTTTGGCCAGAGACAGAAATCTGGTCGACACAAGTGCATTTGTCCGTGACCTCCGTTTCCATTAGGAGGAAAAAAGTTTAAAGGGAGAAGAAATTAAAAGACGTACCTGGTCGAAAACGACGACGAAGTCGACCACCATCGGATTTGCTTGTTTTCCGGTAGCCGCAGGTGGGTGGCCGCTGGGTACGGTGGCTAACCGCCACCAGAACCCTTTATCCATCACTCCCTCTCTCTCTCTATGTGGCAGATTTAAATCATATACCAAGGACGCGTGTATTAAAAGGGCTCATGTGTGAAACGCGTGGAAAGCATCAAGTAGACACATGGAGTCTACAAACGAAAGGACACATATACCCTCAAATTAAATCAATTACAACCTCCTGAAAGTCATAAAAATATAAAAACAACCTGCCAGGTTTCAAGTATCGAACCCAGACAGAAGACCAACAACAACAACAATCAAACCATCTGTGCCATAATGTTTTTTGTTATTATATCTGTAAGTAATAATACTTATTCACATACAAAGTTAAAAAAAAATGACGATCACTGTTCAAATCAGTTTGATCTTTAATATATTCTAATGTTCAATTTTTTATTTTTTTTAACAGAAACAGCAGCTGCAAACAGGCCCAAAAACCGTTTTTTTCCCCGGATTTTATTACCGGTTTTTTTACAAACCAATTCCAAACCCGGTTCCAACCGGTTGGGATCAACGGTTCTTTTTGGCCAACCAAACCGGTTCCAAACCTGGACCGATTTTTGAGAAAAACCGGTTTTTGATATCTCCAATTCTCCATTCTCCATTTTCTTTCTCCAAACACACATCCACTCCTCAACAGTTTCTCCCGTATGCTTAATTCCATGATTTAAGCTCGTTTCTGCTCTTTTTTCACAAAAACAATTGATAATAGTGAAGCAAGACGATAGTAAAGTAGAAACAGGGTTTTGCTGGCTTAAGGTTCTACAATGGCAAAGAGATTGCTTGGCTCCCAGCTATTTGTCAGCAGTAATCTTTTTTCTCTCAATCCTTTCTATAAACCCTAATTCCCCCCTTTTAATACGAGTAATAAAAGATCGTTTTTTAACTTATATGCAGGATTATCGTTTTACACTACACCTAATGACTTGAAAAGACTATTTTCACCATTCGGTGCAATCACTGAAGGTATCAATTGTTCGTTTTCACTATTCTTTTTGCTAGTTTTAATCATTCCCTGATTAATATTATGGCAAGATTGTTCATTTTATTGAATTAAATATGGGTTATTATTATTTTCTAAACCTTAATGTTAAGCAAACAAGTAAATAATATGATGCAGCTAGACTTGTTGTTGATCCAAGAACTCAGAGGCCAAAGGGGTTTGGATTTGTTACATTTGAATCAGATGTTGATGCCCAGAATGCATTGAAAGCTATGAATGGGAAGGTATTTTATTAATCCTTTTCTCTGTAGGTTATCTAGATAGATTTTTAGTGTATGAAAGAATTTAAATGAATAAATGTTTAATAATTAGAATTTGGAGTCAAGATAATGTGAATGGTCAATTATATGGGTTAATGATGATGGGACCCTCAAGCGCGAAGCGCATCTAGGCGCCAATCTGTGCGCCTTATGTAACACTAGGTGAGCATCGTACGAAAAGCACAAAAAAGCGCAAAAAGCGCGCTTAAGTTAAATCATATATAAACCTTATTTGTATCTATATTTGGGTAGATGATGCTAAAAACCTATAACATATATATATATATATATATATATGTATATATATGTCTTGCGCCTCGCGTACGAAAATCCCACCGCTTTTGCGCTTTGCGCCTCGGTTTTAGACCTCGTCGCTTTTGTGCGCTTCGCGCTTTTTAAAACCAAGAACCGAATAACGGGAGAAGAGTGTCGCTAGACTTCCAGTTGTTAAATAAGTATTAGTCTATTGTTTAGCTTAAGTTGATGTTAGATGATTTGTAGGTGTAGTGTATTTTTTAGCTTCATATGGGATGATGATCTTAGAGGTGTGGTCTTGAGTTGTGGAATAAATGTGACTACTTCAGCTAATCATCTGGTTTATATATCATCTACAAGTTCAAATATAGGGATTTAATCATTATCAAAGGTCCCCATTTGAATTATGAGGAAAGAAGCTGACTTTATAAGTAGGTGCATAGGACTTCAAACTCTTTTTAACATTGTATTCTTCTTGTGTAAAGACTTATAGTTTTACCAGTAAAATGATCTTTATCACCTGGTGGCTTATTCTTTTAGCTTGAGGGAATGAAAATGAAATTACGGAAACCCTGAAATGGTAACTAGAAAGCAGAGATATTAGTTTAAAATAATATTTTGTTTCGGAAAATTCAGATTTTAAAATCAATAAGATTCCACTCTGGCAAACTTTAGCCTTACTAAGAATCAAAGATCAGAGAAATAGTGTAAATGATAAACATTTTTAGGAAAATTCAGATTTTAAAATCGATAAGATTCCATATGTTAGCTTTACTGCTTTACTGAATGAAGATTAAGCTTTAAGTCAGTGCCGAATAATCTAGGAACCTGTTGTTTAGCAATTAGCATAATCTGATGTTAGAAGATCGTCGGTCTTCACTATTCAAGTATGCTTGAGCTGCATATGGAAATACCCTAAAGTTGTGATCCTTATAAGGAAAATAATTCAACTTTGTGTTTTGTCTAAGGTCAAACGTAAGAACTAGTTACTGCTTATGATAAAATTTAAGGTCCTTTTGGGGATAACTATTTTGAAGTGAATCAACTTCCACAATGTGAACTGTGAGGCATGTAGCTCTGCTCTTAGATTAGGAAATGAGTCTTCATCATTGCACATTTTATCTTAGCATGTGGAAGCTTATTGTTTTACCGACTTGATTGATTTTCTTGATTTGTTTTGCGTAGTATTCACCACTTTAGAAAAACATACTAATTACCATCATTGGTGTTGGAAATAATTGTATTTATCAACACAAGAACAACCTGGTTTTGTGACTAACACCCGTCACTACTCTTTTCTCTTTACTAAACTAACTCCATATCTTCTAGTCTAGTATTCTTGATTTATGGCTGACCCAAATAAACACTTCCAGCATTATCTGTTAATCTTCAACCATATCAGGATTAATCCTTCAATTGGTCGTAATTATTAGCCGATATACATTATAGCCGATGATTAGGCTTTGTATTTTGATTAGGATTATAGTTTCCTTGTATAGTGGAGATATTGTTTCCTATTATCTATTGTATTCACCCCTATATAATGGGGCATGTTTATTCAGTAATACACACAGAGAATTACATAAACCTTTATGGTATCAGAGCTACGGTTCTGATAACCCTAACTCTTTCTTTCGATCCCTCCCTGTTCCTTCTTCTTCATCACCGGCTTTGGCCATCACCATATAAACCCTAAAATTTTTAAAACCTGCCGTCATGACCAAATCAGACCAAGACCCACCCGAATCATCATCCACCACCAAACCCGCTGCCCTCCACCCTGCTTACAGCGTTTCAAACATTCAGTCCAAAATCCGATCTTTAGACGGTTCCACCGTTACTTATTCTTCATGGGTGAAGATGTTCAATCTTCACGTAACCGCCTATAAGGTTGCTAATCACATAGATGGTTCCCCTCCTCCTGATATTGTGGATCCTGCATACGACTCGTGGAAGGAACTGGATGCGCTGGTCCTCCAGTGGATAATCAACACTGTTTCTGACAAATATGTTGACCGAGTTACGGAAATTAAATTTCTAATAATATTGGGGCTATATAGGACATTGGGTAGGATGTAGGTGCGGTTTGGTAGGGTATGAAAGCCTGTGCCAGATCCTTTAACTGAGACACATTGACCATTACCGACAAGAATAGACCTATTTAAAGGAGAAGAGTTAGGAACAATAATTTTACCTTTGTCTCGAGAGACATGAATACATGATCTTCGGCCCCTGTATCCATAATTTCCTGGTTCCATGAAGCATTGTTGTGATGGACCTGCATATTATTGAACGCCGCGCTTAGGTCAGTTGGGCAAAGCGCATCATAACCATAAGGGGAGGGCCCATATGAACCGTAAGAAGAAGGGGCCAGAGTAGCCAGCGTAATGAGTCTGAGAGGGCTGGCTGTGAGACTGATTTGAGGGATCGCTGGGGCGCCAGTTGGGCCGCGTGGTTACGCAATTTATTATTAGAGCTTCACACTCCTCTTCGTCAGGCCACCATTGTTTATTGTGATAACGTGTCCGCAGTTTACTTGTCTGGTAATCCGGTTCAGCATCAACGCACCAAGCACATTGAGATAGATATTCACTTTGTCCGAGAAAAGGTCCGTGTGGGTGACATCAGAGTTCTACATGTGCCTTCAGCTTTACAGTACGCAGACATCTTCACTAAGGGTCTCTCCAAGCAGCTGTTTCAGTCATTTCGCTCCAGTTTGAGCGTCTGTCCTACGCCCGTTCAAACTGCCGGGGAGTATTAGCCGATATACATTATAGCCGATGATTAGGCTTTGTATTTTGATTAGCATTATAGTTTCCTTGTATAGTGGAGATATTGTTTCCTATTATCTATTGTATTCACCCCTATATAATGGGGCATGTTTATTCAGTAATACACACAGAGAATTACATAAACCTTTAGTAATCACCGTTAAAGAAAAATTACTATCATTGTTTCTATATGATAATCATATGTCTAGTTGTTTTATCCTCCATTTTGTATGTTTTGACTTTGAGGTCAAACGTAGTATTTTTCGCCTGCAAAACTGAGATTGTCTTCACATTTATAAAAGTAGCTTCTTCCTTTTTTTGTCTGTACTATCATTTTTTATATGTTCCGCTGCTCTTATTAAGTTATGTAGCTATAGGCTCAATCAAGTACTCAACAATTCTACCGAGTGCAAGCGCTATCGGCACAGTTCCTCATCATTATCGTTGTCGAATTACAAAATCCACTATTTACTTTTTTGGTCTAAATCCTACTTTTACTACCCTGTTCAGCTATAAAGGCACATGCTCCTTGTGAGATAAAATTCCCATTTCGTTGCCCATGCATGCTCGTAACACTATCACAGGATTTCAAAGAACATTTCAATATATCTTGATACAAATATATTATGCATTAAGCAGGAACTTATATGGAAAACCAGTTCTGTTTATGAAATAAACATGGAAACAATGACATAGTGTACAAAATTTAGTTAAACAGTTTGACAAGTAATGATTGTTGGGTGTGGAGTCTTTTCAGCCATAATTGGGGTAGCCGGCCCTAGTTTTCTGCGCTGAAGTGGATTAGGTATGTTTCCATATTTAACGTTTCTTGAGTACTAGTAGCAACTCGGGGACATAGGTCACACCGACTGAACCACGTAAACTCTTTTGTTACGTTTTCTTTTTATGTGTGCGTGTGTTGCATCAGTTGCCCAGACCTAGCAATGATTGGCTCAGAAATAATTGTAAAACTGAAATGATTCTTACGACTTATTGGTTCTGATGCTCTTAAGATTCTGTTTCTGATCGTTGCGTCTTTTTTTACTATTTTCCTATCCTTCAGATAGGTTGATTGATGAGATCCACTACAAGTTTGTAGCTTATTGTTGTGTTTTTTTTTTTACTATTTTCCTAGCCTTCCTATGATCCCTTTCTAACCTAAAATGATGCGATAACTCATTCGCTTATTTTTGTAGCTTACTGTTGTGTCTTTTTTATTATTGTTGTGTCGTTAAACTCTTGATTGCATTTGTCTCGGTTGTGTTTTTGTGATCACTCTTAGAAACTCAAGTATTCATTATTTTCTGGTACATAGATGAAATTCTTATAAAGTTTGTAACTTTTTGCTCTCAGAAGCACTCAAATAACTCTTCTTTTATTAGTCAAAATGAAATCTTTTGGAATTTGGTGGGCAAAAGGTAGAATTCTACTCATCTTCAATCGCTAGACAGGTCCAATTCATGATCCATGTGATACATAACCCTGCAAATTTTTGTTAGACCAAGGGTTCACTCTAACCAATTGTCGTTGTCAGATTTAAAATACATGCCCCATATCAAATTCAATTATCATTTTTTTCCGAAAATCCATAGGTGAATTTCAAGAAACCCAAATGGTGATATCAAATCACACACATGGAATTCGTAATCCGTTTGTCCTTTACGCATTGATGCACCCTTATAATGTATCTTGATCTTCTAACTCAACCAACTTACTTAGCTGCTTAAAACAAAAACGTTGCTAGGTTGGTTAATCTTTGCTTGCCCTGGAAAAGTTTTACATCATTAGCTTGATTCCCCAATAATTTTATGGGTTACAAATTTGTTTAAAAGTCCATCAACTGTAGAATTTATCAGATGGAACTTCATTCTGTGATATATATTGCCATTCATAATTTATGGTGCAGGTGGATCTTGTTTATATAAACACACAATGGATCAACTTGTCGCATTTTGGTGCTATTACTTTAATGATAAATCACAGTTCTTAAGTTAATATTTGGATTTGTTTGGCACAGATAATAGAAGGTAGATTGATTTTTGTTGAAGTTGCCAAGACTAGAAGACCTGAAGACGGAGATAACGGTATAAAATGAAGCATTTTTCATGGAAGTCTTCTGCTTTCTTAACAAAATGGGAGCCAACTGAGAAATTACTGCATAAATGTTATATATATACTTTGATGGTTAGGCCTTTTATTATTATGCTCTTTATTGTTAAGACTTAATGTAACAAGACCTGTGGATAAATAAAACTCTTCCATTCATTGACACCAATATAACAATTGATAAAAACATAAAATCCGTTTTCAGTTTAACTACACTTACATCACACAATTACAGTTTACAGGATCTAAAACGAACATTTCAATATACATTAAGCGAGAATTGGTATGGATACCGGTTCCCCTTGTGAATAAACATGCAAACAATTTAACAAGTATGGTTCAAATTAAACAATCTGACAACCATGATGAGCACAAAAAGAGTACCCTTGTGTCGTTTTTCATATTCTTTGGATAGGTTGATTAGTGAAATACACTACAAGTCTGTTACTATAAACCTACTTTAGCTTATGTTTGGCTTCCTTATGATGCCATTTTTAACCTAAAACAATGTGAGTAATCTTTCACTTTTCAGTCATGGAACTTTTGATCTCCTTCGTCTCAAGTGAGTTCTTATGACCGCTCTAAGAATTGAAACGTTCCAAAATTTGGTGGGCAAAATGAGGAATAATGCTATAGTGTTATGTGTCTTTGCATGTCTGATAAAAGATTTACATCACTACCTTGGTTCCCAAAACAAATTTGGGCTATGAACTTGTGTACAAAATTCATCCACAGGTACAGAATAAAATCAATTTAACAGCAAACAGCAGTTATACAAGACACAGGGAGTAACCAAAAAAGAAACCAGATGTTTCTTCCATACATTAACACAAATATAACAATTAACACAAAACTAACTACAATAACACATCACATAAAAACAACAAAGTTAAACCTAATCTAAGCAGTAGCTTTCTTTGGAGACTTGGTAGCTTTAGCAGGAGACTTCGCCTCTTTAGCAGCCGTCTTCTTCGGCAACAAAACAGGATTAATATTGGGTAACACACCACCATGAGCAATCGTCACACCAGACAATAACTTTCCAAGCTCATCATCATTCCTAATCGCCAACAACACATGTCTAGGAATAATCCTATTCTTCTTATTATCCCTTGCAGCATTTCCAGCCAACTCCAACACCTATATATCCAAATAAAATTTCAAATTAGGTCAAACGTTAAAACCCTAAAAAAACAAATCAATATCAATAAGATCTAACAATAATTAATAATAATAAACTTACTTCAGCAGCAAGGTATTCAAGGACAGCAGCAAGATAAACCGGGGCACCGGTTCCAACACGCTTGGCATAACGACCGTTTTTCAAATACCGGCCAATTCTACCGACTGGGAACTGTAAACCGGCTTTGATGGACCGGGTGACGGCCTTCTTCCTTGGACCGCCTGCTTTGCGTCCTGCAGCTCCCTTCTTTGCTTTACCGGTAGCTTCCATTGATTGAGTTGATTTGTCTCTGTGAATGAATATGAATGTATTTGTAAGGAAATGGTTTGTTGTTTTTTTGGGGTTAATGGTGAAATGTTTATATAGTGGTTTGTTTGTTATTGTGGATTGTGGAGTGTTGGATTGGGTTGTTTTTGGCGGTTGGATTTAAGGGGTGATCGACGGTGGGAATTTGGTTTTGTGTGATCCGTGTGGAAGTTAATTGGCCAATAGGAGGGGTTGGTGAATTTTTTGAATTTGTATGGGTGTTTTGGGTTTTGGTTTGTTCTTTCCCGCCTTATGGTTTGGTTTTGTTTTCGTGGGTTTCTAATTTTCTAGATCTACTTTGTCACATTTTTCAATTCCTATATAAATTTTCGATTAGAATTTTTTTTTCATGAATTATTTGACATGCCTTTGTTATTAATTCAGAAAGGTGTATAGAAGAATTTTTTTTTTTTAACGGCAAACGACATTTTATTCCATACCAATATTTACACGTCGACAGTCGACTAATAGCAAGGTGCTAATTAGAGGACAAGTACATCACCCAAATAACAAGTTACAAGATTACTAGAAATCAAAACGTTTCCATTTCTCCCAATCGATACCTTCTAGCTTTGCTCGGTTTTTCACCCAAGTGTAAGATAACGAGTATATTTCGGCCATTATGTTTTCCAATGAAGCGTTCTTCCCATTAAAGATTTTGTCGTTCCGCTTTTTCCATAACACCCAACATGTTGTGAGTATCACCGCATGGATCGCCTTTTTCTTGACACATCCCAATCCGGTTACCTTGTGAGTCTCTAACAGATCCTTCAAACTGAATGCATAGAAGATAATGTGTAATTTTTTTCTGTAATAAAAAAAATTAGAATTGCGTCACAATGGTGTAAAAGAGTTAATAGCGTATCAAGTTCTGTAAATCTCATATGATATCACGGAATCTCGAGTGATGTAAGTTTAACTTAGTTAACACTGGTGTAAATAAATCAATCATTCATTACAAAGAGCCAAGCACGAGCAATATTCTGCTCTGTTTGGCTCGTGAACAATCCTACCACCCTATGAAAAACATTAACATAAAGGATAACCATTGTAATTTCGTTAGTTAAAGGACACCGCTTGTCATTTATTCAAAGTCAAAGAGGCATACAATGTAATTTACTCTAACAAGAATTTAAAAGTCACATAGGGTTTTGTTTTTATTTTCTATGTGTATGTATTTCGTATATTAACCCACACCGATACGCCTACACGACTATTCAAACATTAACGCGCACCGATACGCCTAGTCTAAGCACATAGTGAAGCAAAACTAGTTAATTGTAGGGACTTGACCGGTGAATTTAGCGGGTGTCACAGTTTGACCAATGCTCCATCTACATTTCAGGCCGTAATGAACTTCACTTTTAAACCACTATTAAAGAAGTGTGTGTTGGTATTATTTGATGACATTCTTGTCTACAATGCCCATATTGAACATCATATTAGAGATTTGAAGATGGTCTTACATTCGTTAATGAAGCATACATTAGTGGCTAAAAGATCTAATTATTCATTTGTTGGCCACAAGTGAAGTATTTAGGCCACATAATTACCAAAAAAAGCAGTGGCTATTGCTCCATCTATGATAGCAGCAATTAAGGCATGACCTACTCCTAAAACTGTTAAGCAGCTGAAGGTATTTTTGGGGCTGGCTGGTTACTACAAAAGGTTTATACAATCATTTGGTGGTATTGCAAAACCACTCACAAATTTATCAAGAAAGGAATAATTTAATTGGACTGAAGAAGCCCAACTAGCATTTGAAACCATGTGACAACAGTCAACGATCCAGGTCAACATTCGTATGCATTTCATTTATTACTGTCATTTTATGTGCATATTTAGACACTTTGCACCCACAAATACCCCCCCCCCCCCCGGAGAATCACCAAACCAGTATTCAAAGAGGTTACCACCATCTAACACATGTATACAAAACACAAGTGATGCCAAACATTTACCAACATGTGTTCACGACTAATGGACATCAATACATGTTAATATCGTCATCAAACGCAGAAATCTCATTTTAACCTCACCACATACGTCATTATTGTATAACAATACATGTGTAATCGCCATTAACATAAACATGAACAATGTGATTTATATTATTGAGTAGTAATACATGTTACTAGCTTGGGAATCGATCGAATACACCTAAAATAACATTCCAAGTCTATTCTTAAGGCTTAGATAACCTATGATTTCAACAACACATGGACCTACTCACAACCAATTCCTATACTCGTGAACATGTACACATACACACATGACATATACAATGTAAGATCACTAGACACTTGACAAGGCTAGCCTACGTTTCATAAAAAACAATAACATCCAAAGTTATCTTACACTATCTACCTTTGTCTATTTTCCACACATGCTTGCCTATACCTTCTAGAATTAATCGAACACCTATATGAATACATATACATACACGAACACAACAAGAGGAAGAGACATGAGTACAAGATAAAGATTACTTACACCTTCTTATACCAAATGATATATGTGTCACTATCATGAACATAACCCCAAGCATGATCCTATACCCAAATTCCCTTGATTTCTTTTGTCCCCATTTCGGCCAAAGCACAAGGAAGGAGCCCAAGACAAGTCCCTCTCATGAAAACTTGCCTCATTTATTAATAACATGTACGACATCACCTCCCACAAATCCACCCTTTCCACTTATGGTTTGAGACAACAACACCTTCCTTTCTTTCCCATGTGTCGGGCGAAACCACCATCAACATCATCAATCTTTCAACTCCACTAATTACTCTTGGCATTATGTAGCATACATGACAACAAGAAGACAAAACTCCTACCTTGCACCATTATAGGATCCTACCACTCCAACACATTCCTTCCTAGGCCTAATCCTTACCAAAGATGGAAGATTCCATTGCTTGTTTTTCTTTCGGCCGATCCCAATGAAAGCCACCCTTCACCTTGACAGGTTAATACAACTAATAAGGCATGTGTACTAATCAATGGTTATAAGAAACTAAGTGAGAGACTTGCCATATTATTCACTATATAAGGAGGTTTCTACAAAGAGCAAACTCGCACTAAAACAAAACATTTTTGCTTTTCTTTTTTGTCTACCTACGACCGAGAACCCACACCCAAGAAACACAAACCATTTGCCTAACATTGGAAGCTCAAGTCGACTAGGAAGCTCAAGGTTCGGCCAAACATCCAACCAAGGTGAGTAGCTACACCCGAACGCATATTATATTCCTACTATGATCGGTCCTAAACCCTTTCACCCGAACCTCAACTCTTTATCATAGATATAATCGGCCTAAATAAACACACACACATGTCGAATTTGTTAATAACATACTCATAATTTGATTCTTATTATGCATTCACATCACATGCATGTGTAACCATACTTTTGTACCTATCCTCGATTTCATGAGAACACATATGTACAAACACACACAACTCACAAGTACCCAAAATGTAGATCTATGAACTCGGATAACAACACTTGAGCCGACATTTAAACCAAAACATGTATATACACACCGAAGCCATTATTACCTTGTATACATACGATTTCGTGCAAATACACTCGCACACAGCTATGGTCACTCGATTACACATCGATCGACACCCACGAGTCATTTCGGATATGTCAAACCGGACGAGTCCGAACCATTTAATCACATAGGAATTTCGGCTAATAAGATAAACATGTGTTAAAAATATAATAAACATGTGTTAAGGCTAGTATTATGCCACAACACGACTTAATTAGTGTTAAACCCTTACATTTTTCATAAATACACCACACACTTTAGAATAGGGAATAGTATGTTACCTATGATAATGTGTGGGGGCCCATCTTGTTATCAATAAATACGTTTTGGCTCCGAAACCATACCTTTTATAAAGCACTCTTGAAATCATAACAATGGTCACAAATCATAACTCACACCAAGGTCCACGAATGTCAGGTGAACAACTTGTATGATAAATAACAAGAATATACAATTTATCGTGCTCTTAATAATCATAGGGCAACTATTGCTTGGGTGGTAGCTATCTTACATTGTCAGCTTCACTAGGCCACACGTGACACTATCAGGTGAGTTTCACGGCCCCATTTTACTGCTTTTTACATTTTTGGGGGATAAACATGCTACAATCCTAGTGCAATTTACAATTGCGTGATAATTCTATCGTGACTGCCATGTGGAACATGAGACATTTGGTTCATGAGCTCATTAGTCCTCTTATTACATTTACTGTAACCATTAGCTATCAAAAGTCATGGAACACTTTAATAGATCTATTGGGTTGACACCCCCACTCTTGGTTAGTTGCTCTAACCGGTTACATGAAAAAGAGTGTTAGTATTCTACTATGCATACATTGTCTTTAGTGTACAATGCACGAGGCACAACAGTCAAGAGGTTTGGTTATGGGACTCATGTTTTGCACAGTGATCGTTTGTTTAGCTAGCTTATGATTGGTCGTACACGAATTACACATGTATTGTACTTAGTACATTCAAACCTTTGAACTCACCGACATTATTGTTGATAAATCTTTCGTGCATGTTTTTCAGGTAACTAAAGACGAGCAATGGAGATTTGGGAGAGGGGTTCGAGCATGCACTGGGTGGTACCTCGTTGGAATGGGTTTTGTCAGTCCCGTAATGTTTTAGTTTTAATATCATGAATTTCAGACACTATTTTTTCAGACAATGTCGTGTTGGTTTGAATAATCTATGACAATATCCATCCTATGGTGGTACTGTTTTAATAAAATTGTGTGTTGCTTGAACCTTGTACTTGAAAACTTTTCGAGGTTGCATTCTCGTGTTTTCGCCTTGGCGGGGTGTGACAGATTGGTATCAGAGCACAAGGTTATAACGAACTAAGATTCTTTTGAGTCAACTATAACCCAGAGTATTTTTCGAAACGTTTTCACAAAGTACCACACTGTCTCGCCTTACACCTCTCAAATCTCAAGCTGCTCCACGATAACCCGGGTATGATGGTTTACTTGTTTACATACATGTTTATTTACATATATATGCATGCGTATGACATGATCATGGCTATTACTGTTGACCTCACCATTCTGTCTTACTCTAACCCAGTCTATTTGGTAGACGACACGCCAGAGGAGGATCTCCCTCTTACCCAGCCTGCCCCTATTCCCTACGAGACTCCCGACTAGCCCATCTTGGAGGAGGTTGGATTTCTGACTCTGAGATGGACATAGACCCTGCACCCATTGTTAGGCGTACCTCTGATGACGATACCGAGGATGACATCCCCTTTTATCTTGTTGACCCTGACGTCCACCCTTCGGTGATCCCTACCACTGTCCCTATTGCCCCTAATCTGGCCCCATCTTTTCGCCTTGACCGTACGGGCTGTCCTCTCCAAAAGTACACACCCCGTAAGAGGTCACCCATCCTGGTACTACTTCCACCAGAGCACATTTAACTGTGGAGTTTTCATGTGCTCCATAGCCAACTAAACCCAAAACTCGTTGGTGATTTATGAGGCAGTATATTACTTATGAACCAAGATCTCATCTGTCCACGGACGATGTGGGATATGCCTAGGGTGTTACAATCACCCCCCCCCAAGGGACTCATTGTCCTCGATGAGGTATGCCCCACCATCCCGGATGGCACAGGAGTGGCTCTGATACCATTCTATAACACCCCGCCTCTAATATCATCCAATATTGTCTGCTTTGCCCATTAGAAGCTCACGGATTTGTTTTTGGTTACCCAGGGGAAAACTTCCCAGGAGGTCACCCATCTTGGTACTACTTCCACCTGAGCACGCTTAACTGTGGAGTTTTCATGTGCTCCATAGCCAACTAAGCCCAAAACGCGTTGGTGATTTATGAGGCAGGACATTACTTATGAACCAAGATCTCACATGTCCACGCGTTGGGGATATGCCTAGGGTGTTACACGCAAGCGGCCTTACTTTCCCAGCCTTACTATTAACCTAGCTCACCGAGACGAGGAGGATGACCACGAGGCTATAACATTGGGAGGATTGTCCGAGAGGCCACTTTACACGGAGCGCGGCGTTATTTTGTCCCACACATACAAACACATATATGTATGTAGGCATATGTATAGAGAAGGGTTTTAGGCAAAAACACATTTTTTTTCTAATATTAAAAACATATGAACAACTTAGTATTATGGTTTTTTTATGTAAATAATACCTACATTTATAAAAGTTTTAAATAATAAAATAATTATAATTAAAAAAAATAAGGATATGGGTAAGTTCTCACAATAATGTGTTTGTAAGAGATTTTTGAATATATATTGTTTAATTGTTTAAATGAGAGATGATAAACAATGACGGATCTTGAACTTTAAATAGGAGGAGCCGGACTTTAAATAGGAGGAGCCGGAAGTCACAGGGCCTAATTTTTTTCCACCACCAAGTTTTCAGTTGGCGACCTGGTTTGGTCGGGTCAAACAATAAACACTCTGAATATATATATATTTTTATTTTTAATCATTCAAATTACTATTTTTGCACATAAAAAACCAAATTTTTAACAAAGTCCTAAAATATTTATGTAGATACGAGCGAAAGGATAAGTTCATGAAAGAAGAATTACAACCCAGCCTAGCAAAGTGCACAGTTTCCGAAGTCCCATGATAATTAACCTAATTCACATATTAATAACCAAAAATCTTATTAATTAACTCTATAACCTAATTACCTAATCAAGCGATTAATTAACCTAACTCATCAACTAATAAAAAATCATACTAATTAGCTCATAAATTAACCTAATCAACTAACCAAAGTGCATATATTCATCCAGAATCACCAAAGCAAAGTCCAAATTTAACTATTCAAGTTTCATCTAACCTGATACAAATCAACGTCGTTATCGAAACCACAACCCTCACCAAACCAACTTCAACCTTTGACCTTGACCCGTCTTCGATTAGACTACCATAACCCTCGTCCAGTCATCCTCGACCTAAACTCAATCCCACCCAAATCGAAATAGGGAACAAGAGTGGGCGACCGGTTCTTTTTTTGTCTAAAAGACGAGCTACTAGGTTTGGGCTTTAGGTTAATTAGTTAAATAAGTTAATAGATTAAGCGACTTTTTGGGTTATAGACTAAAAGTTTTGAAGAAAAAATAGGGGGGGGGGGGGGTGAACAAATATGAAAATTTTGGAATTACACTGATGAGCAAAAAAGCTGGGGAACCAGATCCTACACTTGCCCACAAGAAGCTTCGCCCTTTATGATTATACATGTACGCATATTGTACAACAAATGGGCGTTGGTGTAACTGTGATACCCAATGACATAAACTATATGGATAAACTACTTATACATGAGTGAAAAATGACACATCATGAATTGATAAACGACCCAAATTTACCACACACGACTACCCACCTGTTTACTCGGTGTGTATTCTCTTCGGAAGTTTCGGGTTGGGTTGGGTCGTGGTGTAAATTAAGCCCTATTTTTGCTTTTGATGTGAAAGATCTTGTGACGTTGGTGGAGACTCAAACGAAGACTACATGAAAGGTACATTCTAAGAGGCATCATATTTACCACAATGTGGGTTATTTGGAACGAGCGGAATTCTAGAGTTTTCAATGGAAAGTCCAGGAGAGCTATCGAAGTTATACATACTATGAAGTCCGTTTCTTTCTTTTGGCTTAGGCATAGATCTAGATTAAATGGTATCGATTAGAGCGATTGGTGTAATTTTTCTTTAAACTTGATGTAAGCTCATTTGGCCCGGTGATCTACATTTTGAAGACTGTTTGTTACGTTTTTGTTTGTATGAAATTTATCTTAAAAAAAAAATCAAGAGATGCCCAAACATCTCTTTATACCCACCTGCATCCACTATTCTAAAAAAAGTCATTCCTCATTTGCTTCAAAGTTTCTCTTTCTAGAAATCATTCACATTTATATACCCCTAAATTCTCTCTCTACAATCTCTCCATTTGGTTGCCCTCTTCAGTCTTCACCTCTTCGTTTCATTCATCAGCCATGGTTAGTTAGTTCATCCTAAACACATTAATATCTCCACCTTTTACCCATTTATATATTTTGTTTGCTTCTTTCTGTACTGGTTGATAATTTATTATTACCTATTTTGCTTTAATTTGGTGTTTGATCGTTGATCTATGTACTCTCTATGAGTTTGAAACCCTAGTGTTTGTTGCCTTTTGAACTTCTGGATCTTATTTATGCCTAACTGTTAGTCTGTTACGGCCCAAACACGAGACCTCAACCCAACTAGTCTGGTGGCCGAGATTCGAGAGAGCTCATTTTGACTATAAACCATAGTTATCAAAGGCGCTAGGCGCACTCAAGGCGCATAGGCCTCGCCTGAAGCCTAGGCGCTAGGAGCAAAAAAAGCGAGGGTCTGAGATAAAAAAACGAACAAGAAAATAAAGTAAAAAATATTAAAATAATATTATTTTTCATCTAATTAGTATCAAAAGTTTTAAAATATTGATCTATTAGTGTATAGAAGTAGTGTTCCTTAGATAAAAGTAGAAATTTGGCTAAAATCTAGCCATAATTTAACTAATTTGGCTGGAAACTCTCCGGAATTTGGGAATCTAGTTGAAATCTGCGCCTAAACCATCACCTGGAGAATTAAAGCGCAATTTCCTCGACTTAAAGCGCAAATGCACCGCCTCGCCCAAAAAATGGGCCTATGCGCAAGAGGCGATGACTTTTAATAACTATGCTATAAACCTAACATTTGTTGCCCATACAACGGATGTAGGACAAGTCTGACACCTTGCAACGGTTTCTGTCCATAACACTAACCTTTGATGGGTTAAATTATTTTAGGCATTTATTAGGTAAGCTACAATTTGAGTAGGTAAGAAAGTTGATGTTTACATTTTTGAGGTAAGTAGTTCAGGTAGATGGTCTGAGCATTGTTTTTATTTTTTCAAATGTTTTAAATTATTGATTGAATCTAAAACACTTGCTTATTTGTTTGGCATTATCTACATTTTTTATTGCTACAGTAGCTATTTTCATTATTGGTTTCTTCAAAAGTGTTCAACTGTGATGGTTTATGGCACTGTTAATGTTTTATACATTATGTAAGGATTTTTGTTTTGGTTTTGGGTTGGAACTTGGAAGAATTTATATCAAGCAATTCATTCACCTAAAACGTCAAAAGTGATTTCTTTATCGTTCTGTTTTGCATCATACGTACTTCTAAGTTCTAGCGTATGTTCAAGTATTGGAAGATGGCCTATTTACAAAGGAAATGGTTACCTGAGGTCCTGTGCAATGTCTACGTATTACATATAATGTGTAGAAGAACAACATAAAGTATTTAACAATAATTACGTTACTCAAGAGTACTTTGTATGGTGAGTTAGAGATGACTTGTTAAAGAAAAAGTATAATGATAAGCAATGCCACCGTGGCGATACATTTAGGTGCTGATAGTTGATGAATCCTGCAGTATGCGTTGGTCTTTTGACACTAGCTATATAATAAGCCAGTTGTTATATCTTCATTCATTTAATGTTTAACTTTTTTGGGTGTATGTGTATGGTGCAATATATTTAATGCTCTTTGTTTAGACTCTATATACCATTGATGCTGTTTACCAATGTGCTAGTGAGACCATCATGATGCTTGATATTGCACTCACAGAAAGTTCATTCGTGAATCGTTATAACAACCTCTATCATCTATGAGTTTGCCCATCTTTTGTGTGTTGGAATGTTTTGTTTTATACAACTTTTGCAAGTTTATGTGGTTGATTGTTAATAGTTTACATGATAATATGTAGGCTAACGCGGCATCTGGGATGGCCGTGCATGATGAATGCAAGCTAAGATTTTTGGAGTTGAAGGCCAAAAGAACCTTCCGGTACATTGTGTTCAAGATTGAAGAAAAACAAAAGCAAGTGATTGTGGAAAAAGTTGGTGAGCCGACTCAAAGCCACCAGGATTTTGCTGCTTGCCTTCCTGAGTCTGAGTGTCGATATGCTGTTTTCGACTATGACTTTGTCACCGAAGAGAATTGCCAAAAGAGCAGGATCTTTTTTATCGCATGGTAATTGTAAGACGTTAAAATTATTCTAAGAAATCACCGATTCGCCATGTAATCCATGTTAATTTTGCAAAGGTCTCCTGATATTGCACGGGTGAGAAGCAAAATGATTTATGCGAGCTCTAAGGATAGATTCAAGAGGGAGTTGGATGGAATTCAGGTGGAGCTTCAGGCAACTGATCCCACAGAGATGGATCTTGATGTTTTTAAAAGCCGGGCCAACTAATTAAACGGTAAGTATAATGACTGTGGTCATTGCATTTGAGGTGTTAATAGTTTGTTATTTTGGGTTTATGGTGGATGATGGTTTGCTGTTCAAAGTCATGATGACTTCTATCTTTGTGGACAAATATTTTGTGTTGAAAACTTGCATCAGATCCAGATATGGAACATGGATGATAATAGCTTTTGCACTGTCCTGTTAACTCTATACATTAATTCATCAAGGACTTTAGCTTGATTCAATCTAGGTTTGCCAGTGATGACAGATGACTCGACTTACCACTCTGAGTCGAAATCAAGACACTAAACAACTCTTGAGATCAGATACCCTGAAATCAAGAGTAGCCCCTAACTTACTACTAAACGTAATAATTTAGAACACAACCAACAAATGGAAACAATGCCCCATATACTTATTGTCACCGAGGGTGAGCCTTCACTCGATGACACATAACTGCAATCCTCGCTCTCTTACTCAACCGATGTTATGGTCTCGCTCAGTCACTCACCCACCATTTTCTATTTAACATTTTAATACAATTGAGGAGGTTGCCAATTTTTGGGTTTGAAAACACGACGGTTTCCATTTTCTATTACGCTTGTTGCACTATGCATAGGCGATTTTACACAAGGATTACGATCGCAAATGAGCCATTTGGACCTCTTAGAGGTTCTAACCAAGGAGCACGCAAATCCCAAAAGCGCATAGTTTCTCCGACTCCAACTACCGTCCATGTACGATCCATACGAGAAACAAAGAATATTACTACTGTGTAAACGAAAAGTTTGAGAACGCTATCAAATGACTGAAAAGCCTCGGAAACAATGAGTTCCCATGAAATTAACGATATCCGAACTTACCCAATCTGCTATCCGTCAACGATTGATGGCCGTCCACGGGTTATCAATTAGACCAAGGACATTTTACATTAACTTATTTTTTTGATTTTTTATTGTATACCATCGTAATGCATGGATGGTCACTGATGGATACAAGTCGTCGCTAATATTTCCCAAGTGATAGTCGTTTGTGTAGTAGTGAATTAGACAAACACAAACATTTAACCTGTTTCAAGCAAGAGAATAAGTATAATTTGGAGGACTAAAAACTGATTCCTAAGATATTCTATTTACTTAGTTGATTATATGATGAAAAGACTAAAGTATCATTGTGGTTTAAGTTTAAAAGTATCGTGTGAAGTATTGGAGTTACAAATTTATTATACGATTAAAAAACTGGTGTTACTTATGTTGAATAAAACTGGTGTTCATCCTCACTGGTAAGGTCTCGCGTTCGAATAAAGCTTCCACTTTTCAATGTTATATAAAGTTGACGAAAGTAATGATAGGTTCGTGTTTTTAGTATATGTGTGGATGCGCTTGCTATGCTATGCTATGCTATACGATAGCCATACACAAATCATGACACGTAATACAACAGGTCCATCGACCAAGTCAAATCTTATATGTGCTGCCGAAAACCTTTAAAGGCTCTCATTTGGTTTAAACTTCAGGTTTTTGTTAGAATTTTTTTGTGACGACACAACATATTTAAAAATGGACCTGGTTACACAAAATTAAGCTAGCTTCATGTTTAAATACCATTACATTATATAATTCTAATTTTAACTTATTCAGTTATTTACGTCTTGTTTTTATCTTATTACTTAGGGGCCTGGAAATGCAATTTACAGAAATCGGGACAAATAAAAAAATCTTATCATCATTAAAGGATGATTTAAAATTGAAAAAATAGACATGGCTTCGCCCGGGTTCGAACCGGAGACCTTCAGTGTGTTAGACTGACGTGATAACCAACTACACCACGAAACCACATGACAATGTTTCCAAAATAATTATAAAATAGAGATGGTGGTAATAAACTTAATGCTGCTTTGCCTTGTATTTTGTATGTTTCAGTTATTTGTAAAAGGGGATGTATTGTTTCATCATATTACAGTGTACTGGTAAATAGAAAAAAGAAAGCCAAATTTTTTGCAATGGATGGTAATAATGTGTAGTCTATTTGATCAGGAGTTGAATTATGTGAGTAATGTGACTAAGAAATTGTTAGCAGAGACATGTAATTTGAAAATTAAAGTAGTGGCAACTTCATATATTATGTCGGATAACTACATTAAACTTCTTTACACAATTCGACTACAAAACAACACAAATCTATTCGTATATAGTTTGAAACCACCGCAATTAAGACTCATGGGAGTCTCTTAACTTGTGGCTTGGAAAAACTAGCCTTGTGACTGGATGCAGTATTGCCAGTATACATGACCACACAAAGTTCCAACAAGATGAAGGCCAGTACCAGGGATACAGCAACCGAAAAAACAAGCTAATAATATGCCGAGGATATCGCCCGACCTAAAAAAAAGAAGTCAAAAATAAATAAATAAATGAATTTAATAACAATCAGAATCTAAAGCAGTCTAAAAGATTTGTTTTTTCATACGTCTAAACTTTACTAACCGGGAAAAGAAAATCAAGGGCTTCCCAGGCAGCGTGACGAACAGCTCGTGTTGGATACATGGGCCCGCCAGGAGACGTGAAGCTGTATAGGCAAGTTTTAAGTCTGGTACTAGTTGTCATCCTCAGCTCCATACCTGAACTAGACTCCGAAACTTTCAGAATTTGTGAACTCGTTATATATGAAAGTGTAATCACCATGAGTGAAGAGTTATACCCTGTAGAACTTTAATTTGGGAGAGGTAATGTAGAAGTACGGGTTCCACTTTTAGTTTTTGAAGCTGTCCAATTAAGAGCATTACAGAAAGACGTTGAATTCGTCCGTATTAATATGCTGGATAACATAGGAGGCATAATGTTTACTCTCACCTGATCAGTAAGTTCAATAACAAAAATATCTGCAGGACCCCCTACCAAGAAAGCATTTGGAAAATCTGGAAAGTTCTGAAAGAAGCTTTCAAGCTTTTCAACTGTAAGAGATCACAACCGACAAATTTTGATGCATATCATAAAGAGATGTTTTCTAATAGTTTTAGTGTTTTACAATACCTAGATTGTAAAGGAATATGAATCTTGAAAGGAGAAGAAAGAGATCCCGCTGGGCCTGAAAGATGCGAAGGTTATTAAATGTTTTTAACTTTTTATTGCTATATATCGACAGTATGGTCATTTCCGCAGGTACAGGAATAACACTCAACCTGTAAAGGGATTTTCTTCAACTTCTCGGGCACTAAAGCGACACCATCAAGAAGATACTAGAACCAATTAAAAGTAGAAATCAATCTAGAGGTTGGTTTGCATAAGATACGCACTCACAAAACGAGAAAAAGTAGAAGCTTTATTACCTGGAAAAGACTCTGGAAGTGGGTCGTGTTTGTTTGGATGTCAATCCTAACAATAAACATACAAAGTATCAAAATATTCACAGCAAATCGTGATCAATGAGGGAGTTTGTAAATAAACAAGTTAAAATGATTCAGCACAGAAAAAACTGTTCTTAAAAAAGTGTTTCAAGACATACCAAAAGACATTTGTAGCACCTTGGACAAGAGCTGAGGAGTAACGAAGGAGGAGATCAGAACTATCGAGTTGGACTTCAAACAACTACAAGGTAAATGTAAATGGCCCATGTAATATTAATGAAAGAATACTGTTCTGACTAGTGCTATGACATTAGTTTAACAATGGCAAACATACCCATTTATGAAACAATAATGCAAATATATGAGACGCGAAAGGCTGGCTCCATAGTTGAACGATAAGATCAAGTATTGGTTTTCCCCGTTCGTCAGGTTGAGAGGCAAAATGATCAGCAAGCACATCATAAAAGCATAATGGGGTGTTCGTTTGCAGCTCTGTTGTGTCTTCCCCACCAAGGATTATCTCTGTTTTAGTTTCATTGCAGGTTGTTTTGAGTGAGTATAAAAACCAAGTAACCGAACCAATTGAGAAACCAATAGTTCGTTTATGGTTACATGTGTATAAATAACCGAATAGCCACCGAAAATAAACCTTTATAGTTCTTATTTCTCATAAGTAACAGATTACATTTTCTATAAGTAGGCGCCTCCTTTATAAATTAACATGTTGGTAGCTTCTTTATTTGGCCCGAAATATTTACTTACTGAAATGGGCGTGCATTGGCTCACGCCCATAACCATATACCTTTCCTAATAACTGAAATAACCGAACCCTTTGTAACCGTAATCAATAATGAAAATCTAAAAACCAAAACATCGTCTATAGGTTTGGTTTTAGCTCATAACCGACCGGACCATTCCTCATCCCTAATTGCATGAAAATAAGGACATCTAAGTAAAAAAAAATCAAGAACACCTAATGAATTAAAATCATTTCTTTCCTCATTGTTGTACTAATAATTTGCATGTGCAACAATGTTACATATTAGTCAGTTTAATAATCACAAAAGCATCTACCACATGCGATATTTCTTAACAAAACAAATTAAAAAATCATTATTAATACTCCGTATTAGATAACATACCAAAAGTTGTTTATAATATTATTATTTTTTTCCATGAAAGATCAAAGATATGAGATAGCAATAAGGAAAGCAAAGGGATGGATTACCTACCTCTAGCTCGATCATCAACTGGTAAAGCTACATCTGCAAACAGCTCTTGTAACAAATCACGTCTCTGTGTTGGTGAAGCAAGTGCCTGATAAAACAAATTCAAATTCAAATTCAAATTAATAATAATAATAAAAACAGATGAAGGATGATTATAAGGATAAGGAAAGGTAAAGAAGAGACCTTGTGAAGCTTTTTTTGGATGGCTAGAGTGAGAGCAGAGAAGTAAGCAGAGGTTGGTTGATTATAGGATGATGACGCCATTCTCTCCTAACAATCGAATAACAGAGCATTTGATTTGATTCGAAAACCAAATGATGATGATGATTATTATTAAGATTTAAGACCGAAGCAAAGGATGCGTGTGTGGAATAGAGAAGATGAAAGTGGTGTGGTGTGATGACAAGATGATGGAAATGATTTGATGGTGGTGGCCGGTGGGATGCGGCGTGTCAACAGATCAAACATTACACGCACACGCGATAGGGAGACAACACAACACAACCCCTTTCCAATCATTACGCAACCTCACGTATTCCTTACCATTATGTTAACTAGAGTTCTAGTTACCCGCGCGTTGCCGCGGGAACATGGGACACTTTTTGAACTCTGTACGTACCGAAATAGAAATACTAACGTTACCGAATAAATGTTTTGTTGCTAATATAATCTCATTTTCAGTGGATTTTATAATGTCATATTGAGAAAACTAAAGAAAACGAAACACGGTATCAATATTGATATTAAGAGAATATTGGTTTGGTTCTTCACAATAAAGAAAAATGTTATTATATCGGCACCGAATTCGTCTACATTCGGTGGGTGTCAAGATGATACAAAAGTGTAGACCAACTTTAGCATAGAGTTGTTGGACTGTACTTATACGACGAAATGTTGTTCATTAAAATGTTGCTCATTAGCATAGAGTTATGTTACCAGTTACAACGCAGGCATATTATGCAAGAACTCGTTGACGACAGTTAGTGTCCTCATTATCCGAATGTTGGATTTCGATACAAAACTCATATTTTTAAATGCATGAGTCACATGTGGACGAATAATACACATCTTTTATATATAGGTATAGAGGATAATATAATTATAAAGATGATAAAGTACAATAAAAAGTTATATGAACGCATGCTCTGATGGGTTAACATGTTCGTCATTTAAGTTTCGAGGAAAATAGGAAACAAAAAGGTTGATAGCTTTAGTATGAGTCAAGGATTGTGGGCATGGGCTTAAAAACAAACCTACTTTAAATACTGGGCCAAAAATATAGAAATACAATATAATATAATATGTGTGTAGGTTAGTTGTGTATAGCATGTTATGCGTATGTTAGATGATAGACACTATTAAAGTGTCTTTAAATTAATATAGAAGAGAATGGATTTTGTTCAACAACAAATATATTTATTTATTATTTTTTACTCGCACGGTTTAAAATACGACTTTTGGTGATATAAAATTAACGGTATTTGTTGCATTTTTTATCGTATACATGCCCACGGTTGTTTCATCAGGGTCTAGCCTTAGACTAGTTTGCTGGGTTAGCATCTCATGTGACATTACTTTGGCGGGGCGTTAAACATTATTACTGGTGGTTTAACGTCAAAAGGGCACTTCCACCAACCCGAATAGCCGATGGTGGTCGTGATATAGAAAAGAGGTAGGGCCCATTGAACATCAACCAATCACACATTATTTTTAAATTTTTTTCTTTTATTTAAATTTTAGTTAAACCATTACATGTTTGTACGTGAGCGTTTTAGTTAAAAGCCATTACTTATACACTTTGTCTTATATTATTGAAAAACTAATCATTTTGTGATTCGCAAACATACCCGTCACATGTAAGGATTATTTAAGGACTACAAGTCCATGCACCGAATATAATAAAAACATGAAGAAAAAAAACCCTCTGCGGGTACTAAATTACTGTTTACTTCAGTAAACAATAACTCGGTAAGGACTAAAGCCGTGAATTCTCATACTATGACAAACAAACAAATCTATTTTGGTAGGATACGGGAAAGGGTGGGATGTGGGCTTATCTTTCCTCTATACACAAAGAGGAGGTTGCTCCCACTTTGTTTTGCGGTTTGAAAACTCTCTTTTTTATGAAAATACAAAGTATAACAATCTACCCACTTAAGGATGATGTTAAAAATATGTAATAATAATATTTTCTTTATTAATAATATTTTTATTCTTTATCATTTTATTTCATCATTTTGCATAAGCTTGTGGGCAGGTGTGTGCATTGGATCATTGGACTACTGGATTGGGCTAGGATGAACAAGGAAGTTGCGGTGTTGCGGCCCAGTTAGAGATGGTCCAGTTCGTGTGAGTCCAAGACATTAAAGTCCAGTTTGAGTTTGAAGTCTGATCAGAAGCCCAAGTCGTTTAAGAGCTTATGTGGCAATCCGTGTGAACAAACACAACGGATTGTCCACCGTTGATGAGAGCTGACTAGGCTAATCCTGGCCATTGGATTGTTTCGTGAGCTGAGCCTATATAAAGGCTGTGTTTCTTTGTTCAACGAATTAATTCGTTCACTTTATTGTTTTCCTCTTTCGTATTCTCTCTCGATCAGTTTTAGGGTTTGTGAGTTATCATCAGATTCGTCTTGAATCTGCTGATAGGTGCTCTGGTAGATCTTGTATAGAGGTTCTTTGTATTTCAAACTCTTTATTCTTTGTTTTAGTCTTGAGAGATTGAGAGGATCTGTTGTATTCAGAACTTTGTAAGGGTTTCAACGTTTAGGGTTGGGTTTTGATTGAATAAAGTTTTATAGTATTTGATTCCATGTTTCTCACATGGTATCAGAGCTATTGGCTGTTATTTGAGATTCTTCCGCTGTGATTGGCTCTTGATTTGCTCTTTGTTCTACCGTTGTGATCTGTAGGGCTGGATTGATCTTTGTTGAGGGATTAACTGGGATAGATTGACTCGATCTAGACCTTACGTTGGATTGTGGTAATAGCTTATCAGATTTGGGGTTTCTTGGTCTTTGAGGAGGCTATATCTGGTGATTGAACATTGGAGGCATATTTTCTGCTCTCTGATACTACAACCCTAAGTGAAGGTTGTAGTGTTACGAGTTAAAAGGCGAACCCTAACTTGGGCTTTTTTGGTGAGATTGTTCTGATTCTTGTTTGTTGTTGTCCTAGAGTTATTTGTCTAAGGAGTCTGTGCCAGGGCTGAGACCCTGTTTAGCTTTAAAGAAGGTCTAGGTCTAGGTGGCTCCCTTTCCAGGACCTGCGTTGGCACCAAGAGTGACGAACCAACGATCTGGAACACCGGATTGGCTTCGCCGAGTGTGTGTCTCTGTTTTGTGATTGGTTCTTGTTATCTGTGTGTGATTCTTTGTAGTTGTCTTGTGTGTTTGATTGATTGACTGGTTGTGTGTGTGACTGTTTGATTTCTTGCTTACATGGACCCTGATCCCGATCCTGCTGCAGCTGCTGCTGCGGCTGCTCAGGCAGCAGCTGCTGCTGGTGGTGGTGCCATAGTTAATCAAAGTGATAGTAATGTTACACTTGTGAGTAAATTGGATGCTAGTGATCCACTGTATTTACATGCTAGTGATTCAACCAGTTTAACTATAGTCAATATCAAATTAAAAGGAACTGAGAATTATACACTATGGGCTAATGCAATGATGTTAGGGCTGCAAGTTAAAAACAAGATAGGTTTCATAAATGGTGAATGTGTGAAACCCACTGATGATCCTGTGTTGGCCAGGCAGTGGGATAGATGTAACTCTGTTGTGTTAACTTGGATATTGAACTCTGTTGCTGATGAACTTTATATGGGTCAAGTCTATTCTAAATATGCATCTGAAGTTTGGAAGGACCTGAAAGAAACCTATAATAAAGTTGATGGTTCTGTTGTGTTTAATATGTATCAAAAAATTAACTCGTTTAGTCAAAATGGTATGACTGTGTCAGAATACTATCATAAACTTAATGTAATGTGGAAACAACTTGATCAGATACTTCAGTTGCCTTCTTGTATATGTGAAGCCTCTAGGGAATTCAATAACTACAATCATATGATCAAATTAATGCAGTTTTTGATGGGCTTAGATAGTTGTTATCAAAATGTAAGAACTACATTGTTAATCAAGGATGATCTTCCTTCTGTCAAAGAGGCTTTTGCTGTAGTGTCTAGAGAGGAATCTCATAGGCAATCCAGCAATGCTTCGAAACAAACCACTACTACTGTAGGGTTTGTTTCTAAAGTCAGTCAAGGAAATGACTCCATTGGTAACAAAAAGTTTTCAAAAACCACTAATCAGTCTTTGAAGTGTACCCACTGTAACAAGGTGGGTCACACAATAGACAAGTGCTTTGAAATTGTAGGCTATCCCAATTGGGCAAAGCCTAGGGGTTATCAAGGCAAGAAGGCAAATGTGAGTAGTAACAATATTTGTTCTGAGAATTCTAATTCTTCTCTTACTACTTTAACTAGTGATCAGGTTGCTAAACTGTTAAGTTTAATAAGTGATAAGAGTTCTGAATCTACTCAAAGTTGCAATCTATCTGGTAGGTTGTATTGTGCTTCTGCTTTAGGACATGGTGTATATTGTTTTACTAGTTCTGATGGGAAGTTAATTGGTATTGGGTGGGTAATTGATTCAGGGGCTAATGAGCATATGGTTAAAAATGATAAAGGACTTTTTGACTATGTTGATGTTTCAGACTTAAACATTAAAGTAAAGCATCCTAATGGAACTTCTGCTTTGGTTACTAAAATTGGTAAACTTAAGTTGGCAGATAATATTGTGTTGCAAGATGTGCTAGTAGTCCCTGAGTATAATGTGAACTTGTTATCTGTTCATAAATTGGCTAGAGATAATAAACTGTTTATAGGATTTGATGAGAATCAATGTTATGTACAGGACTTATCAACCAGGAAAACCCTGGTGACTGGTAGACAAGTAGATGGTCTGTACATGTGTGGCAGTGCTAATGTGTTCTCTAAGGTGTGTTGTAACAGTGTCAATATGTTTGATGTTTGGCATGCTAGATTAGGACATCCTGCTGATCAGGTGTTGCAAATATTAAAACCTGAATTTAAAATAAAAACAGTAATTAACCATGGCCCTTGTGAAGTATGTCAAAGGGCTAAACAACATAGAGAACCTTTTCCACTTAGTGATCATAAAAGTTCTCATGTAGGACAGTTAGTTCTCTTGGATGTATGGGGGCCTTATAGGGTTGCAGATAGGGAAGGTCATAAGTATTTTTTGACAATATAGATGATTTTTCCAGGGCTGTATGGGTATGTTTGATGAAACAGAAATCTGAAGTTTTTGAACATATAAAAGATTTTGTACAAATCATTTTAACTCAGTTTAAACTAAATGTAAAAATAATTAGAAGTGACAATGGTTTAGAATTTGTAAATTCACAAGTAAAAAACTTTTGTAGGGAGAAAGGTATAATTCATCAAACAACTTGTGCCTATACCCCACAACAGAATGGGGTAGTTGAAAGAAAACATAGACATTTGTTAAATGTTGCAAGATCTTTACTGTTTCAAAGTAATGTGCCTATAAGATTATGGTCTGAGTGTATATTAACTGCTTCCTACTTGATTAATAGGATCCCTTCTTCTGTGCTGAATGGAAAGTCCCCTTATGAAGTCATTCATGGTTTTAAACCCTTCTTAGAACACTTGAGAATCTTTGGGTGTCTGTGTTTTTGCACAATTTTAAATGAGTCAAATAAGTTAGAGAGTAGGTTAGAAAAATGTGTTTTTGTGGGATACTCTCATGAGAAAAAGGGTTACAAGGTATACAGTCTGGACAGCAGGTCTATACTGTATTCCAGGGATGTTAAATTTTTTGAGTCTTGTTTTCCATTTAAAGAAAAAACAATTTTTGAAAAATATGAAACTAATGTTGATAATCAAGTAACTTCTTTAAACTTTTTTGATATTTTTGAAAATACAGAAAGTCAACAGATTCTCAAAGTGAATGATCCCAATGATGAGGAGAAGGGTAGAGGTAAGAAAGATTTAGGAACACATGAAAAGGAGCAGCCAGCTCCTCCTGACCAACCTGATGGCATGGCTGATATTCAGCAGCCAGGTGGTAATGGAGGTGAGTCTGGGGATGCACCACATGTGAATACTGAAACTGATTTAAATCTAACTCCTGAGGGTGACACTTCTGTTGAACTTAGTCAGTCTAGAAGGTCAACTAGAAATGTCAGTTTTCCAAAGAAATTCAGTGATTATGTGGTGGAGGGTAAGGTTAAATATGGTATTGAACATGTGGTTAATTTTTCTAAACTGTCTAATGATAGTAAATGTTTTGTAACTAAACTGGATAAAAGTGTTGAACCTAAAACTTATTCAGAAGCTGTTAGTGACCCTAACTGGGTACAAGCTATGAATGAAGAGTTAGAAGCTTTATATAGGAACAACACTTGGGAGATTGTTGATCTTCCTAAAGGTAGGCATAAAATTGGATGTAAATGGATATTTAAAATTAAATATAAGGCTTCAGGAGACATAGATAGGTATAAAGCTAGGCTAGTAGCTAAGGGTTATAGTCAGAAAGAAGGTCTGGACTATGATGAAACATTCTCACCAGTAGTGAAAATGGTCACTGTGAGATGTTTGATTACCTTGGCTGTTCAGAATAGTTGGAAAGTTTTCCAACTAGATGTGAATAATGTAACAACCGGCAAAAATAAGGTAATTCCGTACTAATTAATTAACGTAATTAACGTAATTAAATATAATTATGTGTTGATTATTTAATTGAGGCCTTAGAATAATAGCAATTCCCAAATAATGCATAGGAATGCATGTGTTTAATGACAAAACATGACGGAGTCATGTGCGAATAAATCTATCCGGTATGGACACTGGCGATTACCCGGTAAAAAAAATTAAATAAGCGAAACGAGTCCCGGACAACCGGAATGTAAAATAAAACGTAATTTCACAAAATATAATGAGTTTTGGAACTCCAAAGCCATACGTGAAAGCTTATCACACAAATCTCCCGGTAACGAATAAAGCGCGCGTACCGCACCCGATACGCGCCTAGCTAATAATTTCACCCGACAAGAGCCCAAATAATTTATCAACGCTTAACCCGGACCATAATTAAATATTATTAATGATATTTCTAATATCCGGTTGACGCGCGATAAAGGCTCGAAAAATACCCGGACGAGACCCGAACAATATTAACTTAAACATAACTAATAATGGGTATAAAATTTGCAAAGTGGGTCCCACAAGACACCCATGGGGGCCGGCCTATGGCCATTCAAAAGGGGAGTAACTTGTGTTATCTAAAATAAAATCATTAGGAGTATCCTAATGATGAGAGTGCATGGATTACTATTGGGCATTAGGAATTAACCAATCCCTTCTCCTCTCTCTCTAAATATTTCGGCCAAACACCCTCTAGTATAATCTTTTTATTTTTTTTTTTTATTTGAATTAATCTATAAAATCTTCTTAAGATACATCTAATCTTCTAAAGATTTGGGGGAAGTTTATTATAAAGATACACATAACACACTTGAAGCAAAACCCACAAATTCCTCTTCTTCTTCTTCCTTGGCCGTGAGCTACCCCCACCCCCACAAGCTTTTCTTTCAATTTTCTACACTAACAAATCATCTAAATCATCATCCATCCAATACCCCTTTGTGTGTTCAAGAGCTTGGAGCTTAACCACTTGGAAAAACACACTAAACCCCATCCAAATCTAAGGTTGTCATCTTCCCTAGCCTTGAGCTAGTTGTAAGTATTCACCTTATTTTGATTTAAATGTTCATATATTGTGTTATTTGAGCAAGTTGTACATTGATGGGTTAAGATATAAAAGTTTATTTTATAAACATACAAGAACAAAATGGATGAATGATGATATGGATGAACCTTAAAATTGTTATTGTTAATAAAATGGCTAATGAAATACGAAAATATTAACATGCATGTAAAGAGAATAACGATCAAGACATTATTTTTGAAAGAGATTGATAAGTGATAAAATATGGTTTTGATCATCATAAGATGACTAGCTAATGTCAAAAATGTAGGAAAATAGGTTGGATGATCTTGCATGTAGAAATTTCACGATTAAAGTCTACTCACTTAGATGAGTGAAAAGTTGGTATTTTGGATAAAACTATGAAACAAACATGTCAATAGCATCTAGGATGGATTATAAGACTAATGGAAGTGGAAAAATGTAAAAAGAATCAAACATGTGAAATATGGATCTTTAAAGTTTACTAAGTTGGATGAAAATGCTAACTTAAATAGATTGGATGAAAAATGCAACAAGTATAAGTTAAAAGACTAATATTGTAACTTTGGAAGTTGATGGACTAAAATAAAGTATTTTAGAAACTTTGGTCCAAGAATGTGTTTATGGAAGTTTAGTGTCAAAAACGTAAAGAATAGTTTTCCAAGTATAGTTTTATAAACTTGAACAAACTACTTGAATGCATTGTAAAAATGTATTTTTATAAAAGTAAGTGTTTTATAAAAATAAGTGGTTAAGTTAAGGTTTTTGACATAAATAAAGGTTTTGTAAAATGTTGGACAAGAGTAACAACTTAAGGAAGACTTGTACAAAAATGGATACTTTTATATAAATGGGAATATAAAAGTATCGGAAACATTTTTGGGATACAAGTAACTAGTTGTGCTAAAATATAAAAGTATATTTTCTTCAAGTAATATACGTTCGGAATTGGTAGTATGAATAATGTGCCATAGAACGCACATTAGAAGAAAATGTGGAAAAAGTTAACTAATGGACTTAGTAACGTAAGCTAACGATGACGTATAAACGGACAAACTAGAGAAAAATGCCATAGCGGCAAAACGTGAAAATATATATATTTTAGGAAGTAAAATATATATAACATGGGTGAAACTTATGCAACACTTTCCTAAGTGTTGGAACAAATATTCGTGGGAGAAAAACTAATGAATTAAAACGTTAGACAACGTATGGACTTAACAAAGAAAACGCACACATTGAGATATAGATACATACTTGTCTCGACGAAATTTTAGTATATCTATTTAAATGGGAAAATGGATACGCGAGAAGGAAAACCGAGACAAGTAGGTGAATTATATCTACGAACGTGTAGGTCCCAACAAATCCTAGTATATTTATTTAAATGGGAAAATAAATGTACGGCATGGTGAGTTGAGTCGGGCGTTTAAAATATAGAATCGAACGACGAGAACTTAGCATATTTATTTAAATGGGAAAATAAATATGTGGCAAAGTGAGTCGGGTCGGGAGATAAGAATACATTATATTGAACGATACGATCCTAAGTATAATTATTTAAATGGGAAAATAATTATACGTTAGGGAGAGTTGTGTCGAGAATAATAGTGTACATGTTACAAATAATATTAACAAGATTAACATATAAAGAAAAGGGTAACCCATCGCCAATGGACCTAGGATGCGCGTCTAATTAAACGGGAATTGGGATAACACGTGGTCGGGGAGTTGGGTGTACAACTTGCCAAGGCACTCGCACTATAGGTATAGTGACTTATACGCCTAGAAACTTTTGTAGGTGCGAGACCACCAAATTTGCTATTTACTTCTTTAAGCCGAGCACAGTTTCAGGTGAGTTTCACGGCCCCATCTTTAAACTATTTTAATGTTTTCGGGGGAAAGATATGTTAGGGAAATGTATGACGGGTTGGTACTTGAGTTATGATCGCCACTCGGGGTTGAGACCTCACTGCTATAATCATTAATTCAGGAAAGTGAAACCGAAGGAATATTTGAATAGTACTATTGGTGCCTGACAAGGCCCACCCCTAATCGATAGCGTCGATTATGCATCGGCGTATGCCTGGGGTGCACGTATTCTGAAATTAAGTCGTAAGGATACCGAGTAACGACTTGGAATGGGGCATTATTGTTGTCTTGGTTTGATTATAGGCTCAAGTAGAATTATAGGAACTTGCAACTCCTATAAATTGTCATAACATGGAAAGTTCCCAAAAGTTTATGTTTTGATAACTAAAACCTGTGAACTCACCAATATTTATATATTGACGATTTTAAACATATCTTTCAGGTAATTGATGAACGATTGAAAGCATGGCGAGCTGGGTCGGGGGAATCTCTAAATGGGACGTCGGGTGTCATGCAGAGGCTTCATCTCTTTATCCCAAGGAATCGGGATATATATATGAGAAGCCTCCTTATTTCAATTAAAAACAATTTTCGTTTATGTATCAATAATATGACATGATTTGACGTCTTAATAAATGACCCGTTTCTTTAATTACTTATGATTTGCATTAATCTTGGCTTTATCCATTTGAACCGTCGCGCCACGTGTTTCCGCCGTAGTCGTGGTGTGACAGAAAGTGGTATCAGAGCCAAGGTTATAGCGAATTAGTTTTTCAAATCTAAACTATAACCGGATTTGGTTCAAAAAGATAAGGCTTTCAAAATATAAATGCAAAATACAAATAAGTATATTTTCAAAGAACATTGGGTATGAAGAGATTCCGACCAAGCTAGCCATGGGTATTGATGTATGTTACTTTAGTATTAGAAGTAGGAAGTTTACTGAAAACGTACTCCCTAACCTTCTAATAATGAATATATAAATAATAGTACGGTTCTTTTGCCAGGGATGTCGAACGCTGAGAATGGCGCACCGAGTTTCGATAGCAGCATCCAGATCTTGTCGCCCCCACCGATCGAGGTGGTAGTACTTGACCTTGAGAGTGAGGACATGGAGGTAGACGCTGCCATTGGAGGCATGGAGGACGAGACTGACCCCAGTGAGGACCCGAACTGGGCCCCCGCTGGAGATGACGTGGTCGCAGCAGCTGACCTACCGATGGAGGAGGCACCGCAGGCCGACTTGCCACTAGTGCCGATACCGACGGCACCACTGCCGATACGCCCCATCCGAGCTGTCAGGGATTTCCCTGTAGGTTGCGCAGGACCGTCGCAACCAGCTCCCACTGGATCAGAGACCGTGGAGTCTCCCTACAGATGGCGTACCCGCGCTGATCGTGAGCCCCTACCCGCCCCTCACATTCCCGTTCCCCCAGGCATGACGCTTGTGCCTATCTCCCGGGGACGGAACGGGTGGATATCGGACTCGGACGACTCTGACGATGAGTCAGTGGCGTCTGTGGACCACATAGCCTTACCCATACCCCCAGCTGCTCAGGAGGAGCCCATTGCTCCAGTGATAGAGCACGCCCCCTCTGACCCGACAGCCTTGCTCGCCCTACCAGAGCCCGTACCAGAGGAGGGGCCAGCCTCCGCAGGGTACATACTTGAGGGTAGCTCAGCTCGTAGCTCTGAGCTGCACCGAGCCGGTATGACGGCATACGCTACTGCTAGCCCACCTACCCCCACCGTCGTGGCATCCACCCCGGAGTGGACCACGGTGACGCAGCCTCTCATGGTCTCGATGGCCGATCTTATATCACCCACCTCAGCCACCATGACGTTACCCATCACCACCTTTCCCATGATGCCATCCTTCACTGAGCTACTGACAGTACCCCCACCTGCACCATTCACCATGGGTGCAGAGTTTCCCTTCATGATGACACCACCTGCACCATACCCTTTGGGTGCAGGAGACCCATACCAGTTACCACCCCACTTTACCACTGGACCACCGGGCTTTGCCCAACCTTTTCCATCACTACCGATACCAGACATAGTCGGCCCATCCCAGCCGACTTACCCTGACATACCTGGGCCGTCACAGCCTCATGTGATGACCCCACTATCTGGGCCAGCATGGTCCACTGTGATCTCCTTAGAGAGGGACTTTCAGACCCTCACAGACACAGTGCAGCGCACTGTGAATCAGATGGAGCAGCAGACACGACTGATGTGGGCCAGGATCATCGACTCCAGAGACGCACTAGCATACTACGCAGAGGAGTTACTACGCATGGACGCACATTGTGGGATCACGGGCGATGCGCATTTTGCTCATCGCCAGTTCTTGTACGATCGCATCATGGCGATCAGCATGTCCATCAGCATGTATGCCCCTCAGTACCAGTACCCACCACCACCACCACCACAATAGAGAGACAACCGAAGAATCTTTTGAAGACATGGTAGTAGTAGTAGTAATGATAGCATAGCACGGGTTATAGCACCCGTCTACATTTTTACCTAGCCGAGCGGGTTATGCCGGTATTTGACATTATGTTTCTATGGTATTTCAAGTAACGATGTATGAGGGATGTATCCCCAAATTTTGTTATTACAAAACAATCATGTACTCGTGGTAATTGAAATTAATGAGAATTATGTTATGGTGAAATGTGTTGTTATGATTATCTACGATTATTATTACTTGTCTTGTATATATTGTGATTTGTGATGGTATGGTGATGTTGTGTTGATTATTGTGTTTATGTTCTGAGTTGTTGGTTGTGCTATATATATATGACGATGTTGTATGCATGATCGTCAAATTAACCTTTAATAATTTATTATTGAAGAAAAATGGCACCATCCACTCGTAGCAACAGCGGAAACGGAGGACTACCTGCAACACCCGAAGAGCTTGAGGCACTAGTCTCTGAGCGCATAGCTCAAGCAATCGCAGCACACGATGCCGCGCGCACTGAGCGATCGCGGGATAGGTCCGGGAGTGACCGACGCGAAACCTCCCCCAATGGTAAGAGGGTTATAAATAAATGTAACGGGAGATTTTTTAAGAAACTCCTAATTCATAATAACATACTACCTTATTATTGCAGAAATGGCCTCGCGAGAGCGTGGCTGCACCTTCAAGGCTTTCCTGGACTGCAAGCCATTCAACTTCGGTGGCACCGAGGGATCCGTCGGACTAATTAAATGGTTCGAGAAAACTGAGGCGGTGATCCGCATCAGTAGCTGCACTCCCCGTCAAGCGGTTATGTATGCCACTAACCTGTTCCTGGACCAGGCACTAACCTGGTGGAACGACCAGGTACAATCGTTAGGAGACGATGCTGCCTACTCCATGTCCTGGTTGGAATTGAAAGAGCACATGATCGCTGAGTACTGTCCTGCAAGCGAAGTACAAAAGTTGGAGACTGAATTCTGGAACCACGCTATGATTGGATCAGACGTGACTGGGTACACATCCAGGTTCCATGATCTATCCCGACTGGTACCTCGTCTGATTACTCCGGAGAGCAAGAAGGTAGAGCGATACCTATTCGGGTTGGCGCCACAAATTCGCGGCATGGTCACTGCTTCCAAACCTACGACCATGCGTGAGGCTATCGATCTTGCTATGAGCCTCACTGAAGACGCCATTCGAGTAGGCACTCTAATCCGGAAGGTGTCAGGACTGAAGCTTACTGAGTCCAGCAGTGTAGAAGGCAAGAATGTGGGTACAAGTTCAACGGTTGGGTTTAGTGATCAGGGAAATAAGCCAAGGTTCGGGAAACGCAAGCGTAATGACGGGAAAAAGGAAGGGTCATCGGGTGGACCGAACAAAAAGGGAAAAGGGTATGTAGCCACGGGACGTGGAAATGGCGGAAAGCCAGGTTATCAGGGGAAGAGTGGGATAATTTGTGGAAAGTGCCAGCGCACAGGACACAAAACAGAGGAGTGCAGGTCAGGTGCACAAAAGAATGGAGGAGCGAGACCCTGTTTCTCGTGTGGATCGCTCGACCATTGGAAGAGGGATTGCCCCAAGCTCAACAACCAAGCCCGTGGGCGGGCGTTTGTGATTGGTGCCGGTGATGCACGACAGGACCCTAATGTGGTCACTGGTACGTTCCCTCTTAATGGTCATTATGCTTCTGTATTATTTGATACTGGCGCTGATTTTAGCTTCGTATCTGTCGAGTTTAAAAGATTACTTGGGCTTAAAACTAGTAAACTAGACACACCGTATTCTATAGAATTGGCTAATGGTAAAACTATAGAAACCCGAGAAGTAGCAAAAGGTTGTAAATTGGATCTCTGTGGTCGTGAATTCGATATTGATCTCTTGCCGGTAGTACTGGGTAGTTTTGACATAGTCGTTGGCATGGATTGGTTATCTACACAACGTGCGATCGTTGTCTGCAACGATAAAATAATTCAAGTTCCCCTCCCGAGCGGTGAAACCCTGTCAATTCAAGGGGAAAGGCGTGGGACGCCACTACGAATTATTACCAGCATGAAGGCTCGAAAGTGTTTGAGGAAAGGCCTTATCGCATTCTTGGCGCACGTGGTAGATAAGAAGGCCGACGAGCGAAAGTTAGAAGACATTCCGATAGCTAGAGATTTTCCAGACGTATTCCCGGAAGATTTGCCGGGGTTGCCACCACCTCGACAAGTCGAGTTCCGCATTGACCTTGTTCCTGGAGCTGCACCCGTAGCGCGATCGCCATATCGCTTAGCTCCATCCGAAATGCAGGAACTATCCGGTCAACTGCAAGAGTTGTTAGACAAAGGCTTCATAAGACCAAGCTTCTCACCCTGGGGAGCTCCCGTCTTATTCGTAAAGAAGAAGGACGGCACTTTTCGAATGTGCATTGACTATCGGGAACTAAACAAGTTGACCATCAAGAATCGTTATCCTCTTCCCAGGATCGACGATTTATTCGATCAACTTCAAGGATCCAGTTTCTACTCCAAGATTGATCTAAGGTCCGGCTATCACCAGTTGCGTATCCAGGAAGAAGATGTACCAAAAACGGCGTTCAGAACTCGTTACGGACACTACGAATTCTTGGTAATGCCATTCGGATTGACCAATGCACCAGCGGTCTTCATGGACTTGATGAACCGTGTGTGTAAGCCATACTTGGACAAATTTGTCATTGTCTTTATTGATGACATTTTGATCTATTCACGCACTAAAGAAGACCATGAGAATCACCTTCGGTTGATCCTAGAGGTACTACGCAAGGAGAAGCTCTATGCAAAGTTTTCAAAGTGTGACTTTTGGATTCGAGAAGTTCACTTCCTAGGCCACGTGGTAAATGAAAAGGGAATACATGTCGATCCCGCCAAGATCGAGGCTATTAAGAATTGGGAAGCCCCTAGAACTCCTACTGAAGTGCGACAGTTTCTTGGCCTTGCGGGTTATTACAGAAGGTTCATCAAGAACTTTTCAAAGATAGCACAGTCTTTGACCATGCTAACCCAAAAGGACAGGAAGTTCGAATGGACGGAAAAGCAAGAAGAGGCATTTCAACTACTAAAGGACAAGCTATGTGGCGCTCCGATACTATCACTCCCCGATGGTATGGAGGACTTCGTAGTTTACTGTGACGCCTCTCACCAAGGATTGGGTTGCGTACTGATGCAACGAGAGAAAGTGATAGCATATGCTTCCAGACAACTGAAAATCCATGAGAAGAACTACACTACGCACGATTTGGAATTGGGTGCAGTAGTGTTCGCACTCAAGATATGGAGACATTATTTGTATGGAACCAAGTGCACAGTCTTCACAGATCATAAGAGTCTGCGACACATTTTCGATCAGAAAGAACTAAACATGCGGCAACGGCGATGGGTCGAATTATTAAACGATTACGATTGTGAGATAAAGTACCATCCCGGTAAGGCGAACGTTGTGGCCGACGCCTTAAGTCGCAAGGAACGGATTAAGCCATTGCGTGTCCGAGCTTTAGGTCTAACTATTCAGACGAATCTGACTGACCGAATTCGCGAAGCTCAGATTAACGCTCTTAAGCCCGAGAATGTCAAAGGTGAAAGACTACGGAAAATGGTCGACTCACTAGAACCAAAGGCAGACCAAACCTTGTACTTTATGAATCGGATTTGGGTCCCAGTGTATGGAGGTTTACGAGAACTAGTATTGGCTGAAGCTCACAGTTCGCGATATTCAGTTCACCCTGGTGCAGACAAGATGTTCCACGATTTGAAAGGATTTTATTGGTGGCCAAACTTCAAGAGAGATATAGCAGCCTATGTTGCGCGGTGTTTGACTTGTGCAAAGGTCAAAGCCGAGCATCAGAGGCCATCCGGTTTACTCCAGCAACCGGAAATACCGGAATGGAAGTGGGAACGGATTACCATGGATTTCATTTCCGAGTTACCCAGGACAGCGAGCGGCTATAATAAGATTTGGGTAATTGTCGATCGATTGACAAAGTCCGCACACTTCCTTCCGATCCGCGAAACGGATGGACTGGAAAAGTTGACCCGTTTGTACATCAAGGAGATAGTATCTAAGCATGGTGTGCCTACATCTATTATCTCCGATCGAGATGGTCGCTTCACCTCAAGATTTTGGGGAAGTTTGAACGATGCCCTTGGTACTCGCCTTGACATGAGTACCGCATATCATCCCCAGACCGACGGGCAAAGCGAACGAACCATCCAGACCTTAGAGGATATGTTACGAGCATGTGCAATCGATTTCAGCGGTAGTTGGGATACACACTTACCACTGGTGGAGTTCTCATATAACAACAGTTACCATACGAGCATTCAAGCTGCACCTTTTGAAGCTCTATATGGACGTAAGTGTAGATCTCCACTATGCTGGGCTGAAGTTGGAGAAAAGCAACTAACCGGGCCCGAAATTGTTCAAGAAACAACGGACAAGATCTTCTTGATAAAGGAACGCCTCAAGGCGGCCCGTGACCGACAGAAAAGCTATGCTGACATGAGGCGAAAGCCTTTAGAATTTCAAGTCGGAGATCGAGTCCTACTAAAGGTGTCACCTTGGAAAGGTGTCGCGCGCTTTGGGAAGCGCGGGAAGTTGAACCCACGATATGTTGGACCGTTCGAAATCTTGTCCAGAGTAGGCCCCGTAGCTTACAAGCTCAAGTTACCTCAAGAAATGAACGGTGTGCATGACACGTTCCACGTATCAAACTTGAAGAAGTGCCTATCCGACGAGACTCTCATCATCCCTGCAGACGAAATCCACGTCGACGATAAGTTACATTTTGTCGAAGAACCAATCGAAGTGACTGATTGGAAGGTCCAAAAACTAAGGCGCAGTAAGATCAGGTTGGTCAAAGTGCGCTGGAACGCCAAGCGTGGACCAGAGTTCACGTGGGAAAGGCTGGACCAGATGAAGCAAAAGTATCCCGCCCTATTCGAGAAGACCCCTATACCGGAGGAATCAAAGTGAATTCCGGGACGGAATTCTCTTAACGGGGGGAGAATGTAACAACCGGCAAAAATAAGGTAATTCCGTACTAATTAATTAACGTAATTAACGTAATTAAATATAATTATGTGTTGATTATTTAATTGAGGCCTTAGAATAATAGCAATTCCCAAATAATGCATAGGAATGCATGTGTTTAATGACAAAACATGACGGAGTCATGTGCGAATAAATCTATCCGGTATGGACACTGGCGATTACCCGGTAAAAAAAATTAAATAAGCGAAACGAGTCCCGGACAACCGGAATGTAAAATAAAACGTAATTTCACAAAATATAATGAGTTTTGGAACTCCAAAGCCATACGTGAAAGCTTATCACACAAATCTCCCGGTAACGAATAAAGCGCGCGTACCGCACCCGATACGCGCCTAGCTAATAATTTCACCCGACAAGAGCCCAAATAATTTATCAACGCTTAACCCGGACCATAATTAAATATTATTAATGATATTTCTAATATCCGGTTGACGCGCGATAAAGGCTCGAAAAATACCCGGACGAGACCCGAACAATATTAACTTAAACATAACTAATAATGGGTATAAAATTTGCAAAGTGGGTCCCACAAGACACCCATGGGGGCCGGCCTATGGCCATTCAAAAGGGGAGTAACTTGTGTTATCTAAAATAAAATCATTAGGAGTATCCTAATGATGAGAGTGCATGGATTACTATTGGGCATTAGGAATTAACCAATCCCTTCTCCTCTCTCTCTAAATATTTCGGCCAAACACCCTCTAGTATAATCTTTTTATTTTTTTTTTTTATTTGAATTAATCTATAAAATCTTCTTAAGATACATCTAATCTTCTAAAGATTTGGGGGAAGTTTATTATAAAGATACACATAACACACTTGAAGCAAAACCCACAAATTCCTCTTCTTCTTCTTCCTTGGCCGTGAGCTACCCCCACCCCCACAAGCTTTTCTTTCAATTTTCTACACTAACAAATCATCTAAATCATCATCCATCCAATACCCCTTTGTGTGTTCAAGAGCTTGGAGCTTAACCACTTGGAAAAACACACTAAACCCCATCCAAATCTAAGGTTGTCATCTTCCCTAGCCTTGAGCTAGTTGTAAGTATTCACCTTATTTTGATTTAAATGTTCATATATTGTGTTATTTGAGCAAGTTGTACATTGATGGGTTAAGATATAAAAGTTTATTTTATAAACATACAAGAACAAAATGGATGAATGATGATATGGATGAACCTTAAAATTGTTATTGTTAATAAAATGGCTAATGAAATACGAAAATATTAACATGCATGTAAAGAGAATAACGATCAAGACATTATTTTTGAAAGAGATTGATAAGTGATAAAATATGGTTTTGATCATCATAAGATGACTAGCTAATGTCAAAAATGTAGGAAAATAGGTTGGATGATCTTGCATGTAGAAATTTCACGATTAAAGTCTACTCACTTAGATGAGTGAAAAGTTGGTATTTTGGATAAAACTATGAAACAAACATGTCAATAGCATCTAGGATGGATTATAAGACTAATGGAAGTGGAAAAATGTAAAAAGAATCAAACATGTGAAATATGGATCTTTAAAGTTTACTAAGTTGGATGAAAATGCTAACTTAAATAGATTGGATGAAAAATGCAACAAGTATAAGTTAAAAGACTAATATTGTAACTTTGGAAGTTGATGGACTAAAATAAAGTATTTTAGAAACTTTGGTCCAAGAATGTGTTTATGGAAGTTTAGTGTCAAAAACGTAAAGAATAGTTTTCCAAGTATAGTTTTATAAACTTGAACAAACTACTTGAATGCATTGTAAAAATGTATTTTTATAAAAGTAAGTGTTTTATAAAAATAAGTGGTTAAGTTAAGGTTTTTGACATAAATAAAGGTTTTGTAAAATGTTGGACAAGAGTAACAACTTAAGGAAGACTTGTACAAAAATGGATACTTTTATATAAATGGGAATATAAAAGTATCGGAAACATTTTTGGGATACAAGTAACTAGTTGTGCTAAAATATAAAAGTATATTTTCTTCAAGTAATATACGTTCGGAATTGGTAGTATGAATAATGTGCCATAGAACGCACATTAGAAGAAAATGTGGAAAAAGTTAACTAATGGACTTAGTAACGTAAGCTAACGATGACGTATAAACGGACAAACTAGAGAAAAATGCCATAGCGGCAAAACGTGAAAATATATATATTTTAGGAAGTAAAATATATATAACATGGGTGAAACTTATGCAACACTTTCCTAAGTGTTGGAACAAATATTCGTGGGAGAAAAACTAATGAATTAAAACGTTAGACAACGTATGGACTTAACAAAGAAAACGCACACATTGAGATATAGATACATACTTGTCTCGACGAAATTTTAGTATATCTATTTAAATGGGAAAATGGATACGCGAGAAGGAAAACCGAGACAAGTAGGTGAATTATATCTACGAACGTGTAGGTCCCAACAAATCCTAGTATATTTATTTAAATGGGAAAATAAATGTACGGCATGGTGAGTTGAGTCGGGCGTTTAAAATATAGAATCGAACGACGAGAACTTAGCATATTTATTTAAATGGGAAAATAAATATGTGGCAAAGTGAGTCGGGTCGGGAGATAAGAATACATTATATTGAACGATACGATCCTAAGTATAATTATTTAAATGGGAAAATAATTATACGTTAGGGAGAGTTGTGTCGAGAATAATAGTGTACATGTTACAAATAATATTAACAAGATTAACATATAAAGAAAAGGGTAACCCATCGCCAATGGACCTAGGATGCGCGTCTAATTAAACGGGAATTGGGATAACACGTGGTCGGGGAGTTGGGTGTACAACTTGCCAAGGCACTCGCACTATAGGTATAGTGACTTATACGCCTAGAAACTTTTGTAGGTGCGAGACCACCAAATTTGCTATTTACTTCTTTAAGCCGAGCACAGTTTCAGGTGAGTTTCACGGCCCCATCTTTAAACTATTTTAATGTTTTCGGGGGAAAGATATGTTAGGGAAATGTATGACGGGTTGGTACTTGAGTTATGATCGCCACTCGGGGTTGAGACCTCACTGCTATAATCATTAATTCAGGAAAGTGAAACCGAAGGAATATTTGAATAGTACTATTGGTGCCTGACAAGGCCCACCCCTAATCGATAGCGTCGATTATGCATCGGCGTATGCCTGGGGTGCACGTATTCTGAAATTAAGTCGTAAGGATACCGAGTAACGACTTGGAATGGGGCATTATTGTTGTCTTGGTTTGATTATAGGCTCAAGTAGAATTATAGGAACTTGCAACTCCTATAAATTGTCATAACATGGAAAGTTCCCAAAAGTTTATGTTTTGATAACTAAAACCTGTGAACTCACCAATATTTATATATTGACGATTTTAAACATATCTTTCAGGTAATTGATGAACGATTGAAAGCATGGCGAGCTGGGTCGGGGGAATCTCTAAATGGGACGTCGGGTGTCATGCAGAGGCTTCATCTCTTTATCCCAAGGAATCGGGATATATATATGAGAAGCCTCCTTATTTCAATTAAAAACAATTTTCGTTTATGTATCAATAATATGACATGATTTGACGTCTTAATAAATGACCCGTTTCTTTAATTACTTATGATTTGCATTAATCTTGGCTTTATCCATTTGAACCGTCGCGCCACGTGTTTCCGCCGTAGTCGTGGTGTGACAAATAATGCCTTCCTATATGGAGAACTGTATGAGGAAGTATATATGTCTTTACCTGAGGGACATAAAAATATGCCTAAAAATAAAGTGTGTAAACTAACTAAGTCATTATATGGGCTTAAGCAGGCCCCTAGAATGTGGAATGAAAAGCTAGTTAAGGCCTTGATTGAGTTTGGGTTTGTGCAGAGTAAATGTGACTATTCTATGTTTGTAAAAAATGATAATAATGTGTTTCTTATGTTATTAGTTTATGTAGATGACATAATAATAACTGGTAATTCAGAAACAGAAATTGAACACATTAAATCATTGTTTAAAACTAAGTTTCTCATAAAGGATTTAGGTGAACTAAAATATTTTTTGGGAATAGAAGTGATTAAAAATGAACATGGAATTTGTTTGTCACAAAGAAAATACTGCACAGATTTGTTGAGTGAATATGGGATGCTTGAGTGTAAACCTGTGTCTTGTCCATTAGAACAAAACCATGTTTTAACAAATATTGTCAACCATAGTTGTTAACCTTTAGATAGTATCACTGGATATCAACAACTAGTAGGTAAACTAATTTACCTGTCTCATGCAAGGCCTGATATCTCATATAGTGTGCATTATTTGAGTCAATTTATGCATAAACCAACACATGGGCATCTTAAGATTGCATTTAGATTGTTAAGATATCTCAAAAGTGCTCCTGGAAAAGGTTTGCTGTTCAAACCAGGAGATTGTCTTAGTCTATCAGCATATGCTGATTCAGACTGGGCAAAGTGTATAGAAACAAGGAAATCAGTAACTGGGTTTTGTGTCTTTCTAGGAAAGTGTTTGGTGGTTTGGAAGAGTAAGAAACAGGCTACTGTGTCTAGGTCATCTGCTGAAGCAGAATATAGGGCTATGTGTGCAGCTGCTTGTGAAATAATTTGGTTGAAAAATTTGCTATCTGAACTGGGTATTATTGTTAAACTTCCAGTTCCTTTGCACTGTGACAGCACAGCTGCAATATCAATAGCATCCAACCCAGTATTCCATGACAAGACTAAACATTTTGGTCTTGACTTATTCTTTCTAAGAGATCTGATATCACAAGGTGTAATCAAAACAGTTAAAGTTGAGTCAGCTGATCAACTAGCTGATTTGTTTACAAAAGGTTTGTTTCCTGCTCAACATGATTTGTTAAGTGTCCAGGTAAACATGTATGATTGCTTTGGGAAATAAAATGATGGGGGGTGTTAAAAATATGTAATAATAATATTTTCTTTATTAATAATATTTTTATTCTTTATCATTTTATTTCATCATTTTGCATAAGCTTGTGGGCAGGTGTGTGCATTGGATCATTGGACTACTGGATTGGGCTAGGATGAACAAGGAAGTTGCGGTGTTGCGGCCCAGTTAGAGATGGTCCAGTTCGTGTGAGTCCAAGACATTAAAGTCCAGTTTGAGTTTGAAGTCTGATCAGAAGCCCAAGTCGTTTAAGAGCTTATGTGGCAATCCGTGTGAACAAACACAACGGATTGTCCACCGTTGATGAGAGCTGACTAGGCTAATCCTGGCCATTGGATTGTTTCGTGAGCTGAGCCTATATAAAGGCTGTGTTTCTTTGTTCAACGAATTAATTCGTTCACTTTATTGTTTTCCTCTTTCGTATTCTCTCTCGATCAGTTTTAGGGTTTGTGAGTTATCATCAGATTCGTCTTGAATCTGCTGATAGGTGCTCTGGTAGATCTTGTATAGAGGTTCTTTGTATTTCAAACTCTTTATTCTTTGTTTTAGTCTCGAGAGATTGAGAGGATCTGTTGTATTCAGAACTTTGTAAGGGTTTCAACGTTTAGGGTTGGGTTTTGATTGAATAAAGTTTTATAGTATTTGATTCCATGTTTCTCACAGATGAAAGTGGAAATTAAAACATGCACTTGTAGATACAAATAAGGTGCAGTTGGACCGATAAGATTGCAAAGGTGGAAGAACCAAGGACAATATTGTTACAGAAGTTATAAATTGACTCTTCAGGTCAGATTAGTCACAAGTTAAATGACACAACACAAAAGCAATATGACTAACTATGTCTTAGTTTCAACTAACATAAAGACCAACCAACAGGAGTCACCATCCCATGAGTGCTCTTCTAACTTTGTCCACAATCTGATTTTTAACCACCATGCTTCCAAGTTTGTATTTCGAATTCTCCTCCAAAAGAAACCTGTACACTTCCCATTCACCGTTTTCTGTTGAATGTCTTCCAATCTCGGCCTATACACACACACACACGCAGTTTCATACTCGTTATTCATCATGTTCATTTTCATCTCAATATACTAATTAAACATTTCTTACCGAAAAGACGCATATCCCAAGAACCTTTAGTGCCAGTGTCGTATCATAGAAAACCATTGGCCGTCCCCTTCCAGATAGCTCAACTGGATTAGCAACCACGAGTTCTGTATCTGGTCCACGATTCGTTATAATAACACGCAACGGGTGAAGCATTTCCAACTTCAAACGAGAGATCAGTTCTTCTTGCTTCTCGACGCTCACAATCTTCAAACCATCCTTTTGCCGAATAAACAGATCTAAGTCACGATGCCCCTTGTTAACTGGTGAGAATCTCCCATAAGCTATCTGTTTGAAAGGTACAACACTTAATGCCGGATGAAACTGTAATTTAATAGATATCGAATATAAAAATGTGTGAAACCTGTATATCAAAGTCTTTTAGTATGCGCATGATGTCATAGAGGAAACCTTTGTGATCAACACAGTTAATTTGAAGGAGTGAGTGAGCTGGGCTTAATGAGTTATCAATCATGATGGTTGCATGCTTTAATCTTTTGACATCTGGACTAAGAGCTTGTGAAAGCTCTTCTTTTTCTGATAATTCTGATCGAAATATTTCTTGAGCAGCCGTCTGAGAAAGAGAAGAGATACGTGGGACACTATCATTCTTGTAACCTGCCGAGCGAATATCAACACTTGTACATGATTCACCCAACACCGCAAGTAATTTATCACACGCATCATCTCTCCTTTTTTTTGTATGTAATAGCTCCCTGAAATTATATACATTTACATGAATGATCAGTAGACACATTGAAGCAACCTAAACAAATCTTCAACCCACTGTCAAATTTCAAACTTTAACCTAATAGATCACTTGACAACATCTACAGATATGAGCACACCGCAGATCTACATAAGCGAATGAAAGCCATACCCATAAGAATAATAATATAGCGTATTATAAACACAAAATATAAAAATAATATATTTTGTTCTTTTAATGCATCCTCTGAAAAATTGTGTATCTTTGTAAACATTTATAAACTCAAGTTCAGTGATGTATTTACTTCCTACTGGTTTTGTTGGTCAACAGGATATTGTACAAAGCAAGGCACTTGTTTTCTTCTACCTAGGCAAGGTTGCAAAAGGCGCTAGGCGGGCGGTGAGGTCCAGCCTAGGGACTAGTCGGGACTAGGCGAAAATTAGGCAGAATTAGGCGTTTTGGTATTTTATATATATACCCACAAATTTAGGTGTTTTTTGAAAATATGTTACGATATATACACATAATACTTAGAAATACTTAGATATATACACATTATACTAAGAAATACTTAGAAATTAAAAAAAAAATTAAAAAATCCACCGCCTAGGCCCGATTAATGGCTGCCTAATGGCCAAAACGCCTAGATCAGCGACTAGGGCTTATTTCCGATTTTTACTCCCGCCTAGCGCCTAGGCGCCGCCTAGGCCGATTTTTGCAACACTGTACCTAGGTATCCTATGGATTAAATACTGCAGAAAGTTCATCAATGAAATGATGAAAACTAGAAATAAAGGTACAAGATTTCAGCCTACAAGTTGTAAGGTAATAAAGAGAGAAACGTGTCCAATTTGAATCCTACGTGACGAAATATACACAAGCCCGCCATATATACAGTTTAAGATTGATCTACAGCTACAAGTATTCAGGTTCATCCTGGAATGCACAAAAAAAATTTGGAAAAAAAAAGAAAGAGTACTAAGAAACAAACCCTCACAAGTTATCGGTAATAAAGAATAGGTCCACTACACGACCATCAGGGGTAGTTGTTACTTTCACTCTCTGGATCATAAGCTCAAGCTCACAAAGAACTCTAGTCACATCTAAGTTCACAAAAAAAAATGATCAATCGAAAAACGTTAGACTGTGACACGATCATAATCCAATAGTAAACTTGAAATGGGAAAATGCAAATACCATTCAACAATCCCTTCCGATCAGTACTGCAAAATGTCAGAAGGTACACTGGAGAGGCCTCGGGTTTGGATGAGGTCTCGTTTAAATAAGCGGAGACAGAAAATGTTGGACACAATGCTAAGAGGCGTTCTTTTATGTTGGACCATCTTACAGTAGGTGAAGTTGGGTAAGGGAACACCCATAATACTATGTAGCACCATATTCCATCTGTCGTAAAATCTAAACCAAATACACAAATGCCCTTAAGCAAAGTAATAAGGAATTGTTGTATGTTTTAAACTTGAATCACATACGCATGTTATGAACGTATTATCACAAACTGGCCATAAATCATAATGCAAGTATGAGTAAGCCCTCAACTTCATGTTAAATATTGTTTCAGAAACAGAGGGGTGTTTCCTACCCTTGCCCGTTCCACGCATCCTGTGCTTTGAAAGTGTCGCTTTTCAGGGATGAAATTGCATACAAACCGCGGATAGCATTGACTAAACTCCCAAATCATTGACCACAGATTCACAAGGATACAAAAATGGGTATATGCAAAAAGATATTCTGATCTTTTACCAAAACTATAGGTCAGAAGTGACTGTAAACAAGAGAGAAATAAAGTCAACACCAAAGTAAAAGCATGAGCCTATATTAATCTATGAATCCTTAATGACTTTTATCTTCCATTATCCGGTTTTTAGTTTCTATACACACAAACATGTACTTCCATCCTAATTTCAATAATATTTCCAAATCTCCTAATTACAATGAACACACATAAGTAGGGCTGTTCAAAACGCTCGCCGATCGCTCGCCGCCAGCTCGGAAATTGCCCGCTCAATTTTTCGCTTGGTTGTAAATGAGCCGATCCACTCGGTTCGGTTTGTAAACGAGCCAAGCACGAGCAAAGGTCCGCTCGGTTCGGCTCGGCTCAGCTTGTAAACAGCCCTACACATAAGTAACTCCATAGCGGTCTGTATCCATGCAGCATAGATACTAACTAATCACTATGATTACTGCATAATCGTAACACAAGCTACTAGTTCAAAACATCTTACTGATGATTCCTATCTAAAGCAATAGGCAATAGCACAGGAGCAAATTGCATGTATTTGCATACTTCAACAGCATATATAAACAAGATTTTTAGCTTCAAGCAATAGGCAATAGCACATGATTACTGCATAATCGTAACACAAGCTACTGTTTAAAAACGCCTTTCACTTCCTGCGCGGATGCTCTTTTTAGCTTCAAAATAGCACAGATAACAGACTACAAACACACTACCAACCACAAGGTCCGTAACACCACTAGAAAAATCCAAGTTCTTCACATACACTTATATCCCAACAATATTGTTCACTCAAAAACCCTAAACATTTACATCAACTGAACTATTGACCAATACAACAGTATATATTCATAACAACCTGTAATAAATCAAACCACGCCAACTAAACCAAATATAATATACTGACTTACCTCCTTTGACAATACAGAGCCCAAAATCAAGAATAATCCAACAGATATCACAACCAAGGCCAACTCTATCAGGACAATTAACCGTAATCACAAAAGGGTCGCCTTGTTTCTTCCCTTTCTGTATTACCACTGGATCCTCACCCGGCCCACCGATGTCTGGCACCGCCCCAGCCGCTTGAAACGACCAGCATCCTGAACCCCCTTGCCTACTCAAATATTTCGCCAGCTTGCCTATTAATATATGCTTGATCTAAACCCTCAAATATCACAGGTTACCAAATCAAACAACATCCATAATAACAATCTAGATTTAAACACATCAAACAGGGTTTATTTGGTGGTGTTTGGACCCACGTGGCAGGAAAAAGACAGACACCTATAAAACTAGTGAAAACAATCCTATATAACCCAATTACTCATAGCCACTTTTATTATTTAAAATTAAAACCAACACAATTTATTTATAAACAATATCTAATCAATAATTGCACATACCGACAACAATAACCTAAACCACATAAAATTAATAAAGACAATTGGAAAAAGAAACGACTCTAGATTTAAAATAAGATAATTCTTCAACATTAAACCATACACCGAGAAGGTGAATAACAACAAAGTAAGACAAATTACAATAAAATCAACGGCCCACAATTAACAAACATAACCATAACCCTAACCCTAGATCTAACAAGTCTTCTATCCACCGAACCCGTAAAGGGTACGGCCTTGACGTTTAAGAGCATAAACGACATCCATAGCAGTGACAGTTTTGCGACGAGCGTGTTCAGTGTAGGTAACCGCATCACGAATAACATTCTCTAGAAAGATCTTGAGAACGCCACGTGTCTCTTCATAGATCAAGCCACTGATACGCTTGACACCACCTCTACGAGCCAACCTACGGATGGCTGGTTTAGTGATACCTTGGATGTTGTCACGAAGAACCTTTCTGTGACGCTTGGCTCCTCCCTTTCCTAGTCCCTTGCCTCCCTTTCCACGACCAGACATGTTTGGTTGTTTTTGTGAGGTTGTGAAACAGTTGATTGGTAGATGATTTGTGAGATGGTAATGAATTAGAGAGTGGTGTGTATGGGGTTTTATATATATGTGGGGTTTGAAGGAAGGCGGGATGTGAAAGTTTTTGAGTTGTGGAGTGGTGCAGGAAGAAGAGGTGTTGAAAAGATTGGGAGGGGTTATGGCCGTTGGATTTGGGGTAAATGGACGGTAGATGAGTGTTTTAGGATTGCGATCCGTGTGGTGTGTTTCTTGCGTGAGTGTAAAAGAATATGGTTGTATAGTCTTTTTTTTAATTTCTTTCTTTTCTTAATTTAGCTTTGTTTGTTAGTGGTGATGTATTAGATTTAGATACGTAACCTTCAAATTTTCAAATAAGAAAAAAACTAAAATTGCAATTAACTTTTCATGTAAAGATGTAAAGGGAGGGATAACGTATAAAGCCCCCTTAACGTAAGAAGCGTAAGAAGCAATCTCAGTCATTAGATTAAGGATGCAGATTAAAAACCCTAACCATATCTGGGTTAAAACATACGCACTCATCAAAACCCAGCAAAAAAAACAAACGCACCTTAACAAATATTCAAACGCACCTATACAAGGTGCTATACAAGGTGCTATGATGACAGTACTAAGCTCTCTTTTAACCGCTTTAGCCTTGCCTGCGACATTGCTTACTCTAACTGATATCATTGACAGCAAATGGTCTATCGCTGTAGACAGATCCGACAAGGCTGGAAAACTGCTTGCTGAAGTATTGGTCAATGGATTACAAGGTAACAGGCCTGTGACACTAGTAGGATTCTCACTTGGGGCACGTGTGATATTCAAGTGTCTTGAGAATTTGGCTGAAACTGGTCATGTTGGAATTGTAGAAAGAGTTGTTCTTCTTGGAGCACCAGTTGCTATAGAAGATGAAAAATGGGAAGCTATTAGACAGGTTGTTTCTGGAAGATTGATTAGTGCTTACTCCACAAATGACTGGACGCTTGGAATGGCCTTTCGAGCCAGTCTCCTTAGCCAAGGATTAGCCGGAATTGAACCCGTGGATGTTCCTGGAGTCGAGAATCCGATGGGACGATGTTGGTGACGGGGTGTTCCGATGTGGTGGTGGTGGTGGTGGTGGTCAGATCTAGATCGGTTTGTTTTAAAATGAGGATGAGTTAGGTTTAGAACAGGGGAAGATAGGTTTAATTGTGGTTTAACTGTGGTTAGGTTTAATTGACACGTGTCAATCTCTGGTGACTTCTTACACTTCTTATTTTAAGAGACTTTATATTGTATACTTTCTCTTCATGTAAATCCAGTCGGTTTTATGACCAAATGCACTTGATTAATATTTTCATGGTTGAGCAAAGGATCTGTACGGCGGACACGTTAAAACCATAAAAGAAATAAATTCTTTTTAAGTTTCATCTCCCATTTCTAGTTCATTTTAAAATGAATTTGCTTTCATTAATCACCCTACTGGCCTCTTAATCATGATGTGTCAAAGATATAAGAAATTTTTTATTTTTCTAAGTACTCTATGTTGTTTTTCTTCGACCACCCATTACTAACCTATTTTGAAAAGGGCCCTAGTATTTTACTTTAGAACTATGAACAAAGATTAGAGGAAGATTTAAAGAGGGGTAGAAGAGAGAAGTCTTATTTATTGAGTGTGTATGATATAATATATATGAGCCACTATTTATAGGCTATACAATTAATACAAACATAATGAATAGATGTAGGTTATGCATGTGGAGAGTCACCACATTATTGGTGCATTCATAACACTCCCCCTTGACTATCCACGTAATGAAATAAAACAATGCATAATTTTATAATACGCTTGGTGATGCTTCATCGTTAAAAACCTTGCTAGGAAAACCCCGTGGGAAAAAACCATAGCTAAGGGAAAAAGAGTGCAGCGCGTATTAACTTCCACCGATACTTTTGGATCAGGCGTGTTGCCTCGTTAAAAACCTTACTAAGAAAACCCGATGGGACAAAACTTAGTGAAGGGAAAATGAGTGCAACGTGTCGAATACTCCCCCTCATTTAATATGTGTCATTTGAATGATGGTGTCGATCTTCTAAGAAAGCTGCTCAAAGTTTTGTAGTCAATGATTTGCATTCTTGATCACTTGACGTGAAAAATTTTAAGTTGAATCATTGATGTATGATCTTCATTCTAGAATTTTAGTCCCTGCTCTCGTAAGTGCAATTCTTTAAGTTGAATTATTGTTGCCTCCTCTCGTAAATAAATGTCACAAGATCAACAAATGTGATGTATTATATTCTGTAACCCCCCAACCGATGGCGGAAACATCGAGATGCCACGAGGTAACGATTGTTCATGAGCTCGAGGTACTAAAATACAAATATTTATTTAATCACAATTAAGTGTCAAACATTACATTTCGAAACACCAAATTACAAGAAACAAAGCATAAGTTTTATTTTATGATGTCTAAGTCCAAGCCTTATGTGATAAACTTAAAGCATCTCCTGAAACATGTACAAAATAGTATCTGTCAACACACATGATGTTGGTGAGCACACTTAGTTTAGTGTACGTATGGTATAGGTATAAAAAGGTTTTACAATTCAAGTGTTATGATTCAATCAAGGCAATATGTTAAACACGTAAGCACACAATGCGGGTCACAATCAAACCTTTAAGTTGACAAAGATTAAAGAATTAACAATGACCCAAGACTTCCCAAACGCATAGGTACTTTCCATTAGGCGGGTTGTCAATCCAAATAGCGCTATCCATTGTTAAAGTCGGCTAGCAAAGTTAATGATTATGTAACGATTGCAAGTATACTACGTTTATGTCTAATCATCAAGCACAAGAATTCAAAGCATAACACGTGTATGAATTGTATGTAAAAACGTTTATAAGTATGTGTAAGTGTAAGTTTCATATGTGTACATGAATCACCCCAAAAGTGTAAGAAAAGATAAAAAGGGGATAAGTATACTCACAGTTTTGCTAAGCACGATAAATCCAAATAAACTTGTCATGAGTTAAGACTAGGAATTTTGAAGAATTCAACCTATACGTATAAGAATACTAATAAGGGATATGTCTTAAAAGTCTAAGCTGAATTAAATAGAGGGCTTTTGATCTACTAACATAAATGAAAGAATAACCAAAAGGAATTGGAAAAACTCACGAGTTTGATGGTCCAATTAATAAGAAAGGCGAAATAGAAAAACCCACTTAATAATCTTCAAAATTTGAGAGAATCATGAGATAATAAACAACGATTCAATCACAGACTTGATAGACTAGATAGGAAGAGTTGGAATTGGATATGGATATGGATAGGGTTGGATTTGGATATGTATGTGTTGGAGTCGGTTGAATTTTTTTTTTTTTAAAGGAAGGACTAAAATAGTGTATTTGGGTAAAGCCAAAGGTGCAATTGTTACATATTCCCTGCATTTACAAGACTAACCAAACTTGTTTGCATGGGTTAGTGAATATAATCAAATATCGCTCATACCTAAAGTATTTGTTTTAACTCATTCCGGTGTCTCCTCGCTTGACATAGACTATATTATGATAATAAGTTCATGTGGAAGATATAATAATCATGCATAATTAGCAAGACATATACTAATGTACATATATATTTAACTATGGTGCTTCTAGAGTGAAAATCTCTACTTTTGTAGGAGATGAAATGAATAATTTTCCATATCAAGTAATTGGACAACCTTTAATGCACTTTAAATATGAGTTATGTCCATTGTAAAATGTCTCACCATCTTTTCAATATATACTTTGATGGATTGGTAAACATATCATTGCATATATACTCGAATTTTAGGTCAAGCAACAAGTGTACTATGTCAAGGACTTTCAGAAATTCCCCTTTTAAAAGTTCTACAGAGTCTCTCAATAATGCTCATACATTATCACTATAAACTGTGATTTGGTAGAAATTGGTGTATGTTCGTTTTTGGTTTTGATCAAAATCTAGAGTTTTGACAAAACGTGAAGTTAGAAGTTGTTGGAAGTTTCTCTAGCTCTAGGGAGCCTCAATTATGTATAATTCGGTCATGAATCACATTTTAGATGTGTAATTTATGATGTTCATACTTAACATAAAATGGGTTTTAGGCCTTTAGGTGAAACCCACATTCTTATGTAATTAGAATGATAAAATTTGCATGATTGAATGACAATGTGTTAGGCTAAATGCTATATTGTATGTTGAGGACGAATACGGTGATATGGATGATTCCATACAATGTGTTAAATAAGAAAATTGGTGGTTAAAAGATGATGCACACCAAGTGTTTGTAAAAATGTCTAATTGAAATATAGATAAAAAGTTGTATGCTAAGATCCCACCAATTTAGATGTTGAGTATAGAGAAGTTGGATCTTATCAAGCTAAGTGCAAGCTTGAGGAGGAAATGATCAAATGGATAAGCGGATCATTAATGCACAAATGAGGCCAAAGTAAGTGACTTAGTATTAATAAGTTTCTTAGAAACTAAAAGATTGGGAAATTGTTTGATAGTCATGGAATTGATACTGTTAATGGAGAATAGATTCTTATTCATAAAGAGGTACTAGGGGGATATGGGATTCTAGCTTGTATTTGGTTAGAATCGCCTAAATGGAAGAAAATTGTTAAGTTTGGGTCGAAACGCTTAGTTAGATAACTGGAGTATTTCCATAAACGGGTCAAGTGAGGTTAATATCACTTGAGCAAAATATTTGAATTTGAAACATTTGAGTATTGAAAATAAACGGGTCATATGATTGTTATGCTTTTTGAATGGTTGAATAAGGTTTTGTAAAACCTAAGGCCTTAACGGGTCAAATGATTAAAACCAAACTAAGTAGATTCTAATGGGTCAAAACAGAAAAGTGAAATATATATCTTGTTAGAACTTATCTATGCAGGTCTAAAATAATCTTGGGTATGTACCGGATGTCCAAAAAAGCCATAGTGAAGGGCTGGGTTTGTGAAGGCATAAGCATTCATGCCTTAGTAAAGTTCCAGCACGTCAGCCCGGGCGGGTCAATGCTGACCCGACCGGGTCACAGTTCTGAGATGATATTTAAAGTTCTAGCATGTCAGCCCGGGCGGTTCAAATGCTTGCCCAGCCGGGTAAAACGCGAACCTCCTCATATATGCCTTGAATGCTTTAATTTTAGTTTTAAACATCGTTTAATTATTTAAAGTGTCTTTATTCGATGTTTGACACTAGGTATACGCTGATGGAGGTCCCGGAGAAAGGATCAAGTCGCGAGGAGAGCCGAACACACCCGAACACTCATACGCTTCCGCAATAGATTCCCGTTTAAAACACAAACCTTAGTATAGGTTTGTAATACCTAAAAATGTAAAGTTGAATGTTTCTATCAAATCAAAGTCTTTAAATGGGTTGTCGTTTGTAAATTTTAAAGTTTTAATCGGTCGTGATTTTTAATTAAGGCCAAAACTCGTAAGTTTAAGCATTAATCTCGTGTTTACGGGTTAGGGTCTTACATGTGTATCGACCTCCCCCTTTTTGCCCCTATTAAAACCCATGTTTCACTATTTGACACATTTAGTCCCTCTCTATTTACCCCTATTAACTCTAGTTTAAATTAAGTCTAAACATGTTAAGTTTTGGGTGCCATTTTTACTTAAGAATATGCTAACGAAGCTAATGGGGTTATCTTACATTAAAACAAAATCCCCCGTCTCCATTACCTAATTTATTTTAGTAATACCCAAATCGCATAAGTTAATCTAAAACACCTAGCATTAATTTTTGGGGTGTTACAAGTATTATCTTAGAGTTAATTTCTTGGTTGGTCCCTTTGCTTTCCAAATCTTGCATGCTTGACCCCTAAAGTTCACTAATTACAGACTTGCTTCTAAAGGTTTACAAATTATCACTCATTTGTTCCCCTATGGTTCAATTTTCATAACAATGACAACCCTTTCCTTGGATGGTCGTTTGTTTTGAACGTTAAGTCAATCTACAATGACTATTATATCCCGATACCAAAGGATAACAATTAAAAATAGAAATGGCCCCACCCACCCTTCTTCTTCCCCCCACCTACCCTATTATTTGCAGCCACTGTACCACCAACTCCCTCCAGTCACCATCTTCCTCCCACCACCAACCACCACTGCCATTTCCCAAACTACACCACCACCATGCATCACCATCACCCACCACAACACCACCATTGTTCACCTACATCACCACTATCACACTCTCCCTCCCTCTATTCTCAACTCTCTCTCTCTCTCTCTCTCTCTCTATCTCTCTGTTCCTTTGCTCTCTTAGTCTCTCTTCTCATATCTTGACTCGATCTTCTCAGACCTGGACTCACCAGATATGGTATTTTCACCATTTTTAAATATAGGGCTCGCTGTAGTTAACACCAGCTTCGCAGATGAAGCCTCGTCTCCGATCACACCACTACAAACCAACTCACCACCAGTTGGAACTCTGATCTCACAACTGCAAGCCCTTATTTATGATTATGTGGACGTGTGAGAAATAAGTTGTTGGTTTTGAAAAAGAGAATATAATGAGATAGTGGGTAGTCGTCATGGTGGAGGTGGATGGTGGTTGTGGTGGAGGATGGTACGGTTGGGTGATTATAGTAAAACAACGTTGATGAAAAAGTGGAGTGGGGTCGGGGTAATGATGATGCATGCGTGTATTTTAAAAATCAATTTGTTTATTTTTATTATGTATTTAATTTATTTAGTTTTGTTTATTTAATACCAAGGGTATTTTGGTCATTTTACATGATTTAGCTGAAAAGTTAACAACGTTAGCTGTTAAGGATTATTGATGCTATGAAAATACAACCATTAGGATCAAATTTGTAATTATTGAAGTATGGTGATCAAGCATGCAAGATCTAAAAAGCACAATGACCAACTAAGCAATTAACTCATTATCTTATTTAACAACTTAATAATAATAAGACTAAATTACAAGTTTTGTGCTTTAGCTTTATACCAAATTTTAATGCATGTCCTTTGTCTTTAAAATTGATGAGATTTGTACTTTATGTTTCAAAAACTTGCACGTTTTGTCCTTTGGTGCTAACCCAGTTAATTTTTTTCGTTAAGTGGAGGGTAAAAATGACTTTTTACCTATTTATTTAGAAAAACATTTTAAAATTAAAACAAAAGAATTTTATATATTAATAACCACCCCCTCTCTACAATTTATCAGCACCACCTACCTCCATCCACTCTATGTGTCACCACCACCCACCTCCACCCCCACCCCACTTGCCACCGCCACCACCCACCCCACACCAACCACCGCCCACCACTCTTCAAAATCTAGCCAAAAACCCACCTGCAGCCACCACCTCACCTCGCCTCTCCACCCCACCGTCGTAACCCCCCTCCTTCGCAACCAACGCCAACAAAACCGTGCAGCAGTGGTGATATGGGGTTTGTGACTAAATCAAAGAAGGATCCCCTTTCGGTGGGTCAAGCATCTGACTGTGGAGGCGGGTTCATCTAGGGTTCCGGATAAGAAATGGTGGTCAGATGGGTGGCGGAGCAGTAGATAGTGGTGACTGGTGAGTACCGATTACCCCTTTTACTGATTCTAGAAACATGGATTTTTGGGTTCAGATGACAGATCGACGCCAAATCAGCTTGGACTTAAAGCTTTGAAAGTATTTTTGAGATATGTGGGTAACATTTTTTTGGGGGTTTTCGACAAAGAAGCCAATCCAACTAGAGTTCTTTGAATTTTGTGGTGGTGGAGGTGGTCGAAATTTCTGGTGGTGCGGTGTTGTGTTTATTGGAGATAGAGTGGTCAGTGGGTTGAGGTGTTCGGTGGTTGTTGGTTGATGGGTTTTGGTTTAAAGAACAGAGGTGGTGGCGGCGAGTCATGGTGGTGGTGGTCGGCAGCAAGTGGTGGTGGTGGTCGGCGGCAAGTGGTGGTGGTGGTCGGTGGCAAGTCATGGTGGTAGGTTGTGGAGGTGGCATAACTTTAACTTAAATACATAAATAGACCCTAAAATAGTAAAAAGATGAATTTACCCTCACATTTGAGTTAAAATCTAACTGGGTTAGTGTCAAAGGACGTAACATGCAAGATTTCAGAACATAAAGTACAAAATTCATCAATTTTAAACATAAAGGACATGCGTTGAAATTTGGTATAAAGCTAAAGGACAAAACTTGTAATTCAGTCTAATAATAATAATATAAGTGTTTAAGACAGTCCAAAAACAATAAAAAAGGTCATACTGGGCGGTTTAACCAGACGTTTCAACCAGACGGTTTAACCGATTTAAAAAAAAGGACTCATCACTGGTTGCAACGTGCTAACCAACCCACTCGTAAATTAAACAAAAAGGTTTTTACCAACAATTTTAGGGTTTTCCCAAATACATTTCGAACCGGTTTTCATGAAACCTTCACCTCGCATCTGACCGGTCCGGCCTAATGTCTCGTATATTTACGCACTACCCAGCATTACCCACCCACACACGCCTCCGTAAACCCGTAATCGCCTGAGACAACCAGAAGAAGAATGAGGAAGTTCGATCCATGGCCCGTTTTCTTCAAGAGGGAGTTCAACCGTAACTGGCCCTTCCTCGTCGGCTTCGCCATCACTGGAACCATCATCACCAAGTTCTCCCTCGGCCTTACCGGTTCCTATCTTTTTATTTTCATTCACTTTCGATCCGATCATATATCCTGAATATGGATTTATTAATTAAACCACTTTTTAATGTCACAGAGGAAGACAGGAAGAACTCCGTCTTTGCCCAAAGGCACAAGAGGTACGATACGTTATCCATAATATTTGTAACCCTAGATTTTACTTTTTCACCAATAGATTGTGTGGCACTGTTGAATAATTACACTTTATCCGATCCATACTTGGGTTTGTTTTCTAGGGTTTATGTGATCTGTAATTTTGCTAGATCCTTTTGCATATGAAACTTGTAAATTGTTTTTTAACTAATGTACTGCACTACTGCTACTGCGTGTGCGTCTTGAATCTTGATGTGGTGAGTGTTCTTCAGATGTAAATTTTAAATGCCGTTGCAGCTTATTGCAACCAGCGTTTTACTAGGTTGTATTGGAAAAAATAGGGGTGTAAATGACACGTAGCGCCTCCAGAGCTACTCGGGATCGGCTCGGTAAAAACCTTGAACGAGCCCGAGCCTGAAGTATGACTCATTTAGTTATCGAGCCTGAGCTCAAGCCTTATATACAATGCTCGTTTAGGGAAACGAGCCTAAACAAGCCCAAACAAATGTTATGTTATTTTTTATGTATGTGATTTTGTCCTTTGAATATGTTCAATTTTAATTAATAATATTGGTGAGCCGAGCTTTTAGGTCGTTTAATTTTTTTTTTTAAGTTACCTCGAGCCGAGCGGAGCTCGAGCTCTTAGGTTTTTTTACTCTCGAGCCGAGCTCGAGCCTCAAAAGAGCATGATGAGCCGAGCTCGAGCCTAGTCAAGCTCGGGATCGGCTCGACTCGTTTACACCCCTAGGAAAAAGTTTCAGCTGACTGGTGGTTACATTCTAGAGTGGTCGTACCAAGTAACCAATCGATAGATGTAGGTCGAGTATGCACTCTGTTCGTTTTCTGGTAATCAGTTTGATAAATATGTGTATGTTGGTATGTCTTTGCTCTGTGTCTTCTCATGTTAACCATTCACGTTTCAAGGTTTTACTTGGTGACACACATTCTTTTGGCAAGCTAGTGTAACTGGTGTATGATTATTGAATGGAAAAATGGATTAGGAAGTTTCTTCTTGGAGCCCTTGGTTTAAGATAGCACGAGGAGGGCGCTCCAAGGCGTTTAGCCAAAACCAGAGGCTTAAGCGCGAGACGTGGTTCAATTTACAACCAAATAAGCTTTATATACTACTAGAAGTTGCTTCTCATTGTTTTACATCAACCTTTTTTCTAGTTAACCTTTCATAATTTTCTCATCCCTTTGGTTGTTTTAATATATAAGCCCTCATACATACCTTAAGTTTGACCCATAAGTACATGAGACGTCACCTCAAGATCCTAATGCATTTTTTTCTGATTGCCTCGCCCCTTTTAAAACCAAGTTGGAGCCAACTGTAGTCTTATGCCGTATAAATATGCATATACCGGTATATCTTTAGTGTGTGTCTACTCGTGTCTATCATTCACGTTTCAAGGTTCTTGGTGACACATTCTTTTGCTTAGCTTGTTCAGTTTTTTTTTCAAGATTAAAACAAAATAAGACTAGGAAGTTCTTATTGAGCATATGTAGTTTAAGTTATATAACAAGACAGGTTAGCCTTTACCATGGAGGATAAAGGTTCTGCCTTTTTAATCTGCATCGCCTTTTCTGCTGAAACTAAATGCAAATGCAATCTTTATAATTTCAATTATTTGGAATCTGTCACCTCCATAAAATATGTATGCAGACATCTAACTCTGTGTGCACTGATGACAGCTAATAGTTTTACTTGAAAAAAAGATTTTTGTGTAGTTGCATAACCTGGATTGTCATCATCAACTTGGTCAAGTTTGATCTGTGTTCGGTTAATTCGTTCTTTCATCTTTGTGGGTACTTGATATATTTGTGATAATCTAATTTTATTTTTGCTTATGCTTCTTGCAGTTGAACATGCTCTATTATAGGGAGGCGAATATGGGGATTTTGGGTTGCGGTAATGATGCAAGTGTTGGTACATTGGTTTATAATTTTTCCTGTAGTAATAAAGATCTAAGATTGCAGCTTCATGATGAACTTGCATCAAGATACAATATGTTTCCTATTTGAATGTTTTGAGATAAGTTTTTGAACTGTCCGGAAGGCTTCATCGGAAGTCTAAAATTGAATAACAAAGTTAACTCATGTGTCGTGTTGCCCCTGCCTAAAGTATTTTGGCTTCTTATTAGTGGGGTTCTTTTTGTTCTTATTAAAAAACCATCTTCTAACCATAAAGCTTGGTTTTTGCTTTGAAAATGGCTCCACAGTAGATGGTTAAAAAACGGTTTGAATTATGTATGCCAATACTTTTATACGGTAAGATTACAAGCAGGGTTACCACGTAACAGTTTCTTTATACTGTTGGTTTCTTGTCGTAATGTTTACACCAGTGTGCGATTGAGCAGGTATATAATATTATGACAACTTACTAACAATATACAAGATTGGTACCTAGTAACCTCACTTGTCAGATAGATTATAACCCTGTAAATAATAAAATGTTTTGAGTGCAAGAGGTCGCAACTTTCGTGTAACATGTTTGACCGTTTGTATTAAAAAACATTTATATAACTACAATAAATAACTTTTATGTCTCGATATTAGGGCAAACATTGCTTGAAGCAACAAGCATCTAAAAAACAATCTAAAACAAGCCATAAAATTTTAGTTTCTTTTATGAACGGCAAATTTTGTATATAAAACCAGTGAGTATGGTGCTGGGAAATGCTTACAGGACTACCAGTAAATTAGCCAAACTAACAACAATTTAGAAGAAACATGAACGCGGGTCAGTACACCATTTGATCAAGCATAAGTTTTGTATCTTGTTATGTGATGAATCCAAGAGTAAGCCTGCACTTTTATACCCTTCACAGCAGATGAGATTGAAGATTTAGATTTGTTGATGAGTGATGACCGACTGATGATTCCCAGCCAACCACCACAAGATTGACATAAACAAACGAGTACCTTAGCTTCTCTCTCTCTCTCTTTTGAACAGATCGACAGCTCCCTCGATATGTTATGGATGGAATTCTGTCACGACAGCTACTTAACATATATATCACCATGAAATCCGGCTCCACACCTCCCTCGTATACAAGCAATTGATAAAAAATATGATTCTACTGATACCTGGCAGAATGTACACTACAATGAATCAACTTGTACTCCTTGATAACAAGATTGGGGAGTATGGGTAGTCTGTTAAGCAAAAATTTCCAAGGACAAACCACATTCTCACTTTAAGCCTTAACAATTGCTTAATCGGGTTAGCCAAGTTCTTTGACATCGTCATACATTCTATTTCTATTGTTATTCTAACGCAAAAGTAGAAAATAATGTTGTTTGCGTTCGTCATACTAGCAACTTGAATAAAAGGAAAATCTCACAAGTTATTCAACAAAATTCAAAGATTTTCTCATTGATGACAAACAAAATGCCAGTTGGCAAAAGAACACCTTCAGAGACTCACTCTGTCAAGGTAGTAAAGAAACATGGATACCGACCCCCTTGTATGGGAGCTAGTCATGATACAACAAGTGTAAGAAACAACACACAACTGAAAAACAAGATATCATCATATCATCGCGTGCTTGCTGATTGCTTATAGCTTCTTCTCAACTCCGAGCCTCAGCCTAAAATCAGCTTCCATGAGAGGGAGACCATCACGCAGTTTGATCTTCGGCTCCCATCCAAGCAACTTCTTTGCATTTGTGATGTCGGGCTTTCTCTGCCTTGGATCATCTGGCGTGTTTTCCACCATCTTAATCTCTATTTTCGGATTAATAAGCTGCATTTCAACACCATGTTATAAAACATACAGTAATATACACTTAAAATCGAACGGAATGTTGTTCAAAGTCTAGCGATACTTTTCAAATGAACTGGAGATGGTGAGAAAAGTTAAATTAAAAGACTAACCTCTTTCACTGTCTCAGCGAGTTCAATCATAGTAAATTCACCGGGATTACCAATGTTGATTGGTCCAGTGTTCTCGCCTTCCATCAGCCGAATAAGCCCATCAACCTATTACAATTGCAAAAAAGTCAATGTTTGACCAGGGTCCCCGTTATATCATAAACATATAATCATATTATTTTTCAAGATACCATATCAGAGACATAACAGAAACTGCGAGTTTGGGTTCCAGGGGCCTGAACAGTCAAAGGTTCATCACTGCAAGAATTCAAGGCAGTATAGGTAAGATTGACCCAACCTAAGGTATACAAATACTGACTTTGATTACAATCAAGGACTAACCGAAGTGCCTGAGCTATAAAATTACTCACAACACGCCCATCATCAATATTCATCCGGGGTCCATATGTGTTGAAAATACGAGCGATTCTTATTTCTGTTATATTAAACAAATAATTAGAGACACAACTGACTTGGTCAACTCACATTATAAAAATGTAAATATGTAATTAGCATCATGTTACCAATTCCATGCTGCCTGTGATAATCAAACATCAGAGTTTCTGCCACACGTTTTCCTTCATCATAGCAACTCCGAACTCCTGAGATACATTAAAAAAACAAAATTTTTATTTTCATGGTTCTTTTGAACATACATATTACCTATGTAACCGGACACTGTGTGGGCTTACCAATCGGGTTGACATTACCCCAGTAACTCTCTGGTTGGGGATGCACAAGAGGATCACCGTATACCTCTGAGGTTGAGGTAAGCAAAATCCTAAAAGTGCAAACAAATATCATAAATAAGTCTAATATGAAGTGAAAATATGAACAAAATAATAAAAACGGTATTCCAACCTTGCCCCGACTCGCTTTGCTAGACCAAGCATATTTAGCGTGCCAATCACATTTGTCTTTATGGTCTGTTAGACATTACACATTGCTTAAAGTTCAATTTATAGTAATTTTGTCATAATAAGATAAGAAGCATGAAACAATAATAAGACGAATAACTGAAGGCGAAAAAAGAAAACGAGGATAGACTCGCACCTTTACAGGATTGTGCTTATAAAAAATTGGCGAAGCAGGACATGCAAGATGGTAAATCTGATCAACCTCAACTAGCAATTGTTCTGTGACATCTGCAAAAGAGTATAGGATATGGTTGTCAATATAAGCAATGCAAATACTTGATAAAAATATCTTACATATATATTTCAGAAACTATGTTTATACTCAGAAGTCGGATCATAACAAAAGAAAAATCAAAACAACTACAACAGGAAACAAAAAATTACCATGACGAATAAGCTCGAATCTTGGGTGGCCAATCCACTTCTTAAGATTGTCTTTTGACCCAGTGAAGTAATTATCAGCAACAATTACCTGAGATAAGAAGAGATGTAAAATACATGTTGTGGCATAAAATTAGATCTGCTATAAACATTTCAATGGTATATAATTTGTTAAGAAAATGACATGCAAACCTCATTCTTTTCATTTTCCATCAGTTTATCCACTAGGTGAGAGCCGATAAATCCAGCACCGCCAGTAACCAATATCCTCATATTCGACTGCAATTCACGCGATAGCAATTGTAGTAAACGTATGACACAAATAAACTTACACAAGTATCTGTTTAATATGGTAATCATATTATGTTTCATGTTTTGAACAACTTTATAAACAAGAAATACACGAAACATCTAATTATACCTGAAGGAATTTGGAGTTACGCAGAGGAGAAGGGGTCGGAGGTGGTTTTGTAGCTTTATGTTCTCCATTTGACGCGTTACTCGCCATTGTCAAAAGCCGATTTCTGCAACAAAGTTCACAGACCAAATCAAATAATCAACAATTCAACTGAAGATGACATTGATAAAAGTAAAAAAAAAATGATCATTAAATAAACACAACATTAAAGTAATAAGCAACAAAAACCCATACAAAAATTGACCTTCATTCATTTAAAGCACTCTACTCTGTCCCAAAAATTCCATTTTTTAATAGCTATTCTAAATCATTAAAATTTTTAAGAAAAAAATGTGTCAGGTTTAATTATAAATTCTAATAAAATATCTACACAATAACAATGCAAGACACAAACAACAATAACAACAACCAAGAGCAAACTTTACAATCAAAGCAATGTTAAACAGATCCAATATTAATAATCTCAAAACAATAAGATCAAATGAGTAAAAACTTAATGAAGATAACCTGAGTTTAAGTGCAGCTGTAAAGAGTTTACTTGTGTCTTTGTGTGATCTCACAGACACAAACAAAGCATCATATAAAGAAGAAGAAAAAAATGCAATCTCACCAAACAATGCCAGCTGGAATTTAAGATTATATACTTTTTTTATAAAGAAATGGCACCTAATGAAATGCTTCGAAATCACGATATGCATAGGAACCTAATGATGATGGGTTCTCGATAACAAACAAACTAAAACATATAAAAAATCAATAATAATTAATAATAATAATAATTTGTTGAGTTGAGAAGTAATACGTACGCAAACTTGAGAGTTGTAAAGTATCAAGAAAGTCAAACGATCATCGGCAAACACGATATTTAGATGAACTTGTTGAGGGGGCACATTTGGAGTTTTAAATTGCGTATGATTGAAGGTTTTTTTTTTTTTTTTGGACATAAACTATTAAATTAAAAGAAATTTTAAACTTTAACTGGCGAGTTTTATTCCAAAAAGAACCAGAGAATATACTTTTTGCTACACTAGTATTTAATTTGGTCGATATGTAAAAATAATTACATCAACAACCGGTTTGAAAGAAAATTTTATATCAAGAGAGTATATAAACATTGATGAATGTATGACACAGACAATGTTATATGAACAAAGTTACATTAGAATACAAAGTAAAAAAGTTAATTTTTTTTGTTTTAAATGTGAGTAAGACTGTTTGTAACCGTTTTTTTTTCTTCTTTCTCCTACTAAGTGTAGTGTGATTATTATCTATGTAATAACGTCTTTGTCAACGAGTAATCCCCGCCTAGGCCTCATCTCTGAGTACTCCCTGACTAGGACCGAGTACTCACAACTCTCCAGTCAACGGAGTTGGCATCGTCTAGTGACTTTTACAACCATGAATAACATAGAAAGGTTTATATGAATCTTGTGGTTATGCATTTAAAACTATTTATTATTATTATTATTATTATTATTATTATTATTATTATTATTATTATTAAATGTGCCCCTTTGTAAATATGCTAACATTTTATTTAAGGATACACACATATGAAATTTAAATGTTTTTTTTAACAACATGGATAATGTTACAAATGTACAATCAGGTTGGTTGCTGTTGATATGAGTTCTAGACTTGTGGGTTTGGGCAAGGAAGGCTACTTTTATTGTCACATTTTGCTTTAATTTTGGTTTGGACGGTTTTTAGGCCAAATCAATTGTTATTTAAAACCAAACCAAAGCAAACCGGAAAAAAGCCAAGCCAAACTGCAAAAATAGGCATGTAACATTGTAACATGTTAGGAATTTATAATAGTACATGTAAAAATTAATACCTTGTTACATTAGAAAAGGCCAAAAGAATATGTTGATTATATTACCACAAAAAGAAGCCATTGACTTCCAACCAAATAAAGAACCAATAACTAATCGGAAACCTTATGTAGAAGACTTGTTAAAATAATTATTAAACATGTTTAAATAAAAATAATTATTATTAATGTAATAAACATGCTATATACATAGCTTCAACTCAATCAAAATTATGTTAAGAAATAACCCAAATTCTGGTTGCATACGTTAATGCAAACGAGACTCCAAAACAAACACACACACACAACCCATGATTCTTTTGGTTTGAATTTTAGTGGTCTGTTCTTAGCCGAAACCGTAAAGCAAACTACACGACTTAAATTTTTTGAGGCCAAATCAAAATTTAAAAATAAAATTCATCATGAAATCATAGATAATTATCAACCGAAAGTTTTTGCAGATGTTAATCAACAAAGGTAAACCAAACAACTTTGTGATATGACGTTAAATTTGTGGATGCAAAGATATATGTCTATTCTGTAAAGCATCAAGTGGCTGTAGTTTAGTGGTAAGAATTCCACGTTGTGGCCGTGGAGACCTGGGCTCGAATCCCAGCAGCCACATGTTTTTTTTCTTTGGAGTTAATACTGTGGGTTGTTTCTATATTAAAAATTAAAATAAATCCTCTAGATATAATGTGGCTGTAGTTTAGTGGTAAGAATTCCACGTTGTGGCCGTGGAGACCTGGGCTCAAATCCCAGCAGCCACATTTCTTTTTTAAACGCATTTCACAGTTTTAATCTTAGATCTGGTTGTTTGCTTTATTTTCCAAATTTTTTTCTTTTTTGTAATATGTAGATAGAACTTTTGTAAACATCTCTATTGTTTTAAAAAAATTATAAACCGAAATGCATTTCACACCATCAACTATGCATTTAAGGCTACAACAATTATTATGACTTTTACTTGTCCCCTTAAATCAAATCAGACCGTTGGTTTGAGATTTGTTACGCACGCATTTCAAGCCCAAGACGCAACAAGAGCAGATAATAGTCATAATACCCACACCATGAGTGATGAGTATGCGGTTCTTATTATCCTGTCACACCCTTCATTAACATCAGTCATCAGGGAATGCATTCTAGAAGCTCCTACCACCTGCATTCAACTCTTTGTTGCTTGCAAATTCATTAGATGCACATCTTGAGTATGTACCAACCCACCAAGATATGATGGGAATGCAGCCTGAGAGGGATTTTTGTACTATTTTAAGTTTTTGTCAAGTTGTAGGCTTGACAACCTAACCAGTCACCATAACAACAAAACGATTTATAAGTTTACCATGACGCTTACTTGAATGAAGGTTTGTGCAGGAAGCCCAATAACAAACAAACATTACTTGACCTTTTTTTCCTGAAGAAATTGTATTAAATCTAGATGATCGGATAAACTTCTTCACATACCCAAAATCAATAGTGCATGTAGGTGGCAACTTAAAATGTGATTCTAGGACTGCATCACAATCACTTCTTTTATTTGAATTTTCTGTCATCTTAATCATAATTGTTTTTTCTTGACTGATTAGAGAAGGCTGTTGCAATAGATAGCTCAAGTAATGGCGATGTCAATATCTAGCAGCAAAAAAGCTATAGCCATTAAGATTTAAGAACTTTGACCACGCGTTAGGTAACATGTCAAAAAGAGTTTGAGTTTAAACGGGTAATTTTGTACAGGTTAAGTTAACCCACAAACATATTTTGTCTATTTGAACAAAAGTTTACATAATTTATGCAATACTTAAAAGAACCAGGACAAAATCATTGCAATAATATTCTAAATCCTTAAAAAGAAATGTGTTAGGATGTCCTATGCATTAAAAATCGCCTAGGGTGATGACTTTAACACCATTCAAACCATTTGACTTGTTTGAGATCAAACACAACCCAAATTGACCAATTCATAAGTAAATGAATCAAAGTGCGACCTCAAGTGCATCTTAATCCATAAAGTGACATAAAGGCAAACTTGTCCCCTTTAATCAAATTCCTAAAATGATCAAATCTTCTTTGGAGCCATTTATGGTGGGTGGTAGAAAACTTGTAAAGCCTGCAGACCATATCATACCATACCAAAAGAACACCTGACATCTACATCTGATAATCTTCTTGCCTTCTTCAAGGCACCAAATGTCAGTAAGAACAATGCCACATCATTGTCATTCGCAGTCGATTTTCTAATTTTTCCATTATTAAATAATAAAAGATTTGCTTTGTAGATTTGTAAGAAAAAGCCTTGGAGCCAGAAGCAACCAAATTAAATTTGGAATCCTTTCTGTTGGTCATAGAATCTTCCAGGGCTGGTGATGGGGTTGGGCAAGGAGGGTGACTGCACTAGGCCTGACATTCGCTTGAATGAGTTCAATCGGAGTCTGTTTGATACCCTTCTTACGACTTCCTATTTTTTTTTCACTGTGCATTTGATCCTAACCCTATTATACGAATTCGAAATAAGTACCCAATACAAAGTGTCATTCCCACCGCATCGCGCGGTTTGCTACTCCTAATTAATAAAAACTTTGTACTTAACAATAATTAAAAGATATCGTGCAATTGGACTGTTCTTGGGCCTTCATGATCTTTTGTCGTTCAACTGAATTGGGCTGGCCCAACACAAGATTTCGGGTATAATCTCATACGGGTTGAGTAGATTAATGCTGAATAATTCTTTTTTCTTTTACTGCACGGACCCTTTCTTATTAACGAGAGGAAGAGTCTGGAAGCAAACCACGTACAAGAAAGAACTACAGAACATTCTCGAACCGTCATGAGGCTTTCCCATATGCTGTCTTTCAAGAACACTCTAGATTTATATCATTCATTCAATTCAACCAATCTCCCTCCTATATAACAACCACCCTATTTCCCTTTGATTTCATCATCAATACAAAAACACAACCAACACATTCTTAACCCTCAATTTCTTCAAAAGTTTTCATCATAAATCTAACCATTTGATTATTAATTATTAATCATTAACATGTCTGGCAAAGGCGAAGGCCCTGCAATTGGAATTGATCTAGGAACCACATACTCGTGTGTGGGCGTTTGGCAACATGATCGAGTAGAGATCATAGCTAATGATCAAGGCAACAGAACCACTCCTTCTTATGTTGCTTTTACTGATACTGAGCGTCTCATTGGTGATGCTGCTAAGAACCAGGTCGCCATGAACCCAACCAACACTGTTTTCGGTATGCTCTTACTTTCTCTGTTTTTATAATCAATATATTGTAGTTATATTATTATTAATTGGATGTTAACGTCTCTTTGCTCTGTTTTAATCGCTTTTTTATGAATTATATGAATCGAAATTATAGTTTGTAATATTCTGTATGAACAGAGACCTCTTCAGTTAGATTTAGATGTCTGTGTTGAATGTTGATATACACTTTAAAGGTTTTAGTTTTTTAGTTCATTTCAAACGATATTTAAGTCTAATTGGATGATTGATTGATTATTATATGATTATTATTGCAGATGCTAAGCGTTTAATCGGAAGGAGATTCTCTGATCCATCGGTGCAGAGCGACATGAAGCACTGGCCGTTTAAAGTTGTCCCTGGAGCAGCAGACAAGCCAATGATTGTGGTCTCACACAAAGGCGAAGAGAAACAATTCTCTGCTGAAGAAATATCATCGATGGTGTTAAACAAGATGAAAGAAATCGCTGAAGCCTACCTTGGCACCACCATTAAAAACGCGGTTGTCACCGTCCCTGCTTACTTCAATGACTCCCAGCGTCAAGCTACCAAGGATGCTGGTGTCATCTCTGGGCTTAATGTAATGAGAATTATCAATGAGCCGACTGCAGCCGCTATTGCGTATGGGCTGGACAAAAAGGCGTCGAGTGTAGGCGAGAAGAACGTGTTGATTTTCGATTTGGGTGGTGGTACATTTGATGTGTCTCTGCTTACAATTGAAGAGGGTATTTTCGAGGTGAAGTCGACTGCAGGTGACACGCATTTGGGAGGTGAGGATTTTGATAACAGGATGGTGAATCACTTTGTTCAGGAGTTTAAGAGGAAGAATAAGAAGGATATTAGTGGGAATCCTAGAGCTTTGAGGAGGTTGAGGACTGCTTGTGAAAGAGCTAAGAGGACTCTTTCGTCCACGGCTCAAACCACCATCGAGATTGATTCTCTTTATGAGGGGATTGATTTCTACTCGACGATTACGCGTGCTAGATTTGAGGAATTGAACATGGATTTGTTTAGGAAGTGTATGGAGCCGGTGGAGAAGTGTTTGAGAGATGCTAAGATGGATAAGAGTAATGTCCATGATGTGGTTCTTGTTGGCGGTTCTACTCGTATCCCCAAAGTTCAACAGTTGTTGCAGGATTTCTTTAATGGGAAAGAGCTCTGCAAGAGCATCAACCCTGATGAGGCTGTGGCGTATGGTGCAGCGGTTCAAGCAGCGATTTTGAGCGGTGAAGGAAATCAGAAGGTTCAAGACTTGCTGTTGTTGGATGTCACCCCTCTGTCTCTGGGACTGGAGACTGCGGGCGGTGTTATGACAGTGTTGATACCACGAAACACCACCATTCCCACCAAGAAAGAGCAGGTCTTCTCGACCTATTCGGATAATCAGCCTGGGGTTTTGATCCAGGTTTACGAGGGTGAAAGAACACGAACCAAAGACAACAACTTACTTGGGAAATTTGAGCTGTCTGGGATTCCACCGGCTCCTCGTGGAGTTCCACAGATTACCGTCTGTTTCGACATTGATGCCAACGGGATCTTGAACGTGTCTGCAGAGGATAAAACCACAGGGCAGAAGAATAAGATTACAATTACAAACGACAAAGGCAGGCTGTCGAAAGAGGAGATTGAGAAGATGGTGCAGGAGGCGGAGAGGTACAAGGCCGAGGATGAAGAACACAAGAAGAAGGTGGAGGCAAAGAATGCGTTAGAGAACTATGCATATAACATGAGGAACACCATAAAGGATGAGAAGATAAGCTCAAAACTGCCTGCAGATGACAAGAAGAAAGTAGAGGATGCGGTTGAAGAGGCGATCCAGTGGCTGGACAGTAATCAGTTAGCGGAGGTGGAAGAGTTTGAGGACAAAATGAAGGAGCTTGAAGGGATATGCAATCCGATTATTGCAAAAATGTATCAGGGTGGTGCTGGTGGACCGGATATGGGCGGAGGTATGGATGATGACGTCCCTTCAGCTGGTGGAAGCGGAGGCGCTGGGCCAAAGATTGAAGAGGTGGACTAATTGGTTTTTGGGAGGGATGTTGGTGATGTCTTTTGATGTGGAGTGAGTGTTGTGTAATTGGGAATGGTTTTTTCGATCTAATACTAGTACCCTTCTGAGTTCCATAATGATTTTGATTTTCTTTTACTATGGAACAATGATATATAACCTTAATGTTTGAATCAGATTGCTACGGTGTTGAAATATCCTTTGATTTCTGTCTCTACAAATTGTACACAGTCCCATCATGATCGCTGCGCAGGTTGCATTAAGCATATTTCTTAATAGAGCAACACAATGCAATAGCAGGTTGTAGCCACAGCCCAACTGATCACCCTATTGATTTTGCAGCAATACAGTTGACCAGCAAGTGGTTTACTGATTCGATAGCATACCCGCAACTAGGACATAGCTGATTCCCTACTGACACCCCTCTACGATGAAGCTCCGTTCCAGTCGGTACATACTCGCCTCTGGAAGTGACCAGTTACACCATCGCATGACGAACTGTGATTGAGAGCTGTTGGAAGGTGTCTGAAGCTCCTCCCTTGGTGCTTTCACTTCAAAGCCGACGTCCCTAGCTGAACACCAACCACACTTGTCATCTTATTGATTGATCATTCAATTCTTTTGGTCCCCATGAGCTTTAGCAATTCATAACCAATGCGTTTTTGTCACGCCGTTTGGAACAGACTTGGGAAAGTGTGATAAAAAGGGCTATCCACATGCCATATCGTACCAGGACCTGCATTTGTTACCATCATCTACCAAGCAAACTAATTTCAGGTTGACATCTATACCCAGTGACCCAATGTCTTTCCATACCCCTGTTATTGTTTTTTTACTGGAACCAATTCTTTTTCCCACTTGGTCCCATGAATAGCAATGATTACCTTAATTAATCTAAAAGAATTTAACCGTGTCACGTTTAATCATTTAACAACGGTGTGAACATTACTTTGTCATGTAACTAATCTAAAATAGTAAGTAGTCATACAATAACATCTAATATCCACGTAAGTGATGACCAAAAATGGGAAGTGGGACATCAAAATGCTATCAGCATTTTGCAATATGTGTAGGTCATTCTAGAAATAAAATTTGTTAAGTGTTACATTTATGTTGGTAGATACATCGAAGAAAATATAATCTTGCATGTCGCAAGGAGTTGGCATTTGACGCTTGAAGTCACGTGTGAAGAAGAGATGGTTTTACAGTTTGGAAACTATACTTTGGACATTTGAGATAAACATTTAGAGAGCCCAAGAGAGAGAAGTCCACAATTAAGACGTTTTCACTAAGAGCTTCACCCTGAAGTAGCAATTTAAGCCATTCATAAACAGGTCAAACCGGTAAACTAAAAAATTAGCTCTATAGGAAAGAGGTCAAGTGGGCCATATATATTTTTTTTTGTAATGCACACAACCTTGTAACTGTTTTAATACATAAATTTATATTTGTTTATGTAAATATACAGTTTTTATAATCATAATTAATCCTATTTATATAAGATTTACAGAAATGGCCAACAAACTTGGCTACAGTAACCAAACCAATCTGACCCATTTCAATCTATTAATCAACACAACCACCCATTTTGCCACCTGAAGATTAAAAATGCAAATAATACTACTGCTAGATTTAAAACCATTGCATGCTAAAACCTAAAGATTTGAACTTTCAGTAACACTATATAAGCATATTCAAATGTTGTGAAGCACATATCTAACAAACATGTTATCTAGTTGCTTTAAGCTCATAAAGATCCCTTGTATGGCTGTTATGTTATTGAGTGACATAAGGTTCATCAGCTCAGCAACCCCATTGATAAATGGATCAAATAGCATATAATCCTGGCATATATAATATGTTTTTTTGTTAACATCGAATAAATATAAATTCATTACTCTAACGGCATTCATATGCATTGACCTGGACTCGTTACATAACCAGCAACATGCATAAACAGGGCTGCTGAGAGTCAAAATGTAATATCAGGGGGTCAATTGTAATAGTTTGATAGTTAAAGGGTCAATTGGGTTGTTTTTGATAGCTTGAAATTAGGCGGGAAAGTTAGTTGTTGACAGCTGTTAGTTACTTGTGTATCTATGTGTATAGCTCAATGATAAATAGTCGGTTATGTTGGTTAATGAGAGGCACCGATTGATTTGAGCTTATTCTTCTTTGTTTCTCTCTATCTTTCTGTATCGTCTTCTACGGAGGTGAATCCTAGTCGGCCCCTTGCGTATTCTCTTTGTTGAAAAAAAGGATAACGCCCCGACAAATAATTTGATAGGCGCATGAATAATTGTCTGCTCATTCGAAAGCGTCGCCTAAAATGTTCTTTAGTATAGACGGGATCCGGGTTGAAGTAGTGTCGTATTAAAGTTTCGTTTGCTCCCTCTCTATCATGGTCAAGCGCTGGCTGTCTGGTTAGCACGGGAGTTCTTCGTCTTCGAGACCGGACAATCAAGTATTCAATCGTTATCCTTCCCACTTCCAAAAACAAATCATCTTCTTCGGACGAGTCAGACGAAGAAAAATCATTCCATGCCAAAGTCATTTGTAGAGAGTGAATTGAAAAAAAATTTGATTGTAAAATTCTGAGAATTGAAATTGTGAAATTTTGATCAAAACTTGCCAAAAATAAGCTTTAGCCAATAGTCGTCTTTGACCAGCCAACGACTATATTTGAACCGCTACCACACACGAGTGTGGTAGCTTGGCGTCGCTCACGGTAGCTCTCAAGCAAGGGTGTTATGGCCTGAGCTAGCCACATGGATTGGTTTGTGGTCGCGGCTACTCGCTCGCGGGCCACAACACATAGTCTAAATGGGGGTAGATTAATACGATGAGTTGTTCTTTTAAGTTTTCATAATTAATAATTAATTTCTTAGGGAGAATCGTAAACAATCTTTATCTCTTTAAAAAAAAAAAGAAATTAATAGAATGGTTTCTCATTTGGAAGGGTATCTTGCTGCCTTTATAGTATTTATGCACAAAGAAAACACAAGAAATGATTTAGTATTGACGTATTGTCATCATAGGAACAGGGGTGCCAATCGGTTCAGATTCAGATTATTACTTAAATAATAATGTTGTTTGAGCCATCCTAATTGGACACAATGCATGTTATATTGTTCATTATATTGATGTCTAATTCTGTTTTTTTTCTTTCCCTGCTAGATCAAGATTTCTAGTTACCAAGGAAGTAGAAACCAGTTAAATGTTGGATGGTGGTTGAGTGATTCAAGTCCTTGTCCTTACTGTCCATACAACCGCAATTCAGAAAGGGGTGGCGGTGCAGCTTGTTGCCCGTTTACCCTCTATTTTGATGTAACTTTTGTATTTCGAATATAAATGGGTGAATCATTGACAGTTTTGTTAAAAATATATCTCTTTATTTACAATTTTATTATTTACAATTTTATTATTTTTTGTTATCTTATTCTTTTGCATAAGATTTATGTGTAGGTAAAATGTTCGAGCCCAGCCCAGTTGTATTCGAAGTTGTGTTTGTCTGTATTGAAGGAGCCCAAGTAAAAGCCAAAGTTATAGAGCCCAGAGTTGAAGCCCAATGATTGAGTCCAAGTCCAGTTGACCAGGTTCGAGTAAGAGGTTCGGGTCCAGGCTTATTTGGCAATCCGTGTGCTCTATTTGAAGGGCTGTGATCATATCTAAGTGTGTTTTCTTAGATATGATCAACGGTTGTGACAGCCTCGGGTGTGCTTCTTTCCAAGCCTCAGAGATGGCTATATAAGGAGGCTTCGTCTCAGTCGTACCAGTTTTTGACGAGTTCATTATTTTCACTTTCTCTTTGTTCCTCACTTGTGTTCTCTCTAGGGTTTAGATTTCAGTGTTTGTATGATCATCATCTTTGATGATTCCTGAGTTTGATCTAGAGTCTGTATAGAGATTTGTGAGTGTATTTTGTAAGCTGTTCATCCTTTTATGAACAGTTAGTCTTTCTCAGTTGTAATATTGTTTTTTGGTTGAATAAAGTTCTTTGTATTAGCCTGAGAAAAGTTCACATGGTATCAGAGCTCTAGGTTGAGCTCTGTTTCTGATTCCGCTGCTATTTTTTGATCAAAGAGAATCTTGGATCTGTTATCATCAGATCTAGGGTTTTTTGGGGAAAAGAAGGAAAGCTGTAAATCTTGGATCTGTTATCTTCAGATCTAGGGTTTCTTGGTCAGAAGAAATTTACTGCTCTCTGACGATATAACCCTAAGTGAAGGTTATACGTTACGAGTTTCTGGTGAGATCTTTCTGTTTTGTCTTTGTTTTTCTTTTCTTAGAGTTGTCCTAAGGAGTCTTTGCCAGAGCTTGTGCTTTGTGTTAGCTTTAAGGTCGGTCTAGTGTCTAGGTGGCTCCCACACTAGGACCTGCTTTGGCACCATTGAGTGACGAACGAACGATCTGGAACACCAGCGTGGCTTCGCCTGTGTCTGTTCTTTGATTTGATCTTTAGTCTTTGTTGTTTTTGGTAGTTGTTCTGATTGATTGTGTAATTAATCTTGTGCTACCTGTTCTTGTGTGATATATGTGTTGTAGTTCCGGTTAATTGTTTGATTGATCGTGTGATTTGCTACTTGTGTTTTTATATCTCTGTTATTGTGTTGTTTGACTGTTTGCTGTTTATCTGAATATATGATAACATGTCTGAATCTAGTAGTGATTCTGGTGATCGTAGATTAGGAGGTGCTACTCGTATTAGTAAACTTGATGCTAGTGATCCTTTGTATCTTCATGCTAGTGACTCTGCAAATTTGTCTATTATTTCTATTAAACTAAAGACAAAATTGCAGAAAACGTCCTTTATGTTTACCCAAAATTGCAGGTTTAGACCTTTAACTTTAAAAGTTGCAGGATACCTCCTTTATCCAACTTTTGGTTGCAGGATACCTCCTTTAGGCTAACGCCGTTTATCTGTGTCGTTAGATGCCCCTCACGTGCAATGCATGTGAGGGTAGTTTTGTCATTTCAGATGCTAAATAAATTTTAAAAATAAATGGTAATAAATACCCAACCGTCTTCGTTCTCTCATCCCTACACACACTCATCCCCTGTACACACACACACTCAGTGAACAAACACGATGAAGGCAGATGAAATCAGGGAGTATATGAAGCCCAACCGTCTTCCCAACCGTCTTCTTCTTCGTCGCACTGTATATGGTAAGTTATAACCCTAATTTTTTCTAAAATTTTTGAATGTAGAAATATTCAGTATTAATATGCATAATGTAGGGTTTTTCAGTTGATTTGAACGATTTAGGGTTTTCAGTAGGATAAATTGTTGGATTGTGAACGATTTAGGGTTTTCAGTGGGATAAATTGTGAACGATTTAGGGTTTTCAGTAGGATAAATTGTTGGATTGTGAACGATTTAGGGTTTTCAGTGGGATAAATTGTTGTTGTTGTTGATTATTGTTGTTATTATTATTATCCGAATAATAATAATTTATTGTTATTGTTGTTAGGAATGGCGATTGAAGACGAAGATGATGATGATCCACCGGATCCAGCAACCGAAGACTTGACTTTCTATTTTTAGCGGAAAACGGCGTGCAGGCAGGGGATCCTTTGTCCGTTGGGCTGTACCAGCAGATGGACGTCATCAACACTGTTGCCGATGAATCAACACTGTTGCAGATGATGACGGTCGTCGGGGTGCAGTCCGGGGATCCCTTGTCTGTTGGAGATGAACCTGGATGGGGTGCTCTTGTTAGTTAAACCAACACTAACAAGAACTCCGGATCAGGTTCAAATTTTGCAAATATGTGTTTGAAGATAAGGTTCATCAAGCACTACAGATGAACCTGGATGGTCTTAGTAGGGTTTAGGGTTTAGGGTTTATGTATGTAATCATATTTTGGGTCTTGGTGAATTAATGTAATGGTTTGTTTTATGTAAACTTTGTTTTATGATTAATGTAATGGTTGTTATGATTAATGTAATGTTTGTTATGATTATTGTAAACTTTGTGTTAGTATGGTGTATGATTATGGTTTGTTAGTGTTTGTCAATGGGTCAAAATGGGTAAGGTTGTTTCTTTGTGTTAGTATGGTGTATGATTATGGTTTGTTAGTGTTTGTCAATGGGTCAAAATGGGTAAGGTTGTTTTAACAGGTTTGTTGGTGTATGATTATGGTTTGTTAGTGTTTGTCAATGGGTCAAAATGGGTAAGGTTGTTTTAACAGGTTTTTTATGGTAGCAGGTTATGTTAGCAGCTTTGTTAATGTTGTTAATGGGTCAACATGGGTGATGGGTCAAAAGGTTATTCAATGCAATCTATATGGGTCAAAATGGGTCATGAGGGTTTGTTTATGTAATAGGTTTGTGGTTATAGTTAGTATCCAAATGGGTCCCAAACATGGTCATTACATTAACAACTTCTACATTAACAACTTCCATATTGCATTGATCTCAACCCAAAACCGTCATTACATTAACAACTTCCATACCTAATTTCCTAATTTTCATTACAATAATAACTTACAAACAAAAACCATAACAATCATCCAAGAAAAAAACAAGTATTTCTTCAACTTTGCAACTTCAGTTTCAAGCTTCTTGTTCGAATCCTGAAGGTTCTTGTTTGTAGATCGTAGGTCATTGTTTGAAGCTATTAACTCAGTGTTTGAAGATCTTAGTTCATTGTTTGAAGCTATTAACTCAGTTTGCAGATCGTAGCTGTTTGATTGATGAAAAACCTTAGCTTCAGCCCATCCAATGAAACCTTTACCACATTCAGATGCCTATGAACATTAAATTAAAACAAGTTAACTACCTTGTGCATAATACATATCAGATTTAGGGAAAACTTACGTTAACAGGACATGAGTAGAATCTTCGACCAGGGTTTTTTGATGTTCCAGAGGTCCTGATTACCGCAGCCCTACCACAAACACAGTAGACCGACGAATTAGGGTTTGATGTGTTTGATGATGTCTGTGAAGCCATCTTTGATCGACGAATTAGGGTTTTGTTTGATGAAACGAATTGGGGAATTGGGGGGCGGGAATGTTTTTAATTGTTAAATTTTTGATGTTGTTAATATTACAGAAAAGGTCCTTTAAGATGATGATTGACTAAAATACCCTCACATGCTTGGCACGTGAGGGTAACTTAACAGCAGATTTGAACGGCGTTAGTGGTAAAGGATGTTTTATGTAACCAAAAGTTCATTAAAGAAGGTATCCTGCAACCAAAAGTTGGATAAAGGAGGTATCCTGCAACTTTTATAGTTAAAGGTCTAAACCTGCAATTTTGGGTAAACATAAAGGACGTTTTCTGCAATTTTGTCTAAACTAAAAGGCACTGAGAATTACACTGTTTGGAGTAATGCCATGATGTTAGCATTGCAAGTTAAAAATAAGTTAGGATTCATTAATGGTGAATGTTTAAAAAGTGAAGATGATCCTATACTTGCTAGGCAGTGGGAAAGATGTAATTCTGTGGTATTAACTTGGATCTTGAATTCTGTTTCTGAGGAACTCTACATGGGGCAAGTTTATTCCAAACTTGCTTCTGATGTATGGAGAGATCTAAAAGAAACTTATAATAAAATAGATGGGTCAGTTGTTTTTGACTTGTATCAGAAAATTAATTCGTTTACTCAGAGTGGAATGACTGTTTCTGATTACTATCATAAACTAAATGTAATGTGGAAACAACTTGATCAAATATTACAGTTGCCCTCTTGTACTTGTAATGCATCAAAAGAATTTAACAACTATAATCATATGATAAAACTTATGCAATTTCTTATGGGGTTGGATGGTGTTTATCAAAATGTTAGAACAGCTTTGCTTATAAAAACTGAACTTCCTTCTGTAAAGGAAGCCTTTGCTGTGGTTTCTAGATAGGAATCTCATAGAAACTCTAGCAATGGTAGTAAGAGTCAAACTGTCAGCTTTAACTCTAAAACTATTCAATCAAATGAGTCTAATAGTAATGGGTTTAATGGTAAAAGGGTTGTTAAAGGAGGAAATCAATCTCTGAAATGCACTCACTGTAACAAGACAGGACACTTGATTGACAAGTGTTTTGAACTTGTTGGTTACCCTCCCTGGTCCAAGTTTAGAGGGAACCAAGGAAAGAGAGCAACTGTCAATAACAATACTACTGTTGATACTTCTAATTCTACTGCTTCTTTGACTAGTGATCAAGTGTCTAAGTTGTTGAGTTTGTTGCATGAGAAATCTAGTGAACCTGCTCAGTCTTGTAATCTATCTGGTAGGTTTTTTAATGCCTCTGCTTGTTTTAGTAAAGTGTATTGTTTTGCTAGTTCAAATGGAAAGTTAATAGGTATAGGATGGATAGTTGACTCTGGGGCTAATGAACATATGGTAAACCGTGACAAAGCTCTTTTTGATTATATAGATGTATCTGATTTAAATATAAGAGTGAAACATCCTAATGGTACTTTTGCAAAGGTCACTAAAATTGGTAAACTAAAAATTTCAGAAGAAGTTGTTCTTCAAGATGTCTTGGTAGTTCCAGAGTACTCTGTCAATCTTATGTCTGTTCATAAACTAGCTAGAGATAACAAGTTGTTCATTGGTTTTGATGAGAAAAGATGCTATTTACAGGACTTGTTAACAAGTAAAGTCCTGGTGACTGGTGAACAGTCTGATGGTTTGTATATGTGTGGCAATACTTGTTCTTTGTCTAAGGTGTGTTATAATTATGTGAATGATGTTAACCTATGGCATGCTAGATTAGGACACCCTTCTGATCAAGTCCTTAAAGTCCTAAGTACTAGTCTTAACATTAAAATAAGTAATACAGATAGTCCATGTGAAGTTTGCCATAAGGCAAAACAACACAGGGAACCTTTTCCTTTAAGTGAACATAAGACCACTCAATTAGGTCAGTTAATACATGTAGATGTATGGGGACCTTATAGAGTAGCAGACAGAGATGGTAATAAGTATTTCTTAACTATTGTTCATGATTATACTAGAGCTGTCTGGGTCTGTCTTATGAAATCTAAAACTGAAGTTTTTGAACACATTCAAGATTTTGTGAATATTTTGTCAAATCAGTTTAAAAAACTAGTTAAAGTACTTAGGAGTGATAATGGGGCAGAGTTTGTGAATAATCAAATGAACTCCTTTTGTAGGATAAAAATGATTATTCACCAAACTACTTGTGCCTATACCCCTCAACAAAATGGTGTTGTTGAGAGGAAACATAGGCACTTGTTAAATGTAAATATATAATAACTTTAGAGCGTTGTATATAATTTTTCATATGCAGTAGTTGTTTTGTATCATTTCATTGACTACCCGTGTACATGGGTATAAAACTAGTTATATAATTGGGCCTAGCCCAAACGATCAAGGGATTAACAAGGAACATTTGAAGGAAACACAACACTCAACAATTGGGATAAAAAGAGGCGGTTATGTATTTGGTAGAGAATCCGAGACCAGTAACAAAAACAAGATTTCAGTTAATCAATTGAAGATGAATTATACTGTGGCAATAACTAATTATGCTTGATTAATTGTTTTCAATTATCACAATCGGATGTAATGTTTGAGGAGCCGTTGTGTTCATATGAATTTTTACTTGTATTAGACATGAATATGCTTTTATTATTTGTTAGTAAATGATTTCATGTATCTTTAATTATCGGTGATAATTGGTTAGATGTTCATATATGTGATTTTAGGTTATGTTGATAAATTGGTACTTTACTCGGATCATTTTGTGTAGTTTAATTAAATTGGTTTCATCCGTTATCCGTTATAAACCAGACATGCAATTGCAGGTGCTTTATAATCCATTGTATGCATGTCGGGTTACATACTGCGCTATCAAACGATTCAAACCCGAACCTAGATATCATCAATTGTTTCTTATCGTGTTTTATGTGTGTTGTTTTTCCGTCTTTCTTAATTAAATGCAATTTAGGTTAATTTTAGTTTAGTTCATCATCAATCAAATCTTTGAATACGGTACTCTACTTTTCCTAGCTCCATCATCATCATCATACTCAGTTTATCCCACCTATAGCAAAGCTAAGGTAGGGTCTGAAGAGGGTAAGATGTAGACAGCCTTACCTCTACCCCTAAGAATAGAGAGGCTGCTTCCAGTGAGACCCCCAGCTCGATGTGGTTTGGTATCAAGCCTTGGACATAAGGCACAGAACACCTAGCTATCTACTTTTAGCAGTTTAGCAGAATACTCCCATATTTGTTTATCAACTTCTTCTTGAACTCTCTTTGATCCTAATGTTTGAACACACAATAACAGTTCACTGCACTTTTCATCTTTACTGAATTATTTTCCCTCGTTCATTGTCAAACACTTGATATGAAAAACATGTGTTATTACCCTTAGAAAGTTCCCCTGCATTCGTGTTACCTTTTTTTTTTGTTTTTTTTTTTTTATATTTACACTATGCACAATTTTTCTTTAGTTTACTCATACTTAAATTGTTACCAGCTTGGAACCGAACATCTTAAAAAAAACAATGCAACAAACATTTAAGGATGTATTTCTAAATAACTTATTACTTAACTTTTATAATTCAAATTACAAAATTACAGATAACAGGCTTGACAGATTTGCTTGAAACAACATAATCCCTCACTTAACTTATTTAAAAGGCTGCATAGTTCCAGAACTACCACACTACCACATTCTGTTACTAAGGCATAAAACCACAAATCAATAGCCTTCATGCATACTTCAGTCACACCTTAATCCACTTCCTCAATCTTTGGTCCGGCACCACCGGCTGAAGCACTGTCTGCACCCATACCACCACCCATATCCGGCCCACCAGCACCGCCCTGATACATTTTAGAAATAATTGGGTTGCATATCCCTTCAAGCTCCTTCATCTTATCCTCAAACTCATCCACCTCCGCCAACTGGTTTCCGTCCAGCCATTGGATCGCCGCCTCCACTGCATCCTCTACTTTTTTCTTGTCATCTGCAGGCAGCTTCGAGCTTATCTTCTCATCCTTTATGGTGTTCCTCATGTTATAAGCGTAATTCTCCAACGCGTTTTTGGCTTCTACTTTCTTCTTGTGTTCTTCATCTTCGGCCTTGTACCTCTCCGCCTCCTGCACCATTTTTTCAATCTCCTCTTTCGACAACCTTCCTTTGTCGTTCGTAATTGTGATCTTGTTCTTCTGCCCTGTGGTTTTGTCCTCTGCAGACACATTCAAGATCCCGTTAGCATCAATGTCAAAACAGACATTGATTTGTGGAACTCCACGCGGGGCCGGTGGGATCCCGGACAACTCAAATTTGCCCAACAGGTTGTTATCCTTGGTTCGTGTTCTTTCACCCTCGTAAACCTGGATCAAAACCCCAGGTTGATTATCCGAATAGGTCGAGAAGACCTGCTCTTTCTTGGTCGGAATGGTGGTGTTTCGTGGTATCAACACCGTCATAACACCACCCGCAGTCTCCAGTCCCAAAGACAGCGGCGTCACGTCCAACAAAAGCAGATCTTGGACCTTCTGATTGCCTTCACCACTCAAAATTGCCGCTTGAACCGCTGCACCATACGCCACAGCCTCATCAGGGTTGATGCTCTTGCAGAGCTCTTTCCCATTAAAGAAATCCTGCAACAACTGTTGAACTTTGGGGATACGAGTGGAACCGCCAACAAGAACCACATCATGCACATTGCTCTTATCCATCTTAGCATCTCTCAAACACTTCTCCACCGGCTCCATACACTTCCTAAACAAATCCATGTTCAATTCTTCAAATCTTGCACGCGTAATAGTCGAGTAGAAATCAATCCCCTCATAAAGAGAATCAATCTCAATAGTGGTTTGAGCTGTGGACGAAAGAGTCCTCTTGGCTCTTTCACAAGCAGTTCTCAACCTCCTCAAAGCTCTTGCATTCCCACTAATATCCTTCTTATTCTTCCTCTTAAACTCCTGAACAAAGTGGTTCACCATCCTGTTATCGAAATCCTCACCTCCCAAATGCGTGTCTCCTGCAGTCGACTTCACCTCGAATATACCCTCTTCAATTGTAAGCAAAGACACATCAAATGTACCACCACCCAAGTCGAAAATCAGCACGTTCTTCTCACCCACACTAGCAGCCTTCTTATCCAGCCCATACGCAATAGCGGCTGCAGTCGGCTCATTAATAATTCTCATTACATTAAGCCCAGAGATGACACCAGCATCCTTGGTGGCTTGACGCTGGGAGTCATTGAAGTAAGCAGGGACGGTGACAACCGCGTTTTTAATGGTGGTGCCAAGGTAGGCTTCAGCGATTTCTTTCATCTTGTTTAACACCATCGATGATATTTCTTCAGCAGAGAATTGTTTCTCTTCGCCTTTGTGTGAGACCACAATCATTGGCTTGTCTGCTGCTCCAGGGACAACTTTAAACGGCCAGTGCTTCATGTCGCTCTGCACCGATGGATCAGAGAATCTCCTTCCGATTAAACGCTTAGCATCTGCAATAATAATCATATAATAATAATAATAATCAATTAATCATTCCATTAGACTAGTATTAAATACAGCCCTTAACACCCAATTAATAATAATATAACTACAATATATAGATTTTAAAAACAGAGAAAGTAAGTAAGAGAGCATACCGAAAACAGTGTTGGTTGGATTCATGGCGACCTGATTCTTAGCAGCATCACCAATGAGACGCTCAGTATCAGTAAAAGCAACATAAGAAGGAGTAGTTCTGTTGCCTTGATCATTAGCTATGATCTCTACTCGATCATGTTGCCAAACGCCCACACACGAGTATGTGGTTCCTAGATCAATACCAATCGCTGGTCCTTCACCTTTGCCAGACATCTTTTCGATCACCCAATAAAAAGCTGATTAAATGCTGAAAGTGTTTTGCAAAGTCGCTGTTTGTTATTATGTTGTGTTTTGAATTTCTGTTGATGAAGAGTGATTCAAGTATGGTGGTATTTATAAGGGGAAAAAGGCCTGAGTTCCGGAATGGGCTAGATATATCTTACGGTATTTAAATTATTTATTTAATTTTAGTAATGATATTTTGATGTTATGGTTCTTTTCCACACCTGGTTGGTTCGAGAGTCTTCCCTTTGCTGTTTCTGGTCATTTACCACGCAAAATATAAGAAACTTTCCTTTTTATTTTAACTTTTTTGAACTAAAATATGATAGGAATGTGAACACATCACGAACATGAAAATTTTGTTAGACAAATGACTCCGAAAATGATTCAGTTTTCACGGGTTCAGTGGCGAAGCTTGACCCGAAGGTTCGGGGGGTCGGAAGTCACTAGTTTCGGGGGTTCGAAACCCTATATTTTAAAAATTTTCTATACAAATGCTATATAATCGGAACTTCTGTGCGAAAATCCGGAGGAGTCGGCCGCCCCTCCCCGCCCCAACTATGTTGCGCCACTGCACGGGTTGATACGAACCAAACTTGTTTAATGAAAGTCATTTTTTTATTTCATATTAGAGATGGTGAAAAAACCATAAAAATAACGTATACCTGAAACTTGAAACATTCATAATGGGTATGTGATTGACAAAAAAAGTGAAGTGGGTATGAAACAGATTAGGTGATACCCGGCACAAATCCCCGAGGCTATACACATGTTTATAATTTTACCCGAATTACATACCCAATAATTTATAAATTTTAATTTTGTTTTTCATTAACGTTTCTTTAGTAATGTTTCATTCTAGTGTTTTATTATATAAAAATAAACTTTTTTTTATGGTATATTTTTTTAAGAAGTCAAAATAGGGTTAAATTGAAAACCGTTAATGAATGCTAACTGAGAGCTTGGCGTTAAAATTATATCCAACTCAATATCAAATCTCGATGTCTTTATTATTTGTGTTTGGTTTGTTTGTAGGCTGATTGTTGTGGGCTTAATCTTGAGTTTATGGGCCTTTCTGTTTGGGTTTATGAGGACTTGTTATGTCATATCATCGATCAAATTAAGAAGTCTCTCTTTATCTCTATTTTGGTTCTTGGGTGTTGACTTAAATGAATTTTGGTGTGATTTTGTTGCTGCCTACACATGGCGGCAGTTGTCTTTCTCTTTGGTTGTACCGCCATCAATACTCGATGGTTGTTTATAACAACATGTGTAGTGGTAGGTGAAATTTGAAGCTCTTAGTTACGCATTTTTTGACATATGACACGTGAGGTCATTAGGGATTTAAAATCAAAAAGAGGTATAATGAAGCATGTGGGACATTTTTTGATATGTGGCATGTGGGGCCACATGTCATTTAAATATAAATAAACAAACTAATATTTCATTAAACTAAACATAAAAAAAAATTAGGGGCGGCAATTATTGACACAACCCGAAAACTGACCCGAACCCGACACGGAAAAAACCAGATTTGGGTCAAGTAACACGACCCGTTTAAAAAAACAAGTCGGGTTCGGGTCGACCCGTATTAAAAATGGGTCGGGTTTGGGTTGACGCATATATAAAACGGGTTGACCCGTTAACACGTTTAAGTATTTTATAAAAAAAATCTATTATATTTTTGTTTTTCTTTTTTCATTTCTATTTACATGGTTAGTTATAATTGTGTTATTTTTGACACACTATATTATTTATTTGTCACACTTATATACTCACCATTAAACATTTTATTGATAACCCGCTTATAACTCATGAACATGTATGACTCATTTAAAAATATGGGTTAAACGGGCCGTCTTCGGGTTGACCTGGATTTTATGTCGGTTGGGTTAGGGTTGAAATATTTGACACGAATAATAATATGGGTCGGGTTCGGGTTGCACATTTCAACCCATCAACCCGTCAACCCGCAGCCCGTAAACCCGCCAACCCATCAACCTGACACGATTAACACCCCTAAAAAAATTATATTAATTCACGAAATTACCTAAAATAAAAAAATACGAAAATATTAAAAAAAATAACGATTTTGCTAAAAAAATACAATCTAAAGACGATATTTTGCCCAAATTTGTTGCGTGTGAAGGTTAAACAATACTAGGGTATCTCCTGTGAGTCCATCGGACGACCTCGACAGAAACTCGATGTCCTTCTCCATTTGACGCGCCTCTTGAATCTCGACTAACTTCTTGTTTTCGGCGGCTTTCTCTTTCATGGTCTCCAACCGCTTTGCTCCAATGTTTCGTATATCTTGAAGACGTCGATTCATCTCTTCAAAGTCATTTTTCAACTCGACAGCCATTGAAGACGACTCCGCACGTCCACCCTTTCGCACGCTTCTTCTACCTGGCGGTCGAGGCAATTCTTCTTCTTCTTCTTCTTCTTCTTCTTCAACCTCTTCATTTAAACCCACGGTCCGAGCATCCGAAGTGGGCGTATCTGAATCAATTGAAGAAGAGGTTTTCAACTATTTGGCTTTGCGCCTACACGCCGTCATGCCTGGTACGTTTGCCCATTTAGGCTTCCCTTTACAAGCTCCCAACACCTCATGTACGGGAACATCCCACGATCGGTGTTGTACTCCTCCAACGTTTTCGTCAAAATATCAACATCGCCACGACCGCTACCCCAGTTATCGTTCAAACGTTGAAAATATTCTTGAAACCCATGGCATTTTTTATTGATGTCGGTCCACTTTCCTGAAATCGAGTCCTTATCCCGATATTCTCCTCTACCCATCGCGTTGAAGAACGTCTCGCGAATCCTTATCCAAAAAAGAGTGAATTTTGATAGTTCGCTACAAAAAATTATAAAATATATGTTAGTATACCTTTTTTTTAAAAAGAAAACTACATACTTACTTAAAAAAACCGGTTTTATTTTTAAAAAATAAACACATACGGTTTATTTAAAAAAAACGGTATAATTTTTAAAAAAAATAAAACTTATGGTTTTATTTTTTTTAAAGACTAGTTTTTTTAAAAGTTAAAAAAAAAGAAACATACCAACTGCGAGATCCTCCGAAATGTCTAGCCATGCTCGTGCGAGCGCGAACTCCTCGTCTTTAATCCATGGTTGATAGGACTTTCGTGTTTTGGTTTTGACCGACTCTCCCTTTTTTTATGCGACTGTGTTTTGGGTTGGGAACTCTCAGGTTGTCGCTCGGGTTGCGTCTCCAGCACTTGCTCGGGTTCTTGTTGAGACCCCGACATACCTCCAACGCTAATATTCATATTAGCGTATCCTATGGGACCTTGAAATAATTGTTGGGGCATGTTTAGTAATTGCGAAAACCCCATGTTACTCGTGTCTAAATCTTGAAAGTTAAACGGTTGTAGAGGTTGGGTGGTATTCGGGCGATACGCGTTTGGGTTGGCCGGGCGAGATGGAGCACCGAAATGTGGGTGGAATGGTTGCATTTTTTTAAAGTTTGCTTTAAAAAAATATTAGGGAGTTTAAAAAAGTTGAAGTGTAATGGTAAATAAAATGGTGAAGTTTATATAGTGGAGGTGAATTAATTTTTTTTTTATTTTGTCCAATGGCTACTTATTTGAACGTTGGATTTTTTTTTTGTTTCAAACGGTCGGGAACGTGGCAAAGCATGATTGGACAAATGATATTTTAACCCACGTGAAATATTTCGCTTAACATCTATTAACGCCTAATTCACAAATGGGGGACGGTGTTAATTTCAATGTGAAACGGGCGTCAAAATTGGGTTTTAACGCCCATTTAACACACCACTACGTTTGGTCGATCTAACACCGACTATACATGGTGATAGCTTGTAACGTCTATTTATTTTTATTTAGCTAAAATAAATAAAACAGCCGAGTTGACAAACCTATGATGATTGGACAACACCAGCAATAGAATTTAATAAGTCTTTCAAGGGTTACAAAACATCCAACCAAAGTGACAAACATAACCATATTTTGTACTCTTGCAGTTGTTACAGAACCAGTAGCTGTTGACAAAAGCAAAAAGCATTGCCATTATTTGATTGCCAACCACCACTTTTATAACAACTTAAACAATAAAAACACCACACAATAGTAACTCAAAGTACAGCCACCAGCCAAAACTTGCATGCATGTTAGTAAAGAATTTTGACTCCACTGTACATCAACAGAAAAAGTCAAAGTACACCCTATCCACCGCACCTCCTGATAAGCTGGATGTACAAGCACGTGATGCAATACATCCACCATTGCCTGTAGTATCCACTGTTTCTTGCAGAATCCCTGTTGGGTGCATTGGAAAAAGATCCAATGTTTCTTGACTAGTGTTATTTTTGCTTGTAACAATATCATCCTGTTCACTGCTCATTATGTTACTTTGTCCCGAAACTGCAATCACATTTTCTGGATGAGGCATCAACATGAGTCCAGCCGCGTCCGCTGCAATCGAGTTAGCGGACCGTGGTGATCGTCTATTGAGAGGGCTGCCTGTGGTGGTGTTAGGTGATAGAACTTGTGGTTGTGGAACATAGAAGCCTATATTGTTTTGTGGGATGTAGATCACTAAAAACATAATAAGAAAAGGTCACATATAGTTATCTTATATCAATCACAATATGATCACATTTTGAGTATTTATCACATATTTATATATAAAACTTAAAAACAAAATATAAATAATGAAAAAAAGTAATAAATTCCTACATCGAATTCTCTAAAATATAGATTTATTACAAATTTAAATGAATCTCTAAATATAGCGACTCACTATTTGTTTTTCATATGCTTCTCTATAAATGTCTTAAGTGACCGTTATTGTAACAAACAAAATACAAATAATGATAGGAAAAATATGTTGATCAAATAATTCCTATATATAATTTTCTAAACGTAGAGAAATATAGAATGAATTTAGTAAATCTCTAAATATAGAGACCCCCAATTTGATCTTCGTATGCATCTCTATAAATTTTTTGTGAGCAAACATTAGTGTAGCAAAATAAAATAATAAAATAAAAACAACAAAGAAATATTATTTAGTTATTACATAGAGATCAACATAGAGAATATTAAAAAGTGGAAGAGTTCTCAAAAGATGCACAAAATCTAATAATAAACATGTTTTTTCAGCTAAGCTCTGATGATGTTATAAAAATAAGATTAAAATACGAACCATTAGGCGGCGGAGATAGATGAACAAACGGAGGTGGTTGAAGGAGGCGATGATGGTGGTTATATTGCCTGAACAACGACAAATTATCTTGCTTTTCCTTTTGTCTTTGTCTAGCCTTATGATTCTGAAACCAATAAAACACATTCTTGCCTTCAATGTGTCCATACGTTTGCAATCTATTAGTTATCTCCTGAATCTGATCAGCTGTTGGTGTTCTTAACCCTTGTTTATACAAATCCTCCAGCATGTTAATCTGTTCTTTTGTAGGGTTCCACCTACTAGCCACCGGTGTCCCGGCTGCTCCGCCTCCGACCACCGTTGGTGGTGCCTCTGGTGTGCCACTACCGCCGTCCATTATACGATTGGAGGGGGTTATTAGAAGTAAAAAGAGTGTGATGGTTTGTGTTCTATTTTGCATGGGGTTTCTAACGACTGATGCTATTCTTTGTTATATAGGGAGCTCGTGTGATGGGATCATTTATGATAAGTTACATTTTAGCTCCCTTTAGTTATAACTACATGCGGATTTTAATCACTCTTATTTGATTAAACTTATATTTTGTGGTTGATCATTATTGTAAAATCAAAATCTGATTACTAATTACTAATTTTAACAAAAAATCTCTGTTGTAAAACAAGGGCCTGGAGGCCGAGTACTCTCCGACTAATTGTTACAACGTAGGTTGCCGAGGTCCAAGTACTCTAGGCCGAGAACCTCCGACTCCAACTAGGAAGCGCCTAGCAACTTTTGCAACATTGCAAAAAATAAAAGATATTAATATTAATATTCTGAATTTAAACTTTAATAATTAACTCACGGTTTTTATGGTCGGATCGGATTGGTTTATCATACTAAAACCAGCCATGTACTGATCTGGTTGAGTCCATTTAAACATGCTTGTTATCAAAATTTTTTTACAAACATACTAATCTTTCATTAAAAACCAACAAAAATTATAAGTGAGCGGTGGGTAAACGGGCAACAAGCTGCGCTACTACCCCCTTTTGAATAGTAAAACCAACTCTATTAAAAATAAAGCTTGTGCCTTTGGCCATAAGAGACTTACTCTGCACCACCCTTTGGACTCGATCTAAAAACCGGATTGCTTCGGGAGCAAGTCCTCCAAATGTGTCAAAAGCGAAAGGCACAAAGACGTGTTGATTTTCCAAAAAGACAGCTTTATGTTTGTCAACTTTCTTGGATTCAGCTTTTAAGACTTTCTAACCTGCCACAAACCCCGAATCCCAAAGTCTCATCAATGAAGACACCCTTGTGAGATCAACGCACGCATGTTTGCCCTGCGCCCAACCGAGCACAAGGACATCCGCTGGCCTTAGGCTAGACCGCCATTCAAGTGGATCCGTCAAAAAGTTAACCGGATTGGACTTGATTTTTAAATTTTCTATTTTTTCCTTTAAAAGTTTCAATTATAATGTTTAATTTACTATATCAAACTTTCTATTTTGTTAGCACTATGAATTTTTTCATTCATGACTGTCAAATTACACTAAAACAAGTATACGGGTAACAAGTTGTGCCGTAACACCCTTTCTAAATCAAAAATCCCAATCTACTAAACAAACATAAACTAATTTCAAATTTTACATTCAATTAGTGTGTGTATATATTTTGTTAGTTTCAAATATATTTTATTTTTTATTCAATTTAAGATAAAAAAATTTTTGCAATGGTAAAAAAGCATTGTATAGTTAGTAGACTTTACATAAGGGGGTTAAAGTGTTAAATGATGAGAAATAGAAGTAGGTGTGTGTAATATAAACTGACATTGATACCTTGAAGTGTTTGACCTTATAAAAAAACTAGAGAGATAGAAAGAGAGAGTACGTGTTGTTTTATTTTAGGTTGGAGGCATCTCTGAAAACATGGTGGGAAGAGGAAGTAAAAAGACGAAAAAGGGCCTACATTAGGGTACAAGGTTGGCGCCTTGGAAATGAAAGAGGAGAGAAAAGGAAGTAGGGGCACCAAGAGAAAGAGAGTGTTGGGAATTGAACAAGATTTTAGGACTCTTTGGAGGTGGGATTAAGGAATCGTCACTCTCCATTTGTCATCTCTTCTTACAATCAAATCTTTTGGTTTTTACGACCTAAATATTGCCCTATACATTACACAGTCGTATTTAAAAATTGCAAATTCAAAAGAGTATACACCTTTAAAATAAAAGTATACCAACATAATGATACAACGTCAATATTACTTAGACTATCTCCATTCACAACCAACACAACCCAACTTTTAAATAAAAAACTAATTTCTTTCTCTTCCACATACACAACCCAACTCTTAACACACATTCACAACCCAACTCAACCTAAAAATATTTTTTTTAAACGAACTCGGTTTTTAACAAAATTTATATCATTATGTTCACAAAAAAAAGTTAAGAAATACCGTGTATTTAGTTTTATTTTTAAGTTTAAATATAATAAGTTATTTGAGTAATTAAGTTAGTGAGGGTATAATTCGGTTGCAACCCTTGGTTGGTGCACCAACCGGGTTGTGGGTTTTTAACATTTTTCTTTTTCCTTTTTTGCTTTTTCCATGACCAACCCATTGGATTTGCACAACAATGGGGATAGTCTTAGAGAGTATGTAGTGGCACGTTAAAAGGGCGTTAAAAGGCATTTTCGCGTTGAATTCGTGCCCTGCACACCGCCCCCGGGCGCTAAAACAGCTTGAATTGTGCGGGCGTGAAATATTTAGCGGGGGTGAAATTTTTTGACTCATCCAATGAATGGCTGCCACTTGTCCCTCTCCACCACACTCACACTTAGGGTTGTAAACGAACCGAACTTTCAGCGAACGGTTCATGAACCGTTCGGTGGGAAGTCCGTTTGTGTTCGTTCGTTTAACAAATGAACGAACACGAACAAGAAATTTCGTTCGTTAAGTTAAACGAACGAACATGAACATAGGTCGCGTTTGTTCGTTTATGTTCGTGAACGTTCGGTAACGTGTTCGTTTGTGTTCGTTTATGTTCGTTTATACTTGTTCGTTTGTGTTCATTTGGTTTTTAAATTTTATATTTAAAATTTTAATATTATATATATATATATATATATAAAGAAACTTACAATAACAATGTTTTAAATTTTATATTCGTTCGTCCGTTTGTGTCCATTAACAATGTTTTATCTATATTTTCTAGTCAAACGTCCGTTTGTGTTCGTTTGTGTCCATTAGTGTTCGTTTGTGTTCGCAGACAATGTTCACGAACAGTTCGTGAACAACCAAATTACAAAAACATGAACACGGACAAAGTTTTATGTTCGAAAATTGTCCACGAACAGTTCATGAACAGATTTAAAGCTTAACAAACGAACACGGACAAGCTCCGTCCGTGTCCGTCCGGTTCGTTTACAACCCTACTCACACTACACCATTACACCCCTTGTTAATTTCAAGCAGAGGCGGAGTTAGGGGGGACTGAGGGGTATCAAGCCCCCCCCCCCCCCCCCCCCCAATGAACCAAATTTGTTAAAATTGTATCAAGTTTTTAAGGTAAAAATTCGATAAAATTGTATCAAGCCCTCCATGTTTTTAAGGTTAAAATTCAATAAAATTGTATCAAGCCCCCCTTAACGCTCACTCCAATAATCTAAGCCCCCCTTATCATGAAATCCTGGCTCCGCCTCTGATTTCAAGCCTTAGTGGGACCCATATGTCACTTGTCAAAAAATGCCTAAGTGAGGGGTTTGAAAATTTTGAACCACTATATATGGTCTTAGTTAAATGAGTTGTTAATTTCTTTTAGATAAATGATTAAACATAAAATTTTGATTGTTTAATTTGAACAACTATATATAGTAACTTGTACAAGTTAAATACAAAATACGTGTGATATTCGAACAAACATATGATATGTGAGTCTGTTTCGTGTACAATTGAATTTTTGTCAGCTACCTATCTACAACCTAATGCATAAGCAAAAGGAAATAATCGATTGCGAAGTCACATATATAATTGCTATAGGTGAAACTGTATACGCACTTGTGAATATGACTACAAATATATGATTTTTTTTTAAATTACATATAGTTACAAAATTGTAAAATAAATGTAGTTTTATCTCTCATGCATGAATAGAAAATATTTTCAATAATGATACTATAAGGTCATCTTAAAATTAATCTACAAAAATTAATTACATAAAAAATTTGATATAAAAATGTTTTTAACCTAACCTTCACGACAAAAACACTAAATTGTTGTATTATGTAAAACGATCGAGTTCCAATAAACAAAAGGTCTTGATATACGTCAAATTTATATATGCATCGTGGAGATTTAACTTTTTAAAAATTAACACATAAACTAAATCAACCTATATAACGATGGAGGTTATGGGGCCGCGGTATAATTATGAAGCGTGTGTAATCGTTGGAAAAGTTGCACATTATCATGGGAAAATGTAGAAGCAAATTAACTTGAATTTAGTAATGTTAATCACTTTGTGTTTTGGAGAAATTGAAATCCCAATGAATGAATGCCTGCTTTTTATGTTGTTTTCGACGCTTGGTCTCATGTTAATTACTTTTTATTTTCTGGAGATTTCTTTATTTTTATTTTATTTTTTACTTGCGTATCTACAGAACTAATTGTGCATGCCAAAATATAATGTTGTTTGGTTCTTTAATATTAGTTTAATAAAACTAAAATCTAAATTTTTTGCAAGTTGTATATGTAGGTGAGTAATAGCCGTTAAAGAATCAACATATCCGTCAAATTGTGATGAGACTGTGCGTTGTGCATGGCTCATAAGTGAACTGTCGTGAACTAGCCTACAAGTCCCGTGGCTCGCAAACACGATAACTATCACGCGCTAACATGCCCGCAAGCGAGCAGACGCGACTATGCTCGCGTCCGCTAACAGCTCCTTGTCGACCATTCATTTTTTTAAATTACTTTTTTTTCATTTTTTACAAATATATATATATATATATATATATATATATATATATATATATATATATATAGGGTAGTGATCCTAAGAGAACCAACCCCTATTTGAGAACTGAGAGAACCATTCTAGGCCACACATTTCATATAAAGGCAAAAAATTTTTTTTTTTTTTTTTTTTTTTTTTTTGCTTTAATCGCACATTTTTATGCAAGGAAATTTTTTTTTTTTATTTTTTTTGAATTTTTTTTTCATTTATACATATGTGTATATGTCAATTATACATATGTGTATATAGCAATTATACATATGTGTATATAGCATTTTTCAGCTATACATATGTGTATATTTCAGTTATACATATGTGTATATTGCATTATACATATGTGTATAATGCAATTATACACATGTGTATACTGAAAAAAAAATACAAAAAAAATAAAAAAAAATTTTTTCTTACATATAAAGCAGCGATTTTTGCAAAAAAAAAAAAAAAAAAAAATATTTTTTTTTTTTTTTTGCCTTAGAGAAATGTGTGGCCCAGAATGGTTCTCTCAGTTCTCAATTTGGGGAAAGGTTCTCATTTGAACCAAATCCTATATATATATATATATATATATAGGTAAGGGTTACTATACAAAAACTATATTTTGTGAGAAGGGTAAGAAAGGCTCTCATAGTGACATGTGTCACTAGCAAGAAGGATACAAATGTAAATTTAACCAAATAATTAAATCATTAAACTTAATTCTTTTATTAATGGTGGAGTGATTATAGGGATTGTGTTATTAAAAATTTTATATAATAATCAGATATATATTTCACGATTTTTCTTTAACCCACTTTTTTTTTGAAGATAAAACATACTGATTCAAGTTCTTCCAAACAAATATTTACCCAGATTTTGTGTTTTACGTTGTTTTTATCATAATGAACTATGAACATAAAACACAAAATCTGAACTATGACATTGTGTTTTGTCTTCAAATTGTGTTTGTAACAAACATACATCTGAACTATGAACCTAAAACACAAAATCTGAACTTTGAACATAAAACACAAAAGGTGCTTAACAAAAAATCCCCTTACAACTGTTGTGTTTTACCAAAATTGTCTGCTTAACCCTTCGTGTGTTTTAAAATCAAACCCAAGAAACAATCAAATGGTGTGTTTTAACTTAAACCAATAAACTTATAAAACCAAAAAAACATACAGTAGTGTGTTCATTTCAATGTGTTTTATCACCATCTCCTCAACAATCCAGTGTGTTATATCAACTTTGTGTTTTAACACAATTTGATAAACAAAACACAGATGCAGATCAACTTTGTGTTTATTATCATTTAATAAACAAACTGTTAGATTTTAACATAAAACACACAAGCAAAAACATTATACACTAACGTTTACACATAAAACACATAAACAAAAACAATCAGACTTCTTCACTAAAAATACAAACTTTTAAACATAAAACACACACCTAAAAATGTTCTTTGTTATGTGTTACATTCTTCAAACCGGAATCTTTGAAACAAAAAAGGTTATTCTCCTGCTGTAGTTGGAAAAACACCCACCCCCACACCCTCGAATCCAGGTTAACTTCTCTCCGCACTGGCGTGACATTCACCTTCGCTTTCGTCGTCTTCTAGATCGAAAACCTCCATAGCCGTATGTTTTAGAACCCTATCGACTTCACCATAGAAGTTGAGAAATTGAAATAATAACATTTTTCCGTGAATCAATCAAATATGAAATGGATCTGGAATTCAATTTTTGAAATGAATTGCAAACTCTAGACATAATATTGTGAAAAAGCTATAATTTTGCCCCAAAATCAAAAGTGATCTGCAATGAAAAGAGAGAGAGAAAGAAAGAAAGAAAGAGAGGATGAGAGAGAGAGAAAGAATCGTACATAATGGGGAGAGAGAAAGGGGTTGATTAAATTAAATGGAGGTATTTAATTTATTTATTGTGTTTTGGACAATTATACACTCTCAAAGACCTATTTTATTAAATACCTTATAACATAATTTACAAAAATGCCATTATTTAATCTCACTCATCCATCAAGTTGATCCAATGGCTATTTTTATTTCTCACCCTTCTTACAAAACACACCTATTGTATGTTAACCCCACCCTATATATATATATATATATATATATATATGGAAAGTATAACTAGAAAACCCATCCCAGTTAAAGAAACTTTGGAAACTCTATACTAGGTCCAGAATGAGCCACGTCACCCTTGTTTACATTCCTTGCAAGGGCATTTTTGTCACACCCCTCCCCACTTTCTGCACATTCTGTAACATGTCAGCATCATACCTTTTTGTCTATATCCCTCAAATCTCTCTCTTCTTTTTTACTTCCACATTTATAGAAATCAAATTTATAGAACCCCATAACTCTCATTTATTCATCCTACTCACACATCATGCATTCTCCTGAACCTCCACCTCTCCTACCCCTCCTCCAAAACTTGTCTCAACCTTCTAATGCTCATGAACACCCATCCCTACCCGAGAATTTGACTCAAGACTCATTAATGGCTTCTCCCATTTCAGTTATTCCACGTAATCTTACGAGATGTTTCTCATTTAATGAAGCAGAAGATCTATCTCTGATGGTACTCCACGTGTTTTTTTTTTCCAACGTGTTTTTGTTACCTGATTACCTTTTTTTTGTTTGCTGATGTGTTTGTTTCCAGTATACATATTTGTTCTCTTCATTTTTTTAGTTGATATGTTACTTATTTTTTATAAAACATGTGCTTTGTTAGTTGATATTTTTACTTAATTTTTTAGTTCATGTAAAAAACAATCCTTATATGTTTTGTTACATCATGTTTTGTTTCAGTTTTTTTTTTTGACAAAGTCATTTTTATACACCCTGACGGGTGGTTCATAGAACACCCTTTTATAGTGCTAAAAAGCTTATTTTATCCACATTTGTCCATGTTATTGCTTGGAATGGGGTGACTACGGTTACTATGATTGCAGGGGCATTAAGGAGCTAAAAATGAAGAAAAACGCATTTGGAAGCGGACCGAAAACGAGTTGGAGCTTGAAAGAAACAAAAGAAGAAAATTGGGATTTTTGTCAGGTCCACCGTATGGAACGGTCACCACCGTACCATACGGTGAAGGCTGACAAGAATTCCCCACCGTATTACAGTCTTCAATGGGCGTTGGGTTTGTTAATGCCACCGTACCATACGGTGGCCACCGTATGGTACGGTGGACTCTGCACATTTTTGTAACTTCCCCTATTAAATGAGTGGTTATTGCAAGACTTTTGATCATCTTCGAATTGGGAACGTTCCTTAGCATTCTAGGGGCGATTTTGGGCAGAAAACAAGGTTGAAGAACATTGCTAATCATTAGGTTATTATCTTTGATTCACATGAACAATAGATTGAAGATTATGATGACCCATTTGGTGATGCTTGGCTAAACCTTTAATGGTCATCCTTGGTGAAGTTTTCTTTGAACTATTTATGCTTTTGTCTTATGATTTCTAGAATAGCAATTTGGTATGCTTTGTTGAATTGTTATGGTATTTGAACATTTGGTTGTAGTGGTTATTTAATTTATCAATTTCTCTTCTTGATTGCATGTTCTTGGTGTTGCTAACAATCGGGATATTGCGGGAAGGATTTGGGTTGGATAATTGAGTAATTGGTCATCGGGAAACAACCTCGCATTAATATAATCCGAGTACTTTGTTCCCTTTTATCACAACACTTGTTCAAATACGAGTTATGTCTATGTAACTCTTTCTAGTGAGACTTTTGGCATAAAGATTCAAGGGAAATGGATCCAGGGATGGTCATTGCTTTCTCAATTTGATAAACACAATCTTATTTCAATTCAGCAATTTAGTTTACTTTTCTTAAATCTAAATCAAAACCAACGAACAATCTTTGATCTTTATTTTTCTTAGTTGTTAAATAGTAGTTTAATTACAAAACCTTAATTCTCACATTTTCCACAAACTCCCTGTGTTCGATACCCTTCTTACCACTATCTTTAGTTGTAATTGGGAAATTTTACGTGTACCACGACAATCACGTCAAATTTTGGCGCCGTTGCCGGGGAGTAGTGCGCAACGTGTGTTAGTTAATAGTTTTGTTTGTTATTTTCGGGTTTACACTGGTTGTGTTTAGTGTGCAGGTACTTCAAGTGTATGCATACTAGAAGCTCTCACGAGTCATCACCGCTATTGTTTGATCCGGAAATTGAAAGAACTTTGAGGCGAAACCGAGTACTAGTCCGTGAAAACCGAATTCTTGGTTCACCCACCTCACCTATCATACCAAGAAACATCATGCAAGAAGGCCAAGTACCACCCACAACGGGTCAACCAATCACCTCAGTCATGCCAACTTCCACACAATCACCACCAAATGCAACTTTACCTCATGAAATTCCACCAACTCATACCACCCAACCAAACACTACCCAAATTCAATCAACCTTCACCCTTAGCCCATCCGCTACAATTCCACCATTCACTCATTTCTTCCCAACAACGGGTCAATCATCTTCAACTCATCAAATGCCACATGGGTCGACCGTTGTTCATACCTCTACTTACCAACCACCAAACCACTCGGGTTTTCAATACTCGGGAATTCAAGGAGGTAGATATGATGAAGTATATGAAGAAGAGTATAGTGGATACAATGACGAGGGTTATTATTATGGGGATGATGGAGGGTATGTTGGAAGTCAAGGAGGAGTGGGTCAACAAAGTCAACCCATTCAACAATTTCAATTGCAAAATTCGGGTAATTTACCGGTTGGTGTGCAACCCGTGAGACCACCGGGACCGCGATTTCCGCGTCCTCCGCCATTGCAACAAGTGCCTCCATATGGGCAAAATCAATTTCAAAGGCCAATGCAACAACAACCGCCCATGCATCAATATCAACATCCTCAACAATTTGCACCTCAAGGGCCTATGCAAGGGCAAATGGGTCAACCAAGAGCACCATTGGGTGCCCCTCGAAGAATTCACCGGGAAGCCGTTAGAGGAATTGAAGCCCATTTTAAACCCATTATCACCAATAATCCTTCACCAATAGTGATTCCTCATCATACGGATGGGAGAACTTTTGAAGTTCGAACAACCGCATTGCAAAGTCTTCCAAAGTTCAAAGGTTTAGCAACGGAAGAACCTTATTTTCATTTGGAGACTTATGATTCTATTTGCAACACTATTGGGGGTCAAGGATTTACTCCGGATGATGTCAAGTTGGTTCTCTTTCAATTCTCCTTAGAAGACAAAGCAAAAAGATGGTTCCACACTTTACCATCCGCATCAATTTTCACATGGGCCGACATGCAACAAATCTTTTTGGATGAGTTCTACACATCCCAAAAGACTAATGATGCAAGACGAAGTTTGAGGAGTTTTCAACAACAAGCGGGAGAGATGTTTCATGAGGCATTTGAGAGGTTTAACATGATGTTACGAAATTGCCCTCACCATGGTATCCAACTATGGGAATTGTTAAATGCTTTTCATGAAGGTTTGATACCGGAGGATGCACGAGATCTTATGTCCATCACAAATGGTACTTTTGGTACAAATTTTGAACAAGATGATTGGGCATATTTAGAGCAAATGGCGGTGACTTCAAAAAGGAAGGCTCAATCTTCAAGAAGGGCGAGACATGTGCTTCAAAGACCACAAGTGCATGCGGTAGAAGGTGGTAATGCACAAACTACTAATCAATTGTATAATGTTTGCAACACTTGTCAAGAAATAGGCCACACGGCGGAGGTTTGTGGAGTGGGTGCTCAAGAAGCACCAAGTGAAGAAGTGAATGCTATTCAAGGGGGTGGGAGAAACTATGACATGAACTCCAACACTTACCACCCCGGGTTACGAAATCATCCCAATTTTCGATATGGGAATGCTTCCAATCAATTGAACCCGAATTTTCAAGAGTCTCATGGTAACTTTGCACCTCGTCAACAATACAATCAAGGCAATTATAGAGGTGGAGGTAACCAAGGGTATCTTGGGAAGTTTCAACCAACGGGTCAAGGTAATTCGGGTCAAGGTTCATCAAGTGGGAATGAAGTTATGGAGATGCTTAGAGCTATGCAACAAGATATGCAAAAGAGGAACCAACTTGATGAAGCTCGAATTCAAAAGGATGAAGTTCGTGACAAGAGCATTCAAGCATTGACAACCCAAATGGGCCAATTAGCAACCGATGTGGCGGAATTGAAGAAAAGCAAAGGTCAACTTCCTAGTGACACAAAGGTAAATCCGTCCCATGGCTCATCAAGAGGTAATAATGTTAATAATGTTAATGTTAATCAAGTGAGTGTGTTGAGAAGTGGTAAGGAATTTAAAGTTAATATGTCTTCGGATGTTGTTGAGGGGGTGGTTGAAGACATAACGGGTAATGAGAGTGATGAGGAAGAAACTTCACCGGTTTTAAAAAATGAGTCAAATGTGAAAAAACCGGAAGTGGGTGAGAATAAAAATGAGTTAAATAAAAATGAGAAAAATGAAAGTGAGCCGAATCAAGTTCCTTTTCCTTCGGCTCTACTTGACCCGGGTAAGAAAAATTTTATTGCATCAAGAGGTCCCCAAAAAGAAGAAATGTGGGACATGTTTAAACAAGTAAAAATAAATCTTCCTTTACTTGATGCAATAAAACAAGTACCCGCATATGCTAAGTTTTTGAAAGAATTATGTACACAAAAGAGGCAACAAAAGAAAAAAATGCCTAAGCGGGTAAATGTTACGGGTCAAGTGAGTGCAGTTTTGAACGGGGAGCTTCCTCCTAAGCTCCAAGATCCGGGCACGCCATTAATAAATATTCAAGTTGGTAATTTTCAAATGGCAAGGGCGTTGCTAGATCTTGGAGCCGGGGTGAGTATTTTACCGGGTGGGTTATATGATCAATATGATTTTGGTCCATTAGCGAGGGTAGAGACAACGGTTGTTTTAGCCGATTTGTCTCATAAGTTACCCCGGGGGATGGTTCAAAATGTCATTGTTAAAATTGATGAATTTTATTACCCGGTTGACTTTTTGGTATTGGACTATTCATCCACCGAGTCCAAACAACAGCAAAATGTCATATTGGGTCGACCATTTTTGAACACCGCACATGCGGTAATTGATTGTAGATTTGGTACGGTCGACATGACATTTGGAAACCGGAAAATGCGTTTAAATGTTTTCACTAACAATACTAACGATTCCGGTGTTGAAGAATGTTTTATGGCAGATGTTATCGAGGGATGCAATCCATGTGAATATGAGAAAGATGGAATGGAACTTTGTGCTTGTAATTTTTCTGAACAGGTACATGTGGTTGATTTGGAGAATGAAGAAGACAAGCAAGATGTGCTAGCTTTGAAGGAGGGTCGACCACCATGGACTCATCAATTTGAAAGCTTACCGGTAGAGATTGATTCGGGCACCAAACCATCATTGGAGGTGCCACCAAAGTTGGAACTCAAAGACTTGCCTAGCCATTTGAAGTATGCTTTTCTAGGGGATGATGACACTTTACCGGTCATTATTGCCTCTAATTTGGAGGTGGCTCAAGAGCAAGCATTGTTGAAGGTGTTGAAAGAAAACAAGGGGGCTATTGGGTGGACGATTGCCGATCTCAAAGGAATTAGTCCATCCATTGTGATGCACAAGATTATCACCAATGAAGATGCAAAGCCCACAAGAGAAGCACAAAGGAGGTTAAATCCTAATCTAAGGGAGGTAGTGAAAAAGGAGGTAATTAAATGGTTAGATGCGGGAATTATTTATCCTATTTCGGATAGCTCTTGGGTAAGTCCTACTCAAGTGGTACCTAAGAAGTCCGGCATTCAAGTAGTCAAGGATGAAAGTGGTGAACAAATTGCAACTCGACCCGTTACCGGGTGGCGAGTGTGCATTGACTACCGCAAATTGAATGCCGCCACTTCTAAGGATCATTTCCCACTTCCTTTTATTGACCAAATTATTGAAAAACTTTCGGGTCAAAAATACTATTGTTTCTTAGATGGGTATTCGGGTTATAATCAAATTGCAATTCACCCGGATGACCAACACAAGACCACCTTCACGTGTCCATATGGTACTTTTGCCTTTAGGCGGATGCCATTTGGCTTGTGCAATGCACCGGCTACTTTCCAACGATGTATGATGAGTATTTTCTCGGACATGGTTGGAGAGTCGCTAGAAGTGTTTATGGATGATTTCTCAATATTTGGCACTAGTTTTGATTCTTGTCTCAACGAATTACAAAAAGTTTTAAAAAGATGTGTTGAGAAAAATTTGGTGCTAAGTTGGGAGAAAAGCCATTTCATGGTGCAAGAGGGTATTGTGTTGGGGCATGTGATTTCGGAAAGAGGGATGGAGGTGGACAAGGCAAAAATTCGTGTTATTTCATCATTGCCACCACCGAAAAATGTAAAGGGGGTAAGATCATTTTTGGGGCATGCCGGGTTTTATAGACGGTTTATTAAAGGTTTTAGTGTCATTACAAAGCCTTTATGTAATTTATTATTGAAGGATGTTCCATTTGATTTTACTAATGAATGTTTGCAAGCGTTTAATGTTTTGAAGGAACATTTGGTGAAGGCTCCTATTTTGCAACCGCCGGATTGGTCAAAGCCATTCGAAATTATGTGTGACGCAAGCGACACAACAATTGGAGCGGTCTTGGGTCAAAGAGTTGACAAGAAGCCGGTGGTGATATATTATGCAAGCAAAACTTTGTCCGAAGCGCAACTCAATTACACCACAACCGAAAAAGAATTACTTGCGGTGGTGTATGCTTTGGATAAGTTTCGTTCATATATTTGGGGGAGCAAGGTGGTGGTATATTCGGATCATAGTGCGGTTCGTTATTTAATGGAGAAGAAAGATGCCAAGCCGCGCTTAATTCGATGGGTTCTTTTGTTACAAGAATTCGACTTGGAAATTCGGGACAAGAAAGGAAGTGAAAACGTAGTGGCGGACCATTTGTCCCGAATTCCGGTTGATAGAAATGATGATTTTGGGGAGATAAACGAAAGATTTCCCGATGAGCAGTTGATGTCGGTCTCCACTATTAATGCACCATGGTTTGCTCACTATGTTAATTACTTAGCCACGGGGGTCATTCCGGATCATTGGATCAAAAAGAGAAGACAACAATTCATGGTTCAAGTGAAGCAATACATATGGGATGAACCGGATCTTTTCAAGATTGGACCCGATCAAGTGATTCGAAGATGTGTGCCCGAAGCGGAAGTAAAAGAAATTCTTACTCATGCGCATTCATCCGCTTGTGGAGGGCATTTTAGTGGGCATAAGACCGGTTACCGGGTCTTATCATGTGGGTTTTATTGGCCCACAATTTTCAAAGATGCTTGTGAGTTTGCCCGGAATTGTGTCAATTGCCAAAAGATGGGAAGTATCTCAAAGAGGGATGAAATGCCCTTACAACCAATCTTGGTTGTTGAAATTTTTGATGTTTGGGGCATAGACTTCATGGGTCCTTTTCCTAACTCAAACGGGTTCTTGTATATCTTGGTGGCGGTTGATTATGTGTCAAAATGGATTGAAGCAATTGCTACAAGAACTAATGATCACTCGGTGGTGTGTAAGTTTGTTCAATCCAACATCTTTGCCCGGTTTGGTATCCCAAGAGTAATTATTAGTGATGGAGGATCCCACTTTAAAAATTTCAACTTTGGGAAGCTTTTGAAGAGATATGGAGTAAATCATCGAATTGCCACCCCGTACCATCCACAAACGAGTGGACAAGTTGAAGTTTCAAATCGTCAAATCAAGGAAATTCTAATGAAGACGGTACGTGTTGATAGAAAGGATTGGTCGGGGAAGTTAGATGATGCTTTGTGGGCATACCGTACGGCCTACAAGACTCCAATTGGTACAACCCCTTATCGATTGGTGTATGGGAAGGGTTGTCACTTACCAATGGAATTGGCGCATCGAGCACATTGGGCAATTACTACGGTTAATGCCGATTATGATGAAGCAGGGAAGTTGAGAAAGTTACAATTGAGTGAAGTTGAAGAAATTCGAGATGAGGCTTACGAATGTGCATCGGCTTATAAAGATAAACTCAAGAAGGTACACGATGCAAAGTTGAGAAGAAAAACCTTTGAAGTGGGTCAAAAGGTTTGGTTGTACAATTCAAGGCTAAAGATGTTTGCGGGCAAATTGAAGAGCAAATGGATGGGGCCGTATGTTATACGACGGGTTGGCAAGTTTGGCGATGTAGACATAGAGGAAGAGCAAACAAACAAGATTTTCACGGTTAATGGGCATCGCCTTAAGCCATACTTGGATGGCAACGACATCAATGCTTTGGAGGTCGACAAGACGGGCTATCTCTTGCGCCCGGTGGAGGATGTACAACTTTAAGAGGCCCAGGTTTGGTAGTGTAAATAGTTAGATTTTATTTTATTTTTTTTGGTGTGTGTTCGAAAACCCGTGTTCGAAACAAGTGTGGGGACGTTTGGGTCGCAATATGTCTTAGCATTGTGTTGAGGACAACACGGGATTTTTGAGGGGGTAGGTTAATTTTATGTTTAAAATTATAGCTTTTGTTTAAAAAAAAAAAAAAAAAAAAAAAATTTTGGTGTACAGGGGCCACCGTATGATACGGTAGGCACCGTACCATACAGTGGAAATAGGGAAACGAACGGTATGTAGGTACTGCCATACGGTGAGGAAAAAAGTGGCATTTTCACCGTACCATACGGTACCCACCGTATGATACGGTGGGGTCTGGGAGCTGAAAAAGTTCACGTTACGTAAAAAAAAAAAAAAAAAAAAAATTTCCCTTTCTCTTTCTTCTATACGGTTACATACCCACATTCCCACATACCACTTTATTCTTCTTCCTTAGAACTCCCAAACACCCATTTTTTCTCATCTTCAATTCTTCATAAATCTATCAATTCTTAACCAATCTTTGCGATTTTTGAGTCAAACTTGACTAAAATTTCGTAAGGAATTTGATCCCAGGGAGAAAACCACACGAAAAACACTTTAAGTGGGCCGAAATCAGAACCCTAAAAATCGCAAATTTGGGGCTTTTCAATTTTTCTTGTTTTCTTGGGTTGTGACATCTTCTGGACTAAGGTATGTGTTCTAGTTTACTGATTTTGGATGCTACATTGTAAGATTTTAAAGTTTTTACTCTTACTTGATGATACCACTTGCTTGTTATGAGAATGTAGAATGTATGGATGGTTATTTGGGTAATGTTTTGGTGGAATATGGTAGTAGAGATATGTTTGAGATGTATGTGTGAACTTTTGGGAATGTTAAGATTATAGAGGCATCATGCCAAATTTTTGTCAATTCAAAAATGGATTTTGTTCACAAAAATGCTCACTACCATAATAACAAGCAAGTGTGGGGAAGTTTTAGCATATGTGACTGATTTGTTCAATGTCTTGTGGTTGTTTGTGGTTATGTATTGTGCAGGAATATGGCTCGTACAGGTGAAGCTGCGGGTTCAAGTTCGGCTGCTGCTAAAGGAAAAGGGAAGCAACCGACACAGCAATACAAGAGGAGGAAATACATTGGGCAGGATGATGACACGGATGAAGAAATGGAGCAGCAACAAGATGCACCTCGTTTAGATCCGGCTGATAAACCAAACTGGAAAACTGGACCCTTAAATGCGCAACCAAGTATTTGGCAACCAACCTTGTTTCACGAGCAAATCAAAAATCTGCAAGATAGAGCTGGAGCATTTATTTGTGAAAGGGAGGTGAAGGAAAGAGAGTTTGGTCCTTTTGGGGTAGTTGATCGGTTTAAAGCCTTGGGTTGGGAAGCTTTATTGCATTGCTATGATCAAGAGACTAAGTACTTGTTTCTAGATGAGATTGAAGAGTGGATGGCTACCTTAAGGTGTGGACGATATGACAAGCCATCACAAATGAAGTTAATTGGGACGGTAAATGGTGTGGATGTAGAGATGTCTTACGACACGTTGAGGCGATTGGCCAAATATGATAGTTTACCGACCAAGGAGTACAAAAATCCCAGCATCAATGACTTGATTATTGCACCTGAAAAGCATCCTCGTTGGACGGAAATGTTGGAATCTTTGTTTCTTCCGGGAAAATATCATGGTACTTTATATAGAAAAAATTTGAAGATTGAACCGAAGTTACTGTTGGCTATTATTGTTTTCAATGTGTTGCCAAGACGAGCGGACCCGATGCAAGTGAGATATCCGGAGATTCCGATTTTGTATTCGTTAATGAACGGTGGTCCTAAGTTCTCGATCCGATATTTGATTCTCAACCATGTGTGGATGTGTAGGAACTCGTCTGAAAGGTCCATTATTCCTTACTGTAGGATCATTACCGGGTTACTCATGCAACAAGGGGCTCTTACTGCCGATGATGTGTCGAAGAGGAAGAAGAGGTATAAAGCGTTTGAGTTGGCCAAAATGGGAATCGGGTGGGTGTATTCTGAATCAGAGAGATATCACAAGTTGAAGTCTGGAGGGCAGAGATGGAGGGTATTGAAGAGAGATGCCCGGGCACTTTTGCCCGGGGAAGTGGATGAGCCAGAAAGTGATAATGAAGAGCAACCGCCAAGCGATGACGATGATTATGAGGAGATTCCCACGGGAGAACATATGAATATTGGTCAAGGTAGTTCTAGTGGTGTGCATGGTGGTGGTGGATATTATGATTTCACGGAGCGAGCATATGTTGACGGTTGGGCATACGGGGGGACGATGCAGCAGGTGATTGAGAGTCAACGTCCCCCCGCATCTGTTTTTGATTCATGGTCGGGACCTGAGCGCTCGATGTTTGATCATCAAACTATGATGAGCGCGAGCATGGAGAGAACTATGAAGGCGGGGTTTGATAGGCAAGAAATGTGGAACCGGGCACACGCCTATTCCCATGAGGTGGAGATCAACAATCGTTTCATAGATGACCAGAATAGAAGGATGAATGATGACTGGCACGCAGGAAGGCCGGTGGTAGCAAATCCACAACCGGTGGATTATAGCTCTTTACCACCTTATGATGGAAGCATGTCTTATCCCACTCCGCCACTTCATCATTCGCAATGGGTGGACCCGATGCAACAACAACAACAAGCTTCGGATCAAGGTGGTAGTGATAGTGGCGCGTTTGGGTTTGGAGAATGGAATGACTTGCTGACCTCTGTGTTCGGGCCACCTCAACCCCGCTACTATTGACCAGGTCGTGCTTTTTCCTTTGTAAATAGTGTATATTTTGCTTTGTTTGATTTCTTATGTTTCGGGATTGGGTGGTAGGTTGGTTGATGAATTGATGATTATGGGTTTGGGTTGTGATAGAAGGTGGTGCATCATTTTGTTTCTTTCTTAGTCTTAAAAAAAAAAATGAAAAAATGAAAAAATACCAAAAAGAAGTTTGTGGTTGAGTCGTGAAGCTTTGATATCATGTTGACAAAGTGGAAGCGATCGTTTTCTCCTAAAACCGTACATTGGGGACAATGTATCCCAAGTGTGGGGATGGGGGAAAATTTTTAAAATTTTTTTGGAGGTTTTTACATTTTTTTAGTCAAGCGTAAATATTTTGGAAATTGGAACACCTTGAATCAACCGCAATAGACACACCGGCAACCCTTAACACCCTTTTATTCTTGGTGAGAGTTTAAGCCACACTTGTAGATAAATAATACCTTTCTTCCTTTGAGAGAGTGGCGACGGGTGGGGGGTGTGCTAGAACTTGTGCTTGAATGCGACTTGAATTTTTTTTGAGTGAACATAAGTGTAGAGATGATAAGGGCACTAGGAAGCTAGGTAGCCTTGTTAGTTTGAGTGAGAGTGTGGAAATTGGGGGGTTGGACCTCATGCATTATATATATGAGCTTGGTAGAGAGAGGGGCGGGGGTTTGGACATGTAGTTGCCTATCTTTGAGCCTAAAAGCCTATCGATTGTTAACCCCTTAGCTAGTTCCCTAAATAAATACCCAACTTAACCCGGTCTTGTGTGTTTAAAGCCATGTGTTAGTGTGTCATTTTAGTATTACAAGTTGAAGTTTTAGTTGAGTGTGTTCGTATGTGTATGTATTAGTGTTCTTGATGTATTGAAAAAAAAAAAAAATCAAAAGAAGAAATGAAAGAAAAATGAAAAAAAAAAAAAAGAAAAAAAGAAAAAGAAAAAAAAAGAAAAAAAAAAGTGATATCTATTATAAGTTGTTCGTACTTGTGTTTGCGTGTGTTAGTTGTGTGTGTGTGTCTTTGTGTAATAAAAGACCGGGTTAAGTTATGCGCTACTAAAAATATACCCAATTCCCTACCTTTACACTTAGCCACATTACAACCCGACAAGCCCCTTTGATTGCACTTATGTTTAGCATGTAAGAGGAGGGTTGATTCAAGTACAAGCTTATGGTTGCGCACTCATTCGTTTGCCTTTTTGTGTGTCTAGCTCATCTATGCTAGAGCTTACTTGTAGCCGAGAGGAGAGATATTGTGAGGGGTGTGTCGATTTGGGTGTTGAGGATAGGTTAATACAAGGACTATGTGTGATGCTTGACTTTAAAATGAGTTTTTTTTAGAAATAGAGTTTTGGTGGATTGCTTGGGACAAGCAATGGGTAAGTGTGGGGATGTGACGGGTGGTTCATAGAACACCCTTTTATAGTGCTAAAACGCTTATTTTATCCACATTTGTCCATGTTATTGATTGGAATGGGGTGACTACGGTTACTATGATTGCAGGGGCATTAAGGAGCTAAAAATGAAGAAAAACGCATTTGGAAGCGGACCGAAAACGAGTTGGAGCTTGAAAGAAACAAAAGAAGAAAATTGGGATTTTTGTCAGGTCCACCGTATGGAACGGTCACCACCGTACCATACGGTGAAGGCTGACAAGAATTCCCCACCGTATTACAGTCTTCAATGGGCGTTGGGTTTGTTAATGCCACCGTACCATACGGTGGCCACCGTATGGTACGGTGGACTCTGCACATTTTTGTAACTTCCCCTATTAAATGAGTGGTTATTGCAAGACTTTTGATCATCTTCGAATTGGGAACGTTCCTTAGCATTCTAGGGGCGATTTTGGGCAGAAAACAAGGTTGAAGAACATTGCTAATCATTAGGTTATTATCTTTGATTCACATGAACAATAGATTGAAGATTATGATGACCCATTTGGTGATGCTTGGCTAAACCTTTAATGGTCATCCTTGGTGAAGTTTTCTTTGAACTATTTATGCTTTTGTCTTATGATTTCTAGAATAGCAATTTGGTATGCTTTGTTGAATTGTTATGGTATTTGAACATTTGGTTGTAGTGGTTATTTAATTTATCAATTTCTCTTCTTGATTGCATGTTCTTGGTGTTGCTAACAATCGGGATATTGCGGGAAGGATTTGGGTTGGATAATTGAGTAATTGGTCATCGGGAAACAACCTCGCATTAATATAATCCGAGTACTTTGTTCCCTTTTATCACAACACTTGTTCAAATACGAGTTATGTCTATGTAACTCTTTCTAGTGAGACTTTTGGCATAAAGATTCAAGGGAAATGGATCCAGGGATGGTCATTGCTTTCTCAATTTGATAAACACAATCTTATTTCAATTCAGCAATTTAGTTTACTTTTCTTAAATCTAAATCAAAACCAACGAACAATCTTTGATCTTTATTTTTCTTAGTTGTTAAATAGTAGTTTAATTACAAAACCTTAATTCTCACATTTTCCACAAACTCCCTGTGTTCGATACCCTTCTTACCACTATCTTTAGTTGTAATTGGGAAATTTTACGTGTACCACGACAATCACGTCACACCCCACGTTTTTTTTGTTTCATTTACTGCAGTGTTTTTTAGCCACATTGTTACCTGATTACCTTTTTTTGTTTGCTGATGTGTTTGTTTCCAGTATACATATTTGTTCTCTTCATTTTTTTAGTTGATATGTTACTTATTTTTTTATAAAACATGTGCTTTGTTAGTTGATAATTTTACTTAATTTTTTAGTTCATGTAAAAACAATCCTTATATGTTTTGTTTCAGTTTTTTTTTTTGACAAAGTCATTTTTATACACTCCACGTTTTTTTGTTTCATTTACTGCAGTGTTTTTTAGCCACATTTTTATATATTCATGTTTTTTCATGTTCTTTGTTACTTTATATGTTAAATAGTTCTATATTTTTTTAAACATTTTCTTGAAGGTTATTTACATGATATGTTTTTCAACAGTTTTTTTTTTTTGGATATCAAAAGACTGGCCTACTAGTTAACATAAACATGTTCTTTGTTACTCCACGTTTTTTAAATTTGTTTTTTTGCTAAACATGTGAAAAGCATCCTTTGTTACATGATGTGTTTTTTGTTACGTGGTGTGTTTTGTTACCTGATTGTTACTTGAAATGTTAACTAATTTTTTAGGCCACGATAAAAAACAATTGTTTGTTACATGATGTGTTTTTGTTATGTGGTGTGTTTTGTTACCTGATGTGTGTTGTTACCTCATGTTTTTTGTTACCTGATGTATTTTGTTACATGATGTGTTTGTTACCTGATTACCTTTTTTTGTTTGCTGATGTGTTTGTTTCCAGTACACATATTTGTTCTCTTCATTTTTTAGTTGATATGTTACTTATTTTTTATAAAACATGTGCTTTGTTAGTTGATATTTTTACTTAATTTTTTAGTTCATGTAAAAAACAATCCTTATATGTTTTTTGTTACATCATGTTTTGTTTCAGTTTTTTTTTGACAAAGTCATTTTTATACACCCCACGTTTTTTTTGTTTCATTTACTGCAGGTATTGTAGACCCTGGAAACTATATAACCATGCAACTATATAACCATATCCTAAAAAATCTAGTGAATTTGGTGAGTACACCTATTTACCATGCAACTATATAACCATATCCCAAAAATCTAGTAAATATTTATTTAGTTGTTAGATATTACACCTAGAACATTGGATTTGACATGACAAAACAATTTACCTTTTTGGTATTATACTAATACTTTTTATGACAAGACAAAACATCACTGTATGTCTTTACACTCCTTAGTGTGACATGAGCATAACTTTTTAGGTTTCCCATAAATTTACCTTTTCACATCTTTTGATGGAACAACTTAACCCATTGCTCATTAGATTTAGACTTTTTTATTGCTTTTATATTTTGTTATATTACTCATTTTTTTATGTTGTTGTTACAATAATTTTAAATTTCATTTTAACCTACAATTGTTACATGTACTCGTTTGGGGCTTTACAATTTATCATTCAAGATAAAAAGGTCTATGTAAAAAAAGGGCATGTTTTGAGTTTTGATAACTTGTAACTCATGGTTCCAAATCTATACATTACATTTTGTATATAACTAGGTAATGTATGTAAATTAGTGTAAGTTGTTAAAAACATGTATACAATACATTTTTTTTTCAGGCTAGAAGATTAAGCTAGAGATTGGTTCTACATGACGGTACACATATGACCTGGCTGTTACAAGGGAATAAAAAGTGTTGTTATTGAAGTTATTTTCTTAATACATGTTTAAGATTTTGTAATAAAGTGGTTTTCCATATGTAACATGTCTTGTTATAATGTAACTTTTTTTATCATGTTTTTTTTATTTAAGATGTTGATGGTTTCCGTATACAACCTGTCTTGTTACAATACAAATATTACTAACATTCCTCTTTTCAGTGTAACATGTTTTATTTATCATGTTTTAATGAAATATGCTTTTTGTAACATGTAACGTGCCTTGGTAAATCTGTAACATACTATTTACATAGTTCAAAAATTTGAAAAACAGTATGTTTCGTTTAAAAATATTAAAAACGCATGTGTTGTTTGTTGTTAAACATTTAAACATGTAACATAATTTACATATTTTTAAAATTATTAAAAAATAGGTATGTTATTTTACATATTTTAACATTTGTAAATTAAAAGATGAGAGAGAAAAGAAACTATGATAATTTTGTCCACTTTCTTTATTTTATTGACTTTTGTACTATTATAATATTGTAACAAGCTAACAATGTAGATAAATACAAATGATGCATAAAATATGTTTATTTACAAATGTTCTTATTTATAAAGATAACAATGTAGATAAATACAAATGATGCATAAAATATGTTACAAGGTAAGACAAAAATTGTGTACATTGTAAATTATATATCGTTTATTTAGCAACATTTTAATGTAAGATGTAACAGTTTATGTAACACGAAATATGTTATATATGTAAATTATATCGAGTATGTAACATTATAAATTATATGTCCTTTATTTAGCAACATTTTAATGTAAGATGTAACAGTTTAAGTTACATTTTTTAGCGACAATTAATTATTTAACAAGGCCTTTATGTTTTTTATTTGTAATTTAAGAATAGGTATTTAGTTTATTTAGCTAGTAAGTTATGTTAATGCGTAATAACGAACGTCACATAGTATTTTATAATTTATAAGTGTGTAAATAGTATGTTACATGTGTTTGTAAAATTTGTAACTTTTATTAATATTTGTAATTAAAAAATTTGCAATATTTATTAACATTTTGTAATTGTAAGATTTGTAACATAAAGTATTAGCTAAAGAAAGCATAAAACTTTTAACAAAAAGAAAAGGCATTACGTATGTGTTATCATAATATTATATACTATATCTATTAATAAAGGCTTTAGATTTCCTTTTTTAAAGAAAAAAATAATAATTGATATGATTTGAATTTGAAGGATGCTGTATGATTTGACAAATCTGAGAATGTATACAATCAAGAAGAAAAAGGTGGGTATATTATATGTAGAGAGAAAAAGTGCTGACACATACCTTTACTTTTTGGCAGTTACAACATTTCTGTTAATGACTGTTTTGCCCTTTTACCTCCTTTATTGGTATTTCATCTTAAAAAATAAACGAAAATACAAGCAAAAAAACAAGGGCCATTGATTATAAGGAATGAAGGGTCAAGATGAGGTTTTCAAGGTTTCTTTAACTGGGGAGGGTTTTCAGATTATCCTCCCCCTATATATATATATATATATATATATATATATATATATATATATATATATATATATATATATATATATATATTTATCTTCTCCATTCTTCTTCACCTTTCATTTTTACCTTTCATCTTCTTCTCAAATCTTCTTCTCCTTCTACAACAAATTCAAAGTTCATCTTAAAAATCATTCAAAATCATGGTGCAATGGACCGAAGAGAGAAGGAAATCGCGTACAATCAAGTCCACGGCGATGGCGCTTCGACGAGTCGTGGTTCGTGAACACGTAGACTACAGTGGGGTAAAGTGCTAGTCAAGTTTGGTAAACTTGTCGGGGGAACCCAACGTACGTACTTGTGATTCAATCTCCTACAAGTACGGGGATCTCAAAACGAAGTGTAAGAACTTCGAAATAGCATGTAAAAAAGTCTCTAGGGAACTCCCCAACGTAGAAGAAGACGCGCACTTAGTTTTTACTCACGTCGAGTATTCTTTCTGAGGTTGGGCATAATTTTATTATGTTTCGGCGTGACAAATGTTATACTCAACATTATGTTAGGTGTTATTTTTTTAGTGATAGGTTTTTTTTTATTTAATATAATGTTTTAATTTTATGTAAAATATTAATGTTTTTTATTTATTTATTAATGTTTAAATAAAAGGCATCGCTCACATTGAGCCTGTTGTAGGATTAAGTGAACAGGTTTGAGGCTTTACCCTATGTCACGTTAGCACCCAGTTATCAAAATATGATAGGATAATATTTCGGCTTACCTTGAGCCACAACAGATAAGCTAATAAATCAACCAAAGAAATTGGAATCTTTGGTTGCCTCATCGTTGTCGCCTCCACGACCCCCGCATCGTCTTCACCGATACATCCATTGTAGTCGTCGAAACCCATACCCTGCACATTGCCGCATCCTAACAGGCCTACTGCAACCATCTCCCATGTTTGTAGGGTCGCTACCACGTGTTAGTCCATGTCAGCTGCCTTAATCGCCATTGTCGTCATTACCTTCATAGTGGCGAAAAAAATTTGACTAGTGGGGGCAACAATAAGTGTGGATTGGTGGTGACGGTCATCAAGTAGTGGCAGCAATGAGTGGGGTGGCGGTTTCGAGTAGCTCACAAATGACTTGTGGCTCATTTACTCCCCTTGCCATACGAAGAAGCTATAGAAACGATTTCTAATCCTTGATGTATTCTTGTTGTAATGGCAACCCTCAGGGGTCGATCTACGTATAGCCGTACAGGTTCTCTCGAACCCACTGAGTTTTGAAATTATAATAGACTTCTCTTTAAAAAATATGGAGTGAACCCATACGAAAATATAAGATGAACCAATAGACAAGAATGGGGACCTATTCTAGTGGTTAAAGACTTTGCTTATAACAACATGATACCCGGTTCAATTTTTCTCCTTGGTATTTTTAATTTTAAATACAAACTTAAGTTCAAAATTATGGTCTCACTTAACAGAACCTGCAACCCACAAAGTCACAAACAATTGCAGCGTAAATGATTCAGATTTCACTTTTTTTTTTCTATGGAGTCTTTCGGGGTAAACTTTTTATCGCCTTCAGCCTATTTCTCATTTTCTCTTGTATTCTGTTAAATACTTGAATATGAATTTGTTGTTTAGATAATGAATAGTTTTATTTTTGGGATTTTTTCATCACAATAAGTTTATGCACAGTATCTGTTATGTTCCAGTGGAATAAATATACAAAGTGTTGGTAGTGTGTAGTGCTTAGTATTCTAACAAAAGCCTCTTATACATTTGCAACTTTTGTTAAGTCATCATTTTGGGTTGGAAATGTGGTAATCTTAATAAACTCTTCATTTTCTTTATCTAGAATTTCAACTTACGGAGAAAAAAAATTGTCTTTTGTCTTGGGATAGAATCACAAACTTAAACGTCTAAATCTAAAGTGAGTATGAAGGTCTTCTAATTCATGCTATAAACACCAGAATTGTACCAAGTTACTTAAACTGATAATTAGCACAAGGAGCATTATGCCATTATTGTTAGAAATTCTTACAGCAAAATGGAGACAGAGATAATTCTGAAACAAACAAACAGGAAGAAAAGTAAAATGGATTAACAAACAGAACCAGGCTTGTGTTGAACACAATTCCCTTAAACAGATTTGTCGTCTGTTCCCAGAGTACACCGGTTGCTAACAGTGGCTGCGGTGCACTGCCGGACTATCCCACTTGCCTGAAAATTAACCGGAAGTATGCTTATTTCTGCTGTGAGTGTGCGATTTTTCTGTGTGTTATTCTGCACATACTATGCAGTATTTGTAGAGCACATTAGCCAACTGGTTGCAATTAATCTGCTGGCTACACACAGATTAGCTCAGTTAAACCAGCACCTGAAAACAGTTGGCTGCACACTGATTCGATGAAGCTGTTGGCTGAATTCTGCCTGCTGCAAACAACTGTTCAACGTTCTCGCATGAAATGGGCAATTAAGGGGGGATGAAAACTCCAGCTTCTTCCATGGTATGGTTAATTTCAATAACAATAGTAAGCGTATTAGTGGCTTTTTGGTTAACAATGAATGGTGAAATGATCCAAATAATATGAAATGGGAGGCAAGGAAATTTTTCGCAAAGAAATTTCGTGAGCCAATGCAACACAGGCCTTCGTTCCTATGTTCAAACATTACCAGGCTGTCGGATGTGGAAGCGGCCAAACTTATCGATCCTTTTATACCACAAGAAATCAAAGACGCAATTTACGATTGTGGCAATGACAAGGCCCCGGGTCCGGACAGCTTCAATTTTGCTTTTCTTTAGCATTTTTGGGACCTTCTCAAGGACGACATTATCAAGGTTTTAACCAACTTTGATGTATTGCAAAAATACATCGGTTATTTGTACATATTTTGAGTCGTTATCGAGTCAGTGTGTGTCGTTTATATATATTTTCAGTTTCTATTTAGTATTTTATGTGTCACAGGAATCCGGATGGCAAAAGAGGCAAATTTATGCATAAACGGTGCTTTTACGAGGTCCCAGATGAGTCGCAGGTGAAAAGAGAAGATAAAAATAAACAAAATTGGAAAAATCACCCCGTCATGTCACGCGACAGACTCTCTTGCATCCTGTCGTGTCACGCGGCGCCTCCCCTCTTCAGCAAAAAGTCTATTCTACCCCTCCCAAGTTGAGATAATTACCCTTGCATGCCCCCGTCAGATTGAACGCATCGTGTCACGCGACCACTTACCCAGAATCCCGTCGCGTGACACGATGGCTGTCAGGAAGCTCAAAATAGTGTTTTTTCAAGCCCAAAACGAATTTAAAAACCCTAGATCGTAATTTTAAGCTTCATTATGCACTTTTGGACGAAAATAGAGCTGCTCAAGGTGATTCCAAGGCAAGGAAAGGAAAAGGTTCGAGATTTGAAGCTAAAGGATCGACTTCCTCGGGTGTTAATCATTCGGTTTAGTTGTTTCTTAGTTTTTCTCATTCAAAACTCATGTTGATTGATATTATGAATCTTTTAATCTTTGTTTTGATGATATTGTGTGGCTAAACTCTTATATCTACCTAGACTAAGACAAATAATTATGTTTTGATTTGCGTTTTCTATGGTTTTTGGAACTTGTTTTGGATTTATGATTCAGTAAAGATTTTGATTCATCTAGATCTAGCGTGTGTGCATATCTATTATTATTTGATTGTCACTTATTCACTCCACTTGCACTTTTGTGAATGTCTTTCATGTATGAGTGCTAGTTAGGTTGCAGACTTTGTGTAGCAACTAGTTTATGGTCAATAGTCGCGAGTTTACCATAGGAGTGATATTTGATGGTTAGAAGATTTTAGGTATTCTTCCAAGTTCAATAGCTGTGAGGTAAGGGCTTGTTGGTATGTCTAGGTTGTTAAATTGCTAGGTTAGAGGCTTTGTGAGAAGATCTGCCTAGTTTCCCTTTCAATTCATGCATATCAAGTTAGATCTAGGCTTCAATAATTACCCCTTGCACCTAGTGTAGTGAGGCTTTCGCGTTGTGAGGTAGATTGTCTAGCGGGTACTCGATCATAAGAGTTAGATAACCTGTGAGGGTTTGTACTCCAACCGGTGTTTTAACAGCACAACAATATTCTAGGGTTTCCCATTGAGAAAGGTCGAGGGTGTCTAGTTTATTCTTGATGTTTAGTATTTTAAGATCCCGTTTCCAAATCAGTTCCATAACCATAGAAGCTTATCAGGCATAGTTAGGAGTCTGGTCTAGGTAGTGTCTTGTCATATCTGAATTCAGCTCAGCTCAATTCTCGTTTTAGTTCAGTTTAATTAAATTTAGTTAATCTTTATTTTATTGCATTTTTATTTTTCAGTAAAACCCCCCTTTAAAATAATAAAATAATTTATTAGATATTTAGGATAAGTAATCGAGTCTAGTTTTCGTTTTCCATTAGAGTCTCGTGGGTTCTATATCCGGACTTACTTTAGCTATACTAGAGTTGATAGGTTCACTTGCCTGTCAGTAGTTTAGTTTTAGAGAGTCTAGAGTATTACTTAGTGTCTAGTTTTAGGTTTAATTTAGTTATTTTTATTAAACTACTTTTAGCACATCAAACTTCTATGAGCATGGTACCATTAGTATGGGGTGTGCTTCATCTTTCATTGTCCTTATTCCTAAGAACATTGATCCGGTGTCTCTTAGTGAATATCGGCCAATTAGCTTGATTGGTTGTGTTTCCAAAATCATTTCCGAAGTCCTCGCAAACTGAATAAAAACTGTCATGGGCAGCCTTGTCTCGGAATACCAAACCGGTTTTATGTCATGTAGAAACATTCTAGATGGACCTCTAGTTTTAAACGAAGTCATTGCTTTGGCAAAGAAATACAAAAAGGCCATTTTTATTGAAAGTTGATCTCGAAAAAGCATTTGACAACATCAGTTAGGGTTTCATTGACTCCGTTTTCAATCAAATGGGCTTTTCGGAGCGGTGGAGAAAATGGATCCAAGGAATCCTTCATTCCTCGCGGGCCTCAGTACTAATCAATGGGTCGCCTTCTTGGGAGTTCCAATGTTTCCGAGGTGTACGAAAAGGTGACCCATTATCTCCATTCATCTTCATTATCGTTATGGAAGCCTTGTCATGCCTCATGGTGAAAGCCAAAACCTTGGGCACATTCAAAGGTATCAACCTTTCAAATTTTGGTCCATATTTATCGTATCTTATGTATGTGGATGATGCAGTGGTCATGGGTGAGTGGGACAGCCATAATATTAACGATATCATTCATATGTTTAGATGTTTTTATATCATATCCGGGTTGAAGGTAAACCATCATAAAACAAATCTCTTCGGCATCGGGGTGAGCGATGAGATTGTACATGAAGTATCCGACACACTCCATATCAATCATGGGACATTACCTTGTAAGTATCTTGGGGTGCAAATCGGGGCCAATATGAATCAGGCGAAGTATTGGAAAGATGTAATAGATGTGTGCAATGCGAGGTTATCAAAATGGAAGGCAAAATTCCTCTCAATGGGTGGACGGGTAGTACTCCTCAAAGCCGTGCTAGATAGCCTGCCCCTGTATAACTTCTCATTGTTTCGTGCCCTAAAAGAAGTCATTGATCATTTGGAAAAGCTTAGAAAATTCTTTTTTGGGGGTGGGAATGATGAAAAATGCAAAACGGCTTGGGTGGCTTGGGATCAAGTAATAGGCCCGAAAGATAAAGGTGGCATAGGCTTGGGGTCTTCAAAACACATGAACATGAGACTACTACTTAGATGGTGGTGGCATTATAAATCGTAACCCACGAGACTTTGGAGAAGGGTTATAGACTCCATTCATCCTAACAAAAGAGCTTGGTCATACTTGCCTATTAATTCAACTATAGCCGGGGTTTGGAACTCAACCACAAAGGTCGGAAAGGATTTTGATGACGTAAACATCCGGGTTGAGGGTTTGTTTAGAGGTGTGCTCGGGAACGGGTTTGGTATTCGGTTTTGGCTCGACTGCTGGCTCGACGAACAACCACTAAGGTACAAATTTCCAAATCTATTTACTTTAGAATCAAATAAAAGCTGCACTGTTGCAGCTCGTATCTTTCACAAGGGGAACAGTTGGGCCGTGGGTTGGGAATGGAAACGTGAACCTTTGCAGGACCAGGAGAGGCGCGAAATCCAAGAATGAACTTCTCTAATTCAGAACAAAAGCTTGGTTGTCAACTCAGACAAATGGATCTAGAGCATCAATGATCCGGGCGGTTTCTCCATTGCATCGTGCCGCAAACTTCTTTCTGCAGCAGCCGTACCTTTCTATCCGTATGAATGGTGTAACCTGGTGCCCAAAAAAGTTAACCTATTAGCATGGAGGGCCGAGCAAGATCGCATCCCAACACTTGAAGGATTGTTACGTCGAAAGATTATTAATACAACCACTGTGTGCAGCCTCTGCAATGATCAAACCGAAACTGCCGAACATCTTTTCATTTCCTATTACATTGCAACGCAGTTATGGAGTAAAATAAGCGACTGGTGCAACATTCCACCTATCTATTCATTCGAACTCAGAGATCTCTTGAACGCACATAAAGTCAATGGCATCAGGAGAGTAAAAAAAAGCAATCAAAGCCGTCATCTTGACAACAATTTGGGTGATATGGACATCAAGAAACAACAAAATCTTCTCAGGAAAAAGACTGAACTTAGATCAAATATTGGGAGAAATCAAGTCACTATCCTACACATTGGTAACAAATAGAGCGAAACAAATCTCAAGGGATTGGGATAAATGGGTTTCTTTCGAACTTCATGTATAATACTTGTGTTAGGCATTGTAACATCCCGATTGTATCTAATTAGCACCTTGCTATTAGATAATCATGTAAATATTTGGGTGTGGAATAAAAGTAATTTTCCTTTCAAAAAAAACTTGAATTATTAACTAAATTAAACTCTAGATGTATTCCTCCGAATCAAAACAGCGAACACCATCAAAACGTTGTTTTCATGAACCAGCAGCCCGTACACATCTTTCAACCACCATACGTATAAGTTAGAGCCACCAATCAACATCTCATAACCCCAGTAAAATCGTTTCCAAAAAAAATATATATACACACCCCTCTTTGTCAGGGTTGGACCTAGCTCATTGCTAGGGATAGCGCCCGCTGCTACTCAACTTCGCACGCGTAGTGGAAATTTTTTGTTTTTTTTTATGATTTTTCGAAAACGTTACTACTAAAATGAAATTTACGTTGCTACTAAAATTTAATAAACATTACTAACTTACTACTAAATGAAATTATACGTTACCACGTTACGTTACTCAAAAAAATATTTATCGAATCCGACTAATAATAACAAAAAAAAATAACTAATCTAATTATAATAATAGCCCACTCATTAAACCCAAGTCCACCATTCACCAACAAGCCACCCCACCCCCCATTAATCCAAGTCCAACAACAACAAGCCCACCCTAAGTCCCCAACCCACTCCCCCTTCACAAAACCAAAACAAAAAAAACACCTTATGTTCTTTTTCACGCAGCCAAGGAGCAGAGCAGAGCAGCAGCCAAACCTTCTGAAATCTGCACCCTCACCATACATCTCTACCTCTGCATCCCCGTCCCTCCTTCGCCCAACACGAGCAACCAGAGCAGCAGCCAAGGAGGAGCAGAGCGTCGCCCCTGTCCACAGTCGGTTCTGAGTTTTTTTTTAAACCTTATGAACCCCTACTCTCTTGTGTTTTATAATTGAATTGTTCTAAGTGTTTTAGGCATTTAGTAATGAGTAATTATAAATTGGGTGTTGGATATTATAATTGATTATAGTGTAAATGTTTTTGATTAATTGATTAGGTTTGCTCATGTGTTTTATAACTTGCGTTTTGGATGTTTTACAATTTGCTTTGTTACGTTTTTTGGGGTGAGGTTTATATGTTTATGTTGTTGTCTTTGGTTGGGGTTCTGTATTGGAAAGATATACAATTATTTTGGTTGGTGTTGGAATAATGATTTTGATTTCAAAAGATTCATTTTGTTTCTATGAATATGAATGGTACTTGTTTAACTGTCATTGTTCTTTAGCGTGTTGCTAGTTTTTAGTTTTCCTGTGTGAATATGAGAGTTTATATTTATGGTGATTTTATAAGACCCATGCGCCCCCTTCTTAATCTTACAATATGCTATGTCTTAATCTTACAATCTGCTCTTATAGTTTTACATTCAAATTACCTTCTTCAGGCATATATCAATTTCGACTCCAGGGCCGGCCGGTTGAGTCAATTGTTCTGTTCGACTGAACAACAGGCATTCAAAAGGTTAGTACTGGTTTACAGTTTATCAATTGATGCATATTTATGTCAATCCATTCTGGTTCAACAAGTTTAGGGATTTTTTGTTTGTTAATTGATTTAGGATTTAGGAATTAGGTAGCAATCTAGTAGTTGATTGATATAGGGATTTGTAGTTTGTTAATTGATTTAGGCTTTAGGAATTAGGTAGCAATCCAGTAATTGAATGGGCTTTTTCTGTTAATTGATTTAAGAGTAAACCATAAACATTATAACAATGTCAAGTTGAAACCGAAAGTATGAATCGGGTCACGCAAAAGAGTGATAGCAAGCCATTGTATAAACTACGGCAAAAAAAAAAATTGAATGTTGCTACTAAATTTTTTTTCTAGATCCGCCATTACTCTTTGCCTTGAGTCAAAATGCCTTGTTCAAAATCATTAGCATCCTCCATACTGCTCACGGAATAATTTTTACACCTAAACAATCCCATGCAAACATACATCCACCGACTATAGTATTTAGTTTACATGAATTACAACACCGATCCATAAATTCCTTAGTCAAATAATAACCCCTAACTAGAATTGTCTAGAAAAAACATATCAACTAAACTTATCCATGCCGACTCCAATATAAACCAAATAATTTAAAACTCATACTTATAAAAATAATTGTTGGGAAAGTAGGCTCTTAATAAACACACATAAACACAAAGATTGAACGACCTTATTCAACTCGTTGATTATTATAAAAAAACACACTATTTACAATAACCCTAGCCATGTATTTATACAAACTCATACTAATCCTAAATCAACTCAATCCTCAATGTCAAAATTATCCTTTCAAATTCAACATTGAACATATAGCAATGGCTAAATGAACTCGATTATGCGTGTTCTATGTGTAGGGACTATGTCGATTTTGTGGGTTTAACTAGTCAACTCGATTTCATATGTTTCCTTGAACTTTTTGTAATAGTTGTTGACATCAATAGAAAGAGCAAGGAAAATCTCTTTTGGAATTGATTTACAAATCATGTAAATAAAGTTGAGAAGGAATAGTTTGATTTGGCCTTTGAAGTTTCAGAACATGTAAAGTAGGATTGTAAACGAACTGAACGTTTATTATTATTACTATTATTATTATTATTATTTCGAACTATTTTTAGAGCATTTACTTTACTTTATATTAATTTTTGCCAATTATGTCTAATGCATGAGATTAAGAACGTTGATTTTTATTTTAAAAATTAAGCATGTTTCCGTTTGTGTTCATATATGGAATTAACGAACGGACACCCACTCTTATCATTTCCTTATTGAACGAAACACGAGCACAAATTTTGGTTCCATTATGTGTATGAACCGTTCATTTGTCTGATAAAAGCTTGACGAGAAAATATAACATAGACAATGCCTCATTTAGTTCGGTCCATTTACAACCCTAATGCACCAGCCTATTTTGGTAATTGCTTAAATTTTTGTTAATGTGGCAAAATGCGTTTCACGGATTGAGTAGCAAACCATATCAGGATAATTGTTGGAACGTGTCAGGGTTGGGTGACTCTAATGGCAGAGTTTCAATTTAAATTTTTTCTTTTGTGATTTTTTATTATACTTTAAAATTCTGATTAATTTGAAACTTCAGCATATAATAAGGTTTCTTAAATTTGACTAAATTGACTTTCTGACTTGGAGCTTCCTAATTTCCTATATCTGGTATGCCCTCTTATGTGTTGATGTTGCATATCACTAGGAACTATTCTAAAATATAAAGTAATCATAAGTTGTGTTACACTCAACATTTACCTATGTTATTCTTTGTTGTGGTTACAAATTACAATCATCCATTAATCATAACAGTAAGTTTTGATATTGTGGCCCATGAAAGTCCAAACAACATAGTTTGGATAGCGTGGCCCAGTAATTTATGAAAGTCCAAAAACATAGTTTGGGGAAGGGTGTTCATAGTTCGGTTGGTTATCAGTTTGGTTTCACGGTCGGTTCTTTTACTTAACTTTTAGTCAATCGGTTTCAGTGTTCTCAAACCATAGCGAACGGTTTGGTTTATTGTATCTACCGAAAAACAAACCTTATAAACCAGACATGACCGAAATAATTTACTTATATTTTTTTTTTCTAATTAAATATTTTCATATTATATAAACATAAATAAAATTAAATTTGTTTTAACCTATAGCTAAATTAATTTAAAACAAAAATGGGCTAACCCCATTTTAACATTAACATGACAGTAAGTCGACCCCCTTAAGTTAGTTTTATGAATTCCAATCCAACCTTTATTTTGATGTATTTGGGCATATTCTTTTTTATATTTACTTGTTGATTTGGATGACTTTTTGAGCTATGTAGATTTAGTAAAGAGCTTGTTATAAGTTTGAAGGAACTTGAAATTGCGGACAACTTTTTTTTTATATTGCAATTTTGACACAAAATGTACAAAGGTCTAACAAGTCCAAACCATGAAACCAGACTAGAACCAAACCTTTAATAACAGTTTTGTTTGGTACGATTTAGATTTCAACATACATTTTGGCTTTGGTTTACAAAAATAAAATACTGTTACTAACAGTTTAGGTCACGGTTTGACCTAAAAACTGCAAAATACGAATGTTGAACAGTACACCCCTGGTTTGAAGAAGTTTTGAATTTAACCTTATTCTATAAATAAAAAAAAATTCACTTTCCCTTTTATAACATAACAGTAAACGAACCACGTTTGTTGACTAATTATGTCTCTTGTCGTAATATCATTAGAGTTAAAGGTATCATCTCCAAGAGAAAGTATTTATTACAAAGTACCTTAACCTACAAAGTATAGGAAGTCACTAAAGATTGACACGTGGAAACTGGCGGTTATAATCACAGAAGTCGTTGTCAATAATTAGAAGGGCATTATAGACTTTTACCACGTCCATTAATCACGCTCTAATTTTGATAGAAATATCAATCTCTGTTTTATTGTTAATCAGAATTCAAATTTTCATAACCGATTACACAACCTTCCTTCATTATTTGTTACCTAATTCAAAAATCTAATCACAGTGTACTATTTTTTGATCAAATTTTTTTCAAATTGATATTCAATTGAAGAGTTTATCATGTTCAATATGTTGCTCTGTTTTTTTTCATTTAATCGTAATCTTATTATGTGTTTTAATTGTGTATCACACGTAAACAACGAACCGGAAACCAAAATCAGAGGCGAAGATCTTGTGGTTGATATTGATAACCTAAACTTTCAAGGTTAATTTTCGTGTTTTTCATATATTTTTGAAAATAATACAGTTCACCAGAGGCTCATAGATATCTGTTTTTATATTGTAGATATAATACAGAAAGTTTCACATAATGCTGATGAAGAAGGTTGTGAGAGGTTTGATTTCATGGCTGAACATAGAAAGATTCAAGGTAATTGTGGTTTTTAAGATGTGACAGTTAGAAATGAAGAAGAACAAAAAAATGAACAACAGCAAGATGATTATGAAGACAATGAAGATCTAGGTGATGAAGAGTGAGTTCAACATGCAAATTGCGTTTTAAGGGTTTCTAAATGCGTTTTAGTTTATTGAACATTGATACTGTGTATTATTGGTAACTACTAATGAAAATCAAACCAAATATCTGATTAATGAAACTACTGAATACTGTTGGTTGATAACTTCTGATGAAGTGTTTGTAACTACTGAAGAAGAAGTTAATAACTACTGCTGAGTCAAACCACTGATGGCCTAACTTCTAATGAGCAAACTACTGATAAACATTAATACAAATGCGTTTTATGGTTTTAAAAATGCGTTTTACTTTTATTGAACATTGATACCGTGTTTTAGTATATTGTACCTGCGTTTTATGTTTTTTTTCCAAATGCATTTTACTTTTATTGAATATATAAATGCGTTTTATGTTTTTCCAAGGTAATTTGAATAACATCAATACATTAGATGCATTTTAGTATATTGTACGTGCGTTTTATGTTTGGAAATCATTATCAAAACATTTTTTTAATAACATTCCTTGTTTTTCATCTTCAAAAGTAAACAAACAACAATGAACAAACACATTCACATGAAATCATGTTGGAAAGCAAGTAGATGCATTTTATAAAAACATTATAAGCGTTTTATGTTTTTACAATGGCAGTTGAATACTATCAATTTTATAACATGCGTTTTAGTGATTTATAAGTGCACTTTATGTTTTTACAATGGCAATTGATTACTATCAATTTTATAACATGCGTTTTAGTGTATTATAAGTGCTTTTATCAACATAGCATTTTATTATAATACTCACAGATATAAAGGTGCGTTTTGGTATATTATACATACGTTTTAACATCACAATCTGAAATCATTACAATCAAAGACATACATAAAACACCTTAATAATTTATGTTAAACGTACGATCAAAACATATGCTCTATAATATTTAACCACAACCGGTATTTCTTTGTTCTCTTCCTTCACCTATTTCATATAAACGTACTTTTAGGGTTTTCATTTATTCATCATAGACGATGAAAACGGGCAGACGATCAAAATGAAAGTAACAATATGAACTTCTGCTTACTTGATTTGTGTTTTGGTGTCATAATTTGTCCTTAATCGAGTGATTGTGGTCGTTTGATGTTGTTTGATATGGTTACTCTGTTTTGTTATAGAGTATGATGTTTATGGAGTTTTGAGTTTGTGATTTCCATGATTATAGCAAATCACAATAACTGTCAATTAATGAGATGATTTGGGCGCCATAATTATAAAATATTCAAATTATTATAGCAGTAATTTGTCTAATTTGCCCTTGATTCGTTAACGGCAAACAAAAAACACGTTGATAATTAAAATGGGAGGGGGGGTGTTGTTTTAAAACGCAGATCAACGACTGAGATAGCTTCCTACACTTTGTATGTTAAGGAGGCTTTGTACAATAACCTCTCTCCATCTCCAAACTCCCCAAATACCACATCATATTTATTTAATTAAAAGAATTATAAATATCTAATAAACCTTTCTTTATAAATTAAAAAACATATAAAATAAACAAACTAACATTTCATTAATTTAACATTTAACTTACAAGAAAAAAAATAACATTGCAACTAGGGCTGTTCACGAGCCGAGCCGAACCGAGCGGACCTTTGCTCGTGCTTGGCTCGTTTACAAATTGAAACGAGCTAAGCGGCTCATTTACATCCGAGTCGTAAACCGAGCGAGCATTTTTCAAGCGTGAATTTTTCGAGCAAGCGACGAGCGAGAAACGAGCGGAGAGTAACTCAGGCAACCATAAAATTATGATGTTTCCTTCAATGTTTTCGTTGTCGGAGTGACAACCAAGGTCAAATTGTCCGTTGTTGACACTAATATTGAGGTTCGAGTGTTCGAAGATGATGCTTAGGTTGAGGTAGTGAGGTGATAAGCATACTACAAAAAAACAAATGTCACATTCTGACGTAGGGTGATATTAAGCAATGTTGAGAAATGGACGACTAATAACATAATGAAGTCATGACTATCATTTCACGACTTAGGGTTTACTATAAAACTTAGTTTTAATTTTTTATTATATTAAGCGAACTAGTTTATATTTTATTTGCATATCTTAGGCCAAATGTTATATATATAGTTATAAATATTACTGTGATTTGTGTGTTTATATATAATTTATACATAATAAGTAAATAATAATTTATTCGAGCCGAGTGGACTTTTGTTCGTGCTTGGCTCATTTACAAACTGAACCGAGCCGATCGGCTCATTTACAAACTGAACCGAGCCGATCGGCTCATTTACATCAGAGCAGAGGATCGAGCGAGCATCTTTCGAGCATTTTACCTTTGGTGTCGCTTCTTGTGTTTCCTTAATCCGCTTACGTTTATTTTCACTGGGATACGAAAATGATTTAACCATAACCGCCCAAATATGGCATATGTCCCATAACAAGATAATAAGTTAATAACCATGTTTATATTCAAATTAGCTTACCTCATATGAACACTTTAGTACAAATTTGTGTAGGACATCATCGAATAATGGGAATTGTTGTTGCAGCAGGCGACTCTGATAACACATGCCAAATCTATGAGTCTTGCAACGCAACAACTTTTAGCATAATGGTCGAATGTTGGTGATCACCCCCATGTACCCTCATGTATGTGCCAACAAGCTTTTAACAATCAAAAAGCTTGTTAGACATCCTTTCGTGCCGTATCTTGTGTTGCCTTAAACTACTTAAGTTTAAATTCAGTGGGATACGAAAACGATTTAACTATAGTCACCCAAATAAGGCATGTCCCATAACAAGATAATAACTATATTTATATCAAAACTATTTATCTCAAATGGACACTTTAGTGCGAATATGTATATGACGTTGTTGAATAATGGGAATAAGTGGAGTACGTTGATGCTGTTTTTGCAACTGACGACTCCAAAAAAGACGCATGTTGAATCTATAAGTCTGTCAAGGAAACCACTTCAAGCATAATGGTCAGATATTGGTGATGAATCCTCATTTATTGCCCTCACTATGTTGTTGTCTAGTTTCTCCGAGTCAAGTGCATACAATCTATGCTCCCTAGCATCTGGAAAACATTGTCTCTGTTAATGTGCGACAAAAAAAAGGTTGTGTATCATTGTACGTTGTTCTACAAAAGATCTATTTTCTATATAAACAGATGACACGATCATAAAAGGTATGCAGACTTTCACGTAAAGTTCTCTCGAGTCTCAATCATATTCAGGTACTCATCAAACACGTCAGGTGCACTCTCGTATGCTAGTTGTCATATAGTGCACTTTTGTAGCGTTGTGAAACCCTTTTCCAGTCTTGCTATGTAACATGTTAAAAAATATTCAAATTCCTCTCTATATCACCAACAATTTATAGAAAGAGTGTTTTCTTCATGTGATGCCTTCCTGTAAACATCTCCTCATTGAATTTTGGATTAGAATCAACACGGTAATCTTGAACGAGGCGAGCATGTGCGGCTTAACAGTTTATTCACATAATCACATGTATTTTTTGATGAATTAAAAGTGTCTCAAACGTCGGCTTGTAACAACGCATACACAATTGAAGTTAAGAGGAAGTTACAACTAATGGTTTAAGTATCTTCTTCCTTAGAACTTGATGAACTAGCTGGAATGTGATGCGGTCCAAGCCCATGGAACTGCAGAACCGACCCAACAGCTAGGAAGGCCCAAACGTGAGATTGTCAAGCCAGCCCGTTTCCAGAATTGAAGTCCATTTATTTCCTGTTTTTATGTTTCTGTTTGTGGACTTAGTGGACATGTTCTCCATTATATCATGTTTAGTTAGTTGATGCATTTAGGAGTAGTGGCATGAAATAAGGATCAAGGGTGATGAGTCCATTGATTCTCTGCATATTTATATTCAGTTTGCATAATGAAAAAAACCCAGAAAATTGTCCCAATTGTTTCCTCTCTTTTCTCATTTCTTCTTGGATCCTAATCCCCTCTAAGGATTACCTATCAGAATGGGTGGAACGTTAAAACGATCCATGTATATGGCTAGTTTTTTTTAAAGAGAATTTGATAGAGACAGGTGATAAAATTGTTAAAAAAAATTGAATACAATTTATATGGCAAAAATTAATTAATTAATATTGTAGTTATTATTGTAAACTTTAGCCAAAGGATAACTTTTCCATGCGTCATTTGACATTGAGCTCAGGGACTATCCCTCATATTTGTTTGGTGAAAATGAAGGCCGAGAAGTGGGGCAGTGGTCTCGATCGAGAACGACGACACCAATCCCCCTCTCCAAACCCATTAACATCTCATTTGAGATATTTATTCATGTTAAATATTTTTATTAAAACATATCATGCTTATATTAAAAAAAAATTCCAATTAATCGCCATGTCACTTTCTCCTTTATTTTATTAATAACTAGTGGTGATGCCCGCGCGTTGCAACGGGTTCGTTACACAAGGAAAATATTGAAACATAGTATTGTGATCACCTGAAAGAGTTTCGCTAACCTCAACACCTTTGTAACCCCATTTGCATGCCAAATTTATACTTTCTTCCGCATACCTAAAATGATTTTACACCTTTGAACAATACATGGTATATTATGTTTATATGAGTTATTTTTGTACTATTGATGGTATATTCTACTTTAATTGCATGCAACCTACTAAACTGTATTATTGAATTATTTATCAAGTGGAATTAAGACAACTTTCAGAAAGTGTTTCTGTGACATATAAATAGAAGAAATCCCCATCAATAGTTCAAAAATAACTCCTATAAACAGAATATACCATGTATTGTTCAATTTATTATAAGGTTTTCTAATGAATTTTACAGTAGATTGCTAAAAGGATGACACTAACAATATCTATAGGCAAGACAGCAGATGTTGTCGAAGGTCTATCTTCATGAACAAGTTTCTTTGTTTGTTTAATATGCAAATAGGAAAATGATGACAATGTTGTGGCTTCCCGCTACAACGATAGCGACAATACCCTAAAATAGACCAGTGAAAGTGATCAAGAATATGCGTAATGAATCTAAACAAGAATTGCGATAATTAAAGTACATCAAACCAACATCCAGCTAACACAACGCTTCTTATCTTGCTACCGGTCGCCACATTTTGTTTGTTTATATCATAGCTAAAGAAAAACTAATTACAAATAAGAATTACCTGCTAGATACAAATGTCTTTTGATTTGATGCGCGGCGTACCTGTAGCAGACAACAAAATGTCATTGCCACCAGGAGGATCCTCCAAGAACTTTGTCACATCTTAGACAGTTAGACCTGCACCAACACAGTATTATAATTAAGAAAAAACCAACCAGAACACGAATAAACTAAAAAAATTGTAATCCCATATGACAAAATGACTAAATATCATACTCATATAATCGCTTTCTTCGTTAAGTAGGAGTCCAATTCAGGTAAGTTAAAGACTCCACAGCCAACATGGTGTCTATTCCTTTGGTTTTTAGGTGGCGTTTGGATGCGCGATTGCACGTCTAAACTTATTGTTGCGATTCGCAGTTACGAAACCAGTTTTGAGTGTTTTGGTAAGAACATGTACTATTCTGAATGTAATTTTCATTTCTCAACTCACAATAATAACTTCCAAATGAAAGAGCAAATTAACCTCATTCTTCAATCTTTAATATCCCCTTCTTTCCAACCAACATACATGAATCAAGAATATTCAAGATACAACCTTTACTTGTTTATTTGCGAAGATTTATTTGAAAACATGCCTAATTAACCCTTTAAAACATTTCTTAACATTTACTTGTAATTCATAACAAATTTCTAACTAAAATACACCTGTTTTGACTATAAAAGTCAGACACAGACACAACAATATTATAAACAAATTAGCATAACAACTGAATCCAGCTACCAATGGAAACAAAATCAAATTTGGAAGTTAGCTACCAATGAAATATACCTAAAAACCATAGTTAAAGAAAATTAATAAAAGGACATACCGAAAGTTAGCTACCAATGAAATAAAAGCACATCCTCTTATTGAATCAATTAAGCAACTATTATATGTCTGCAACTATTATTTTTTAAGTAAAATGAAAGCTATGTCAGCCTCTCTTTGCTCGCGGAACACTTACTTAATGGGGCTCTTTGGATTGGAAGACAGCGACAAAAGTGAAAGAAGGAGGTCTATTTTGTTGATCGATCTTAATGGACCAAGAAAGGGCTTAGGCTTCGAAAGGCGCTGGCTACCTTCTTACTGACAGCACAGCTACGTGCTGGCACTCAATTAGTAGCGCTGGCTAGTCACTCGGCTCCTCGGCTGACTTCGGCTGCAAAGACTTTCTCTTGAGGCGCATGTCTCAGCAACACAAAACGAGGGTTTAGCTCGTATTACTTTTACTTGCATAAAGCATCTAGTTCAATCAAAACAAAACGAATCTCAGATTCTCAGGTAATCGGCAATGGCTTGAGACAAAAAAATCGTCTAATATTCATAAGCTAATTTGTATAATGAGCCGTATAAGTGGTACCTTTGGGTCAGTGTCTGGTTGAATCAGATTAATAGCATGACAAAAGAATCACCACTACTTGCACCAACACCACCGCTGTCCGGATATGTGTTCACTAAAACGACGGTGTAGCATTCATACTGGACAACAACGACGATGCAGGAGACGGAATAATAACACAAGCCCGTATGCGTTTGTTTCCAGGTGATGATTGATCTTCTGGTTTCATAGATATACTTTTTGGTTGTGCGGCACTCATACAACTTCAATGGATCTTTGAGCAGGTTTAGATAATATCAAGTAAGTACGGTAGATATTCCTTTTTGTAACATCTTTAATGTAGAAATTTAAAGGAAAAGAAGGTTTCATGGACCTCAATGTTAAAGTTAACATGAGACTCCGTTATCACACAGAACCACCGAGAAATGGCATCTAGATATTAGTTGGATACCTGAAATATGGTTACTTTATTCATCCGGCTACAAAGCAGACCCACACATAAAGATTGTTAATTCATGTATATAACTCTCAACTCATAGAAAATTGAATAAATACCTTGACAACTCCCCATGTTCAATATCCCAACAACTAATAGTTTTATCCTTTATCATTAAAGCTTCTTTAGCGTGTTTGTCCTCTTCACTCGATACAGGCAGATGAACATGGCTTATGCCTTAAAAAACTTGGCTTAAAGTAGTATCCAGTTGAAACGGATTAGGGGATTCATTGCTGAAATTAAAGTTGGCATTTAGTTGAATGATTGCATTCATAACAAGCATTCAATCACCGGTGAAGAGATGAAAGGCATTGAACATTTTATGAGAGGGGTTACATTTGGAGAAGGATAATGAGTGTGTATTACAAACTTATACAATGGACATTAGATTTTGTACATAAGGGCACAAATGGAAGAAAGTGATCAAAGATTACACATTTGTGAAGAGCCCTTCCAACTCCCATCTTAAAGTTAGTGTAAAATTACCTTTGAAGCCATGTCTCCTCCTTAATAAGGTAACATAGATTATTGGGTTAGGTTAAGGTACAAAGCTTCATTAAAGTGTGAAGCGTAGGAACGAATAATGGTCGTGGAGTAGGATTGTTTGATCGTTAATTTGCACACGGTGGCAAGATCGTAAAGATTAAACAAATTAAAAACAGTTTAAACATAGGCAAGGGCATTATCGTCCTATTTGCAAAAATCAAATTTCAATTGAATTTCCCTATTCTCGTTAATTAGTTTTACGATTGGAAAAAAATCCGACTAACTGAGGATCGGAAACCATGCTCTGTTTTTTGTTTAGAAATAGAGCATTGGTAATTTACAGGGATGATACGGAGCTGAACTACACATGCTAGGCGCTAGCCAACCTATTACAATCATCTGATTTTACGCATGCTACAAAACCGAATATTACGCTTGATTGGTTTAGTATAATGTGTGCCTTTATCTATACAATATTACAATGCATGAGGGAGGGGTAGTTGAAGATACCAAAAGGTTAAGAACTTTATTTTGAGATAACTACAAAGATAGTCCTTGTGGTTTATAAAAAGTAACAACTTATAGTACTAACTTAATTTTTTAACATGTAAAGGGTTTATGGTTTCAATTTTGTAAGATGTTGGGATACTAATGGTAATTCAGTTAGTTTCTAGTTAAGTTTTGATTAAATGACTAAAGTGCATAACTAGATAAGCCATTCTTGTAACTAACTCTACTTGATTCGCAAGGATACCTTTTGCATTTATTGAAACTAGAATTACCTATTAATATTATTACATTTAAATTTTAATAAAATAGTAAATTAAATAATTATACTATACACATTTTAATATATTTTTATAAAACAAAAGTTTTATCCATATAAATCACCGTCAATAAGCCTAATTCGCATCTGCCATCAAGCACCACGTCAACTCTCATTTCCACCGCCATTGCCGCTATGTGTTATCTATATTTTACAAGGTCATCTATATTTTTTATTTATATAATTATCTATTAATATTATTAAAACTTAAATATTTTAAATCATAAAATATACAAAATTAATTAATTATAATCTATACGTTTTAGTATATATTTTTTATAAAACAATATTTCTATTACATAAAACTATCGATTGATATTATTTAAAAGCTTTAAATTATATAAATATATTAAATTAAATAATTAATACTCTATGCACTTTAATAATATTAATAGTTAATTCTACATCAAGCAACACATCAACTTTATGCGTTTTAAATATAGATACGCATGACAACAATAGCGGCGGAGATGAGAGTTGATGTGGTATTTGATAACAGATATGACTTACACTTATAGACGGTGGTTTATATGGATAAAAATATTATTTAATAAAAGATACATACTAAACCGCAAAAAGTATAATTATTTAATTTAATATATTTTTTTAACTTCAAATTTTTATGTTTTAATAATATTAATAGATAATTTTAATTTCAATAAATTGCAAAAAATTATCCTTGGAATCAAATAGAGTTAATTAAAAAAATATTTAGTTAGTCTTGGACATTTTAGTCATATTATCAAAACTTAACTGGAAAAACTAACGGAGTTGGCCTTAGTACCCCAAAGTGTTACAATACTGAAACCATAAACCCTTAACATAATAAAAAATAAAATTAGTATTCTAAGATGTTACTTTCTATAAACAATAAGGACTATCCGTGTAGTTGCCTCCTTTATTTTCATTAATAACCCTAAAATGGGATAAAATCGTCATTTAACACTTTTATACTTTAGTACCTCATTTTAGTTACTTTAATTCCCTTATTTTTAATTAGTGGTTACGCTTTACTCCTATATCCTACAAAATTATAATTCTTTTATTTAATTCTATCATAACTTTTAAACTGTAATGTTTTAAAAACATTCGAAAAATACCGAGACGAGTTACACATTTTTTGTCAACGTTTCGTTGTTTGTCTTAGTCAATATCGACGTATAGATTGAAATGTACAAGAAAGAAAAGGGTTATGTACAACTGATTATTGCATTGCATATTTAACTAAAAGAATCTAAAAGAAAGAATATTTATTAATTTACTTAAAGAATCCAAATTTCACCTACAACGAAATGTTTTATAGCTAAAAATTTTAAAAGATGTAGCTAATGTTGTTATGGAGTATTGTATTTAAATAATCTTAACTATTAGCTATTGGCCACCACTACCAATTCATTCCACCAATCAAAGCTTGCTTTTAATATTCTTTTGTTTTGATTTAAAAAAAAATAATTGAGTAATCATTGGGAGGCATTAGAGCATTCTCAATAGCTTCCCATCCCTCATTTACTTACAACCAATCACAACCACATATTACATTAAAAATCATTACAGTTTCTCTCTTTTCCACTCACAACCACTTTCAACAAATATTAAAAAATAAATACAGTTTTCCTGTTTTCCATAAAAGATTCCAAAAGAACCCAAAATTTACCGATACACAATAGATTCCTCATTTTTTTTCACTCACAACCACTTCCAACTAGAGGTGTACAAAAAAACCGGTTTTAAAAAAAAAAACCTATATTGGAATCGAAACCGGTTTAAAAAAAAAACCGGTTTTTTAAAAACCGGTTTAAAAAAAACCTATTTAAAAAAAAACCGGTTTTTTTTTTCAGCTTTTCATCACCAAGGAACAACCGGTTTTAAAACCGATTTTTAAAAAAAAAACCGATTTTTTAAATAAAAAAACCGGTTTTTTAGGTTAAACCGGTTTAAAAACCGACCCTAACCGGTTTCACCGGTTTGGGTTTTAATCACTAAAAACCGGTTTTAAAACCGAACCGGTTTTAAAAAAAAAACGATTTTTTAAGGAGTAAAAAAACCGGTTTTAAAAAAACCGGTTTTTTTTAAAACCGGTTACCCGGTTTGTACACCTCTACTTCCAACCCCATAAAAAATTATAGGGTTTTATCTCACCAAAAAATAGGGGCACTACTGTGAATGCTCTTATGGGGCCTTAAACCGCGACAACCCATTTTCTTTTAAAACCGCTATGCTGACTAAGATGCTACGTGTCATAATTTGCCTAAATTAAAATTTTAAATTTAATCCCATTACACATGTTCTAAGGTGAGGTGATAACTGGAACTTGACAATTACATTACATTGGAACAAGTCAACAAATGAAGCTTGAATGACATTAAAGAGACAAAAAAAAAAAAAAAGATTATATGACTTTAATGGAACGTTTGCAAAACTTTGTTACTATTTTATAAAGTTATATTTTTTTAAAGTTGAAATTTTTAATTACTTCCTATATTATTAACCCCGTGTAAGGGTTGTAGGGTGGTGAAATAAGTAAACACAAACTATATATGATTAGAAACGAGAACAAACAAAAGCATATACATTTTTTTATGTTGTTCATTGAAAAGCAAAAGGCCGGGAAATAAAATCAAGGGCATATGTGCTTTCATCGTCACACGCCAGCGTCATAACCGCGGCTTCCACGTCCACAAATGCATTCTGCAGATGGATCGAATATCGTCCTGCTGGGCAACAACAATAAACTATTATTCTCTTTGAAACTTTTTTATTTCACACATAATTTTAAACATAACATTTAAAAAAACTTATGTTAATAAAGTATCATATAAAATAGTTTCTATACCAAAAAAAAAAAAAAACACTGATGAGTCGTTATTAAGCAAAGTGGGCAAGAGTATATATGACTGACATTGTAATGTTATCAACTAAATGTAGACCGGAATTAACGAATTCATTTTTTATTAAATGAAAACTCATTTTTTATATAAATTTTGCCGTCAAGGCATTTTAATTTTAATTGATAATCTATATATCTATAGGGTTGGGTTAAAATGAGAACTCAAGTGAGTTGTGAGAACTAGAGAACTCACTTTATAGCCACAAGTTCAATTAATTGTCAAATAGTTTGTGGTTATGATTAAATCACAATAAAATATTAAGATAGGAAAGAGAAAAAACAATATTATATGATAATAAGGGCATTTAGGTAAAAACATCATATCTCATTAGTCAAACACCATCATATCATGTTTTTTATTTAACTTTTTATCATTTCTAATGCTAATAAATTTTGTTTTAATAATTTCTAAATTGCCCAATTACATATAAAAATTAAATACATCTGGATTTTTTTTAAAATACTTGTGCTATCACTAGGTAAACCTGATCCATGAACATGTAATTACGTAAGTGTAAAAAACACACTATCTTAAAAATGATTAATACCTTATTTGCATAAAAACACTAAGACAAAATCATTATTTAAGACAAAAAAGAATTTTTTTAAATACTTGTGCAAATTATTTAATCAGGTTTTATACTTGTGCCATCTATTTATAAAAATATTTACATTAAGGTAAAAAAAACATTTACGTTACGGTAAAAATAAATTTGCAAAAATTGACATATTTCTGTCATCTCTCGTCTCGTTTTTACGCTAGTGTAAATCTACCATACACAACTTCTACAAGAATTACGTTGGTGTAAACACCTTGTTTACCTACAAGTATCCCCTTTATAGTTTTTTTTCATGTAAACTAATGTAATAGACTTTTTTTATAGCTTATTAGGACTAGAACATAGTGTAATTTCATATTAATAAAGGCTTTATGTAATTTCATTAAAATCACTTAATTAAACGGATAGTTATAGGTAAACAAAACGAAATTCTATTTTGCAACCACCCCCCCCCCCCCCCCCCCGCGGGCTCTACTTCACACCAAGCGGAGCCTTTACACCAATGTAAACCACTTCATAACAAACCAAAAACATATTGTACACAAAAAGATTACATTAGTGTAAACGAAACATATTCTACAACTTTCTTCTATTTTTTTCTTTAGTGTAAATACACCATAAAACCAACAAAACAAAGAATAAACGGCACAAGAATTGTTTTATTAAGGATATCTATCTACCTGTACCATAACGCCACGACCTAGCACCTCTAATCTTCATAGATGTAATGAGGATGCCGAAAGCGAAAATGACTGCCAGTAAACCATTTGCATAAACCTAATGGAACTGGTATCCTATAGTTGTACTGTTTTCTCCTTTCGAATGCCTAAATTCACTGATTACTCCCCTGCACATCCAAAAATAAACCATGTTACACACAACCACATTGCTAACCGCTTCGAAGACAATATATCGAAAAGAAACCGTATCTGCATACCAAAACAGCCTGTTTACATTGGTGTAACAAATGACACAAAGATTAATAACAAATGACACAACCATTTACATTGGTGTAAACACCCTCATAATACATACAAAACGTTTTGACTTAAATGTATTAAAAATGAACTTATTTAATGGAAATTATTTCCACAATCTAGGAATTTACACCAGTGTAAACACCCATAGTTGTGTACTGTGGTGGTTTGATACTAGACTGATGGTGGTTTTTCTATAGAAAAAGAAACAAATAGTTGTGTATTGTGGTGGTTTTATACTAAGAATAATAATACAGTAATAAGTACTTTATTAGTGTATTTCTACTAATACAAAATCAAAACTATCATAAATAAAGAAAAAAAAAAAACTATCATCAGCATTTGTAACACAAAAAATCTTTATTTTAAAAACACATTCCAACACCTTAAAAAAGCCACTAAAAACTACTCGTAATATTTGTTTATACATGCTAAAAGTTCTAGTGTTTCACATCCAACTAGGCGAAAATATAAAATTGACGAAAAACTTACAACTCATTCATTTTCGAATCAAATTGGCCAGCATCAAACTGATTACCTTCAGAAGCAATGACTGCAAATTTAAAAAAAAATACTCATTAGACCGGGTGTAGTGGGGCGCGATTTGGGCGTTTTTTTGCATGATAGCGCCCCATAACGCCCCCAACACCATTACAGGGGGGCGCTATGGGGGAAAAAAGGGCCCGGGCGTTTTAAAAATAGCGCTGGACATCACAACCACCATCCAATCAAATCTCTCCACCTCACTCTCTCTCTCTTACTTTCTCATATTATTATTTTTTTAATTATTTTTTTATTGTTTTCTTTTAAATAGAAATAAAATAACGCCCCCCCCTACCACTACACCCCTATTTTGAATTAAACCCCCATGCTGACTCAGCTGCCACGTGGACCAATCAGGATGGGGGGCTTTATACATGGAGCCCCATAAAGCCCCCCACTACACATGGTCTTATTAAGAAACAAAAAGTAAAAGTTAAAAAAAAAACCATAACTACAAAAATCTGACACAAATACTTTTCCATTGAAAACCAATCAACATCTCCCAAAATACATAAAAAAATAGCAAAAAAAAAATACATGTCATCCTACAGAACAAAAGATGAGTTAAAGATTAAACCGAAACAAAAAAAAAGGAAAGAGACATAATATCAACAAATCATTTCTTACCATTTCTTTGAGTTGACAAACTTCACAGTACACCATAAACCACCACCGCCTACACCATCTCCGGCCAAAAAACAACAAGGTAAAACAAAACCCCGTCGCCTCCTTCACCCAGACAACCACCAGAACCAACACCATACCTCGTCACCTTCACCGAGACAACCACCCCGAACCACCACCATACCCCCGTCAAAAACACGTGAACAGGCAACCCAGAACCACCGTCAAATATGTGATGTACTCGTTGTGTAGATTTAAGTCATTTTTTTAAAGCTATTGTTGAAACTACACGGCTCTAGATTTGCAGATCTGATGGCGCCCCCTCGTTTGCAGGTTAATGGTGGCGGTAAACACCTCACCATCGTCTCGTTGTGCTCTATTAAGGTTTTGGATGAGAGAATGATGAGTTGTTTATCTTTGTTTAAATGATCTGGTCTTCATTTCATATGGAAGGAATGGAGAGAAATTGTGAAAAGTAATAATAATCAGAGAGAGAGAGAGGTGATGGGATTTATGATCTGGGATCATTGATAATTGGAAAGTTGTTAACAGTGGAGAGAGAAAGACTATAGTAAATTACTATCATATCCTTTATATTTAAAGTAAAAGACTTTTATAGCCTTTAATATTATAATGATCAACTTAATATGTGTCACTTATTGATTGGTTTAGAAGAGTTCTTAAGTTCTCTCAACTCAAGGGAGTTTTCAAATGAACCCATTCCTATATCTATATATATATATATATTAATATTTTAAAAAATGAAATCCTATATGGTATTCAAAAAGACCATCACTTTAAGTGTGCTATGTGACATTTTCTTTGTTCTATTATTTTTTTTAATAAATGACACCTTTGTTAAAGGGAGTGGGCTTCGGGACTCCCCCATGTCTATGTGGCTTTGAAGTTTGATGTGGCGCTTTAAAGCATTGGGGGCTTTATTCCACACCTTGGGCCTTATTGTTATAAGGGAAAATCACCAAAATAGCCCGTTGACCGGGCATTTTGCACAAATAAACCTTGGACCCCTCTTAGGAGAGACGGGACACGGCTCCCAATGAGCCTGAACCGTCTCCCAAGGGGCTTCCCATTTCAGCCAACAGAGGACCGCCACGTGTCGTTGTTGATCCCGAGGCTGTCCCGTCTCTCTCCAGACGGGTCAGAGGTCAACCGTTTCTCTCCCCAGACGGGTCACACTTCCCCATGCCGTCTCAAACCGTCTCGGGAACCGTCTGAACCGTCTCAAAGGTGTATATAAATACCGGATTTCACTTAACAAAATTTGCACCCACCACCCTCCCCAAACCTTTCATCTTCCAAGATGTTTTTTGGTTTGCCAACCGAAGCCTACCGGCTTACGAAAATATTGTCCGATTACTTGGATTGTTGTTTCATCTGCGTACGACTACTTGGATTGTTGTTGCATCTGCGCGTGGGTTAACCCGTGTAATTTGCATCTACAATGTGGTAGTCTATTTTATTTGCAAGAAGAGTTCTTTGTCTATGAAGCGCACATACACCATTCAAACAAAGTTCTTAGTTCTTAGCAAGTAAATTTAGGAAGTTTGTTGTAATAGTATAGTTTGTTTATCGTTATTGTAATAGTATAGTTTTTTTATTGTTATTGTAATAATATGGTTTGTTTATTGTTATTGTAATAATAATGTTATTGTAATATTAATGATTGTTATTGTAATAATATTGTTATTGTAATATTAATGAAATATTTACTTTGATATAAAAAAAACATAAATAAACATTACATAAATAAACATTAATAAAAAAAACATAAAAAAAACATAAATAAAATGATTACAATTAAACTAGTTAAGATAGATAATCTCTCATCATTTGCCACGCGGACAAATGTTTAAATTCTTTTCCCTCCCTGTTTTTATACTGTCTTTTGCTGTGTCTAATTGACGTGTCTTCGGGAAAGCCGGGGGGTACCAACTGAAGAGTCCGGTTGTGGTACCCGTTGAAGATTTGACACTTCGTTGTCAAATCGTTCAACTTCCGGCTAAGAGAGTCCGTTGTCCGGTCAGACCCTCCAACCAGCCGGTTGTACTCGTGTTGGATACGAAACCATTTGTTGGTTTGGTGGGTGCTCTCTTCAACGTGGCGCCATGCTGATACAAGTGCAATCTCTTGTTCTTCTGTCCATCTTTGGGGTGCCATTTGTGTTAGACGGTGGTGGTGGACGGTGTTGGTTGTATGGTGGTTGTGTGGTGGTGCTGCTACTGTTAGACGCTGGTGGTGGTTTGGATAGTGCTGCTACTGTTAGACGGTGGTGGTGGTTTGGATGGTCTGACGGGAGGGAGACGGGACACGGTATTTATAGGTGGTGACCTGGACAACCAAAGCGTCGGTCGAACCATCGGGACTCACCGGAGACGACGTCTCGGGACACGGCGAGTCACCATTGTAAAATGTAACCCGGCTTCAGACGGTTCCCGAAACACTTTGAGACGGTTCAGACGGTTCCCGAGACGGCTTGAGACGGCATGGGGAAGTGTGACCCGTCTGGGGAGAGAGACGGTTGACCTCTGACCCGTCTGGAGAGAGACGGGACAGCCTCGGGATCAACAACGACACGTGGCGGTCCTCTGTTGGCTGAAATGGGAAGCCCCTTGGGAGACGGTTCAGGCTCATTGGGAGCCGTGTCCCGTCTCTCCTAAGAGGGGTCCAAGGTTTATTTGTGCAAAATGCCCGGTCAACGGGCTATTTTGGTGATTTTCCCTTGTTATAAACCAAACATATCACATTATGTCAAACCTATAAAATTTAAAATCACTATGACATATTGTTCTCGTGGTATCATGTCTCCCCTTACAAATGTGAGGTTGTATGTTCAAATAATTACAAGTGCAAGATAGAGGTGGAATCCTGGTGTTAAAATTTATTGGGGAGTTGGCAAGGCGGCGGGCTACGAGCGCGGTTGCCCTTATGAAACTACTGCCCCGCCTTAGAGATCCCCAAAGTGAACTCTTGCTGCTCAGGTCATGCATGGGGGTTGCTAAGTTACTTTTTGGGTTGCGAACTTGTCAACCCCACTTAATGGTGAATGCGGTATCCCTTTTCGATGATGGTCTCCGCGAGGCTATCGAAGATATAGTTGTGTGTGGTGGCCCCTTCTTCGGGGACCTCCAGTGGCGCTTGGCATCCTTGCCGATGCGTTTAGGTGGTTTGGGCCTCCTTTCAGCTCGAGATGTTGGGGTCTATGCCTTTGTGGCGTCTAGAGCTCAGTCTTGGGAACTTCAGGATCATATCCTCCGAAACAGTGGGGTCATTGGACTAGACCCAGACTATCAACAGGCGCTCGAACGCTTAAATGTCTATCTCCCGGACTTTGATATTAGCGGTTTTTCTAGTAAGGACACCGCCCCCCCAAAGCCACAAAAAACTTTGGCGAATGCTCTTTTTAGCAAAACTGCTCAGAGCCTGGGAGAAGTTTTTGAGTTGTCCTCTCGCCAGAAGGCGCTGATTGAATGCCTAAAGGGCCCTCATGCTCAGGATTTTTTGACCGTTATCCCGATCGAGGGTTTGGGTCAATGCATGTCTGCAGTAGAGTACAGGGCTATACTCAAGTACCGATTGATGATCCCTATGTATCCGGAAGATGAAACATGCCCCATCTGCCGTAAAGCTTGCATGGATAAATACGGGGAGCATGCAATTCATTGCAAGGAGCTCCCTGGTTTCAAATATCGGCATGACTGGGTGAGGGACGTTTTGTGGGATATCCTGAGAAGAGCTGGGATTTCTGCCAAAAAGGAGGCCCCTGTAAACTTCCTCACAGACCCCACGGAAGGGAGATCCACCCTGCGACCTGCAGATCTGCTTGTCTTTGGTTGGGAGAGGGGGAAACATGCCTGCGTGGACCTCACCGGGGTATCTCCGCTAGTTGGGTTAAGGGAAACAGGGTTCGTAGCTGGGCAAGCATCAAGAAAGGCGGAATCAAAGAAAGTAGATAAACACGCTAAAGCTTGTGCAGATAACCAACATGTCTTTATCCCTCTGGCCTTTGACACCTTTGGCTCCCTGGCGCCAGAAGCTATTCGTTTCTTGACCAGGGTCCAACGGGTCGTCCACAGCAATGTTTCATCCCCAGGGGGGCAAGGATTTGTCTTTAGTAGACTAGCGTTTGCAATTCAGAAAGGGGTGGCGGCGCAGCTTGTTGCCCGTCTACCTTCTATTATGATGTAACTTTCGTATTTTATCTAAAAAAAATAAAAAAATTTATTAACAAAAAAAGAAAAGTTAAAATCAATTACACAACCTTTTAATTATAAAAACACATCTGTAGTATAAACACACTGCAATAGCCATCCCCGTAATTTAATAACTTAATATTGTCTTCCATATTTTTGTTTCATATATTCTATTGCCAACCCATTTGATGTATGCACCACCTCATTGCAAGATCGCATTATAAATTCATACCAAACCATGACTTTGGGTCGGCACTTCCCTTCATACCCAATAAAAATCTTTCTTCTTTTCTTTAAATTTGTTCTTTAACCAAGTGGAAACTTAATATTAAATTTAGAAAGTCTATGTGGGTCAAGACAATCAATGCATCTGTACAAAGGTCTTAAAGAAAGCTTTCGTCTTTTCTTTTCGGTTTCCAACTATTTTCCCATCATGTGAACTTTGGCCAAAAGAGTCACCTTTCTTGGCTCTTCTTAATCTTTTTGTCTTAAATATTCTCATAGTTTAGACTTTAAGTAATGGTTCTTCCTCTAACTTGAGAAAAACTCAAATCTTTTTTCTTGAGTCTTGAATGGTAAATATGTCATCTTTTAGTGGTCTAGAGATTGGTTTTGGTGTCCTCTTTGTATGTATCCTCTTGGTTCTATCTGCTGAGCTCTTCTATCTTCTTTGGTGGAAAAAGAGGGTCTCCAAAAACAGAATAGATGTTGAAGACCAAGATTTTCCATCTTCCAATAATATTACCCCTAGAACACTCTCTTCCTACACTTGTTGTTGGAAAACTTCAAAATCTTCCTATACCCAAGAAAAAGATTTGCAAACTAATATCAAACAACAAGATATAGACATGGGTGTGGATAAAGATTTGGTGTTAAAAGGATTGGGAGATGAAGGTTTGGATGTTGAGCTCATGAGGCTGCATAACCTAGGTGGACCACCTAGGTTTCTGTTCACAATCAATGAAGAGACCAAAGAAGATTTGGAATCTCAAGTGAGCAAAATAGGGTCAAGAACAGGAAGCTTTAGTGACATGGTTGATACTTTGGACACACCTTTTTTGTCTCCTCTTGCTTCACCACCAATGAAGGTCCCACAACAAGGTTTGGAAGCTTATAATTACAATGGATTGAATCCTTTGTTTGATACCAATGAATTTGGTATTAATAAGATGAGATCTTCACCACCACCTTCATTCAAGTTCTTGAGAGATGCAGAGGAGAAGCTTTTGAAAAGATTGATGCAAATGGAGGGAGAGAAAAGGGAAATGTTGAAGAAGAATATGGGTCAAGATTCTCCAAGAAAACTAGAAGGAAAAGATGGTTCTTTTGTGAAGTTTGTTGTTGGTAAGGGCAAAGGTGAAGGTGGACATCATCTAGTTTCAACAAGTTCAAAGGTTCTTCCATTGCCTTGTTCTCCATCTTAAACATTGGATTTAATTGACAACAAATGGTGAGTGGTGGATTTACCAATTCCTAAATTTGGCAATGTGTTTCTCACCTTCATGTCTTATGTCTGGTTGATTTTTTATATATATTATATAATGCTAATGATGAAAAAACATATAGTTTGCAGTGGCGGATCTAGAAATGAATTTCAGTCGTTTTTCATTTTTTTCATTTTAGTAGCAACATTTTACAAATTTCGTAAAAAAAAAAACAAATTTTTCACTATGCGCGCTAAGTTGAGCAGCAACGGACGCGGCACCTAGTTATTAACTAGGTCCGCTCCTGATAGTTTGTGTTTAATCCCATAGGTAATTATTAGTTGACTTCAAGATAAGAAAGTCCCGTGGGAAGAGGGATGGTGTTTTGTGTAAGTAGATAATTGTTGTTGATTTTAACGTTATCAATTCTTTTAAGTAATCAAGATTTACTTAAAATCAAGGGGAAATCGGGTCAAGGGACAGCACACCTATGATAGGGTTCAAGTGGCGAGTATTGGTTGATGATAGTTTAGAGCCTTTGCTACTTGCTTCTGATCTAGTTTGGTTGGTAAATGATCGACCAGTATTAACTGATTTATCACAGTGACTGAACGATTAACAAAAACTAACTTTTTTTTTGAACGGTGACTTTCTTTTTGAGTGACCCAATGGCACACCGCCTAATCGGCGGCCCTAGCCAAGGCCTGCCCCAGACTATGTTGTCTTTACCGGATCCGCGCTGGATGTATCAGACTTGGTTACGGTGTTCCCCCAGAAACCGTACCAGTAGAAACTGTGTCATCACAAGATGTTTGTATTGATGAATGGGGTAGCTCGTTGAAATGTAATTTAGGGTTGGTTTACATTTATGCAACAGCTAAACATTAACGTGAATTATAATAACGAGGGAAAGACATGATGTTTGTTGACATTAAAGAACCTCAAATAACAATCTACATCTTTTTATTGTAAAAAATCTAAGATATTACTTGTAGGGTTGGGTTATTCTACAAAGGCTACAAAAAATGAGAAGGGTGAGAAGCCACTAGAAAAGGACATGTGTCAAAGGATTAAACAAGTGGGAGGGGTAATTTTGTCAAAAAAAATATGCACATGCAAGTCACATGCCATTTCCACCTTCATTTTTAAATATCCGTAACTTTTTTATACGTCATCGTTTTTTTTTTAAATTATACCATAAAATCGAGCGTCTTTTTATCTTTAATATGAGTACCATATTGTTATACTTTCGAAAAAAAAGTTAAAAACCCACTTGCGTAAGACACAATGGAGTGTAAAACACAATGAGCACCAATTAAATATAGGGTATAAAACATAATCAACAATCTAATAAAACACAATGGACGACATACTAAAGACAAAATGAATAGAAGACTAAAACACAATGAATACTTTTGAAAAAAAAAGTTGAAAACCCAGTTGCGTAAGACACAATGGACGACATACTAAAGACATAATGAACAGAAGACTAAAACACAATGAATACTTTTGAAAAAAAAAGTTAAAAACTCAATTGTGTAAAACACAATGGATGACATAATAAGGTCACAATGAATAGAAGACTAAAACACAATGAATACTTTTGAAAAAAAAAAGTTGAAAACCTAGTTGCGTAAGACACAATGGAGATAACGTAAAACACAATGAATACCAATTAAATATGCAATCAACAATAGGGTATAAAACACAATGAACAGTCTAATAAAACACAATGGACGACATACTAAAGACACAATGAACAGAAGACTATAACACAATGAATAATAGACTTAAACACAATGAACAACATAATAAAACACAATGTACACCTAAATACAAAACTCTTTTGCGTAAAACACAATGAAAAACATACTAAAAACACAATGGACAAAGTTAAATCATGCGTAGACTAAAAAACATAAATAACATATTTATAAAGTACACGTGCATACTATAACACAATGAACGAGCAGAAGACACAACGGAGAAGAAAACCCATTTAACACGATTTTTTTTTCAATTTTAATATAGCAATGTGGTACTCATATTAAAGATAAAAAAACGCTCGTTAATATGGTGAAATTTTTTTGAAAAAAAAATATCGTATGAAAAAGTTATAGACGTTTTAAAATGATGGGGGGAATTGACATGTGCATTGCATGTGGAGAGAGAAAGTCAACAATGTGGTTTTCCTTTTATGCCCTTCCTCTAATTTATTATTTATGTTTTTCAAACAAACTAATCTCAACCCTTCAAATATATGATCAATGGATCACAATCCTTCTCACCCTTCCTAAAAAAAGTGTCTTGTGTATTTGATCCCAACCCATTACGGGTAATGCAATTGCCTATTTATTTTTTTAGGGAATTAGATTTTAATAACCTGAACTATTTGAAATTGGCCACTGGCACCCCCAACTAAAAAATTGGCCATATATAACCTGAACTATTGACTTATTGGAATCTAACACCCACTAATGGTTAAATCACTAACACCGTTAGTGGGTTCGAGGACGTGGCAAGATTTGCTGACGTTGGCATGCTGACGTGTCAATCCACGTGTGCACACATCAGCGTGCCACGTCAGCAACTTGTGCCACGTCAGCAACCCAACTAACGGCGTCAGTTAGTTGGGTGCTAGATTCCAATAAGTCAATAGTTCAGGTTATATATGGCCAATTTTTTTAGTTAAGGGTGCCAGTGGCCAATTTCGAATAGTTTGGGTTATTAAAATCCAATTCCCCTATTTTTTTCTCTATTATTACTTAAGTCTGTATTTGTATTTATAATTGATCATTTTTTTCGTATTTATGTAATATATTTTTTTTAATATTATTATGTAACTTTGAATTTTGTTTTATTAAACCATTTCCAACTCAATGGCTAGAAAAACATCCATAAACAAGCTCAATTACTGGCCAAGTTAGATTTCAACAAATTTATTAAAAAGTAAACATTACACAAAAAAAAAAACATAATAAAAATGAGGATGACATAACTGTTATATATATTATATATTTTTTTATTTGTTAATGAACTTAATTATAACATATAAATATTTTTAAAACCTTTATATACATGTCATGGGTACCTATTACACTCACATACCATACTAGTACACAAAGTCTATGAAGTTAGACCATGGGGTGTACCTTAACACCAAGAGTGTTAGCGATGATGTGACATTTTAACATTCATTGTAACCACTCTCTTTTGATGTTAAGGGGTGTTAAAGTGGTCATAGGTTAAGGTCTTAGGGTATACTTTAACCCTTCTTAACTCCACCTAGATGTCACATCATCCGTTTTTCGCATTTGACTCCACTTCACCCCAAGAAAATGGTTTAATCCCATTAACTTCATCTAATCATATATTTTTAGTGGTTTTTGGTTCATAAAAGGAAAAAAAATAATGTAGACTTTTAACACCATGTTAACATATTAACACATAGGCTATGGGGTATACTCTAACCATCTTTAACTCCACCTAGATGCCACATTCTCTATTTTGTCTCTTTTCACACTAGCTCACTTTAAGGAAATGGTTTAAAGCCCTTAACTCTACCTCATTCCCTTAACTTTCTCTCTTTTAAGTCATGTTAACATGTTAACTTAGTGCCAATTTAATGCCTCTTAACATGTGAAGGGAGTGGTGTACAATAAAAGTTAAAATGCCACGTCACCGTTAACATACTTGGTGTGAATGTACACCCCATGGCCTAACCTCTTTAACACCCCTTAACACAAGGAGGAAGTAGTGTGCAATGCAAGTTAACATGTCATGTCACCTTTAACACCACATATGTTAGAGTATACCCCATGGCCTAACATGTTAACAAGAATCAAAAAGAGAGAAAATTAAGAGATGATGTAGAGTTAAAAGGATGTTAAACCATTTTCTTAAAGTGAAATAGTGTGAAAGGGAAAAAGTAGAGGATTTAACATCTAGGTGGAGCTAAAGTATACCCTAGGAGTCGTTGTTCGTTGGGCTATGGGGTATACTTTAACCATTCTTAACTCCACCTAGATACCACATCACTTATTTTCCCTATTTCACTTCACTTCACCATAAGGAAATAGTTTAACTTCACATAACAGTAAATTTTAATGGCTTTTGGTTTAAAAAAGGAAAAGAAATAAATTCAGTCTCTTAATATCCGGTTAACATGTTAACAAGTAACCTCTTTAATGCCCCTTAAGGCTGTCCGGTGTGCAGACGGGGCAACCCCCGTCCCACCGTCTCCCCCGTCTCCATCGTCCCAACCACCGCCCCCCACCCCCGTCCCTCATCTCCCCCGTCTCCCCCATAACACAACGAACGGACCAATCAAATTTCAGCACCAATCACCTCCCCCCGTCTCGCCCCCGTCCCCGTCTCAACCACCGCCCCCACCCCCGTCTCCCTTCCTTGCGTCCCCACACCCTTCAGCCTAACACAAGAACGGAGTGGTGTGCAATGACGGTTAACATGTCATGTCATCTTTAACGCCCCAAATGTTAATGTATATCGTAGGGTCATAGTCAAGTTTTCTGTTTTCCTCCACATATACTAATTTGGTTGGAAGATTGGCTAAAGTGCATGATGCATCTTTTCCAAAGTTCACACTTTCTAGTATTAAATATAAACGTTAAATATGGTAGTTGGGTTTTTAATAAATCACCTCCTATCAAATGATGGGGTGTCTTCGTTACTCTTATTGTTTGCACATGCTCTTGTTCTTTCAAAGCTATGTTCTTAACTAATTTAAATTGCAATTTATAAAGTTTAATTGCAAAACCCCTTAACCGACCTACTATAGAGTTTAGACAACATTAAGTTTAATCACATGAGATGTAAATTAAGCTTACTAAGTCTTGGTTAAACATTAGACTAAGTGTTCATTAAGACACATGTAAGACTAATCATTTATTTATTTATTATTATTATTTTCAACATTTGAGGTAAAAAATAGACATTCTTAGAGCGCCCACGACGGCAGTCCGGTAGGAGCGGACGGACCGAAAAAAAATGTCCCATTGGATGGTTGGTTTGGTGAGGGTTGATTCCACTCAAGCGGACGGTCCGCTTGAGAATTATGATGGGGCCCTTTTGTACTTTAGTGATTAAATTAAAAATAAAAAGGTTTCTTTTGTGTGAGGTATAAATTAAATAAAAGAAAATGTAGGTAATGAGGTGGAGGTTTGGAATGGTTTATGGTTGGAAGAAAAAAGTGGCATTGGAAAGGTTTTGGTTTTAAATGATGTGACATAATCACGTGGTTGTTTGGAATGGTTAGAAAAAAAATTACTCCGTAACTAATAAGAGTGGGTCCCATCTCTATTTGTATGCGCCCAAGCCACATACAATGCCCACACCATGAGCAAGCGCGAGTTAGTGTATCCACTAGCGTTTGACCCTTTTGTACTTTAATGATTAAATTAAAAATAAAAAGTTTTTTTTGTGTGTGTGTGGGGTATAAAGTAAATAAAAGGAAAAGTAGGTGATGAGACGGAGATTTGGAATAGTTTAAGGTTGAAGGAAAAAAGTGGGTTTGGAAGGTTTTGGTTTAAAATGATGTGACATGGTCCATGGTTGTTTGGAATGGTTAGGAAAAAAAATTAACTAATAAGAGTGGGTCCCATCTCTATTTGTATACCCCCAAGCCACATACAATGCCCACACCATGCGCAAGCGCGAGTTGATGTCTCCACTAGTGTTTGGCTCAAGTTACACAAATTATAAGGAGTGGTCATCTTTATATACTGCTTCAAGTTTTGTTATCCCACTTATGTGAGACAAGTTGACCACGCTTAATTCATTTCCTCATCTATGGGTTTTCTAACCATACAACCTCGAGCATTGATATCTCATTCAACTTCGATCTATTTTGAACATTGTTTAGTTAGTTGTGATGTATTGATGCTCTAACAATATAGAACACAATCCTAGAAATAATTATCTATATAACTAAAAAATAGATACATTTGCTTAATTCTAAAATTAGTGAAAAATTATTTCACTACCAATTTTTCTTACCGACACTAATAATGCAAAATGCCCTAAAGACATTACCACTAAGTCACTAACAATGCGAGACTATTGGGTTAGGTAAAAGTCAATTACTTGAGAGAAGTTAGTTAAAGTGAAAAGGCCGGCAAAGTTGAAGAAAAGTAGGATGTATTCTGAGTGGAGTCATTCTACCCAACAATTAATGAAGAAATGGTATTGTCGACATCCAGTACAACCCGTCTACACGTAACCTAATTACCTAATACATTGTTGATTACGACTTAATTTGACCAGGCGATTTAAAAAAAAATGCTATTAAGAAAGAATAGCCAAATAATATGATATTCAATAAGTAGAAACCTATAATTGGTTGTGATGAACGGTGTGAAGAAACAATGTTTGGATGTGTTTATAAGCCTCTCGGGTTAGAAGAAAAACAAAATAAACAATGATTCGGTTACACCATTTGATACAAAAAAAAGATGAAATTTTCGGTTTAGTATTGAAGTATGGTACGAACGATTAAGCAACCTTAAAGTTAAAACAACAAATAATGTTGCAAGTTACTCATTCTCCCGCTTTCTGGAGAGTTTTATGTTGTAGATGTTGTAGGATGACTGATGTGGAAGGTGCAAGGGGAGGCGGGGAACACAACATACCACAAAAGAACGGGACGAGCGTGGCCCAGCTCCCGCTCATCGTGTGCCACTCTGTGACAGTTGGGGAAAAATCAACATATATAAACATGATTTCAAAGGTGAAGGTTGTTGAAAAAATATTAGTGAAAATGATTTTACACTAATTTTGACAATAAGTAATTGTATTTATATGAGTTATATAAATAATTATTTATTTGTTCTATGATATGAAAGTTTCACAAACGACCAAACTACGTCTAAATCGGAGCTAAGATGAATGGGATGCTGATGCTCGAAGTTGAGTGGTTCACATGGAATGTTTCTAAACTTTGGCTTTCTATTAGAAATTTTTATTTTGATTCTTTCAAGAATCATTATGAAGGTTTTGATTATGGCGCATAATTTTATTTAATTGACATTAACATGTCATGAATCATGTGAATGTTTTATTTGACTCATAAAATGATATAATGGTCTTTAAATTAAGAGAAACTAAATATGAAGTTTTGGTTTTAAGTATAAAAAGAACCTTATGATTTTTCATTTTATTTCAAAAAATATATATAAAAGGGTAAGGGATGGGTCTAACAAAGGTTTAATGGTGAAGATGAGAAGAGATACTAATGTGATGTGATGTTAAGATGACAATAAAAAGTACGGAATGAGGAATGGTTATAACACATTGTCTTGTTCTTATTAGTGTAAACCACAAATATTATATACAACTTGATACTTTTTTACTAGATGCTAAAAATACTCAACAAGATCATAGGTTTTATGTTTGCACAAGTTAGGGTTGTGTATGGTGTTAGGTGACACGCGACCAGATTAAGCGAAATATACACACTAGTTTACCCGAATTATACCCATACACATGTTCTTGTTACTTCTATATTCCTTTTATCATTGGTTATAGAATAATCTACTAATGTACTAATTTTTAGTTTTACTATTTCTGGTTTACTTGAGTAATAAATTTATATGAAATATAAAATAGTAAGAAACATATCTGGGAGTTCAAACTTGTAACTTTTAATAAATAACAGTTATACCCGATACCCAAACATTCAAGATGAGTATGAGACATGATTTTACAATTGGATATGGGACTCGAGTTAGTAGTGCACCAAAAACCTAGTTTCGGGCACGGGTTCCTACCCTACCTGACTCGTGGCTACAAACAATGAAACAAGCTCTAGACCTGGGTTAAGAAAAAGAAACCAACCCGAAACCACAAGTACCGTTTCCACCTTTACCTAGCTGAAACCCGAAAAAAAAAACCCGACCAAACTGGTCGAAAACCCGAACGTACCCGGAAACGGTTTGTCAGATTTTTAGACACAATCAGAGTTCTTGATCTAAAATACTCAGATCTTTATTGAAACCAAATAAGAACAACTATCTATTACAAAAGAACCTCACTACAAAAACTCTCTCACTCAAACCCTAAGATCATCAACACGATGATCTGATACTAACAGATACAAGATCTAACATAAGGCTACTCAAATCAACAATGACTGAAACCCTAGATCTAAACAATATTAGGATTACAACTCGAGAGATAAAGTGAAAGTAATATGAAAACCCTAAAGACTCTAAACTGAGAAACAGAAGATAAAGACCCTTTATATAGGGCGTCTCTCGAAGTCAGAAGAAACACAAACTCAACGGATAGGATCTGTTTGTGTTTCTTTAATGTGTGGATGAGATCACTTCAAGGACTATCACCCGGATCGCTGACATGGACATCATAACCAGTTTGGGCTAACGACCCATCAGGCCCAAGACACAATACTTTCAATCAGCTTCAAGCCCAAGACTCCTTATCTTCAGCTCCACTTGATCCAGCCGTGTCCAAAGCCCACTCGACCAATTCTTTGTACATGTATTTAAAACCAACAATAAAAGTGGATTAATATTATGAAAATAATATAAACTTTTAACACCCCCCCTCACTTTTATTGCCAAAAACATCTTCCATATTTAACCAGTTACAGACAATCTCATGCTGACTTACAGCTAAACCTTTTGTAAATATATCAGCAATTTGATTTTCTGACTTAATATGAACTGGTTTAATACTTCCTTTTAAGACCTTTTCTCTCAAAAAATACAAATCTATTTCAAAATGTTTTGTTTTATCATAAAACACTGGATTGTTTGAAATAGAAATTGCTGCAGAATTGTCACAATACAAGATAACAGGAAGACTGACCTGGATGTTTAATTCTCCTAACAAATTATTTAACCATAAGACTTCACATGTCGAAGTACACATAGATCGATACTCAGCTTCTGCTGTAGATCGAGAAATGGTGCACTGCTTTTTACTTTTCCAAGAGATTAGTGATTTGCCTAAGAATATACAGTAACCTGTGACAGACTTCCTACTTACCAAACACTTAGCCCAATCTGAATCAGCATAAGCTGTCAGATTGAACTCAGACTCAGAACTTCTACCCAAAGAAATTCCTTTCCCAGGTGCTCCTTTAAGATATCTCAAGACCCTCATAGCCAACTGAAAATGAGCTCTAGTTGGTTTGTGCATATATTGACTTAATATATGCACAGAATATGAGATGTCTGGTCTTGTGTGAGATAAATAAATGAGCTTCCCTACTAGTCTTTGATATCCAGTAATATTCACAAGGTTACTAGACTGCTTAGCAATCAAAGAAGTTACCAAGTAATTAGGATCTATAGGACTATTGGCAGGTTTGCATCCACTCATGCCATACTCAGCCAAGAGTTCCATGCAATACTTCCTTTGAGTTAAGCAGATACCATTACTAGTATCTACTACCTCAATTCCTAGGAAATATTTGAGTATTCCTAAATCCTTAATCATAAACTTGGTTTTCATAAACTCTTTTACAAGTCCTATTTCAGTCTCATTATTACCTGTTATTATTATGTCATCTACATATACAAGCAGAACAATAAACACAGAATCAACATTCTTAATAAACAAAGAATGATCACATTTACTTTGTACAAAACCATTTTCAATTAACACACCAACAAGCTTTTCATTCCACATTCTAGGGGCTTGTTTAAGCCCATATAGAGATTTCTTTAGTTTACATACTCTAGTATCATTTTTATCAAAATAACCTTCAGGTATGTAACAACCCGGTACAGACCCCCAAAAATTTTTCGCATTTTATTTCTGTTTTATAATAAATAGTTAACCAAAATGAATACTAAGCATAACGATTGTGTGCGAAACTAAAAACCGAACCAATGAATATATAAAATAATATTAGAACGAGTGTTATGAGACCTGACTTATAACCATTACGAACCGAAACCCGAGCCCGAACCCAAGGTGATTAGTCATCACCCGGACATGTGTCATCAACCTATGATGACACATGCCCCACCCTTGTATTCAACACCTCACCCCCTCTCAACCTATTCCTTTATAATACTTCAACCCACCTACACACATCTGTGTTATCTTTTTGTTAACCCACACCACACACAACCCGAGAAGCAGGAGGAAGAACTGGGAGTCCGACCACCGTCGCAGTGGCTGAGCCACGGCGGCGCTCCCACCACTGCTGCTACATCTCAACACACACGCACACCTATTAACCTAGAGAGAGTCAGATAGGAAGAGAGAGAAACACGGAGAGAGAGAGAGAGAGATGAAAGATGGAGAGAAGGCAGAGGAGACCGGAGGGTCTCCGACCACCACTCAAGATGGCGACGCCCTCCCCAAATAACACAACCTACCACCCCTTTACAACCCTAAGATCTGGATACAGAGAGGAAGGGTTAGAAAGAGAAAGAGCCGCAAGAGATAAAGAGAAAGAGACGCAGAGACAGAGAAGGAAAGCAGAAGAGCGAGAGACGGAAGAGGAAGACGAAGACGAAGACGACGGTGGTTCCGACGGCAGTGACACCTGTCACCGAGTATTATTAAGCAAACGAGGTAAAACCCCCAAAACCCACATCTCTTTTCTATTAATCAGTGGTTAATCATGGGTCACAGTGGTGGTAGTCGAGTACTGGGTTTTCGGCGGTGGTTATAGTGACTGTGATGGTGGTTATTGAAGGTGGGGTGCCGATGGTGTTTGGTTCGAGTCCGAGGTTAAACAACGGCGGACCTGGTGGTGAGGATTTGGTGACGTTGGGTTGGTAATGTTAAGGGTTAAGCCATGGTCAGGAGCCAACCTTCGGGAGTCGGGTCAAGGGATGAGTCAACTGTCTGGTCAACCGAGTCTAATTTAGTCAACAGAACTAGGTCCGAGCATAAGGTACAACCGAACTCGCGAACTCGATAATTATAATAATTATAACCTTTATATATGTGTATAGCTTCGCGTGTGGGACTTGACGAGTATGTTAACAACTTTCGGACATAGGAGCATATTGGGTATCGATTATTGGTTTGGGTATTTTGAAACTTGACAATAGGAACCGTAGCATCTGGGATTTGGCACTCGAGACATTAGACATAAGGTTGTACTAATACGAACCCTAGCTCACGAGGAAGGGACTTCGGATCATAAAATCAAATCATGAATTAGATCGGACAATTGGGAATACCTTGAACTTGACACTTTGCGTTGGATACTAGGACATAAAGCTTGGACGTTTAGATTAGTCACATGAACATTAGATGGCTTGGAGCTTTGGACATCGAACACTCGATTCGGACATAATACGACCTACTTAAGTAAGATATAAACGTACATATATATTGGAATAGATAAAGACTTGGACTTAAAACATAAGAGTAAAATCTCGACATGTAATATTAACTAGAACCATGGATATACGACACATAAGAATAGTAGAATACGACACTCGGATCATAAGGGTGGACATAGTTATGACTACTACCTGTTAAGTACAAGCAGATAGGTTGTGGATTATCGGAACCCGAACATAGACATGGAACTGTAATGAATAAGAACCATACACTCGAGCTCGTCCCACACGCATAACCATTACGAATGAAACCAAAACTAATACTATTTGTCGACTTAGGGATCGATCAGGAGAATATCGATACAGGATAACAGGCGTCCAGTTTCTTATGAACTATCCGTGTGCTATGCTATCAGGTGAGTTCGTGTCCTTTCCCCTCTTTTACTTTTATTAAACTATTTTGGGGTGAATACATGCTTCCCATGTAAAACCAGTGTTATGAGAAACCAGTTTGATGTGACAAGGTGTGCTCTCGAATACCGAACCTTCACACTCATTAACCCAACGGAGGTTGGGCCACTTAATATGTGGGTAGTACTACTTGGGGAAACCCCCACACACAGTGGACCCGGAAACCCGGGAAACCCTCCACTGAGGTTTGTGACACGTATTCTGCCATAGGAATCCATAATGAGAGCAGATGGATTCAGTGTCTGGTTTGAGGTGTGGCTTGTACATCACCAGTGTAATCATGTGTTAAACCGTATGAAACTTGTTTTGGAATGTTGGACGTGTTTGGTGTTAAACCAAGTAAAACCGGATTTTGAACGATAAACTTATTTTAAAACCAGTTTAACGCACACACGGACTCACCAACATATTTGTTGACCCAAACCTATTTTTAAGCATGTGTTCAGGTACAGCTTATGGATGGATGGCGAATGCGAAGAATATTATATTAGTTGCGGATTAGAGCGTATAGAGCTAAGCACGGCTAGAGTTTGGATTGATTGAGGATTGCACATCATCGACTGCTTCGACGACCGCCGCGACTCGTCTTTGCATACCTTTGAACCATTTATTTTAAGTATTGTATTTATATTATGGAACTAGAAATTGTATTAAACCTTTAATATAGCAATTGTTGCTTCCGCTGTGCAAGTTTGGTACCAATCTGTATTTTGACCAGGCCCACCTTGGTCGGGTTGTGACAGTTGGTATCAGAGCAGCGGTTGTAGCACACTAGGATTTCCCTTACGGAAAATTCCTAGACTACGACCGAAAGATCGTAGTTTAAGATTTGAGAACTATTTAGTTAGGAGATACCTTGGACATGCATAAGACCAGATAAAATAGTTGCAAAATAAGTCTAAACTTGAGTACCTGAACACACCAGAATGCTTAAATCCAGTAAAGAACCAGTGTAACCAGTATACGAGTAGTGTTTGACACCTAAAATTTATGACTACGACGGAGATTACTAGAATAATTTTGTGAGGTAAATTGACGATTACACTTGATATCACGTAATCGTGAATTTACAGGCACGAGAAAGTTCTAAGAAATCCGGGGAGTCGCGAAAATTTTAAGTGTTGACCATGGTGACCATAAACTCGTGTGATAAAACGAATTACTTTGGAATCGTAACAAACCTATGATAGGTATGGGTAACCATGTTAGGGTTGGAAACCGTTATTTATATTACATTTTGGTGTATCTTGGTAGAATATATATATATATCTTCCTGACCATTGTGAAATTTGACCCCTAATTTATATAATCGTATCATGAATTTATATAAATGTTATTATTCGTGAAAAATTTTTCCATGAGAACCAGGTATCTAACCAGAACTTAGTGCTAATCAAAAGAGAGATTCAAAAAGTACTAAGGAGAACCTTGATCAACCAAGAGAATAGATGCTCTCAATCAGATAAGTTTTAAATTTTAACCAATGTTTACCGTCTACCGTATATAGTATTGTTCTCATTGATATAGTTCATAAGTTATGATTGTAGAATGATACGTTTGTGCTCACCGAACGACTAAGACTAAAATCTGCCGGAGTGACCTTCAATTAATAGATTTGTATCTAAATTGAATATAGTGATGTATTTGTCAATATAGGTCATGCGTTTATAACCATAGAAACACTTGTTTGCATCCTTCAATTTATCCAGATCAAGAAAATTTTATCTTGGATAGTGATAACAGTGCAGGTTCTAGAAAATATTTCCAGAACACTATGTAAAAAGTCAGTAAACCAGATACAAGAAAGCATTAGTTAGCATGAACATCCAATCCTTTTCAACCTGAAGAAACCTAAATTGAACGTTGAAAGAGGTATTCTTAAGATTTAAGCATATGTTTAGTTACTTTAATGACCCATGATGACTTTAGATTAGTGACAAAACCTTGACAGTGATTCTGTAGCATTTTAATACCAAGACGAGATATTAAGTATGAAACATGTTGAAGTTACATAGGTAGGCCCTAACGGGGGGAGTGTATAGGATTGCGATAACCATCATGAGAGGTATTGACAAGAATAAAAGAATACAGTTAAGGTTTAGTAAGGAAAATATTAATGGATATCAATTCCACCATATGAGAAGCCAAGATTTAAGATACCAAAAGAAGGTTGTACCCCATTATTTTGATTAAGAGTAACGTATAGCACTTAAACGTCCAACTTTTTAGTGTTTTTCGAGAAACTTGTCGCCATATCCTACACCAGGTACCATAGAAAACTTTAAAGACTTAAGAATTCAACCATTATTCAGACAGTATCGATAGAATTAACCAAGATATTAGACATAAGACGGAAAAGAGTGTCAGATTTTAAGATTACAACATCATATTTTAGTGTTTGACTCACTCAAAAATAAGATTATTAAGGATTAGTAACTCCAGGATCACATAGGATTTCCTAAGAATATTGCTATCATGTTTTTGGAGAGATTTCCAGTACGTCTAAGAGACATCATTGGTGTGGTGGGTTGGCTGCGGTACACCCTATATATAAACATCAATGATGTGTCGGAAAATAAGACTGGAAATCAAACCAAAAACAAACCGTAACCTTTAAAAATTCTAGTACATTTTTGAGGTTACCAAAGGTGTGGTGGGTTAGCTGCGGTACACCCTATATATAAACACCTATGGTGCATCGAAAATAAAACTGGGAATTGAGGCAAGGGCCAACCTTTAGTTTGTCAATAGTTTAAACCACTGCTTCAAAGCAAAATGCTAGGCATCATAAGGAGTTCTACTCTCCATTTCTGGAATTTTTCTGTAAGGTTTTGACCCTTTTCCTGATCTTAAGAGATTTTAGCATTTCATAACTGTTACATTGTCACCCAAATATGATGATGAAAGATATCCGTACGAACTCATTCGTACAAATAAACATAAATGGGAAATAATTGGTGGTAGTAATACGTAAACTTGAACTTAGAACCTATAAGATTAAAACATACCCCTTTGACGACTAGGGTATGCTCAAAACCTTGAATAGAAAGATTGGACGTTTGAGGTATGATACATAAACATAGAGTTTTGAAGATTTGGAAACTAAGACGCAAACCAGGATAAACCAACCGAACATGATAACTCTTTTGATACACTTGTACACATAAGACCCTTGTGCTCTTAATAACTCGAACTCATTGAATATTAACTACCGGGGGATACGAGCATAGGCATTAAGATTCGGGAGGCAGAATTTGTGGGAATTAATGTGTGAAGTCTAGAACGATAGAACATAGTATGAGAATGGAGACACTATAACTAGGAGATGGTTTATGAAAAGATGATATATACACAAGCACATAAACCCAAACACCAAACACCAAATCCGAATATGAAATGTACAGTATGTACAACCAGAGAAAGCACGAAAATTAATTCCGAGGACGGAATTCTAATAACGGGGGGAGAATGTAACAACCCGGTACAGACCCCCAAAAATTTTTCGCATTTTATTTCTGTTTTATAATAAATAGTTAACCAAAATGAATACTAAGCATAACGATTGTGTGCGAAACTAAAAACCGAACCAATGAATATATAAAATAATATTAGAACGAGTGTTATGAGACCTGACTTATAACCATTACGAACCGAAACCCGAGCCCGAACCCAAGGTGATTAGTCATCACCCGGACATGTGTCATCAACCTATGATGACACATGCCCCACCCTTGTATTCAACACCTCACCCCCTCTCAACCTATTCCTTTATAATACTTCAACCCACCTACACACATCTGTGTTATCTTTTTGTTAACCCACACCACACACAACCCGAGAAGCAGGAGGAAGAACTGGGAGTCCGACCACCGTCGCAGTGGCTGAGCCACGGCGGCGCTCCCACCACTGCTGCTACATCTCAACACACACGCACACCTATTAACCTAGAGAGAGTCAGATAGGAAGAGAGAGAAACACGGAGAGAGAGAGAGAGAGATGAAAGATGGAGAGAAGGCAGAGGAGACCGGAGGGTCTCCGACCACCACTCAAGATGGCGACGCCCTCCCCAAATAACACAACCTACCACCCCTTTACAACCCTAAGATCTGGATACAGAGAGGAAGGGTTAGAAAGAGAAAGAGCCGCAAGAGATAAAGAGAAAGAGACGCAGAGACAGAGAAGGAAAGCAGAAGAGCGAGAGACGGAAGAGGAAGACGAAGACGAAGACGACGGTGGTTCCGACGGCAGTGACACCTGTCACCGAGTATTATTAAGCAAACGAGGTAAAACCCCCAAAACCCACATCTCTTTTCTATTAATCAGTGGTTAATCATGGGTCACAGTGGTGGTAGTCGAGTACTGGGTTTTCGGCGGTGGTTATAGTGACTGTGATGGTGGTTATTGAAGGTGGGGTGCCGATGGTGTTTGGTTCGAGTCCGAGGTTAAACAACGGCGGACCTGGTGGTGAGGATTTGGTGACGTTGGGTTGGTAATGTTAAGGGTTAAGCCATGGTCAGGAGCCAACCTTCGGGAGTCGGGTCAAGGGATGAGTCAACTGTCTGGTCAACCGAGTCTAATTTAGTCAACAGAACTAGGTCCGAGCATAAGGTACAACCGAACTCGCGAACTCGATAATTATAATAATTATAACCTTTATATATGTGTATAGCTTCGCGTGTGGGACTTGACGAGTATGTTAACAACTTTCGGACATAGGAGCATATTGGGTATCGATTATTGGTTTGGGTATTTTGAAACTTGACAATAGGAACCGTAGCATCTGGGATTTGGCACTCGAGACATTAGACATAAGGTTGTACTAATACGAACCCTAGCTCACGAGGAAGGGACTTCGGATCATAAAATCAAATCATGAATTAGATCGGACAATTGGGAATACCTTGAACTTGACACTTTGCGTTGGATACTAGGACATAAAGCTTGGACGTTTAGATTAGTCACATGAACATTAGATGGCTTGGAGCTTTGGACATCGAACACTCGATTCGGACATAATACGACCTACTTAAGTAAGATATAAACGTACATATATATTGGAATAGATAAAGACTTGGACTTAAAACATAAGAGTAAAATCTCGACATGTAATATTAACTAGAACCATGGATATACGACACATAAGAATAGTAGAATACGACACTCGGATCATAAGGGTGGACATAGTTATGACTACTACCTGTTAAGTACAAGCAGATAGGTTGTGGATTATCGGAACCCGAACATAGACATGGAACTGTAATGAATAAGAACCATACACTCGAGCTCGTCCCACACGCATAACCATTACGAATGAAACCAAAACTAATACTATTTGTCGACTTAGGGATCGATCAGGAGAATATCGATACAGGATAACAGGCGTCCAGTTTCTTATGAACTATCCGTGTGCTATGTTATCAGGTGAGTTCGTGTCCTTTCCCCTCTTTTACTTTTATTAAACTATTTTGGGGTGAATACATGCTTCCCATGTAAAACCAGTGTTATGAGAAACCAGTTTGATGTGACAAGGTGTGCTCTCGAATACCGAACCTTCACACTCATTAACCCAACGGAGGTTGGGCCACTTAATATGTGGGTAGTACTACTTGGGGAAACCCCCACACACAGTGGACCCGGAAACCCGGGAAACCCTCCACTGAGGTTTGTGACACGTATTCTGCCATAGGAATCCATAATGAGAGCAGATGGATTCAGTGTCTGGTTTGAGGTGTGGCTTGTACATCACCAGTGTAATCATGTGTTAAACCGTATGAAACTTGTTTTGGAATGTTGGACGTGTTTGGTGTTAAACCAAGTAAAACCGGATTTTGAACGATAAACTTATTTTAAAACCAGTTTAACGCACACACGGACTCACCAACATATTTGTTGACCCAAACCTATTTTTAAGCATGTGTTCAGGTACAGCTTATGGATGGATGGCGAATGCGAAGAATATTATATTAGTTGTGGATTAGAGCGTATAGAGCTAAGCACGGCTAGAGTTTGGATTGATTGAGGATTGCACATCATCGACTGCTTCGACGACCGCCGCGACTCGTCTTTGCATACCTTTGAACCATTTATTTTAAGTATTGTATTTATATTATGGAACTAGAAATTGTATTAAACCTTTAATATAGCAATTGTTGCTTCCGCTGTGCAAGTTTGGTACCAATCTGTATTTTGACCAGGCCCACCTTGGTCGGGTTGTGACAAGGTAGCATCATATAAACATCTTCACATAAATCTCCATAGAGAAAAGCATTATTCACATCAAGTTGGTATAAAGACCAGTGTAATTGAATGGCAACAGATAATACACATCTGACAGTAATCATTTTCACCACTGGTGAAAATGTTTCATCATAATCAATCCCCTCTCTTTGGCTATAACCTTTAGCCACTAACCTTGCCTTATACCTATCTATCTCCCCTGAAGCTTTGTATTTAACTTTGTATATCCATTTACAGCCAATTGGTTTCCTGCCATCAGGCAACTCTACCAATTTCCAAGTTTGATTCCTATTAAGTGCTTCTATCTCATCATTCATTGCAGCAATCCAATTAGGATCAGTGCAAGCCTGATGATAGAACTTGGGTTCTACTGTTTTATTTAACATAGATATAAAACACAAATTATCAGGACTAAGATTAGAGTAATTTACAACACTTTCTAACCCATATTTCACCTTTCCTTCTATTATATATTCACTTAACCTTTTAGGGAACACAGAACTCCTAGAAGACTTTCTAACATTCTCAGTACTGGGTTCAGGTGTACTGTTTCCCTCAGAGATTTGTTGTTCATCAATTTCATAATTATCACTCTCAACCCTACCAGCTATAGTACTAGACCTACTAGGTTGCTGAGCCTCAGCCTTACCAGTAGTAGTCTCTAGACTGATACCTGGTTGCTGAGACCCATGACAAGTATGTTCAGAAGATGAATCTTTATTAAATTCATCATTGGGAACACCCTTGCCATCTGAATGTTTGTCTTCTATTCCTTCATAAAAGTCAAAAAAGTTTGTGTTATTAATTTCTTTATAAGATACTGGATCAAAATCAGTAACAGTTTTTGATTCTTTAAATGGAAAAATATTTTCATAAAACCTTACATCTCTGGAAAATAACACTTGTTTAGTTTCCAAACACCATAGTTTGTATCCCTTTTTCTCATTTGAGTATCCTATTAACACACACTTATTAGCATGACTTTCAAATTTATCAGAATTATTCAGAACAGTACTATAACATAAACATCCAAAAACCTTTAAGTGATCTATTTCAGGTTTAAATCCAAATAATAGCTCATAGGGTGTTTTTCCTTTTAAAACAGATGATGGGGTTCTATTTATAAGATAGGCTGCTGTTAAGACACATTCTGACCAAAACCTCAATGGTAAGTTTGATTGGAACAATAAGGACCTAGCAACATTCAATAGGTGCCTATGTTTCCTCTCAACAATACCATTTTGTTGAGGGGTGTGTACACAAGAAGTTTGATGAATTATACCTCTTTGTTTACAAAAATCTTTAAACATTTGGTTTACAAACTCAGTTCCATTATCTGATCTAAAAACCTTTACATTTTTGTTAAACTGATTTTTCACACATATAGTAAAATGTTGAATATTATTAAACACTTCATCCTTATGCTTCATAAGATAAACCCATACACTTCTTGTATAGTCATCAACTATGGTCAGAAAGAATCTATATCCTTCTTTACTTTTTAACCTATAAGGACCCCACATATCTAAATGAACAATTTCTCCTACAGTTAAGGTTTTATGATCACTAATAGGAAAAGGTTCTCTGTGTTGTTTGGCTTTATGGCAGGTTTCACAGGGTAAACTAGTATCAACCTTTTTTAAGTTTAATTCATTTTTTAGGACCTTTAACACTACATCAGATGGGTGACCAAATCTAGAATGCCACAAATTAGTGCTTTCTATGCTATTACAACTAATACTTGTAAACACAGAGGACTCACCACAAAAATATAGGCCATCAAGTTGATTACCAGTCACCAGGGTTTTCCTTGTGGAAGAATCCTGGATATAGCAATTACTTTCATCAAATAAAACAACCAGCTTACTATCCTTGGCAAGTTTATGCACAGACAACAGATTAACAGCATAATCAGGGACAACAAACACATCATATAAGGTGACTTTATCATTTAATTTTATATCACCTATTTTAGTGACTCTAGCACTAGTACCATTGGGATGTTTAACAGTTATGTTATATTCCAAAACATCAACTAGATTTATCATGTTTTTATCACTCATAACCATGTGCTGGTTTGCCCCTGAATCACAAATCCACCCAAGTAGTTTATAACCTTCACTAATACTAGCAAAAGAAAAAACAGGCCTAAAACTGCCACTAGTGGCAGAAAAACAGTGCACATTCATACCTGCAGCATTGCAGGCAGAAGCAGATTCTTCAGACTTCTTATTTAACAGATTCAACAACTGAGAAATCTGTTCTGAAGTAAACAAACTAGAAGAACCATTAGTTTCAGCAGTAGAGTTGTTCACACTGCTGTTACTAGCAGATTTTTTGTTTTGATTAGGTCTAAACTTCATCCAAGAAGGGTACCCTACTATCTCAAAACACTTATCTACTGTGTGACCAACTTTGTTACAATGAGTACATTTTAAATTCTGATTAATCACTTTGTTATTCCTTTTCTTAGCATCAACAGATTGACTAACTTTAGAAAAGAAACCCATAGCTTGACTAGTATCTTTGGATCCACTAGTCAAGTTAGAGTTTCTATGAGACTCTTCTCTTGACACAACAGAAAAGGCTTCTTTAACAGTGGGTAATGGTTCTCTAATTAACAAATTAGATCTAACAGATTGATATGAATCATCAAGACCCATTAAAAACTGCATAAGTTTTATTAAGTGACTGAAATCATTAAACTGTTTAGAAGCATCACACACACATGCAGGCAACTGTAAAATTTGATCTAACTGTTTCCACATTACATTTAGTTTGTGATAATATTCAGAGACAGAGGATCCATTTTGAGAAAAAGAATTTATTCTTTGATATAACTCAAATACCACAGACCCATCTATTTTATTATAGGTTTCTTTTAAATCTTTCCACACTTCAGATGCTAATTTAGAATAAACTTGTCCCAAATACAGTTCTTCTGAAACTGAATTTAGGATCCAAGTTAGAACTACAGAATTGCATATGTCCCACTGTCTAGACAAGACTGGGTCATCAGTAGGTCTAATACATTCACCATTTATAAAACCTATTTTGTTTTTGACTTGTAAAGCTAGCAACATTGCATTAGACCATACATTGTAGTTTTCTGTACCTTTTAGTTTTACACTAACAACAGTAAGATTAGCAGAATCACTAGCATGTAAATACAATGGATCACTAGCATCAAGTTTGTTCACCAAAGTTCTAACAACTAAATTGTTATTGTTATTATCATTATCACCATTATTATTATTGTTATTATTAGGATCATTATGCACATCATCATCATCAGCCATGTTACCAATTAAACAAGTTAACACACAGAATCAAATAATCTTTTTCACAGATCTACACAACAATTAATAGTGAACAAATAACAATCACTCAAGAACACACAAACAAACCAGACAAATCAAACACAAAACACAATTTATCACAAAAAACCGGCGAAGCCCTGTGGGTGTTCCAGATCGTCGATTCGTCACTCAAAAGGTGTCGACGCAAGTCCTCACAGGGGAGCCACCTATGACCTAATCCCAATCCTAAAGCTAATCAGAGACTCAAGCTCTGAGCATAAGACTCCTTAGGACAACTTCTAATAACGACGAAAAGATAAGAATGGAAAGATCTCACCGAGTATAACCCAAGTTAGGGTTTCCAACAACTCGTAATGCACAACCTTCACTTAGGGTTGTGCATCAGAGAGCAATAAAGAAGATTTGCTTCCAACCACCACGAGAATGACTGAAGACCACCTTCCTCTGCTAAACCACAGCGGAATCAACCAAGAACAGAGCTTAACCTAAGCTCTGATACCATGTCAGATTTTTAGACACAATCAGAGTTCTTGATCTAAAATACTCAGATCTTTATTGAAACCAAATAAGAACAACTATCTATTACAAAAGAACCTCACTACAAAAACTCTCTCACTCAAACCCTAAGATCATCAACACGATGATCTGATACTAACAGATACAAGATCTAACATAAGGCTACTCAAATCAACAATGACTGAAACCCTAGATCTAAACAATATCAGGATTACAACTCGAGAGATAAAGTGAAAGTAATATGAAAACCCTAAAGACTCTAAACTGAGAAACAGAAGATAAAAACCCTTTATATAGGGCGTCTCTCGAAGTCAGAAGAAACACAAACTCAACGGATAGGATCTGTTTGTGTTTCTTTGATGTGTGCATGAGATCACTTCAAGGACTATCACCCGGATCGCTGACATGGACATCATAACCAGTTTGGGCTAACGACCCATCAGGCCCAAGACACAATACTTTCAATCAGCTTCAAGCCCAAGACTCCTTATCTTCAGCTCCACTTGATCCAGCCGTGTCCAAAGCCCACTCGACCAATTCTTTGTACATGTATTTAAAACCAACAATAAAAGTGGATTAATATTATGAAAATAATATAAACTTTTAACACGGTTCCTACCTGGTTCTAGAAAAAAAAACCCGTTTTGTGCACTACTAACTCGAATTACCAATAGTCATTTGAATAGTCCTATTGTCTTCCCAATCTATTCCTAGTTTTCTTCCATTCTCTCGTAAGTGTAAGTCCCAAGTGACCAAAGTTAAATATGTTCTTTTTTTTTTATCGGAGCATAATGATCTTTACATGATTGGGGAAGTACGATGTCGTATGATTCCTAACAATATTTTCATACTTATCAGAAAGCTTATATGGTCATAAGGTTTTTCTCAGAGACAATTTCATCAATGTGGACTATGGAAATAGCTTGATCAGTAGATCTGTAATTGCTTGTTAATTAGAATCAACATTTTTTTTCACTTTTTGTTATCAATGTAGAATGACGTCGCATGTGTACATGTTTTGATTAAAAAAAAAGAGTTATTTATCAAAATCAATGCTGCTTTTACATGATCTTGGAGGCACCACGCGAGAGTAATATAAGAAGCGGAACAGCTAGTTTGGAGCTCGTGAATGTTGTAGTTTTAAGTTTTAGTTATTTACCAAACTAACCGAGTTGATTGATTAAATACTGAAAAACAATAACCAAAATCAATGCTGTTTTTACATAAAAACCATGATATTTTTTTAATTGGATTGAAACTGTTTAAGTGCCACCTACAATTCTACAAACCATGGTTTCAAAGCGCAACTAACAAAATTCTGGGAACTTAAGACTTAGATACTGAATATGAAAAAAATATTTAGAGGCAACAAAATTATCCCCAGAAAGCAGGAATTCGAAACATACATAGAAGTCTTGAAGAGAAATAACAAAACAAGATTAAAAAAAACTTAATCAACCTCCTCAATCTTTGGCCCAGCACCACCTCCACCAACAGGAACATCATCATCCATCCCTGCAGCATCCCCAGCTCCACCCTGATACATTTTTGCGATGATCGGGTTGCAGACGTTCTCCAGCTCCTTCATTTTGTCTTCAAATTCATCTGCTTCAGCTAGCTGGTTGTTATCCAACCATGAGACGGCTTCATCAATTGCATCCTCAATCTTCTTCTTGTCTTCTGGGTTCAACTTCTCCCCAATCTTTTCATCCTTTATTGTGTTTCTCATGTTGTATGCGTAATTCTCCAATGCGTTCTTAGCATCCACCTTCTTCTTGTGCTCTTCATCTTCTGCCTTGTACTTCTCTGCCTCCTGAACCATCTTCTCGATTTCTTCCTTCGAAAGTCTGCCCTTGTCGTTGGTGATCGTGATCTTGTTCTTTTGACCAGTTGTCTTGTCCTCAGCTGAGACGTTTAGAATGCCGTTGGCATCAATGTCAAAGCAGACAGTGATTTGTGGGACTCCTCTGGGCGCCGGTGGGATTCCAGAAAGCTCAAACTTGCCTAACAAGTTGTTGTCGCGGGTTCTCGTTCTTTCACCTTCATAAACTTGAATCAAGACACCTGGTTGGTTGTCAGAGTAAGTTGAAAACACTTGCTCTTTCTTTGTCGGAATGGTTGTGTTTCTTGGGATGAGGACCGTCATAACACCTCCGGCCGTTTCAAGTCCAAGAGACAATGGAGTGACATCCAAAAGAAGCAAATCTTGAACCTTCTCATTACCTTCACCACTCAAGATAGCAGCTTGGACCGCAGCACCATATGCCACAGCTTCATCTGGGTTAATGCTCTTACAGAGCTCCTTTCCATTGAAAAAATCTTGCAACAACTGTTGAACTTTGGGGATTCTAGTAGAACCGCCAACAAGAACGACGTCATGGACACTGCTTTTGTCCATCTTGGCATCTCTTAAACACTTCTCAACTGGCTCCATACACTTTCTGAACAAATCCATATTCAGCTCCTCGAATCTAGCACGAGTAATGGTCGAGTAAAAATCAACACCCTCATACAAAGAATCAATCTCAATAGTGGTCTGAGCAGTGGACGATAAAGTTCTCTTCGCTCTCTCACATGAAGTTCTCAACCTTCTCAACGCCCTCGGGTTGCCAGTAATATCCTTCTTATGCTTTCTCTTAAACTCTTGAACAAAATGGTTCACCATTCTGTTATCAAAATCCTCTCCACCAAGATGTGTGTCACCCGCAGTCGACTTAACCTCAAAGATACCCTCTTCAATTGTCAAAAGAGAGACATCAAAAGTACCACCACCAAGATCAAAGATCAACACGTTCTTCTCACCAACGCTAGTCGCCTTCTTATCAAGACCATAAGCAATAGCAGCAGCAGTTGGCTCATTGATGATACGCATGACATTTAAACCCGAAATAACACCAGCATCTTTCGTGGCTTGTCTCTGTGAATCGTTAAAGTAAGCAGGTACTGTAACAACTGCATTCTTTACTGTGGTTCCAAGAAAAGCTTCAGCAATTTCCTTCATTTTAATTAGAACCATAGAGGAGATTTCCTCTGCAGAAAATTGTTTCTCCTCGCCTTTGTAATTGACGGAAATCATCGGCTTCTCCCCTGGACCAGAGGTGACCTTGAAGGGCCACAATTTAATGTCACTCTGTACAGATGCGTCGCTAAATCTTCTACCAATAAGACGTTTTGCATCTGTTTGACCAAAAAACAAGTTAGAAAATGCTTAAATCAACATGAATACATAAACATGTTGTGTCCAACAACTATCAATCAATACATCTTTATTACAGCTAAACGGTTATGAATTATTATATTAATTAGGGTTTAGTTTCTGACAACTACTTTATTTAGGTAAAAACTAATTAACACAAATAATATGTTTCAAACGTAAACATCAAAACTAAAATAGTAAAATTATTACTAAAACTACAAACATATGTAACAGCTATCAAATACCTTTATTACTACCATTCAATACACCTTTATAACTAGCTAAACAATTGTGCATATTATATTATTACTAGCTAAATACTTATGCTTATTATATTAATTAAGTTTTAGTTTCTGACAGTTATTTTATTTAGGTAAAAGATAGTATTAACTTCCATGTAAATTTGAGCTAATTAACAGGAATCAAATGCTTCAAACGAAACAGTTAAATTAATATTAAACCAACAAACATATGCAACAGCTATCAATCAATACATCTTTGTTATTAGCTAAACAGTTCTGCATAGTGTTCAATGTCTAACAACTATCTTATGATGCAAAATCAGTAGTATCAACATAAATTTAACGTAATAACCCAAGCGTATGCTTCCAAACTAAAACAATAAAATCAATGTTCAATTAATAACATATTAATCAATAGACAAACCAACACATTCCAAACCTATTACTTTACATAAGGTAAACTAAGCCTACATAAACAAATAACCCATACTATATAACATCACATAAACAAACACTAATAATAACTAACAAGTCCAAATCATTAAAATATTACAGATCTATCAAAAAGTAAATTGAATAAAGCAAAACTCACCAAAAACAGTGTTTGTAGGGTTCATCGCAACCTGATTTTTGGCAGCATCACCAATCAACCTCTCGGAATCGGTAAAAGCAACATAAGACGGCGTCGTTCTGTTACCTTGATCATTAGCAATGATCTCGACACGGTCGTGTTGCCACACACCGACACATGAATAGGTTGTGCCTAGATCTATTCCAATAGCTGGACCTTCACCTTTGCCAGCCATTATGTTGTGGTTATCTTAAATTTGTGATCTAAGGTTTGTGTTTAAGAGAATGTGTTTTTAGGGTTTGAGAAAAGAGGGATTGTATTGAGTGTGGAGGCTTGGTATAGAGGGATGGAATATATAGGAGATTTGTTACGAAGTTCTAGAATGTTCTTTGACCGTTAGATTAGATTTTAAATGTGAATGGACGGCTTGGATTGATTGATGAGATGCGATGAATGTATGGTCTGCGTGTGTTTGATATTTCCCGCCGTGTTTTGGAAAGAAGGTTCCGCAAAGCGTGTCGGCTATACCCTTTTTAACTAGTATTATACCCGTCCGCTGGGACGGGTTTCTGAAATTTACAACATTTAAACTACGTATATAATGAAAGATCCATATAATGTCTTACTCAACTAAGATTAGTATGCGTAGAAGTTGACTAAATCCCATACATTTTAACTCAAAATTTGTTATTTAACTGTAGTAATAACATCATTGTTTCGTTGTGTATAATCAGTCTGGGGAACGGTAACTTCAACGTCATAGCACTACATCAAATTAAATTGGCAACGAAAATCATGTTGCTAATATGAAAAAAAAAAAAAAAACTGAAGTCAAAATAAATGTTCACCCTAAAAACTTTTAAACTGAAAATTAACAAATATAAAATAATTAAAATAAATCTTGTAAAAACAAAATGTTAAAGTCTCTCATTGTGTAGTTTTCCAATTAGATTTAGATGTATTGTATTGGTGTTGAATTATGATGGTGTCCATACAGGATGGGTGAAAAGAGTTCCCAACTTCCCCTAACGACAACTTCCTCGGCAACTGTGTTTTACCTGCTGCCAGAATGGGTGAAAACTCACAATTGACCGTCCGGATTTACTGAACGATGACGGCTAGCGTTGATCATGTTCTTGGCCCCGTTACTAACTACTGGACTTGTCTCTATCCCCATTCTCATTGATGGAGATATTAATGGTGCAAAACAACTCGTGCTTGTGGGCTAGCGGGTCGATGTTGAAAATCATGTCAGATGCAAGAACCAAAACACAACACTGATATTTATAGGTTGACACAACACAGCCTGTTAAAGTCGAACTTTTTTTTCTTTTTGCATTTTAATACTTATAAATTTAGATCAAAAAATAGAAATATATATAAACAATCATGTTTAATTATTAATTGAATGTCAATTTTTCTTTTTATTTCTATATCTGGTTTAATCTACCTTACGATTTTAAGTTGTAACATATAAAAAACCTATTCAAAGAAAAAAAAAATGAACTGGTCAAGCCACCATGTCATGATCCCAGGACTCGCCCAATTCCATTTAGAATGAATCCAAACCCATAACTTCCGTGTGAGGTTTGTTGTGTTTGTGTCATGTCATAAATTCCCACCCAATAGAAATTCAATCAAATTCATTTAGCGTATTGAAATGGTTATCAATAGCCAATATTATTTTAAAGTTTAAGAAACTAACATGTCATAAATTTCCACCCAATAGAAATCCTTTAATGTTGGATGTGGTCAAGGAAAATCATACTAAAGACACCACGATAGTCGAGTTATCGTGGAGGGGGTTAAATATAACGCCTCTGATTCTGATTGGTCCACGTGGCAGCTGAGTCAGCATGAGGCTTGAAGTGAAAAATGGGTGTAGTGGTAAGGGGAAAACATAGCGCCTGACCATCTTTTTCAAACATAACCCCTCGTCCACGTGTCAAACAGTGATTGGTGGTTGAATTTGTCAACCCGGCGTTATTAATTTAACGCCTGACCACCTTTTTCAAACATAGCCCCCCCCCCCCCCCCGTAACGGTGTGGGGGGCGCTATTTTTTTTTTCACGCCATAAAACACCACCACTACTGGGGGTCTTATAAACTACTCTTGTTGCCATGGCTGTCACTTTCTCATATACATGTATCATTGGTGTTTGATCTATTCATCTATTAGTGGATTCCAAACTCATCAATTTTAATTGAAAATCCTGGTAAACATAAATATTATTCAAATGACTCATGACAAACTGAGAATATGTGACAACAGATCTCAATAGCACATTAATTACAGGTAAGATGAAAGACGGCTAAAACACACATAAGAACCAAACACACGTTTAAATCACGACTGCCAACACTTTAAGCATCCATACGAATGATGCAACGAAGACCTTCACCTTTAAGCATTAGATCAAAGGCCTTATTGATCTCTGTAAATGGAACTTCATGTGTTATGAACTTCTCTAGCTCAAGTTTCTGCACAAGATCAACCAAAAATCGTTTACGCTTCCGTTACATTTATTTATAAATAATTCAGCTTTTATCAATATAAGTAATAATTACCTTGTTCATCTACTTTTCGACAACCGAAGGAATATCAGATCGCGGTTTATAGTTCCCAAAGAAGGTACCCTTCAGAGTCCTTTCGTTTAACAGATTCATGGGACTTGTCCTGAACACGGCGTCTTTATGTGGAACACCCACAAGAACAACTACACCCCAACCCTGAACCAAAACAACATACAATGTTACAAACATATTTTATAAAAATAAGCATACCAAATGTATAAGCGTAAATTCGTACATCATGAACACATTCAAAGGCAGAGATCATAGCATCAATATGACCAGTGCATTCAACACTCCTATCAACTCCTCCATTCGTCATCTCTGCAATCACTTCTTGCACTGGTTTCTTGTACTCTTTTGGGTTCACAAACATAATTACTCAATGTAAGAAAAAAAAACAATAATTTTAGTCATATATATTATTTCTTACCTTGAAAACTCCCAGAATCCTTGAGCAATTCAAATGGATTAGTGGAATCTTACTCATCACTTAAGAGAACCAAACAAATTTCAAAATGAAGTCTAAAAGGTTAGACAGAAAACTAAGAACATAAATTAAATCATTATACCCAAAGGAAACAACATAAGTGCATAACTCTTTTCTTGAGGTTCTACATGACGTTTAGATTTTACTGCAAACTATAAATATATGTAGGAATGCAGATGCATGTGGAAGCGGCAACATGCCAACACTTACTCCTCCACTAACTATAAATAAATTAACCATAGGGTTCGCAAACACATACATAAATAATTTGAAGAACTCACGCCAAACACACAAGACGCTAACCCACCCCCAACCGGAGTACACATCTCACTAAACGCGCACACACCAAAATTCAATTTATTCAACCCTTGCCCCCACCCTATCGCCTGCAGAGATCAAGTAATATTATAGTTCATACCCAAAATTCCCCCAAATAGTCAATCATCAAAAAACATAACACGAAACGACTATGCCATGTCGGGATAGCTAGCACTTAATACCTCAAATCATAAGCCGAAAGCCCGAATACCCACTGACACCACATACACGCAAAGTGCTAACTCCCCTCCCACCCGACATGCATATGCAACAAACTCACACACACCAAAAACACATTATATACCATTAATGTGGAAAATGTACCTGTTGTTCTGGAATCAATTCCTTAAGCTGAGAATGAAGGTCCTGCAAGGGATCAAGCATTTTAAGGCTTCTGAACCAAAATTTCAAATTAAAGGATTAAGAATATACAAGGTCGTCACGAGATTTTGGGGGCCCAAAGTATATAATAATATTGGGGTCATTTTCGTTAAGGAAAATTGTTTTAAATCCTACGATCCTTATGACTTCTCTAGAAACAATATTGCATAATCCTTTTCATTGTCCCATGTTTTATTGTAACAGACCCAAAATACATAAATGCTTAAGTTCGAAGATGCCGCATAAATGCTTAAGAATACAATATGCTTTCCTTGACCACATCCAACATTAAAGGAGCTAAGAAAACTATATTTCAGGTCACCAATTGACTCATATACTAACTTAATTTGTAGACTTCCTTTATGCTTGTTGAAAATAAGCTCTAGAACATATTTAACATAAGAACACACACTCATACAGTCCACTTTGGCGTGCATATTTATTTTCTGAAAAATTCATTTGACCTATTAGGCTATATTACAAGAGACATCTTATAATAAAAAGTCAACAAACATTAGTAACCCTTTTAGAGCCATTTACTCCAACTTTAAGAAAGCTTTGTTTAGTCTCTTTTGTGGTCCATAACTTATCCTAAATGTTCAGTACTCTAACAACTAACCATTGATGCATATAACAGGTTCATATTACTTTATAACTAAATAAAATAATATAATTAAGAGTCACAATTTACAAGGTCAGGAGAGGACTGGAGTTGCAGCCACCTTACTGAATTAGCCAAGCTAGGCTGTTGAACCTGTTAAAGAAACACAAATCACCAAACCATAAGATCTAAGTACATAAAAACAACGATTCGCTAAAAAACCAATTGCTGCTCACAGTTACATACTGTATATCCAACAAATAATCAATTCTCAGTTCTTTGTTTTCGGATAAAACCGCTTTCAAACAGTGAGTAGTTCCTATTTATTAACTTAAATAAAAAAACCAGTTAGGTCATTCACCTATTCAGTTGCTCCAAATTAGGTAATTGTCTTAAAACTGCACATAAGGTAATTGTCTTAAAACTGCACATAAGATTGTGAAAGAAAACATCTTTTAAAGAACACAAGTTAAGGAAACAAAAGAGAAAAAGAGGCCAAGCGTTTTCACCTTTCACATTAACCACAACCATGTAATACTGGGCAAATGCATCCACAAAAAGGATAAAATATCGAATTAATTAAAAACAGGCATATGGACCTATTAATAGATCGAAAGGACTAACAGTTCCACCATTAAAATTCAAAACGGGCTGTGTATAATTTTAATTGAAGATAAAAAAAATGAATGGGCGCACAAAGACATAAACAAAAACCGGTAATCCATGTCAATCGAAAGATGAGAGAGAAGGCATGGGTGGATTTGCAGCCCCATATATTATTCTTCAAGCCATTGTCAATCGACAGTGGCTTCTTCTTCGATTGAACTGGAGGGTTTATTGTTAAGCATAACAATTAGGGATCTAAACCAGTGAAGAATTAGGAGGGTGTGTTAGGGATGGATTGATTTAGGGGAGGTGGAAGGGAGTTTATAGCGATAAATTGATCGGAAATGGTGAAGAGGTAGTTGATCGAAGGTTTATAAGGTTACCAGTACCAGCAAAGAGAGAAGAATGGGGAACGTGTGGGCAAAACTGGAATGAACGTGTATGTATGTGAAACTGCTCTAAAAAAAATTAAACTGCCAAATTTTGTAGGTAACTGTCCATTTATTATGGCTGAGATTTAATCTCACAAGTAACTACCTTCTTTTAATGGTCCAGATCAATCACAAAACAGTTAAAAATGGTATTTTGGGTAGTTTTTTAAGTGTTGAACAATATAATAATAATTGGTGGGTTAAATATATAAATTACTCACAAGTTGTGTAATTTACATGTGAAATTCAACTTTTTTTTAAAAAAAATAAATAGTACATACATACATATTTAACTAGTTATTAATTTGTGTGTATTGCGGTGTAAGTGCGTTACAAAATCAAACGACACATAGACCGATCTGACGACCAATTTATATGTGACGCATTAAACATATAAAAACACGTTTTGGCGTATCCAATTTAACTCAAACTGTTTCCCCAAACGAAACTTGTAACCGAATAATATGTGATTATTAACGGAATCTATAAACGACACATAGACCGATCTGACGACCAATTTATCATATTCTACCGTACCAATATTGTAATGAAGCCAAGCATACCGACAGAATGTCCACCGCAACGCGCGGATAGTTTCATTTAAAAGATGCCGAGTTTGACTCACAAGTTGATCAATGATTAATTAGAGGTGTATAAGAGCAAAGCCATCATTAGCTACTTGAGATCAACTCGTAAGGCTTGATTCATTAGAGGTTTTTATTTTTTTATTTTATAGATTTGATCTCAAGTTAGCTGTTGAAAGGCTTGGTTCATGAGTAAATGTTTTTATTTTACTAAGTTTATTGAAACATAAATGTTTATAAAAATTTACACCAACACTTGTAAAATGTTGTTTAGAATGTAAGTCTAGCAGATAGGGTTGTAAACAAACTATAGTTTCAATTGATCTAGAACTAGCATATGTAAATAAAACATAGAAGTGGGTAAATTGCTATTCAATTTATTCAGATAAACCGATAATCAATAATTGAACCTGACACCAGATTAGTTATTTTGTTACAGATACAAACCGAACCGAATAAACGAATAAAAAATCAATTTGGTTTAATCAGCGTCCAGCGGGTCCAGCGGGTTATTAATAGTAGTTATTTTGATACCTTTGGCTCATTGGCACCAGAGGCTACCCGTTTCCTGACCAGGGTCCAGCGGGTTATTAATAGTAGTGTCTCGTCATCGGGTGGGAAAGGTTACGTTTTTAGTAGATTAGGATTTGCTATTCAGAAAGGGGTGGCGGCGCAGCTTGTTGCCCGCCTGCCCGTTATCTTGATGTAATTTTCTTTGTCCGGGAATAAAAGTCCAATCCAAAACACTTACTTGAACTGTAGCTTGCTTCCTGTAAAACCGAATAAATCTCGTGAAACATCAGCGTTGACCTTCCTCTAATTATATTAAACTTAATCTTTTTAAATGGACTAGTAGGAAACCCGCGCGATGCGACGGGTGTGACAATTTACAATGAATATTTATTTTCTCTTAGTTTATCAATCGTCTCGTGTTACAAAGGTAAATTTCAAACATATTATTACGGAAAAGTAGGAAATCAACATCTATAGTCCAACTTGCACCTTTTATCAATGAAGAGTACATACAACATACCTTGACATTGTCATTACTCTGCATGAATTGAATCGAGCTGGTTAAATACATATTTATCATATAAATAAAAAAAAGTAACAAAACAGATGATATCCAATTATAAATGATCTGTTATTGACCTATTGGTCTAGTGACATTGTGTCTCCTTTCACAAATGTGAGGCGGCAGGTTCGAATCCATACAAGTGCAAGGTTTGAAAAGATTTAGGAGGAAAAGATATGTTGTTAAAAAGAAAAAAACAATATACAAATGATCCGTTATTGACTCGTGTATTGCACGAATAGAATAATGATTATCGTAAAATTCATAGATCTCTTAATAATTTTTTAAAAACCAAATGCCATTTTGACAAATTAAATTGTTGGCATTGCAATACTCGTTTTTTTGTTAATTTACCGATTCTCTCGTTACATATTGTAAAGTACATCTATTAATTTTGTTTTATTCATAGCATCGGTGCGGTCTATCTATGACATAAACCTTACCTATCTCAAGTAATATGAATTAGAAACTATAAATTACTTGGTTATTTGAAAAAAACGTTTAATTAAATAAAAAAGATATGATTATAACGTAGTTATGATGGAAATATATTCCTAATCACGTAATAAGATATAGTACAGAAGAAAAAACTAATTAAATTAAAATAAGCTTAATATTATTTCTAATCAAACTTTTTTTAAGTTTTAAGCCTCTGGATTGATCTTGGCCAAAGTCCTTAAAAATCAAAACCAAAAGTTCAATTTTGAAAATTCAAATTAACTGTCATGTACTTAAACTATCTCCATTCCCCTCCGCTTTTAAGATCATCAAGATCCAAAAAACACATAATTAATAGCAAAGTAAATTTAAAACAATAATCTTTATAACGTAAACATAAAAAATTGTCTTGGTTCTTATTGACAAACCAATAAGTAAGAAAACTCAAGAGTTCAGCGTCAAATAACTTCCATCCTAAATCTACATTTCAAACAGATAGTTGAACCCGAATGAATTCAATATACCAGAAACATAACAACCGTGTATATAATTAGATACTGATCATGAGAGCTGGATGGGAAATATGTGTTTAGCGCATGGTAGGACAAGGTGCACGTGGACAAACCAGGGTCTTAGAAGGGCTAACCTTGCATCATCATGAAGCATAAATCATACCCACACCCTTGTGGTGGAGTGGCATGAGAAGTGATAGGTACAACCTAGCCTCCTTGAGGTTCCAGGTTCAATCCTTAATCCTACCGGGTTTTACTGATTTTTCACTGTCGTGCCTTCTGGCGGGTGGGGGTCAGATTTTCCCTGGAACTGGTGGCTTGGTGGGTTCTGGCTATCCAACACTACATGTGGACGGGCACCTAACACGTGTCTTCACCCATGGCGTATGGGGTGTTTTTGTAATAAATTGATAGGTATCCCTAATCAGAACATCGTTTGTTGGACGTTCAAAAAAATTAAATAAAGCATAACTCATATCAATAAAAACAAGTTTGCAAAATTCAATATGAATTTTTAAAATGTAAAAAAAATCACCTTATGGAAAATGTTTCCAATAGTGCACCAAATATTGTACTATAGTTCGGTGCTCCAATTGCACTCTACCTACAAAATGCAAATCACACGGCCAAATTAGTTGATTACTTAATAAACCTTGATGTTGACCTGATATTGACTGAGGCAACACCTCAAACGCCATAAGGCGCCTCATGTAGATGAGCACATCAGGCATAAAAAGGCGTTTTTCCAAGGGCCTCACACCTGAGGCACACTTTTTAATTGAGAATAATCAGTTACATAACTGAACAAAAGGAAGTCAATTGATGTATCCAAATTCTGCATCATCAAACAAAAAAACAAGATTGATTAGTAAAAAAACAACTATATATTTGCATAGCAAAATTAATAGTAATTTTCAGATTTCCAAAGTTTAAAAGAACAGAAACGATCCTCAAGGCGTTTTCCCTTCAGCTCACGAGGCGTAAGCCTCGAGGCGAATCAAGGCATAAGCCCGAGGCGGAATAAAAAATTTACATAAAAGTTATATATAGATTATAAAAAAATAAAGTAATGGACCTAAAAAAGCCAAAAACACACATCAAAAAGAAAATATTGACCCCAAAATTGTAAACATGAAAAAAAAAAACACATCAAAACCACCCTTAAACATCTGAGGCGCTCAGCCCTCAGAGGCGTATGTACAAACAGAACCCCATGAGGCGTGCCACAGACTCATTTTTCTAGTATTTCGCCTTGAGGTGCGCCTTGAAGCGCACAACTCAAACGTTTTTTAAAACCATGCAGATACCTTATTAAATATATTTCCAGAACCATTTTTGTGGGAACTCAATGAGAATACATTTTCCTTATTAACATTCTATTGAGGGTGGTGAAATTTAGCACCTTTATAGCCCTTGCAGATGCCATTAACACACAAAAAAGTAAGAAATTCCACAACATGTTCACCTCAGTCTATGATTGATAACAAAACTATAACCCCATTAGCATTCCATTAATGTTGCTGACTAAAATAAAGTCTCTGCTGACAGTTAAAAATTAGCAACCAAAGAGCTTAAAGACTCAATTTTAGAAGATGCTCTAATCATACAGGTTGGTTCTTTTATTTATTTAAAAATATTGTTAGGTTATGCACACATACTAAGTTAATAAATTAAAAAAAACTTGATGTCAACCATGAACAAATCTCACATTCTCGGATGTCAATCACTGCCTCAAGATCACAAGCAAAGGACTCGCACTCTCGAAACATTCAGTAGCAGGTGCAAGCCTTTACTTTACATGGAAAGAAACATCCATCTTTAGTGGGTGATGATTGAAGCCTGATATGACTTTTGTAATTGTATTAAGGCACTTTTTAACATAAAAATTGAGGTTTTTGGAACAAAAAAAAAATATATGAAGTACTTGGATAAATATAACAAAATAAGTTCCAGGTAAAGCTAATCAGATCTGACCTGTTTCATCAACTCTCAAAAATAGGCATAAGTGGCAAAGAACAAACCAAAACAAATAGTTGATATGTATAATAGAAACTTACAAAGCTTGATTAGTTGTTCTTGAGCCAAATTATCTGTCTGCTGTTTGAGTGCAATTTGTTCTCCATTCCCAGTATAAGACTTTGCTGGTTCAAAAAGTCCAGTTGAGCTAAAACCTCAAAACCTTCCGACGGCAATCACAACCATAGCCCATATGTAACTTCACATTTAGATCTATATTTTCAATGTTTAATAGCAACCATAGTTAAGATAATATCTCAGACAGGTAGACCCGCATAAACGCAATAAAACTTCAATTAGATATAAAATAACTGAACCCAATAATAAATGATAAGGTTGTTTGGTTAAGGACTTACGTCGAACACAGTGAATGCAACATCCATGAAAACCCGCATCTTTCAACCCTAAAAAATTACAAACAACAACAAATTCGTCATTCCATTCAACAATCCCATCATCTGTTACAGATCCATCCTTCATTACATTCATGATCGAACAAGCAAGGAACATAAAGTCATGAACTTTTTGAAACCTAGATGTATTTTCCCTTGCATTAAAATTGCAAACCCTCATCAATGGTTAACAATAGATACATTTGATGTTTAGCCAAATGTTTGAAGAGTAAATGTGAGCGAAAAATGTTGTTTGGAACTAATTTTTACATTTCATAGTATAGTAAATATTCTGGGTTTTCAAGTCAAGATTAGTAATTCTTACAACAGTAACTCGAGGGCAACATAATATTGACAAAAAACAGGGCTGAAAATTGCACATTGTAATTAACATGATTGTTTAAAATTTTTGGTACTAAGAAGTAGTTGAGTTGATGTTAGTATGCACCTACTAACCACATGGGTGTATCATAGAGGGTATGGTAAATATACCTTTACAGGTTGGATGAAGTGTAAACAAAAAAAATGCATAATCCCTTATGGTTTTCTTTGTGAAAAAATCTCAAATGGGTGATCTGATCAGTAACATCAATTACTCAAACAAATTACTCGTCAACCAAATAGATGGAAAAACAAACACTACAAATAGCTAGTAAACAAAAAAAAACATACCTTGATACAAGCTTATACCTCATAATAAGATTCAGAAAGTGTGATGGCAAAACCCTAGATTGGTAATCAAGTTAATCAAGACGAACATCACACCTTGATTGAAGTTGAAACACCACAAAACATAAAAAATGTACCCTGATACAACCTATTCGAAGTCGGAGGTTAAGGAAACAGCGACACCATCCCCAAATTGAGCCGCTTTGAACATATGGTGTTCATCTTTGTATCCTGCAACTAATACCTTGCCCTTGATAGAGCACGGAGAAAGGATTTAGGGTTAGTTGGAACGGCCAACCGTGAATGCATATTAAACGGTGGTTTGCAGTTGATGGGAATGGAATTCGGAAGGGAGTTCGGAGGCGATTTTAAGGATATTGTAAAAAGACTAAATTGCCCTTAAAAATTAGTTAATATATGCATTAGTTGTTGTACATTAAGTAATCATACTTGTATCACTTAAGTTTTAAGAAGTCCTTGCCTCATGCATTATAATATAGTATAGATAGATAGGTTTAATAATATAGGATGGGTATTCATGGGCCATAGACTTGGACTGGCAAAGTTAAGAATCTTAAACCATACAGGAATAGCCCAATGGTTTCCATTCTATATCTATATATTTCGGGCTGACAGGCTGGACTCTGGAGACCTATACCGGCAAAGTAAATAGATCATTGACCATTAGCTAATTATATATGACCCTTTAGGCCGTTTGGGTAAGATAACTATTGGGCCATTAGTGAACAAAAATAACATATTATGGCTTAGTGTGGTTGCAAGTTGCAACTTGCAAGGTAATAAGTAACTAGTTTTTTGCCCGTCTCGCGTTGCGGCGGCGCGCGGCAGGTTGAACCGCCCAGTAACACACGAAGTGTAAAACAAAATACGCTACACACAGTTCGTAAAAACACAATGCGTAAAAGACAATTACTAAAACGTGTAAATACAATGCTTTTAACTTGGTTCAGAACTAAAATCTACATCGAAACGTGGACCAACTGGAAGCGCGCATTTTATAAGTACGAAAACGTATTATATTTGACATTCAAAAGAAGAAAAGCTTAAGTCAAAACGTAGACCAACTCGTGTTTATACCGACACATATATAAAATATTCGCACGCAAAAAAAAAAAAAGTTTTTCCCAAGTAAGGTACGAAAAAAAATTTAAGTCGAAACGTAGGCAAACTCGTATTTATATCGATACATATACAAAAATTCACGCGTAAAAGAATAGTTTTTTCAAGTAAAGGGGCTAAAAATGACAAAGTTAGGGGGTTAGATTACGTAAAAATAGTTTTCCAAGTAAAGGGGCTACAAACAAAAAATCTCAAAGCTAAGGGGCTGAATTTGACAAAGTTGTAAAGTTGGAGGGTCGGTGGGAAAATAACCCACCGACATTACCTTTTAATATAGATATATAATATATACGAAATTGTGCAAAGACGCCCAATTGTGATTTGTGAGCTTTACACCAAACCAAACTGCATACGTGATGTTTGACAACTATGGATGATAATTGATGACGTGGATAGTTTAAGGTTAAACAAACTAATTACATTACACAAGCTTGCTTGAAAGGTTGAAAGCTAAAACGAATCAAAAGTGATAACCGTCACCAGCAGAAATAACAAAACCAATGACATGTCTTGTCATTGCTTTTCCTCGGTTGACTCCACCAGCTGGTCACACTCTTCACGAGTAGGAGTCACATCTTTTTAACCGCGGGTCCGAAGCCTTTATCGGCTTAAGTGGAAAAGTCCCTAGTTGTTACTTGGATCAAGAGTTTTCATATTCCTCATATAGAAGATTCATCTTCTATAAATCAGAGACTCCATCAGATGATCAGTTTGTTCCTTACACCTACACTCTTCTATTCCCTTCTACTATCATACTTCACATGTGATAACTTCTTTAACTCATTAAACACATCAACAAAGTTATAAACAATATTCTGAATTTAGGTAAACCCTAAGTCAGAATCATAACAACTAAAACATCAAAACTCTTGAACCTCCCATCTATGTTTACAACGTAGAGGGACACCACGACCTGCGTTTTGGTGAATCTAAACCCTTTAACCCTTTTACCACCGTGGAACTCTACACTAATGTCGGTTCAATATTTATTGTAGCAACAAGTTGGCGCCGACCATGGGGCTGCGCCGTTGAATTATTTCCATAGATGAGTTGTGTAGCTCCAACTTCCCAAGATATCTGACCATGAGTTTCCGGAAGAGATGAGTCATGCACCTCACAACACTGGTGAAACACCAAACCTTGACCAGACCATGCTAAACAGATCTGCTTCTTTCTCTACACCTGGAAATACTCCTATGGGGCTCTCATCCCCAGAGTTTTCTCTTTTTCAAACCCCTACACCCACTCGTTCAGGGGTTGCATCTCCCCAGCTCGGCCCTGTGCGAACACCCGAACGCATAGATCTAACAACCCGAGGGAGTTGCAAAGAACTTTTTACAACTAAGATCCCTTCTAAACCAACATGTGAACAAGGAAGGGAGAAAGGAATGAGGATCTGGCTGGATTACAATGAGGATGAACCCTCACTTGCACCCGGACCTCCTCCTCCTCCTCACCTTCTCCCCTCAAGCCTCCAAGCTACCAGTCCCAACTTAGGGGCTGGTCCAAGCTTTGCCTTTGCTCCTTTTAACACCAGCTCTTACCAGGCCGGGAGATCAAGCCCTGCTGCCTTTCCGGTGTTTACCTCCCAACCTTTGTCCCAAGCATGCCCTTAGGACATGAAGTAACTCTAGATCAACTCTTGTAGTCACCAGTCTCTAGTGTTCCACCTCCTGCACCAACCTCATGGGAACAAGCCATGACATCCCTGCCAATGGCTCGAAGTGCAGCCATGAGCATGCCCATGGGGACTAGCTACACAGCAACTCCTGAAAGCCTTCAAGGCTTCAATTTTATGCCACAAATGATGGCTCAAATAATGGCCCATTTTCCTTGACAACAGCTTATCAGTCAAGCATTGGCCACACATCAAGGTAACTCAAGTGGCAACACCAACACTAGACTCAAAATGACATGAACAAAACTTACAAACCCATTTTCCTTGACAACAACTTATCAATCAAGCATTGGCCACACATCAAGGTAACTCGAGTGGCAACACCAACACTAGAGTTGAAATGACATGAACAAAACTTACAAACCCAGCAGCCTCTCATGCTTCTCTCCACAAATAGCCGGCTATGAATTCCCTACCAAACTAAAAATGCCTTATCACATAAAAACCTATGATGGTATCGAGGATCCCGAAGATCATTTGAAAATCTTCTCGGGTGCTGCCAGGATGGAGAAGTGGGGAAACCCTGAGTGTTGCCTCATGTTTATGCAAACACTTGTGGGTTCAGCCCGAATCTGGTTTAACGACCTTCCTGCTGGGAGAATCCGGTCCTTTGACGACTTAGGCAAAGGATTCCTAGCTAATTTCTCCCAGCAAAGGCGATGTGTAAAGGATGGAACCGTCATCTTTCAGATCAAGCAAAGAGATGGTGAAAGCCTCCGTGACTTCGTTGAACGTTACAAGAAAGAAGGTCTTACCTATGTCGGTGCAGATGAAAAAATGAAGGTTGCAGGGTTCATGAATGCCATCACCTCCAAATACCTCACCAGAGATTTCAACAAAAGTCTCCCAAGAACCCTTGAAGAAGCCCTTGAACGGGCCGAAGCTCACATTCGGGGGGAAGAAGTTGTAGATATCAATGAACAAAGGAAGAGAGAAGGCAACTGGAAGGGTTCAAGCCCTCAACGAAAAAGAGGAAGTTTTGGAACCTATGACAGACGTCACAAGGGATCCGATTCTCGAAGGTCTGATGGAATGAACCCTTCAAGCAAAGACTTCTGTGAACTTCACTGCCCTCATCAAAACTCCACAAGAAATCCTTGCCACTGAAGAAGTCAAGCATAGCTTCAGGCCTCCTCGACCCCTGCCCAAGAGCAAGAGGAATGAAAACTCCAATCAATACTGTGAATTCCATGAAGTAAAAGGACACGATACTAATGACTGCTTCCAACTTAAGAAAAGGATCGAGGAAGCCATCAAGTCAGGATAACTTGCTCACCTGGTCAAGGGAGTAAAAGATAACATGGCTAAAGGAAAGAAAAAAGAGGTTAACATGGTGCTCCTTGAACAAGAAACTCGAAGCAAGGGTCCTCGGTTGGAGGCTTGGGAACGTCAATGTGTGTGCTTTCCCCCGCCAGAGGGAGAGAAGAGTCATGATCCTCTAGTGGTTGAAGCCTTGACAGTTTCAGTAATAACACGAAAAGCCTACATTGACATCGGTGCTGCTACGGAAATCATGTTTGAAAAACACTTCAACCTACTAGACCCCAGCGAACGCTCCAAGCTTCAACCAGCTGAGTCATCCATAAAAGGTATAACTGACATACTTATCAAGCCTGTGGGCCAAATCACACTCAATGTTAGTTTTTCAGAAGGAAAAATGGGCCGAGCATCCTAAACAAAGGATCAGGGTTAACACAGGGCTTCCCAAAGAAACCCTTATGAAGCTTGAAAGGTTGCTTCGAGACAACATCGACGTTTTTGCTTGGTGTCCCGGGGACATGACCGGCATCCCCCGAGACATCGTCGAGCATGAGCTAAGGATCCCCCCTGATGTCAAGCCTGTGGTTTAGAAGAAACGAAACTTGAAACCGGAAAGAAGTCTGGCTGCCTGCCAAGAAGTTGATAAACTTATGCAAGCTGGGATCCTTCGAGAAGTGAAATATCAATCCTGGGTAGCCAACCTTGTAATGGTTCGAAAGCCAGACGACTCTTGGAGAATGTGCATAGACTTCAACGATCTTAACAAAGCATGTCCCAATGATTGCTACTCTCTTCCTGAAATTGACCTCAAGGTTGACTCTCTAACAGGTTTCCCTTTCAAATGCTTCCTGGATGCCTACAAGGGTTACTACTAGATTCAAATGAAAGAGAGATCAAGAAAAACCCGTTTTCCATATTGACAAAGGTATTTACTGTTATCGAAAAATTCCATTTGGTTTAAAGAATGCAGGTGCCACTTACCAAAGGTTGGTTGATAAAGCCTTCACAACTCAGATTGGCAAGAACATGGAAGCTTATGTTGATGACTTGGTGATAAAGAGCAAGACTGAGGATCAAATGCTTAAAGATATCCTAGAGACTTTCAACAACCTCAAGAAGATCAACATGAAGCTTAACCCAGTCAAGTGTTCGTTCGGATTTGAAGAAGGCAAGTTCGGGATTAGGCCTATGCCTTGTCCAAGAGAAAGCCTTCCACATCTTACGCCAACACACCCGCAAATAACACAGGTATGTCTTTGTAGTTTAAATGTTAATATTTGACCCGTTTGGTATAAATATGTTTAGTAAGTAGGATATTTGACCAATTTGGTACATATTTGTAGTTTATTTGTTGGTAGTTGGCCCATTTGGTATAAATATGTTTAGTAAAAATGATATTTGACCCATTTGGTATATATTTGTAGTTTATTTGTTGATAGTTGACCCATTTGGTATAAATATATTTAGTAAATATGATATTTGACCCATTTGGTATATATTTGTAGTTTAAATGTTAATAGTTGACCCATATGGTATATGTTTGTAGTTTGGCCCATTTGGTGTGTGTATGTATGTTTGCTAAATGTTAATATTTGACCTGTTTGGTATAAATATGTTTAGTAAATAGGATATTTGACCCATTTGGTATACATTTGTAGTTTATTTGTTGATAGTTGACCCATTTGGTATAAATATGTTTAGTAAATAGGATATTTGACCCATTTTGTATATATTTGTAGTTTAAATGTTGATAGTTGACCAATTTGGTATATGTTTGTAGTTTGACCCATTTGGTGTATGTATGTTTGCTAAATGTTAATATTTGACCCATTTAGTATAAATATATTTGTAGAAACAAATTAATGCGATGATGGCGAATCCTCAATTCCAAGCGCAAATGCTCCAAACGTGTAGTCAGTTCTTCCAATCACAAAACTTTGGAAATCAAGGCGGTAGCGACAATAGTGGCGATCATGACGACGACGAAGACGAAGACGTTTAGGTGTTTTTGTAAGAATGGTTCAATTTATAATGTTTATGCTTGAATGTAAATATTTGTATGTTTGTTTAGTTTTGTTGGTATGTTTAGACGAATGTTGGTTAAAGTTGGTATGTTTATATATATATATATATATATATATATATAAATGTTGGTATGTTTGGTTAATTAGTTTTCTTATTATTGTCGCCGCTAAAGGTCTTGCCCAGATTGTACAGATTTTTGCCACGTGGTATGACATCTGGCAAAAAAATAATAATAAAAAAAAAAAGAATGCCACATGAAAAATAAGCATTAGCGGCGACAAGGGGCATTAGGCACATTTTTTTACCGACGGGACCTTTAACGGCGACCGTCGCCGCTAAAGGTGGGCTCTGTTGTAGTGTTAAGCAACCATGGTGTGCACTCTACCATCAACAAGAAACCAAAATACTTTTTTTAGCAAAAAAAAAAAAAAAACGATTTATGTGAAATATCTAACGGTAGTCAAAGCGCGCTTGGTGCAAAAATTGTGGTTTGTCTCTCAACACCCAATCCAACTCCACTTTGAAATCACATTTGGAATAACATTGCAAGGTGGTGAAAACCAATCCGGTTCGTGGTCAAGCACAAATATCAAGCGAGAGAGGTATTTGGAATTTCGACGTCAATATGGTTCGTCAGAGGATGTCACAGTTTCTTATTCAATAAGACTTGCTGTTTGTTGTCGTTGACAACCTTAACTTGACAAAGATAATTCATGATATGCTTCAACCTCGTTATTATCACGTAAGTCGTACTACTCTTATACGTGATTGTTTAAATATATGGAAAGGCATAAGAAATATTAATTTTAAATCTCAAAACTTTAATGTCGGTGTTAACTGTTAAGACTTCTTGACGTGGATATTTGTAAGTTGCCATATGTGTATTCGTTTAGAGATGTTCTCAAGTTTTTGTATGTGTTTAGAAATGTTCGCAAGTTATCGTATGCGTTTAGTGACTTACACTCATACACATCGATCTTAGGGTTGTTGCTGAACAAAAGCATGTTTATTGGGACATAATATATTAGCTGTCGATGAGCCATAAAAAAGATTGTCACCCAATTTGGTTTTCTGGTTTCACTTGCATTGGTAGAAAAATTATGTGTTTTTTTTTCAACGAGGTTATTTTTTCTCCATGCATAGATATCTGTTAATTTGATGTCCATATTTTTTATTTGGGTCATGCCGGTTAGAAGGGGCTGATCCAAGATCAAGCAGCCTAGAACTTGGACCGTCTAAACAGAAAGAACCATGACATAAAATGCTCAAACTTAAAAATATTGAGTATAACATTGGCTATATGGTATAGTTACTAGGTGCATACACAACAAAAAAAGAGTCCTGACGAGCCTAATAATGAACAAATCGCCATAAGCAATTTGGCTAAGTTGCCAGACCCAAAAAAATTCCATCAATGAGGGCTATGATTTCATTATTATAAATTGCCATAAGCAAATGGGTCTTGACAATTTGACATACTAAAATGAGAAGTGAATAGGGTTTTTTTTCATCTATTCAAACATGTTTTGTAGATGAAAATAAAAATAAAAATAAAAATTTTCTTTTTTGTATAGAGTAATTACACTAATTACTCTAGTGTTTCTAGTGTAATTACTCTTTTTTTTACATTTTAGGACTAAAAAAAATTCTTAACAAGATGGAAAAACAAAATTTCAAAAAAGTCCCTTATTCATTTATCTCGTTAAGACTCATTTGTATAAAAACCCTTCTCATATACACATGTCTCTCTTTGTGCTTCAGCTCTGTACAATCAGGTCACATAAATAACAATATCTTGTTGTTATTGGTAAAAGTAGGAGCTATGATAAAGTTATTGAGGTAATCATGGTCATGAAATGTAAAATATTTAAGTTAAAATCCATCAGCTTCAGTTGAAACTTGAAAACCCATAATAATTGTATTTATATATGAGTTATATAACTGATTATTTATAAGTTTGTGTTCTATAATGTGAGAGTTTCACAAAATGAACTAAACCAGATCCAAATCAAAGCTAAAATAATGACATAACAAAACTTGAAGTTGAGTGGTTGAAAAGAATATTTCTAACCTTTAGTGACTCTATTATAAATTTAATCTTGTCATAAAGGGATTATTGTTTTGACTCATAAAAATATTGTAATTGTATTTAAATAATAGAAGTTAAATACGAAGTTTTGGTTTATAGAATAAAAAGAATCTTATGGTTCATTTTTAAGACATAGTGAAGAGAAAAATGACATATTAGAAAAAAATTCTTTTGTCAAAAATTTTTATAGAATTTAGAGAGGAGTAGTCTCTAATTCTTTCATCATCACCATAACTGACTTCATCTTTTAATTTTCCACATAAATTGAATACTCTATAACCTGGTGTAACCTCGGGCACATGAGGCATCTCTAGAAGTACACATATTGTTCTGGTTGTTGTATCCTGAAAGACAGACTGTCTGAGAGGAGGCACATAATATGTTTTAAGGGCCTGTGTCTAACACGATCCTTAACCAAAACCGTCAATGTGTTAGAGTGCTTATTGTTGTAGTCATGGAGCATGATCGGCGACTCCAGTAATAATGAAGACTCGAGTCGTGGATTTTCCAAGAAGTGTTAGTTGAAGTATTCGTAGAAGACACGTTTGAATCAAGATTCGGTATATAAAATTGTATTTTTATATTCATTTTATTTAGTTTTTGTACCGGTATTGTACTTTGATATTTTCTACGAATAACGAAAGTCTCCGTATTATATTTTAAGTTAATTGCCATTTTCGTCCTTGTGGTTTTGGAGAAATTGCTAGATCAGTCCAAAATTAAAATTAGGGAAAATCACGAGAATAGCCCTTTGACCGGATGACGTACGAGAATAGCCCCCGCCCGTCTCTTTGGAGAGACGGTTCACGTTTCCCAACCCGTCTGACACGTCTCCCGAGAGCTTTTGGTTTCCAACCAATCAAAGAACAACACGTCTCCGGTGTCTGTTTCGTCGTTTCAGTTTCCTACTTCCCCCCGAGACATCTCATCGTTTTAGATTCCACTCGGGCTTCGTGCCAACCATTATTTACCGCCAACCTCCAACCTCCACCATTATCACCTCCCTCCTTATATAAGGCGAAAAAAATTTGGAGCTCCCACCACTATCACCAACCTCTACCCCACCAAAAAAAAAATCCAGAGTTCAAACAGAATCCTTAACACAAGAAATGGCACTCACTCGTTGGACTGAAGAACACGAAATCGCACTTGTAGCTGCTTGGACGTTTGTCGAAGACAACCCACATCCGGGTAAAAAATGGTACCAAATCCTCAACGAGTTCAATCGGTTGGTAGGGGGCTCAAACCGAACCATTGACTCCCTCAACCAAAAATGGACCGATTTGAACACCAAGTGTCAACTCTTCAACGGGTACCATAATCGAACACTGCGAGCGGTACCTTCGGATATGCCCGAAGACGTGGCCATCAGAATAACCCAAAAAGAGTACGAGTCTAAGCAAGACAAAGAATTCAAACACGTCTCTGCTTGGCAAATGATGAGGGATAGGCTTAACGCGTAGCCTATGTTTATTTTATTTTTATTTACTTTGTAATGTTTATTTACTTATTTATTTAATCTTTTAATCGAATGACTACTTTATTTAGGATTTTATTTATGTTGAAAATTAGTATTTTAAATAAATTTTATATAAAATCGAATAAAGTTATAACATAATAAAAATAAATCTCTAACTACTAATAAGGATAATAAAGGTGGATGGGGTGGTGGGTGATTCTATCGCACGATCACACTATCACACCCAATACTATTTTGCCACTTCATTCTCATCACAATCCATCACATTTATCACTAAACATATGTCGTGGAATGATACAATCACACTCAATTTTTTAAATAAAAATAAAACATTACATTAAATAAAAAACATTACCTTAAATAAAAAATACTAGAAAACTACATAAATAAAATAAAAAAAAACTTACATTAAATAAAATAAAGTTGCATTAAATAAAAAAATACTATAAATTAAATAAAACATTACTAGAAAATATAAAACCTAAAATTTGTTGCGTAGCATTCGCCACGCCAAAACGTGCGAAAAATCCACGCCGACTTCGGTAGCATAGTCGATTTTAGCGATGTCTTCCTGCATATCTTCTGTGTTGTTGGGGTAGTTTCGCCTCGCTTCCTTAAAGAAAATTTAGAACTTTTGACACTTGGATTCGAGGTCCGCGTACTTGTGAAAGATTGAATCACACGTACGTTGTGATCCCCCGACAAGTGTACCAAACTCGGCTAATACTTTTTTCTAGCATGGAGCGCTCCGGCCACGGCTATGACAATGACCACTGCTCGTTGATGCGCCATCGTTGGTGTGTACGGCGTTGTACACGATCACGAGCGCTATTTCCTCCTTTTCTGTTCACGTAACCATTGTGTGTGATTTTTTTGTAAAGATGGGAAGAATTGTATGATTTTTTTGTGAAGATGAGAAGAATTATTTGAATGTGTGTAAAAAGACGGGGTAAATATGTGTATTTATAGTTGGGGTAATTAATTTTTGTTTTGTTTTTTTTTAAACTTTGGACCGTTGGCTAACGGCTAGCCAGCAGCTAGCACTGTGATGAGCATCACAATCTAATGTAATCACGGGTGTGATTGATATAGCGGGCCGATATTCACGGGCATCACAGCCATAAGAATTACAATAAACTTTAGCTTTACTATGGCTTAATCAAGACAAGAAATCAACTTAACCTAAAATTGTAAGATCTGTTATATATAGGGTCCATTAACAATAAATCTTAGCCTAAATTAAGAAAATACAATAATTATTTGATATAGCTAGATTATTTTATGTTTCTGTGTAGATTACGTTGCAAGTTGTTACCTTTATTTTATTTTTTTTTGGAAGGCGTAGATCAGTTGGAAACCCATTAGCTTGCTTCAACCTTTTTTTGCGGAAGTCAAGCCACCCGGGTTTGAATCGGCACCCCACCGAAGCAGAGCTGGAATAACATATCCATAGGCCACACCCACATGGGGCAATTTATGCCACCAGTGAGATTCGAACTCGGGACCCCGTGCGGGAACCTCCCTATGGGAGTAACCCTCACATCCTCAACCAAAGTTGTTACCTTTATTTATCAATCTTTTTGATTCTCAATAACTTAATTAAATGTTATACTTACACATATAACGTTAACTAGATTATACCCCGGGAACGTCCCGGGGTTGAAAAATCTAATATGACATACTAATTTTACATATAAAATAGAATGATTTGCTTTACAGTTACATGCAAGAAAGCTTCGGGTAGCGCCTAACCTAAAACAATTAAAAATGTATCTTCAATGTTAACACCTAACCTTAAACAATGTATAACTCTAATATTAATATCTAACCTAAAACAATGTATAACTCCAATGCTAACGCATGTTGAAAATAGAATTCATATTTACTGATTTGAATATAATTAGTGACTTGCGTATACATGATTAATGATTTATCTGAACACTTTGTGTGTTTTTTTCCTGTATGAACAAAACCCCACAAAAAATAGTCTTTTTTTTTCTCCGTTTTTATATAGCAATATGGTACTCGTTGGAAAGATAATAAAAAACTCGTTAATTTGGTGTAATTTTTTTCTTTAAAAAATCTCGTATATAAAAGATATTAACGTTTAAAAATTATGGGAGGAAACATAAGAGAAAAAAATCCAATTTTTTATTTAAATTTTTTTTCCTAAAATATCTCAATGCCACATGGGATGACACATGGCACATTCAAAGAGGAGAATGTCTCTTTGAGTGCCATGTCATTAAAATGGCTTTGGTTTATTATATGTATAGATAGATATTTCTTATGTACATTCTTTATTAACTGTTATTAATATTTTTATTTAAAGTTCACAATTCCACCAAGTTTGAAATATGTTGCCGCTATTAAGTTGAAATATGCTTTCTGTGTTGCAATGTTATCTATAATCTATAATACATTATAAAGGAGGAGTGATGTACCCTTTAGTAATTTTCATAGCCGTCTAACTTAACAAGCAATATGTACAACATATTTAAGCATAACAATTAAGGGTAGAATAGGGATAATGGTGACAATTAAGACACTTTAAAGGATAATTTGGAGATTTCACCCACCTCCTCCTTTACAATAGGAAAACAAATTTACATGTCTACCCTTATACCTCATGTTGAACTCCTGGAACAAATGAATCGACGGCATCGACCATTCTGTATTAATTTGGGATATCAGTTTCAAACAAGATCGGTAGACCTTTTGTGTTCCATCCCCATCCCTCTTTCACATTGTTATTGAATTCATTTTAATGCAACCAACTACCCCAAACGATTCAATTCAATGTCAGATCTCAGTTTCAAGGAAGAACTCAAAAGATAAGGTCGCTCAATTGTCTCCCCACTATCTTAAGGTTTATCTGTCTATGTCAAATGAATGTTCTCAATAACTTCTTGTCTTCTACACATCAGAAGACCAAACGAATGCTGGTCTTCGATTCTCTTCAAAAATGAAATAAATACCAACCTAGGGTTTATTTATAATGATTCACATCCATAACCAGGTATGTTCTGTTCTTCTATTGGTTCTGTTGCCTTTTGGTAATGTTATTCATCGTTTTTCATATATGTTCTATTAGTGGAGTTCAATTCTTTTTGTTAATTTTCCATTCACTTGTTTTAATGGATGCTTTATTTATTTTTATCTTCACTTATGTTTGTTAGGTTGGTAGTTGGCGTTACGGTTGATAACTCATGCATCATGCATATTTGGGATTGCAAAGATTAGGCCGTTATATGTTGATTGCTTAGATTTGGGGTATTTGTGATGATATTTGCCTAAAAAGTTATATTATTCTCTTTACCAGGGCTATATGTCGTTTAAAATTAAATAATGACTAACCTTGAATGATTTGGAACATAAATGATGCAGGACTGGCTACTGCAGAATTGGCGTTAGCTGTGGAAAATCATATGCTAGAATCTGGATTCATAGACAATGTTGAGGCAATTGGTAACCCCTATGTATTCATTTTGGTTGAACTGAGCACACCAAATTTTGTAAAATAAACTAATCATGTATATTAAAGGTGATTGTAGGTGCATCTTGGAGCAATCAACAGCATCCCTAGCAAATCACATATCAAAATAAGTATGTCTACCAAACTCTTGTTAAAGAAATGTTATACTTTCCTCATGTAGGGAATATGACTATAAATTGACTATGGATACAAAAAACATTGATGAAAAATGAAGATATATGGTTAGGTCCACAAGTATGCTGGAGCTATTGGAGTTTAAAATTGAAAATCGGGATCCGGCTGCCTTCTCAGAAGAAGCTGTCATAAAAGCAATGGAATCCACCCCTCCAGTATTGGGTTTGAGTAACAAAAAGATGACCAACAAAGCTTATCATGATTCTCTCTTTATCGCCAGGTTTGGCGCTTCATATTTTCATTTTTATTTTCTACAATTCAACTTTCAAGTTAGAAAAAAGAGCCATATTTAATGTGCTTGAAAATTAATTGATGAGAAAAGCACCAATGTGCATGATGTTTATTTCATGTTTTGAAGGTACAACCATAATCATTTCTTCAATGTGGTGCAAATTATAGCTCACCTTCCTTTTAATTTAAAAACGAATTTATGGTCAACAATATTCATTATACGTTTTGTTATGTCTTATATTTTTAACTTTTTTTTCTATAACTTAAATGGTAGTGTTGATTTGCAGGCTGCAGTCATAAACCTGAGGAGTATGCCTACCCTGAAGAGATAGCAAACGGAGAAGGTGTTGGCGCTAACCCTCGCAAATCACGCTTGGTTGTTTAATGAATACGCCCAATACATTTGTTAATAGAATATAGATTATATATTTTGAATTTTGTATTTATAGATAAGGTTTATCTTTGATTTGTATTGATCTCTTCCCTAAAATAGGGAATGTACATTGTGTATATATATTGTTAATCTAATGAAATACAATCAAGCATTGAACCATATCATTCAACATGGTATCAAGAGCATAACCCTAGTTTCTTCCCCAACCTATTTTTTCTTTTCTCCCAGCCGTAAATCTTCACCTCAGCCTGCTGCTTCGTTTTTTTTCCCTTTCTTCTTGCACCCGTAACACCACACCTACATCTATTTGATCATGGCCGCCCCTCTCCACCCAGCTGTAACAGTCACCAACATCAAAAACGTTATCCCAGTCATCCTTGATAGCCAGGCTGAACACTACAACACATGGGCAGAATTGTTCGTGATTCATTGCAAAGCCTATGATGTGTTCGATCACCTTCAGCCCCGATCCCACACCACCACCTCGTCCTCCTCGGACGCCGAAAAAGCCCCTGTCACCACCCCGTGGGATCGCATAGATGCCATCGTCTTACAATGGATCTATGGTACGATCTCACGGGACCTTGTTCACACCATCATGATACCCAACACCACCGCGTATGAAGCCTGGTGCCGCCTTAAAAACCTCTTCCTGGACAACCAAACCGCTCGTACCATCAACATCCAAAACAAATTCTTTAACACCCGACTTAGCCAATTCTCTGACATCTCCTCCTACTGCCAACACATGAAGCTTTTATACGACCAACTCACCAGTCTCGGTTCCCCGGTCACCGAAAACCAACTCGTACTTCAAATACTCACTGGTTTAACCGGACCCTTTGAAAGCATCTCCCTCATCCTCCAAAACACCCACCCACTACCCGATTTTTATACCACCCGGTCTAAACTTTGTCAAGTCGAAGACCAGAAAACAACCCAAGCCAAAGAATCCGCCCAAACCGCTGGCACCGCCCTTCTCACCACCACCAACCCACCCGCACCCACACCACCACCCTCCACCAACCGTAACCCACCCTCCAATGACAACCGCAACAGGGGGAACCGGAACCGGGACCGCACCAACCGCCCAAAATCTTCTTATGGCAGGGGCCGATATCAACAGACCCATACATACCCAGCCAATTTTTGGCAGCCACCAGCCTGGCCCAATATGCAGCAGGCCCACTCCTTTAATGCTCCAATGTGGCACCCTTGGGCCTATCCACCATGCCCTTATCCTTCTGCCCCCATTAACCCCTAGCAGCCGGCCCAAAACAACTCAGCAGGCCGTGGCATTCTGGGCCCGAAGCCTACTACCGCCCAGCCCAATCCCTCCGGGTCAGCCCAATCCTATGCAGCCGGCTACTCGCCAACTGACATCGCTCAGGCTCTCTACAACCTAGCTCTCCAAAATAATGATTCCTCTTGGACCATGGACACTGGCGCGTCAGGTACGATGTCTCCTAATTATGACAAATTTCCGTCTCTTTTTAATTCTGGCATTATTCGCAACATTATTGTTGGGAATGGTCAAACCATTCCGGTTTTAGGCCAAGGCAACATTACCCTACCCCCGCCATTCCCACCATTTAAACTAAATAATGTCCTTTTTGCCCCTAACTTAGTCAAAAACCTAATTTTCGTACGTCGTTTTACCACTGACAACCAATTAACTGTTGAATTTGACCCTTATGGTTTTACTGTGAAGGACCTACGGACCAAGAGACCTCTCCTACGATGCAATAGCTCGGGGGACCTCTACACTCTCAGCCCATCCAACATCACCAAACTCAACACCGCCTCTACCTACGCAGCTATCTCTCAAGACATCTGGCATCAACGGCTTGGCCACCCTGGCCCGGCTATTTTGCAAACTTTAAAATCATCTAGTTCTATTTCTTTTGGTACTTTAAATAAAAATGTTTGCCCTGCTTGTATTTATGGAAAACATACTAGACTACCATTTATTTCATCTAATACTCGCACCTTTATGCCATTTGATCTTGTTCATAGCGATGTGTGGACCTCACCAATTATTTCAAACGGGGGCCATCGCTATTATGTGTTATTTTTGGATGATTATACAAATTTTTTATGGACTTATCCACTAACAAATAAGTCCGATGTCTTTGCAACATTCACCAAATTTCACACCTTTGTCCAAACCCAATTTAACACCAAAATAAAACAACTTCAATGTGATAACGGGGGTGAATATGCCAACAATCAATTTCATACTTTTTGTAAAACCCATGGCATTCACTTCCGTTTCTCCTACCCACACACGTCCTCCCAGAATGGTAAAGCGGAACGTAAGATCCGCACCATCAACAATCACATGCGCAGTATCCTCGCCCACTCATCCACACCAAACACCCACTGGCATCATGCCCTTGACACGTCCACCTACCTACTAAATATCATCCCGAGCAAAATACACAATTTCCAAACCCCCACCCAACGCCTTTATAATTGCCTACCCACCTACGACCATCTTCGTGTCTTCGGTTGCATGTGTTACCCACTCATCCCACACACCTCCATCCACAAACTTGCCTATCGTTCTTACCCTTGCGTATTTCTTGGATATCCATCCAACCACCAAGGGTACAAGTGTCTTGATCTCAAAACCCGTACAATTACCATTAACCGTCATGTGATTTTTGATGAAACAATCTTTCCATTCTCTAAGTCACCTAAACCCGCTACTCATAACTACTCCTTTCTCGATGATGCTCTCCACCCATCCATAATACACCGGTCCATTGGTTCTTCACAGGAAATGCCAGACCCGTCCCAATCCACACCGGCCCACCCTGCCTCACCAGCCCAACAATCCTCACCTCACCCATCGGCCCATACCACACCACCTCCCACATCACCTCCTCACCCATCACAGGCCCACATACCCTTCACTACCCAACAGCCTTCCAACAGTACCGCTCCCTCGGCCCAACTGCACCCTCCTCCTTCTGGCCTACCAAACCAGCCCGTTACCACTACACCAGACCACACCCCATTCCTCTCACCCGGCCCAAACAACCAGCCAACTCCCAACCCGAACCACCCTAGCCCAATACCAAACCCACCGCCACCTCCACCGGCCCGAACAATCACCACCCGAGCCATGTCTGGTATACATAAACCTAAACAAATATTTAACCTCACCACCGAAACTATTACTCCTGTCCCGAAAAACCCAAAAGATGCCTTGTCTAATCCGGAGTGGTACTCTGCCATGCAAAACGAATTTAATGCCTTAATTAAAAATCAGACTTGGGAACTTGTCCCGAGACATCCTGACATGCATGTTATTCGCAGTATGTGGTTGTTTCGTCATAAATACAGGTCAGATGGCACTTTGGAGAGATATAAGGCCCGTCTGGTGTGTGACGGTCGAAATCAGGAGGTGGGCATTGATTGTGGGGAAACATTTAGTCCGGTTGTCAAACCGGCTACCATTCGTACTGTCTTAACGTTAGCCTTATCTCAGGCGTGGCCCATCCATCAGCTGGATGTGACCAATGCGTTCTTACATGGAAATCTCACAGAGACCGTCTATATGTATCAGCCGATGGGGTTTCGTCACCGAGACTTACCTGACCATGTCTGTCGTCTTAAGAAATCTTTGTATGGGCTCAAACAAGCTCCACGAGCCTGGTATCAACGCTTTACAGATTTCGTGATTTCCATTGGCTTTCTACAGAGTAAATGTGATAACTCTCTCTTCACATATCACCACGGGGGTGACGTTGCTTACCTTCTAATCTATGTGGATGACATTATTCTTACCGCCTCCTCAGATTCTCTACGGAAGAAACTCATGGGCAGCCTCGCGGCTGAATTTGCTATGAAAGATCTTGGACCGCTCAGTTATTTCTTGGGCATCTCCGTCACACGATCCGGTAATTCTATGTTTCTCTCTCAGCACTCCTATGCTATGGACATTGTTAGCCGCGCGGGTATGGACAACTGTAATCCCGTTGCTACACCCGTTGACACTAAACCGAAGCTCAGTGCCACCTCCAGCGTTCCCTTTGATAACCCCACACTCTACAGAAGCCTTGCAGGTGCTCTTCAGTATCTGACGTTCACTCGGCCAGACATCAGTTATGCAGTTCAACAAATCTGTATTCACATGCATAACCCTACCACTGATCATTGGAATGCTTTAAAACGCATCATCCGGTACATTCGTGGCACTGCTGAGTTTGGACTTACTCTCTCTTCGAGTCCTTCCATCTCCCTCAAGGCTTACACTGACGCTGACTGGGCAGGTTGCCCCGACACTCGTCGGTCTACCTCTGGTTATTGTGTTTATATGGGCTCTAATCTTTTATCCTGGTCGTCCAAGAGGCAATCGACCATATCCCGCTCCAGTGCAGAGGCTGAGTATCGCGCTGTGGCTAACGTTGTTGCTGAAGTGTGCTGGATTCGCAATCTTCTTCTGGAGTTACGTCGACCATTGTCTTCGGCTACATTGGTCTATTGTGACAACATCAGTGCTATCTACTTGTCCAACAATCCCGTTCAACATCAGCGTACAAAACACATTGAGCTCGACATCCACTTTGTTCGCGAACATGTTCAACGGGGAAACATCCGGATTCTACACACTCCGACTCGTCTCCAGGTTGCCGATATCTTCACCAAAGGCCTTCCACGTGTTCTATTTGAAGACTTCCGCTCCAGTCTCAACATCCGTCAACCTCCTGCTTCGACTGCGGGGGTGTAATAGAATATAGATTATATATTTTGAATTTTGTATTTATAGATAAGGTTTATCTTTGATTTGTATTGATCTCTTCCCTAAAATAGGGAATGTACATTGTGTATATATATTGTTAATCTAATGAAATACAATCAAGCATTGAACCATATCATTCAACATTTGTGAGCTATTTTAATTTTAGTGCTTTAAGTACGGAAAATAAAGGTCTTGTCTAAGCCAAATCAATATCCTCTCTCAGTTTGTGCAAACAAATCCAGTTAAGCCGTTGTGCCTAATAAAAAAATGTATTTAGTTTGTTCAAAAGAATTAATTGTTCCTTTAAAACGCACATGGTTTGAACCTAAATGCCTTTTAAAAGTGTGAATGAGTTTGTCTTGTTTTCTACTGTTATATTTGATAATGTGTAAGTTAAGTGTGAAAAAAGGGAGAATTTTACTCATGTTCCAAAGAAATATTGATCGATACTTATGTGTTGTACACTAAATTGTTGTTTTCCCAAGTATTTAGTGCCCTGTTGATGAGCTCATCTGGAAGTTTGCCATAGTATATGATTTTATGAAAATTGGTTGGTCAGGACTTAGGCCATGTGTTAGATAGCTTATGCCTAAGTACATGAATGTGACTCTTTATTGATATAGATTGGTCAGGACTTAGGCCATGTGTTAGATAGCTTATGCCTAAGTACATGAATGTGGCTCTTTATTGATATAGATTTACTGGAGTTTAGATTCTAAAGTTGATTTAAAATACCATGTGAATTTCTATAATTCTTTGTATATGGCTATGGGTGGTAGGAATATACCTATACATATATTTCTCTTGTGCAGGTGTTTTGCACTTAAACGGTGATAAAATGATGAAGTATGTTGATCATATCATGTTTATTATATTATTTTCTTTTTATGACTGGCTTTTAGTAACCTAGGCACTTTAAAATATTTTTTAAGCCTTGACTTTTATTAATTAAGTGCTTGGTCTGGGACTCTGGGGTTAATGCCAAGTTATGATATGGGATTACTTTGATGGCTGCACATATTTCATTTTAATGTTTATTTTGAAATCTCTCTATATCTTATGGTGAACTAACAATTTTAAATTATGTAACCTCATTAATTAGTTTTTTCCCTACAATACACATGCAAGTTAGTTATAACTTTTAGTTTTTCTATTTACTGTTTGTGACTTATGCTAATGGATGTGAAAGAGGCAATTGTTGTGATAAAAGAGTAAAAGTATCTAATAGATAAATACTTATGCTTTAAGTTACTAAAAAAAGCTAAGAATTACCCGTAACAGTTGTGTAGCTACATATCTGGGTTGCAAGTTCATGATGTGTGTGTGTTAACTGGTTTGCTTTTTAATAGAATATGTTAACTTTGGGTACTACATATATTGTAGCCTTTCTTATTTTTAGCATATGACTATGTTTGGGTTCTCTTTTTTGTTTGCTATGGCGAGTGCCCCAAAACCGATCGAGTTCCAACCGCCGCAACGTGTGGGTTTTATTATTTTTTTGACTTTCTGCGGCGAAAGAGGTGGTTATGCGGCGGGTTATTTCAACAAGAAGCAACGTGAAAGGTTTTTCACCCTTACTCCGGAAAGGTAAATTCAATAAAGGAAGTTTTATTGATATGATAAAACAATTCGGTTTTCAATTTAATTGTTAATTCTTACACCATAAATTATTAAATGGTTTATTAATTTTAAAATCAACTTCACGAAAGACGACCAGTTTAATTATAAATGTGGTTTTCTTTAATGAAACGACCAGTTTACTAAACATCATGTGTGGAAATGATAACAACATACGGTGGTCACTCTCACCAACACAAGACATCGGTTGCAATGCATTCCACAACTGATAACCAAAGCTCATAACAGTGACTTTCAAACTCTATATCACTATTGTGTTAATGGCATTGCGGACCAGAAACACTTGCACTACCACCAAACACCACAATAACAACGGTTACCTTACCACCAGTAACGAATACATCAAACTCGCTAAAACAATTTTAGCAAGTCCTTACTCAACATCTTACACTTTAACTACACACCAACATGGAAGCCTAACCACCACTAATGCAACCGTCTTAGAAGAAAGTTCTTTTGTGATATCAAACAACCATACCACAGTAGTTTGTAATTAAAGAAGGCCAACACCTATGATCATAGTCTTTCATAAAAGATGTCACTATTGATATGGAATAAAATGTTATAAACCTGGAATGGGTTGTGGTTCTTAAAGACATCGTAATTGGACCTGATACGGTTGAGACACCCGCCGCAACGCGCGGGCTTTCCTACTAGTACTTAATTATATACGAACCAACACACTTTATTATTTCTATTGATGAAGATCATTCAAAGTTCATCAGATGGGTTTTTAAAGGCTGTGTGTTCAACTGATTTATTCTCTTTATTAAAAAAGTAAAACTTCACTACGTTGTTCAAGATCACATATGATGTTACTACAATATTTAACATTCCCTTTGGAGTTTACAAAACCAATCATGAGAGTTGTAATTTACCAAACACGGTTGATGAAAACAAAATCGACAGAGCAAATATAGTTTGTTTTTTAGCCTACTATAGATAAAGGGTTTGTGCTATAATCAAGAAAAGAAAGGAAAAAGAAAAAGGAAAAGAGAGTGAGAGAGACTACACATGAAGAGGGAGAGAATCTTGCTCAACATTTCACATTTCTCCATACTTCGCGATGCTTTTAACCCAATTAGTCGAAATATATGTAAAGAACATCTTGTCAATAAACCTTACAAACTTCAAGCATCCGACAATTGGGGATGATCCCTTATCCCTATAATATGACATGTCTAGGATTCGAGCTTAAAAACAAAACTTGAAAACACCGAATAACTTAGGAAAGAAACAAAGTAACAAAATTACACCATGAATAGTAAAATCCTATCATCTCTCTCAACTAAGAGCATCCACAACGGTGCATCCAACAAACCATTCTAATTTCCAAACCGCCACACCACCATGCCAAATTATTCCTAACAATTCCAAACGACAACATGTCCAACCCACTTTTTTTTCCCTCTAACTATAAACCATTCCAAACCTCCACCTCATCACCTATTTTTCCTTTTATTTAATTTATACACTACAAAAAAAAAAAAAAAAAAAAAAAAAAAACTTGTTTTTTTATTTAATCATAAAGTACAAGTGGGGGACCCATCCCACATCGTCCAAACTCGTCCGCTCCACCAAACCATCTCCCACTGGACGGCTTCCTCGATCCAATGGGGGGTTTGAAATTTGTGGTCCGTCCGGTGGCAGCTGATCGTCCGTTCGTTGCCACTGGAGATGCTCCAAGACTATGAAACTTTGAGTAATTACTTCTATATGAGTACGAATTTTATTTGGATCCATAAAATCACAATATAGCTTAACTAGCCGACTCGACAAATGGTTACAACGAGAACATAAAACAACCCAACTTGAAGCCATCACTACTTTCTATTTTCTAGAAGTTACAATATATATCAACTACTCATGAAAAGTCTATATGGAGTTTCGATAAAAAAAAATCACACCAAAAAATCCAATTATCGTAATCTGTGGTTGATCTTGATCCCAACTTTGCATGATACTCATTGAAACTTTGCGTTCTATTTAATTATTCAAGATAAATTATCTTGTGAAATCTGAATGTGTCTGTATATTTCAAGTTCTTTCAAATGCTTTGCTAAATTTTAAGTTTATGGTCGAATCTACTAGAAAAAGATATATATTTTAAAAAGCTTGTTTGTAAGTTTGAAACTGTTTAACAATATTGTAGTTTGATTTTTTAAATCGTTGGTAAATGTAGTTATGCTTTTTCTATGCTATTTAAAAAGTAGTGAATATTTTTGTAAAGAGGTTCTAACCCCAATTATAAGAGACTTCCACAAAACAAGATGGAAGTGTAGTTATATAAAAGATTGATCCCACTATATATGCAACCCACTATCATGATGAACATTCTACAAATAAGTTAACATGGATATGCATATATAAACAAATATATCACAATCACTCACACACACACACACTCTTTCTATACATTTCGCTCTCTCTCATCCATGCATGCACATATGCATGAAAGGGGTCACACTTCTCTTTTTTACCCAAGCACTAAGATGCACTACGTCACAATGTCTCTGAGAAAGCTTCATGGCTAAGAAACTTCCACCACTCACTCCCAAGAACCCTAATTATTATAATATATACAAAAGAGAGATGCAAATTATAAATTCTTTACAAAAGTATTAAGAAATCAAGAATAATATTATTAACTAAATCAAAAGCCTACTTCTACTCCTCTTCATCATCTTCTCCTTTATCTCCTTCCTTCCTCCTCTCTCTCTCTCTCTACAATTTTCTTGTTTTTGATTCCATGTATTTCTAAAGAACCCTTGAAACTTTCTAAAAGAGAAAAAAAGAGATCAAATTTAAACCATGGTATTCCCATCTGTTGCACCCTTTCTTGAGCACCACAATTGGCATCAACAGGTATGATCTTTATTAATCTTCTACCCTTTGATATGATTTCTTTTTCTTTTCTTATCTTCTTAATCTTTCATCCAATCAAAATTAAAAGGAAAAAGCATATATGTAAAGAAGATAATTACATGTTCTTTAATACTCTTATCTTTCTTGAATATACTATACCATGTTAGTATAAGTATACCTTTTGATAAAACCTTTGTGTTATTGTGTTTTCATTGAAGTTGCAACAACAACAACCAAACCCTCAACAAGAAAATGATGGTGGAGGCCAAAACCCTAATTTCCAGACTGGCTCGATTCGCCCAGGATCGATGGTGGATCGAGCCAGACTCGCAAAGCTACCCATGCCTGAGCCAGGGTTAAACTGTCCCCGTTGTGATTCAACCAACACAAAGTTTTGCTACTTCAACAACTATAGCCTCACTCAGCCTAGACACTTTTGCAAGGCTTGTAGGCGGTATTGGACACGCGGTGGCGCCCTAAGGAATGTTCCGGTTGGGGGAGGTTGTAGGAGGAACAAGAGAAGTAACAAAAATGGTAGAAGATCAAAATCTCCAAGCCAAAAGGGGACTAAATCCTTAAATGGAAGTCCATCAAGGTGTAGCAATGAAAACATGGCATCTACTCAACTCACACATCTTCCATCTCTTCAAATGCCCTTCATGAGCTCATATGGAGGTGTTGCTAGCAATATAACCTCAAGTACTCTTGGTGGATTTCATCCTCAAAGTGAAATAAGTAACTTTCACTTAGGAATTGGAGGCTCAAATGGCACTAACTTGAATAATATTTTATCAATTGGAAGTGGTGAGAGTTGGAGATTGCCATTCTTAGCAGGATTTGAAGTACCTAACAATACCAACTTATTTCTCTACCAAAGTGAAGGTGTAGTTGATGCACCGGCATCTTCGATGCTCGAGAACACGCAGATAAATCCTCCTGTGAAAGTCGAAGAAAATCGAGATCAAAATTTACCAAGACAAATCATGAATATATCTGAGAACACCCATCAACAACCATGGCAAGTGGGAAATAATTGGGCTGATCAGTTTTCTGGTGTTAGTGCTTCTTCTACTCCTAAACAAATTTAATATAACTAATCTAGCTCTTTTGGGAACTTCATTGATCTATTGGTGAGATTTGAAGTACTCAATTGAGTTGACTCACTCTCCAAACCCTAGATTGGTAGTAAGTATGTGATATGGTCTCGCTGAAGATTGTTTGTTGCTGAAGATGAAGAAACAATGGTACCTAGGATTACTATGTGGTAATCAAGTGTGATGGTAAGTAGTATAATTAAGGTCTTTTTTAATTCTACTAGCTAGTGTCTTTAAGAATTCAATTACTAGTACTTTACTAAATTGTGTGCAAAGTGTGTGCTAGTTTGTGTTGATTATGTTTGGAAGAGACTATCATGAGTAGATGAACCTTTCTTTTGGAATTTATTCTGCAACCCTAGAACTAGTTTATTATTTTACCTATTATGTCATAGCTAACACAAAAATGGTTTCTTAGAGTCTATAAGAATAAAACCATTGAGGGTCTTGTCTGGATGATGAGATCGGTATTATAATTGTATTCAGTGAAATGCATGTGAATAAAAAATAGTAACAATCAAACTATAATAATATCACCTTAATTACTAGAAGCAATTATGGATCCTTTAAACCTAGATCCATGATTCATTAAAACACACCATCATTCATCAAAAAAATAAATAGGAAAGCTTTAAAATTAACAATAAATGTATTATTATTATTATTATTATTATTATTATTATTTTTAAAAATTTTTTTTGACAAAAAGCATATTACATATAGCATTGTTGACATATAAAACGTATCTAAAATTTGTCTATTTTCTTAAAGACGTGGTATTTCATTCAAAGCCGTCTCAAGCTTCTTGGTGGCCAAAATCGCATAATAAATTTGGCTCATTTTTCGTTAAAAAAGTGGTTTTCAAAACCATGATTTTTAAATTTATTTTTATCATATTTCGTTAATAAACGATTGCTAGAAGTTTCTTTCACCAACACTGTAAGAAAGAAAGGCATGCAACCTTCATCGAGCTTTCATCAATTCATGTTCTTCCTGACAACAATATTCTTCGTCAGTCATAAGTTTGCAGCAAAAGATTGCAGGGCCCAGCTGTCTTTTATAACAAAAAGGAAACGTACAAGCTGGCTCACAATCTATGATATTCACACACACAAACACACACACCAATCTTGATAATGATAATAATTATAATAATAACATATAAATATGATAGATGCAATGGAGGCTGTTTTTTAACGTAAGTAGTTAAAAGAAACTCTTTTAAAAAATGCCAATAATTGCCACTCAAAACCATGCAAATCTTCCAATCCTAAGTTAATTATTTTTGTGTTTTATGTTGGGGAGAGAGATCTATAATAATACTGGCCCATGAAGTTGTTGTAGGAAAGAATATTGCACAATTATGGAGTCAAAAAAGAAAACATTCGTAACTTTTCTCTATTTATGTGGAAAAGTAAATAAGTAGGTAGTTTGAGAGAAAATGATGCAATAAGGTGATAATAAATAAAAAGTGAAGGTAATTAATTAATAATAATGTAATGAAAACATAGAAAAAGGGTTAAAGAAGAAGAAAAAACGAGGGAGAGTGATTTTCGCAGTCTAAAAAGGAAGGAATCTAAGATTGTATGGCTTTATAAAAAGAGCCAACATAATAACCCTCTCCTCCCAATAAAGTGTTACCCAAGAGTCCCAAATCTAGTCATTTCAAGCTGTGTGTAGGTCCGTCTGAACCATAACCAAAAATGCAGAACGTCTTTTGGACCTTTAATATCATTCCCTCGTTAAAAATAAGTTTCTTGGAGGTATTTATCATTCTATAACTAAATTATTATGTCAATAAACTTGTATATATTTAATAAAGTTCGTGAGCTGGCTATGACATCGATTCTATTACTTTTTCCTTTAGACAAGCAAATAAAACTTTTATTAGAATTACTAGCAAAGTGCTAGCTAGAGATTACAAAGAAAGATCGACATTACAAGATTGCACTCCTACAATATACAAGGATGCAAGAGAAAGAAATAAAGAGATGTCAAGATCTAAGCCAAAATTTTACCCTAGGTCCCTTGACCCAATCCACCAAAATAGTACATAAATAGTCCCTGTGGTTTATAGCTAGTAACATAGTAAGGTATTAACTTTTTTTTGTAACATGTTAAGATCTTATGGTTTAGATTTTATTACATATTAAGGTATTAGACCTAACTTCGGTTAAAAGTTAACCAACAAAACTAACAAGGTTAAGTTTGAAGGACTATTTCTGCCAATACTCAAAAGTTTTAATTTTTTTTTCCCTCTCCTCTTGATCACGCAATTCCGGCCAGGATTCTGGCAAGAATCCGGCAGGATTCTGGCGAGAATCCGGCCGATCTCCGGCGAGTACAAATCATGTTTTTAAAGCCTTCTCAATCGTTCTACTTATTACCAATACGTTTCTCCACTTGAATCACTCGTATTTCTATGATTAATTGGTCCATAAAAAGCTTATTTAAATAATATACTAAACTTCATCTTCTTCCCCAAATACAAACCTAAACCCTAACCCTAACCCAAATTCAATTAAACCCGATTGATATTGATACGACAAATAAAAAGGCATTTTTATCATGGACGACTACAAATCAAAACAGCATAAATGAATTGGACTTACAAGATCGTTAAAGGGGCCGAACAAGCAAGGCAAGAATCGATAATAATGCACCGATTAAAACACTTCTGGACGCGATTAGTATGTTTAGAATGTGGGTTTGTATTGTCTAAGTGTGCAGAAACCGAATGGAACAATTTGTTTATATATAGGAGGGTTAAAAAACGAGTTTTTAGTCGTTTTAAAGTTCCGACCGTTTCATTAATAAAACCCGGATTTGATGCTCATTAAAACTGCGTTTATGGACCAATTAATCATAGGAATACGAGTGATTCAAGTGGAGAAACGTATTGGTAATAAGTAGAACGATTGAGAAGGCTTTAAAAACATGATTTGTACTCGCCAGAGATCGGCCGGATTCTAGCTGGAATCCTGGCCGGAATTGCGTGATCAAGAGGAGAGGGAAAAAAAATTAAAACTTTTGAGTATTGGCAGAAATAGTCCCTCAAACTTAACCTTGTTAGTTTTGTTGCTTAACTTTTAACCAAAGTTAGGTCTAATACCTTAACATGTAACAAAATCTAAACCATAAGACCTTAACGTGTTACAAAAAAAAGTTAATACCTTACTATGTTACTAGCTATAAACCACAGGGACTATCTATGTAGTTCTCTCTTTCTCATAAAGCATGAGTATCTTAAAAAAACTAGTGAAAACTTTAAGGTTATCTGTTAGAGAATAATTCAAAGTAGTGAGTCACTAATAGGCAGATAGCTAGGTAGTTTGCTGGGATTGATTCTTTGACCAAGTTTGATACGCATGGAGAAATCAAAGCTTAGGCTACTGGAATATATAATCAAAGTCATTATTGTAATCATATTTAGCAAGAGGGTCAAGGATGTTAACAGCCAAACCTAGAAATCGTATTTTTGAAAGGATGTCGTTAGCGTAGATTGAATTGGTTCTTCCTTGTGATATCTAGTATAACTATTCATGTGAACATTCAAATGTAAGTGATTCATCAAGACAACTCAGTTTTGAATTCATCCATTGTTTTCTCTTGTTTATTTGATTTCTTGTTGATGAATTGATTCAATGATCCCTAGGATTTGTAGTGGTATGAGAGTCTAATGTCAAATCAATATCATTTTTTCTATCATCATTCAAGAATTCATTTTTTGTTTTGTGTCGGTATATCAAGAATCACTCACTATTCAAAATCAAATCAAGAAATGATTTGCCAACACCAAAATTGCGGTTGCCTTGTATTCACAATCATTTCTGTAGCCCTAGCTATTCGATTATGATCGAATCATTAAGAACTAAAACCTTACAACTCCTGATTCATTGTTTTTCGTTTTTGAATCAAAGAAACCAATAAGATGACTTCATCACTAATCAAAAGCCAACAAAAGTGTTTTGCTAATTGAAGTAGCATCTCAATTTTTTTCACTAGAGAAATTAAAAAAAAAGTATAGAAGAAACAAATTTGTTGTTGTTATTTGCGAATCATATAAAAGAAGAAGAAGAGTGTTGTGTTGTTTTTTAAATCCACGAAGCCAAAAAAGAACCGAAGTCAAAAGTTGTTTTGTATGTACTAGTCATGAAAGAAAGAAGGAAACCTCGAGAGCAACTGTTTACAAGAAATTGAAGATGGTGATCCCAAAAGACCCGATTACCAAAAAAATACATGCTGGTTTGACTCGTGTAGCGATGGTTCTACATTGAACTCTAGATCATCGGATCAAGTTCAAGGCAACTCGATAGAACTCTAGATACTCTTTCGAAAGATTGGATGTGGGTGGGAAAGCATTAGCGAAAGGTTCAAACGGAGGTACTAGTTTGTTGTCTTTAATCACAATATCAAAGTCAGAATCCATCCAAACTGCTTTTGGTCATTTCATTTTTTTTTTTCAAAAGTCATAAATCAATTCAAATGAGTTTGCAAGTCAGATCACAATCAAATTCAAGTCATCCTAAAGATACATTTGATGATTCTAGCAAACAACCCCAAGGGATCATAATTGATCTTGCTAACTTGCATTAGATTAATACCTCCAGAAGGAGATTTGAAACCTGATTTGAGTGAGAGATATTGATGTAGATGTCGTACTTAAAATCAGGAATCACATTTTTTAACTCATGCATTTAAAGTTGGTTTATGATTTTTTTTACTCTTAGAGCGTGTTTGGCTCTCCTTATTTCCATCTCCTTATAACTTATAACTTTTCCAAAAAGTTAATAAGTTAAAAAAAGTGTTTGGCAAAAGGAAAAAGACTTTTTGTTTACCTATGATAAGTTGTTTTGGAAAAGTAAGGGAGGAGTGACTTTTTGATCTTCCTTATAACTTATTATGAAAATTTATCCAACATACCCCTTGTGATCAATAACAACAACTTATTTGACTTTTTAAATAATGTCATTTTTGTCATTTTACATAAATAAGCTACGCCAAACACTTTTTACAAAACAACTAATTGACTTATCAACATATAAGCTAACCCAAACACTTTTTTAAAAAGTCATTTTCAAAAAGTTATAAGTTAATAAGTACGTCCTTTTAACAAAAAGTCCTTTTGGACTCAAATAAGTTTATCCAAACATGTCCTTAAGTCCAATTACATTCTTAATTGTTTTTCTTTCGTTATACGGAACAAACCAAATAACCAGACTCAAGTTATTTTGGAGTCAAAATCCGTTTTCTAAAGAAATGGTATTAGATCCATACGTGATCAGACTCAAGTAAATGGAATCATGTTTGGACTTGCATCGGTTTTTAAAATTCCAAATGTGGTTATAAGCAGATTAAAAGGGATCATAAGTGGTCTCATTTACTTGGTTTGGATTCAATTTGGAATGCGAATATGGGACAAACCGAAGAAGAATTTCAAGACCATGTGAAAGGAAAATCGGTGATTGATTTGATCAAAGATGAAAAAAGAGGAAGATTGTGGGAACAAAAGATCAAGAAAGCAAGACTCAAACTTGGATCAACAAATAGTGGTAATGACCGATGTCAATGGGTCAGTAAAAATTAAGTTTAAAATCAATTTCGTACTACTTTATTAGATAAGTCAGGTGTCCCACAAGGAGTATTATTGAAAGTGTTTGCTTTAATTGAATCTAACTATTAATTGATAGAAAAATAAAATTAAGTTGTTTTAGAGTGAATGTGAAAATGGAATTAAAATTAAGTTGTAAACAATTGGTGAGAAGGTGATTCCTCCAGGTTTTGAATTAAAGTAAGTAGTTTATATTGAAAATATCACATAGACATGATTATGATAATTAAGTAGTTGATTGTGATAAACGAGAACTAAGTACTTTGATTGCAAAACAACGAAAGGTTATCACACGGTTATCAATTGAAGATCACCAAACCCAATGCATATCTAATATATTCCAATCATTAGAACTCTCGGGAATTGAAAGGATCATAACTATATTTTGGATAAAATCAACCGTTTACAATCAAACTATCAAATCACTAAGCAAAAAACATCAAATGCTTGGATTGTCAATCTCAATTACAAAGAAAAACTAAAAACATTCATCCACTTACAAGAATCCTCCACTCGAAGGAAACCACGAAAGGATTAGCCATTTATGTTCTTGACCTGATCTTCAATTTTGGTAAGGAATTGCATGACTGATGATAGTGGATGAATAAGATGCTTTGGAATGGTGGAAAAAGCCTAGAAATCGCCCCTCAAGTACCCAAAATTGCCTCACTTGGTTTTGAATGGAAGAAGTCTCGTAAAACCCTGATTTCGGGTGTTTTTATGAATCCCCCTCTGAGGCTCAGCGGCGTAGCCTACTTTGTCAGCTTTCTACCAAAACTTGTGTTTGTCATAACTTTTGCGTTTCAATTATATTTTCTTCACTGTTTGTGGCCACGTCTTTGTTTTTCGACCCTCTATCATGTCATATACTAATACGTTTATTTCCAATTCATGCATTTTCTCCAAAACACGTCCAATCTTCTTTTTTAACCTACAAAACATCAATTTCTCATAGTTATTCAATTCTACACATATCAACACACAAAAACACATAATATTTAACATTTAAACACTTAAATACCTATTCCATGAGGTAACTGTTAGGATAACTTGTTTGACCAAGTTTGATACGCATGGAGAAATTGATGTTTAGGTTAGAACTATAAGTGCTTGAAAATATATTTAGAGCCATATTAGTATACTTTAAGTAAGAGGGTACTTAATGTATTTAAAGTTAGGCGATGGTAACAATGATTACAAATGTTTGTCCTTGTGATAGTAATTGAGCAATACAATTCAATATAGAGCTCATCCTGTTCCTTTCTTGTCCTTTGTTTGATTTCTTGTTTAATGAATTGATTCAATGATCCCTAAGATGCACATTGTTGGTCAAAGCAATTGACAATGGATCCTTATTTTATGTTGATTAGTTAGTAGTATTCTCTATTTAAGCATTGCGTGTTTCTTCATTTTATGTACTACGATAATACACTAACATCTTTGGCTTAGTTACTTTAAATATTACTTTGAGTGTCATGTCTGTTATATATACAAGCATAGTGGTACTTTGAGTGACACCCGGCAAACTCAGTTTAATAACTTTTATCAAACTTATAAGTCTACCTTAACGAAACATTTATAAAACGTACTTAACTGGGTTAGTTGAGTCGGTTCGGTGATTCGGGGAATCAACGGGAGTTGGTCTTGCACACACACTCGTCATGGTTTGGTGATTCGGAGGATCACCAAGTAAACACACGTGCACGAGTCTCGTATCCCATCCTTTGGTGAAACAATAATACAATAGGGGTAACTTATTGACAATTACGTGTTATATGATCATTGATAGCTTAGGAATACATGTTTATGTGAATTAAGAGCATTCACAACCCATCCACCAAATCTCATCCATCAAATTACACTAAAAATCACTACTTCACCCCTAAATCTTCTCTCTCCTAATTAAAATAATCATACTTTTATCATTACTTTTTCTCTCTCCTCACTCACAACTACTTACAAAAATATTAAAATATATATAGGGGTGAACAGTAGCTTTTCATATTTAGGGTGGAACAGTGCTTCCACCAAATATTTTCTCTCTCCTCTACTCACAACCACTTACACTCACCCCATATAATTTGGTGGACACACTCACATCCATTTGGAGGATGGGATGTGAGTGCTCTAACATGATAAACTTGGACAATCTCTCATTTTTATAAAAGTTGGTAAGAATTAGCCACCAGATTTTTCATTCGTGCCAACGAAGGTACGAATGAAAAACATAATCCCTCATTCGTGCCAATGAGGGTACGAATGAGAAAATTAGTAAGAATGAGAAAAAAATTTTCCCATTCGTACCATTAAGGGTACGAATGAGAGACAAAATTTCCCATTCATACCATCAAGGGTACGAATGAGAGACAAAATTTATCGTTCGTACCAATGAAGGTATGAATGAGAACAGACTATATAAGCATCTCTTTGTCTCATTTTCATCATTTCACAACCCTAACTCACCCCAAGTGCTCTCTCTTAAATCCAAACCTATAGAAACGAGTTTTTGCCCTTATTTCTTGGATCCTAAAGCTAAAACAGGTTCTATATCAATATCAAGTGAAGATTCGAGGTGTGTTAATCATATAAACCCTTTTTAATGCAATTTCATACATTTTTGGTAAACCCTAAGTGTCCAGATCTGATCTAAATGAGTTTTCTTAAATAAAAACATTTCTAACACCTTTCTAAACTATATCTAGACCTGGATAATGAGTTTTCTTATAAAAACCCAAATATTAATGATGTTGGTGACTATTTTATGTGTTGTGTGTTAATGAAATAATGTGTAGATGTTGTATAAATGATTTAGGACTGATTTGAAACATGATATATGAATACATGGCTGATTAATTGATATATGTTGGACTTTTACCCATTTTGGGGGGTTTTATGTTAGATTTAGGGTTTGCTCATGAACATGATGATAACATAATTAGAGATTCATTAGGATTAATGATTCCATGCTTAATAATATGAGAATGATGCTATTTAAACATTTTCCATTTTGGGTAAATTTCTCATGCAATTGATGTGACATCTCCATAATTTGCTATTTTGAGTAAAGTTGTGATTTAGTATGTGAAATGGATGGATTGATGTGTGAAATAGGTGTAGTAACATGTGGATAGGATAGATAAGGTTGACTGCAGCGTTTGGTAGCATTTCGTGAAGTTTTCAATCAGATTTGAAGGGTTTTTTGTTCGTCAAAAGAGTTCTGCAGCTGTGCAGGTCGAATGAGTTTTCATTCGTGCTAATAAGGGTACAGATGAGAGGAAAGATTTCCCACTCGTACCAACGTGTAAAATTGTGAAACTTTGATATAAACTAAGTGTTTTGTGTGCATTGCTTGTATGTAAACTGTATATGCTCGATCAACTGATGTAACGGGTCACCAACAGGATGTCGAGTCTTGCGTGGTCATGTCAAATATTCAAACACGTTTCCAAACGTATAAAGTCAAGTCTTGGATATTAAGGGTTATTAGACAAACATATCATCGGTCAAACATTAATAGGCTATTTATGGTAGGTTTCTGGTAGTTGGCTCATTTACAAACCGAATCAAGCCGATCTGCTCGTTTACAATCGATCCGGAAACCGAGCGAGCATTGTTCGAGCGCACATTTTTCGATCGAGCATCGAGCGAGCGGGCGAGTTTTTCCGGACAACCATAAATTTGGGATGTTTCCTTTAATATTCTCGCTGCCTAGTGATGACTGAAGTTCGGCCGTTCAAGAATGAGGCTCTAGTTGAGGCCAGTGAGGTAATGAGCATATTATAGAGAACGATTGTCGCGTTATGGCATATGTTGATAGCGGGAAATGATTGATGGTGGACAACTAATAGGAATAGGAAGTCAAGCATGTTTTTTCATGACTTGGGGTTTTACAATTAAACTTAGTGTTAAGTTATCATTGGCTTGACTGGGCCAATAACTATAAATATAATTGTATGCATATATTGAGTCAAACCCAATAAAGTGGCATGTATAAAACTATAAATATAATTGCAATTAAAATGTGTGTGTGTGTGTGTGTATATATATATAATAGATTAATAAAAATTATATCGAGCCGAACCGAGCGGACCTTTGCTCGTGCTTAGCTCGTTTACAAACCGAATCGATCGGCTCGTTTACAACCGAGTGAGCAATTTCCGAGCGAACAGTGAGCAATCGGCGAGCGTCGAGCGTTTTGAACAGCCCTAGGCATTAAGTTATTAGACAAACATATCATCGGTCAAACATTAATAGGCTATCTATGGTAGGTTTTCGGATATTGGAATCACCAAACAAGCCTGGTTTATTATTATCTAGAAGACGCAACCTAAGGTGAGTGTCACAGCCTCACATTTTACTGTTTTCATTATTGGGGGATAAACATGCGGTACGAACTTTACGAACTTCTAGACCAACATATTACATTATATCACATGGGTAGTAAGTGACATTACATCATTAAAGTCCTTCTAACTTGTGAACTATTAATATGTGGATACATAGCGGGGAAAGTGTGAATAGATCTATTGGTCCCGGCAAGACCCACTCGGGTCGACTGGGAGTCGGACGGGTGCATATTTGTCCTATCTAACTTACGGAACTAGGTGATGTCCGGTGGTGGGTATAGACGCATTTCTAACGTTCAGTAGTGGTTCACGACACTTTAGTATTATGTAACGATGTCTAGCTAGCATCAGGTATAGATTTAAGGATTGTTGGGTCTGGTTTACAAACGTTTGCATACTTTTCAAACTTTATCTCTGTGACTTACCGGCACTGTACGTGTTGACTAACATTGCGTGTTTTCTCATGTCGCTAAGGTGGCAGCGAGACTAGGCGCACTGGAGCCGCACTGAGTCTCATTTGTCTTGCATGGTCAAACATTATTTTCATACTTTGAACTACTTACTTTTGATTATGGGTTGTAAACTTTAACTTGCTTCCGCTGTGGTTTGTTTATGGTTGTCTAAACTTTAAAACTGTTTGGTTTGGTTTTCATAATGTTGTTTCCATAATCCATATCATATAGTTTTCGTTTATTGTGACCGTTGACTTGGATCTTGGTATGTCACGTGCTTCGCAGTAAAATCCCGCAAGTGAAATTTAAGGGTGTGGCAAGCTTGCTCAAATCCACCCAAGGACCAACTCATTAGACCCTCTTCTAATCATTTGCAACCCTATAGAGAGATTATCGACTTTGCTTGTTGGTGGCTAGGGCTTGTTAATTGTTTGATGCATATAACAATAAACCCAATGTCATCTTTATAATCTCATACAAATAAAACCCTATAGATGTTTAGGGTTGTTATAGCCGTGTCAAAATAAATCCAATTAACATTAGTTTTATAACTTAGCCACAAAGAAGATGTACGTTTGGATGAGGAGTAGAGGCAGACGTAATCATTGCAGGGCGTGATTGAGGCGGTGGTCTTGAAGGTGTGGATTTTGTTTTTAAATGAGTGGTTTTAACCTATTCTGCTCTGGATGAAAATAAAATCCTTATTTATTGGTTTGAACATGATTAATGAATTACCTGAACACATTGTGTTTTATTTCTCGTAGGGATTTTAACCTACGAGTGGATTTTGAAGGTGTGGATTTTTTTTAAATGAGTGGTTTTAACCTATTCTGCTCTGGATGAAAATAAAATTCCTATTTACTGGTTTGGACATGATTAATGAATTACCTGAACACATTGTGTTTGTTTTTCTCGTATGAACAAAAATCCACCAAAAAGGGTTGTTTTTTTCCTTTTTTTTTGTATGGCACTATGGTACTCGTTGGAAAAATAATAAAACGCTTGTTAATTTGGTGTAATTTTTTTTCTTTAAAAAATCTCGTATATAAAAGTTATAAACGTTTAAAATTGTGGGGGAAACATGAGAGAGAAAAAAAAATTGGGGGGGGGGGGGATAAGGGGGAGAATGCCACGTGGCACACCTAAGAGGGAAGATGACCTCTTTGAGCGCCATGTCAGCTTTGTTGCTTTCTTTTATTAAATACTAGATTATATCCTGAAAGCTTTCCGGGATACATAAATTTAATATGAAGTGATAAAATATGTGTTATGATTTAACATATTAATTAATATACTGTAATATAAGAACAAACAATTTTAATCATGTGAAAAAGAATGAAAATGTATATTAAAAAAAAATGTATGTTTGGATGAGGAGCAGAGCTAGAAACAAACCATTGCAGGGCGTGATTGATTATTCAAAACAGATTATGCGTTTAGAAAACCCATAGAGACAAGACTAGAGGATGAAACATACAAATATTTCAGTTGTTTAAGGGGGTGTTTGGGATTGATTATTCAAAACAGATTATGCATTTTGAAAAGGCAGAGGTGAAGCTGCTTTTAGATTATTGTGTTTTGGTAGCCTAAAAAACTGATTATCCGCGTTTTCAAAACGCAATCCCAAACACTAAAAACTGATTATCTGTGTTTTCAAAACGCAATAATCTAAAAATCAGATTCAAAACACAATTTCAAACACCCTCTAAATGTTGGAAGACTTATTAACATTGTATATTGGTATGTTCTTATTTGTGTTAGACTGTTGATGTAGTTACACCGTTACTAGCAAAAATGATGTTACATGTAGAGTCTCATATGAAACTTAAAAATTAGTTACGTTGTTCAAGTTAAAAACTTGGTATAAATTTGGATGTAACAAATGCAGGGGACACATAATTAGGTCTGTTTGCCTCAATATCAAAACAAAGTAGGAATTAAAAAAGAATTTAACTCGTCTTGTGTAATGTAATGTCCTTTGTTGAAGGATAAAATCTATAAAGGATTTATTATTATTAGGACTAATGTTAGTGGGCTTTGGGCTTTAGATTGGGCTGGGTTTTTTATTTAGGCTATTATATAAGTTTATTTATTTATTTATTTTTTTTGTTCGAGCTAGCTTACCTCAGCTAAAAACTTATACAAGCTAATTTCGAGAGAACTCTTTTTAAACGAGTTTTAAGCAAGATTCGAACCACCTATTATTCGAACACTCTTTATCCCTGTCTCGTCGCGATGAGGTACTTATGGATATGCTCCTCTGACACCCTCGATGACTTTAGTTACTTCTTTGTTTGGTATTATTTATAGATATGACTTGCTTAAACACGCTTCAACAAAGAGTGCAATAAGGACTCATACATGTTCCTAGCATAGTTATCAAAAGTCATCGCCTTAACCGTCTAAACGACCAATTTCCTAGAAGCCACCATGTTGGGTTGTGAAGGCCTTGGGCCTGGTTTGGGATGGAGGCGCGTTTTGGTTTCTTGTTCCCAAAGTTAGAAACCCTAATCATGTTTTATATAAACCTAGTCATTGTAATTGTAATTGTGTGCCTTGAGCTTAATGAAATAACCTAGTTGCACCCCGTGGACGTAGGTCCCCCACTGGGACCGAACCACGTAAAATTCTTGTGTCGTGTGTTTATTATTTTCTCGTTTGCGTGTGTAATCGTTTGTGCGTGTGTGTTGGTTCCGCTGCGCCACCTGATACCTAACAACTGGTATCAGAGCTTTGGCTCGTTAAACACACGGTGTTTTGCACTGATATACAATTCGCAAAAAGTATATTCAACTATGTGTTCGAGATCAGAAGTCGGTTAGGGTTTTGGTGGTTGGCAAATTTGCTGATAAAACCCACGACATTGCCGAAGAATATCTGTCCGAGATAGCCGCGGCTCAAAGAAGATGTTAGAAAGTGTTATTTGCTTTGATATTGCTCTAGCCGTCAATTGCAGAAAGCGACAATTACTTTCATGTGGAGCTTTGCGATTACCAAGAAACAAATGAAAAAGGTTTTTTAAGTGTTTTTTGGATTCTTTGTTTTGGTGGTGCACCGTCAAAGAAAAAGAATGAAAGAAATTCACTTTTGTTTCTTGAGGTGTGGTGCTCGAGCAAATAGGCAGAAAACATTCAACTTTCTTTTGAGCAACAATTTATTAGTGGCAAGAAAAAAAAAGGTAAGTACCAATTGATTTAATCCTTGAGCCGTATGTTTAGTTTGTTGAATTCGATTGGAGCCACTGACTATGTCTATTCAGTCGCTGATCGAGTTTGGGTTGCGGGCTAAGTAGGATTTGTTTTTTTTAGAGTTCGGTTTTTTTTTGACATTTATCAACCGTGATTATTATTATCTTTTAGACCGTGTTTTGTGAATTCAGCATTCGGGTGTTTTGGTTTGTCTACAAAAGTTGTTGTAGGAGCAAATCGGTTTGATTGATAGTGTTCAGTAGAACAGTCGTCAAGTTCAGGCTCGTGCCATTGCTGTGTTTGTTCACTATTTCTGATTTGTTCTCGTTTGTTATTGTTATAACTGAAGACGGGATGGTAATATTCGGAAATGTTAGACGGTTTTGGGTGTCGGTTGATTGCTTTGTCAAAGGAACTTTGATATGGTACTGTGGATTGGTAAAACCTGAAGAAAATGAAACCAGCGGTTTGGAATATATTGGAAAATGAAAGCAATTGGGATGGTTACTCTTGTTTGACGAGGAGTGTTGCTTTCAGTATCATGGAGACCACGGTTTGTGGCATGATGAGGGCTCTGTCAAGCATGTATGAGAATTCATCTGGTGTTTTTAGTATTCCTGCTCGGGCGTGCTAGTGACGACATAAGTGAAAAAAAATGGTTAGTATCAAGTCATGTGAACTATTGCTAGTTGGATGATCTTTCGGTTAGGGTTTGCGTTAACTGGTCGTGTGTACGGTCATAGAACCCTTGGCACCGCTTGTTTTCCATGAAAGCTCAACTGCTGTTATAACCGTTTGCCTGTTAGCTGGTCTAGAACTGTGAAGTTATCCTTGTTCGTTGGTGATCAGTGGTTTGACATTTGAGTGGATCTTTGTGCTAGTACGGATGAAGATTTTCGCTGGGGAAGTACGAGTGAAGATTTGACTCATGAGTGTCGGTTTGGCATGGGTTGGGATAACAGGGACAGTGGGAGCTGGGCGTAGTTGACTTGTTGGGGCTGCATGGAGGTGTGGACATTTTTTTAGAGTCGATGTCATAGATAGGAAATTCTGCTTCTGAGAATGTGTCGTGGTTTGATGCATTGGGACTCAGTGGAAGGCAATGAGACTCTTGGGTTCGAGATTCTGGTATGCTTCATTTCATGTTACCCACTGTAGTGAAGTATTGTTGAATCTGTTGAAGACTTTTGGGAGATACTGGTTTATGTATCACAGGAAGAAGTGAACCAACTTCCTAGTAGTTAAGTCTTGGCTCGCTGAATCGAGTAGTGCTAAGGGGATTCGTTTTGCAAGCATGAATCCTAGAGCCACATGGATGTCAGCTTGAGCGCATTCGGAGGTTTAAACCTGGACGGGGATTTGGTAACAGTGGGAGCACGAGGGTTGTTCCGGCACAGTTACATAGTGGCGTTGGGTTTTGAGACCGGATTTCCGAATGGAAATTCTCTCCATGGGTGCTTGCTGTATTTTGGAGAGTGGTCTTTTCTCTGGAGTCTCTGGAGTCGGTAGTAATCAGTGGGAGCCGATTGAGATTGAGGATGAGTTATTGGCCGGTTTTGCCATGACTGGGTCTGTGATGACTGTATTGAAGCTCTTGGGAGTTTCAATGGGCCTTTTCAGGTAACTGAAGAGAAAGGCCGCTGCAACTAGGTTGATTGGTATTTGAAATCTTAGCTTGTTCTTCGAGAACTGGAGGCTTGGAAAACTTTCGTCGTTAAAGTTTTAGCTTATTCTTGGAACTGAAGGTTAGGAGGATTTCTGTTATTGAAGATTACTGGAGTTACTGGATGACTTGGTTGATTATTTCTTGGAGGCAGGCTGAAGTATTTGCAAGGCCTTCAAGTGGGAGATTGTTGGGTTGTGAAGGCCTTGGGCCTGGTTTGGGATGGAGGCGCGTTTTGGTTTCTTGTTCCCAAAGTTAGAAACCCTAATCATGTTTTATATAAACCTAGTCATTGTAATTGTAATTGTGTGCCTTGAGCTTAATGAAATAACCTAGTTGCACCCCGTGGACGTAGGTCCCCCACTGGGACCGAACCACGTAAAATTCTTGTGTCGTGTGTTTATTATTTTCTCGTTTGCGTGTGTAATCGTTTGTGCGTGTGTGTTGGTTCCGCTGCGCCACCTGATACCTAACACACCAAACCTCGCTTTTCCCTCCTGGATAAAAAAAGCCACAGTCTGATTTTTAAAACCTAATCCCCTGACTAATACAATCGACCAATACTTACCAATTTATAGAGATATATCTCAATCTCAATAAAAAAAAATTTAAATATACTTGATTTTTAAAACACTTATAGATATTGAATTATTTTTCAATATATAAACATCTAAACTCATTGGTTTACCATCAACTGATTTTGTCTATTACATAGTTATGAAAGGTGTGTTAATCATTTTCGCATGCATGACTAAATGAGTCAGTTTATATCTATTATATTATTTTATAAGATGATTGTTATTTGTAATAATTTACGGATTTTTTTATTTTTTTTTATTTGCGCTTTTTTTCTAAGGCCCGCGCTTTTTTCACTTCTCGCTTAGGTCATAGGCGGAGCCTAATCGCCTTGAGCGCGCATCACTCATTTGATAACTATGGTTCCTAGTAGTCATAGATAACTAGATATGAACTATGGGTATTGTGGAAGATTAAAGATGTTGCAGGTTGCCGAAAACAAGGTCGATGCGACACACAGTCTGTAATACATTTGTTTAAACTTCAAAGTGAGAATGTTACAATTACAAACACCCACAAATCCTACCTTTCATCTCCTTATCTCTTATGCATTTTCATCAGTGTCCCAGTCATTTGTTTTTACTCATCATCAAACAATATATTCAAATAAATCAAAACTATAAACTGAACAAATAGGGTTGGAGTTAGTTCAACCCCAGAAAACACGAAACGCGATTTCAAAACAAGAAATAAAGATCAATCAGTTATTAGATCGTAAATCCGTTTGACCTTCTGTAGGTGTCTGTTCCTGAACCCGAGCCAACGCATTCTGTTGCTCCGCCAATCTGCTCATCCTTTCCATTAACTGTCCGGCTTTTCTCTTCCCTCTATCAGTACCATGATGTAGTAAATCCACCAGTACCCCCATCACGCCGAGTTCTTGCGCCTCCACCAGATACTTTTCATCTCCGGAACAAAGATGCACCATAACCGCAGCTGCATTCTCTTTATTCCTTGGGGACCCGCTCCCCATAAACTCCACTAGAACTGGTACCGCCTCAGATTTACCTATAGCCAGCTTCCCTTCCGGGTGGCTTGAGAGTATAGCCAAAATGGCTAACGCTTCATCCTTCATACCACTTTGTGGTTCTGTAAGAAGATCCATCAATGTCGGGACTACACCAGCTCTAATCGCACGTCCTTTATTACCTTGATATATGCATAGATTAAATAACGCGGTTGCAGCATCCTTCTTCCCTCTTTGAGTACCTTCACTCAATAGTAATACAAGAGGTGGGATTGCTCCTAACGAACCGATTGTTACCTTGTTTTCATCGATCACCGAGAGGCTGAAAAGGGTAGCAGCCGCGTTCTCCCGAGCTTCCATGCTACCTTTTTTCAGGACTTGAACTATACCCGGGACTGCCCCTGAGGACACTATACTTCCTTTGTTATCCTCACAAATAGAGAGGTTTAGAAGGGCGGTTACCACATGTTCTTGTGTGCGGGAATCAGGTGCTGTTAAGAGGTTTGTAAGAAGCGGGATGGCCCCAGCCTCGGCTACAGCAACACGGTTATCAGCGTTTCTTTTTGCAAGGAGGCGGATTTCACCAGCGGCAGTTCGTTGGTCATCGGGACTTGCAGAATTAAGCTTACGAAGGAGATTTTGTATCATGGAACGTTCTGCAGGAGTACAGGCAGAAGCAGACCGAGTGGCTCGTTTTGGTGGCTCCATTCCGTTTGTCTCACACCATTGGGCTATGAGACTGCGTAATACGTAGTTGGGTATGAGCGCGGTGCTGGTCAGGCTTTGTTGTGTCTTGGGACACGTGCGGTGCCCTGCTTCCAACCATTTTTCAATGCATGAACGCTCGTACGTCTACAGAAATGCAAAAATATCAAGTAAACCTCATGTTTGCAATATGATCAGAAAGAGAGAGCATGTAAGAAATAAATGCTGGCAAATTGGTATGTCAATAAGTCGGTAACGGGTCAAAACATGTAAATTGTTTGACAGGTTGGGTCATGTTGACCTGAGACACTTGTAGTACCATAATTTTAGTTTGTATTAAAATAATCAGTGTTTAAAAGATAGAGTAAAGATCAAATACATATAGTTTTTTTGTAAGAACTGTGAGAATCAAAGGGGGTAAAAAAAATTTATTTTTTTTTTTAGAATTTTTTTTCCCATGTGCTTAAACATTCTTTCTAGATGAATAATACAAAAAAAAATTAAAAAAAAAATTTTTTTAGTGTAATTACGTCATTAAGGTAAATACATTAGTTTACACTAGAGTAATTATGTAATTACTCTACACGTAATTACTCTACGCCCAATTTTTTTTTTTTTTTTTTTTTTTTTAGTTTTCAATACTATAATACATGTTTAACAATATGGGGAAAAAAATTTAAAAAAAAAAATACCCTCCTTTGATTCTCACAGTTCTTACCAAAAAAACTATTTGTACCGGATCTTTCCCCTTAAAAGATAATTAGAAAAATGGTATATTATTAATAATATTAATACGGGTTTTATAATAAAAACATTTAGGAGGTTCATCCGTTATAAATATACTTTGGCGACTTTTGACCAACTTTATTGGTTTCCCTTTAAGATCCGTTTGATGAATTAAATAAACATAACCTGAAGCAACCCGTTCCATTAGTAAATAAGTCAAAACTACCACCTCTTAACATTATGAAATATGAAAAGGTGACGAGTTTTACCTGCCCTGTTGACACAATAACGGGATCCTTCATTAACTCAAGTGATATAGGACAACGGAAATCATCGGGTATGGCACCGTTTTTTGGACTTTTGACCAATGTTCCTTGACCCGTACAGCTTGGAAGAGCAGAAGTCTCTCCTGGTGGTGAGCCTGCAAAAGGACTCGCTGTCTGTACAAAATCTTTAATTTGCTTTAGTACCATTGACATCTTTTCTATACTCTCGTCTGGATCTCCACAGCTGGCGGTAACCATTTCATGCAATGCTATTGACTCATGTGTAAGGTCAGTTATTTCAGTTAGGTGTAGTTTTTCAACCAGTCTCTTCAAGACAGCTGGATCCTCAACCGCATCAACATCCTTGTGATAAAGGGATGAAAGGTCTTCATACAATTCAACATCAGGCGGCTCAGTTCTTCCTTTGGCTCTTCTGAACTGAGCAAGAACAAGCGCAACCTAGATAAATTCCAATACGCTATATCAGCTCAAGATTATTGCCCTTTCGTGACAGTTAAAAGCATAAATCATTAAATCTCACCTGTTCTTTAACTTCATCTGATATGTCAAGTTCATCGATTGAAATACTGTTTAAATCCTGTTCCAAACGATCTGTAAGTGCTTGGTACTTTTTCATGATTTCATCTCTTTCTAAGACCTGCATTGCAGAGCGTCTTGGGTATAAGAACACAATTTCCCGATATAATATCAATACTAAGTGCTGATCTCACCGCTAATAAAAACCAAGAAAGCACTCATGTTAACAAAGGCAAGCTACATTCAATAGAACACCATTGTTCCAGTAAAAGGATCATGTGACTTTTGTTGAACAAAAAGAAGTTATGCACATATAATGACTAGAACCAGAGAAAAAGGTTTAAGTAGCTTGAGATGTTTGATATTTCACATTATAAGTTATAAGATTAGTTTGAAATTAAATGTCAAGTTAACACGTAAACTGGAATGCTTATATATATCTGTAAAATTTCACTTGCGAGAGAGTTAAATTTCCAAATATGTGATTTACTTAAGATTCGCATCATTTAATAACATTCTGTTTAATGGTGGTTGATTTAATATTTCTGATATGCCAATCATAATGACCCGCTGGAATTTCTTAGGCAAAACTAGAGCCAGAAATAATACCAACTCTGATCCTTTAAGATGTGACCGGAGGATTGACCAGAACATTCTTCTATGGATTATTCATACTTTTGGTATTTTCTGTCTGCAAGGTCAGAGGCACGAGATTCACAAACTCAACTCACATAAGACTCATGACAGACGAATGATGGGCGATCACTATGTAAAGAAATTTGGAATAGTTCTGGACGCCACTTCACTTACTTGTCAATCTATCTTATTAAGCGAATATAAGACAATAACATACACTTTCCACACTCGCAAGATCTAGTGATTTACTCAAACAACGCCCTAGTTGATCTGTTGTTTAAGTTTATGAAGTTATGTCATGACTGAGAATTTCATTTACCCCCTATATATTTTCTTCTTCTCACTAAAATACTAAATTGTCAGATTTCTTTCTTAATCAACACAGTTAAGGTCGGTTATAAAGGATTAACGAAACACTTATCTCATGGTTACATTATGGAAAGTCATGATACCATTACCGGGCATAACTTTTGGTCAACCAATTTATTGTCATCTTATTAGTTACATTAGATGAGATATAAAACGCAAAATCGAAGCCTGAACTTCAGAACATCATCAACACATGAGCAAAAAAACAGAAACGACCAGGGGAAATAATATGCCTTTCTAATGCATAAAAACGGTCATAAATTCACAAAGACCGCCAATTTTATCACATTTTCTCATACCCTCTTGTCTCGCTACATCTTCAAATAGTAAAAAAGTAAAGCAAGCAATTGATATTAATGAATTAAAAACTATGTTGGAACAAAAATGGACGCAACGAGACTTTAGAACAACGACACATTCATATCATACCCTATGAATTATCAGCATAAAACAGCTGGAGTTTGGACAAGAGCAACCAACAAATTTCCAAAAACAGAAAGAAAAGCAGTCGGATGCTGCTATGTTAACAAATTGAAGGTAAACATATTATCCAACCAAAGGCGAACGATTCACTATCATATAAAGAAACTAACAGAAAACATTTCACTAGCTTACTCACATGTTACACCATCCTCACATAGCAAATAGTCTCTTCATAATTAACAAGTTCATATATCCTGTATGTAACTATGTATAAAATGTTAAAAACATACCACTAATAGCAATAACGATTTTCCCCTATCATCATTCACACTGTATGACTCATTTAAAAATACCGGTTAAACCGGCCTTGTTCGGGTTGACCCAAATTTACATGTGGGCGGATTAAAGTTGAAACCTTTGACACGAATAATAACATGGGTCGGGTTCAGGTTACACTTTTCAACCCGACACAATTGACACCCTGTTAAATATGACTGCAATGATTATTCTTCAAACACGATCTAAAGAAAAGAGCCATTAATGAGAAAACAATAACAAGATTCAATTGACAAGAGATTAATTAATTAATTAATGAATTAAATTACCAGATATATCTTACTGCCTTCACTGCCTAGTCGAAGCAATTCCTTAGCAGATTCCATAGCTTCCATTAAAGAAACCAAAGCTTGATGAGAGGCATGAGGTAAGGGGTCCTTAATATCACGGATTTCTTCAAACAAGGGTGTTAACAGCTTTAACCGTCTAGCTAGATTAGAGAAAAGCTTCTTGACCGTACAACGGTAGTCAGTGATTGCAGATATTTCGGTTATTGTGTCAATTAGTTTTTGGATTAATCCTCCTTTCTCTAATAATATTCCTTCAGCCATCACAACACTCACCTTCTTAATAATATTATTAATATTAATAATAATGATAATCTGGAAAGAGAGCTAGAGTTGTTCTGTTAATACATTGAGATAGAGAGAGAGAGAGAGAGAGAGAGAGAAATGTGAAGGAGTAGAGAGAGAGAGGAAGATGTGAGTGAGGTGGTTATTATTATTATTATTATTAATTTATTATTAACTTAATAAGTAACCAGGGTTTAGAGAAGATTCTGTTTTTGGCAATTTCTTAGCTGGAGAAGTAATGCGTTAACGGCTCGGCTCCGCTCGGCTTGAGTTGAGTCGACTGGGTTTTTGACTCGGGTTTGGGACCACGTGTTATATGTTATCAGTTATTAAGTGACGTGTAACTCTGGAGTTTGGAATATGGCTAACTTGGCACCGGTATTTTTCAGCTTTCAATAAATTTTTTTTAAGTTTCTTTCTTGATTACTCCGAAAGCATAGAGTATTTTAGTTAGTGTAATCTCGTGATCTTTCAAATGAAATATCAGGGTTTGTTTACGCTAATAAACGAACACGACATCTGTTTATGTTCGTTTGTTTAACTAAACGAACAAAAATGTTTGTTTGTGTTCATTATTTATTAAATGAACGGACACAAACGAACTTCCCGTCAAATAATTCATAAACCGTCTGTTGAACGTTTAATTTTTTTACATCCCTAAGGGTTGGAGACTTGGAGTCTTGTTTGAAATGAATTTTGTTCTGGATTAAGGCAAAGGGTATTTAACTTTTCATAGTTTTGGCTTTTTGGGTTACCTCTTGGGTGCGTGTAGGGGTGTTCATCGAATAGAATAACGAATTTCGAATTAATCGAATCGAATTTTTCGAATAATTTATTTTTTTTACTGAATTCATATTCGATTCGAATTCGATTAAAAGCTGACCAATTCGATTTGAATTTGTATTCGAATAAAAAACTCAATTCGAATTCGTATTAGAAACTCGAATTCGAAGCGAATTCGAATAAATTCGTTTAAGGTTAAGACTTAAGTTATGGGCTTTAGTTAGACTTGGGCTTGGTAATGGGCTAATTTATGACTCAGGCTAAATTTATAGATTAACACAAGTTCTAAAGTTATATATGTGTATATAATTATATATTTTTATATATAAATAAATGTGTATTATTTTTATTCGAATTTCGAATTGAATTTAAAAAGTCAGTCCTAGGGTGAAGATCATCGGATGGGAAAATGGATTGAGCTGGCTAATCACTTGATGACCCGGTGGAGAATGGGAACAGAGAGTCGCTCCCATAAACGAATGAATGGGACTCCTGGTCCTGATCGAACCAGAGATTCCGACAACCTGGGGAATCGGCAGAAAGAGATGGGTCGAATACTGGAATCTGCCTAAAAGTCCTGACTTTTTCGAGGCAGGGCTTCGATCCGTATCTGGCCAACTCCTCGAACTGCTGGGTGCGACATATTCATGGACTGGCAAAACGAACTCTCAATTTGATCAGGAGAGCCTAGAGAGCTCTCTAGCTTTCCCCAAATTCCGACTAGCGCGGTTCTTTTTCTCGACCAATTTCTCTTTTTTTTCTTTTTTCAGCCGACTTGAAAGGTGCTCTCAGTATTTAGACTTTTGGGCCCTTCATCTTTCTGAATCGAGACCCGGCCCGGCTCGCGTCGTTCCAACAACCGGCGGGGATCACCTCAGTATACGATTGCGTACAGTAACCGGGAGTCCTATTACACCTAAGGCCAACTTCAATTCACCAAACCAAGGTTCATCTCGTGTAGTGATTGTGGACCCGTACAAGGATATTGAGTAGACGGTTGATGTATCAGACTCGACCCTATCTTTCGTAGCATGCATTCCCATCTGTGTCGCAACTGATTCGGTAAGCTACGTGTCCGGTCCACGGAGAACTGCCTTCGGTCCCCCAAACTGACTTACTCGTGGCAAACTTCCGACCGCCCAACGACCTATAACGCTAGTCACTACTCCCACTTCGATTCGTATTTGAGTTACTGAACTCGAATTGAATCGAATTCGAATATGAATACGAATCCTTGATCATCGAATCGAATTTTTGATAATCGAATAAAATTAAGTCGAATTTCGAATTTTTCGAATTCGAATCGAATTCTGAACACCCATAATCCCCTTGGCCTTTGATATTTTTGGCTCCCTAGCACCATAAGCTATTTGTTTCTTGACGAGGGTCCAACGGGTCGTCCACAACAATAGTTCATCTCCAGGGGGAATGGATTTGTCTTTAGTAGACTAGGGTTCGCGATTCCGAAAGGGGTGGCGGCGCAGCTTGTTGCCCGTCTACCTTCTATTGTGATGTAACGTTCGTATTTCGGTTTAATGTTAATTAATGATTTTATAAAAAAATTATTTATTAAATGAACGGACACAAACGAACTTCCCGTCAAGTAATTCATAAACCGTCTGTTGAACGTTTAATTTTTTTACATCCCTAAGGGTTGGAGACTTGGAGTCTTGTTTGAAACTAGTATTTGAGCCCGCGCTTCGCGGCGGGATTGTAAAACGATGCTAGCGTTGATGTATTTCTTATCTGGTATATCGATAAATTAATATTAAACTATTTAAGTTTTAATCTATACGATAATAAAAATGAGCAGGCAACACGATATCTAGAGCTGAAAGTTAGCCTTGACTAAAATAGGGTGAATAAAAAAATATAATAAACTTTGTTACATGGTGTATTGAATAGTTAATATAGACCATGCATGCTTTAATCTAAACGAACTTGCGGTGGGGACGCGGTGAGAGTTGGATCGGTATTGCACACTATGACAAAGGATAAAAAAAACAAAAACAAAGTCGTAACATTAACCAAAATAATATCTACATGTGTTCGTATCGTGCTAAATGCAGCTCAGCTTTAAACATCGAAATGTAATGACATATTTTTCGTAATATCAACAAATCATAATTGTACACCAATATCAACCACGAGGAAAAATTAACATTGAAATGTCAATAAAAATAAACTTATAATATGTGTCGTAAGCCAAAGGTAGCACTAAAAATAATATAAAATTCATATATATGTATAATATAAAATAATATACTAACAATATAAAAATAATGTAAAGTTAATATATATATATATATATAAAATAAAATTCTAATATAATATAATATATAATCCACCAATCAAGATTAATTACTGTATACGTTTTGAATTGTTAGTTATATGAATGAATTTTGTTCCGGATTAAGGCAAAGGGTATTTAACTTTTCATAGTTTTGGCTTTTTGGGTTACCTCTTGGGTGCGTGGGTCGATCACCAAATTATGTTTGTCTAAAGGAAGTGTGATCCATTTCCCGTGTTCGGGGCTTTTTTTCATAAAATTAATAATTAAAAAAGGTAATATAAAAAGCTCTGATTTCTTTTTGTTTTAGTTAAACCAAAGCTAAATATTATATCAATGAAACAATTTTTATAAAATATTTTTTAAGTAAGAGTATAAAACTTATATGTCAAACTTGCCCTAGGTTAATGCTTTTGATGTTATATTTTGTGTCATGTTAATTCTTTATAAACACTATTTCTCCTGCCTTTTTACTTTTTATGGTATATTTAGTTAATATTGTATAACTAGTTTTATACCCGCCGCGCGTTGCGGCGGCGGGGGGCGACCGAATGTTTGGTTATTTAAAACTGTTTAAAAATGAGAAGGGTCACAACTATAAACTCTATTCATGATCACGTTGTGCTACATGCACGTATTTTAGACACGAAGATTAAGCGTTATAAGGGTGGGTGGGGAAGTTATCACGGTGGGTTTTATGACACCCGATTAGATTGTGCCAACTTAAGTTTTATCATTTCATCACCCCCAGCTAAAATTTTATAGGCCTCACGAACGTGATGGTTTGATGGCTACGGTGGTTGTTATGGTCTATCTAGTTTCACCATTTGTAAACCATATGTATAGACTAAGACCGTCCGTTATGGGTCGCGATCCACTGACTTAACTCTCAAATAACCCGGTCACTTGACCCCGTTGTGGATAGGGGTGAGCCACAGGCCTGTTCGCGAGCGACCAAAGGCTATTTTCTCTCGTTAATGCAGGCGAGCACCGTCGCGTGTGCTCGCGCCAGGGCTGACCGCGTGTACTCGCGTAAGGCTGTTGTGGCTGAGGGTGAGCACCGGGCTGTTCACGTGTACTCGCTCGCGACGCACAACGGACGGCTTAACATATAGCAACTTCATCGGCTATAATTTAATTTTTTTTTTTTTTTTTTTTTTTTTTTTAATATTAATTTAAAAAGTGAAAACCTTTGGCCTTCAAATAAAAACGTTTTTCTCTATAATATGTTGTATAAAAATAATTTAGAAGACCTGTACTCGTTATTATTATTATATATTTAATTGAAAACAAACAACTTCACAAACGGTTTTCCCAAAAACCATTCCATGTTTCTGAAAACCATCAAAGACCTTCCATATATAAGCAGAAAACTCATTTTTGACCCCATTTTCATAACACAAATACACAATTGCACTTAGAATTAGAGAGTGAGTATAGATAGAAAGCAGCAGGGAAAAGAGTGGAGGAGCCGGTGGGTTTCCGACCACCATCCACGGCGGAGCGCCATAGCACATGGCGGCGCGTCTCCGTATTCTGACGGCGACGCTAAATGTCAACCGGAGACATGACGACGGCCGACTTTCGAGAAGTATAGACACGGAATCGACGAACGACAGCTGACTAACAGGGTCTCAAACAACCCACCAATAAAACCCACAACAACAGCACCGCCTTCACTACCACCACCTAGGGTTTAGAAATCGAACCCGCCAACAAATAGGATATACAGAACAACAGCAAGACCTATGGTTTGGAGATAGATAGAAGATATATAGACCAACAGCACGGGCGTCACTACCACGACAACCATCCGAATTCCTGTACAGCCAAATAGGATGCTCTCGAATGACTTGGGATTGGAGCGATTGACAGGAAGAAGAGGGTGAGGGCGGTGTTCGTCGCCGGCGAAGTACCGACACAGAGGCAGAAGGTATGGCACGTGTAGAAAGAGAAAGAAAAGAAAGCATAAGATATATATCAGGGATGGACGCAATAAAATCTTGTACGTGACGTACGCAGTGCTTAAAACGATGGTATCGAGCGAAACAGTAATTTTCACTCACAACGAAACTTACAAATTGTATATATATATAATTAAAAGAATATAGCGTGCTTAGTTTGAGAATTGTGAGATGAATATGTAAGTAATTATTGATATTTGTTGTAAAAAGTCTTGTTTGATTGAAAAAGCTTGAAGATTTTAGGTTAGGAGAAAAAACTCTATATTGAAAAGCTAGTAGTACTAGCGTTTAAAAAAAACCCTACTAGTTACAAGTTTTTAATGAGTAAATGACACAAATACTCATTTTATTATAAAAATAAAACATCTTTCTTACAAGCTTTTAATTATGCCCATTTTGGTCATTTTATTAAAATCTTTAACTACTTTGTCAAACACCAAAATATATATAAAAAGCTACAGCTACCAGCTTCCAACTACTAGCTTTCAGCTATCAGCCACCAGCTAGTTTTGTCAAACATACCCAAAACATGACCTAAGAATTATTTTTAGTAAGAGTATAGAGTATATATAACTTGGATAAAAAAGAGCGTATATGTTTTTCTACATATTGTCAAATTAGTTCTAACTTGAGTCCTAAGATCAATAACTTTTTTTTTTAAGAAAACGCATATTTATTTGTATTGCATAACATATTTGCAATTTGCAAGATTTTATTCAAGGTTTATCATACAATGATACAAATATAGATATGTCAAATGTGGTACACATGAAACAAGAAAAACATGTTTGGACAGTTTAGATATTTGTTTAGTTATTTTGCACTACTTGTTTACTCCGACCTAAAGTATTTATTCCGCTAAAACAGCAAACCCCCAAAAATACATAACAATTTGTGTTAAGCTTGTGTTATCAAATATTCTTATAGCTAGATAACTTATCATGTTATAAATATACTTCGCACATGGTTTATCATGTTAGGAGATATCATATTATAGATATGTTTGGCACATGATTTATCATGTTATCCTAACTGGTGTTAAGAGTTGTATAAAAGTAAAAATTGATTGGGCTTCTTTCTCATATATAGTTTTTTTTTAACATAAACTTTCATTAAAAACGGCTAGCTCCAAAAAACAGAACCGCCAACACTATACAATCATATACAACGGGTATTTAACCCAATCTTTCCAAACAATATCCTTGTGCTTACTTCTATATTTCAACCATAAATACGTCTTTGATTTCACCTCTGCTACCACATCCATTGTTTTTATCTCTGAATTATGAAACACCTTTAAATTCCTAGCGTTCCAAATCGCCCAAGTCGTAACCATAACAATGCCTCTAATTATCTTTTTTCTCCACTTCCCGACGTGCACATTCTTATAAAGTAAAAGTAAGTCCTCAAAATCATAGGCGTAAAACGGGTCCAGCCTGCACCAACTAGAAATACCGCTCCAAACCCCGAAAGCAAACCCGCACTGAACCAGCAAATGCTTCACATCCTCACTTTGGCAGCCACATAGCGGACAAGCGGTGTCTTGAATGCTGATACATCTATTGACCAACGCAACTCTAGTCGGAATCCGATCTCTATTAACTCTCCACACCAACAGATTCACTTTCAGCGGCACCCAACCCTCCCATTTAAAACCCGAGTTCCTGCTGCCATCAGACGGACTTCGAGTATCAGAATTCAGCAGCCATCGGACATCTTTGACAGTGAATGTTTCATTTGGTTGATTATTCCACACCCAGCGATCTATACTCCCATTACTTGACAGACCCGCAATGACTTGCTCCAACTCTTGTTGTTCCGAAATCTCCGCTACAGTACCTGGAAACCTGCACCAATTTGAGTTAAATAAAAAACCTCCAGCCCCCTTTTTTATTTATATGAAACTTGGTTAGTGAAAGAAATAGATCTCTCTCAGTATGCATTTAATTTTCTCCTACTTAATTTGTAAAGTGTAAACTAGTTTTACAACAATATTATCTATTTTCAAACTATTATTATTTCACATCATTAATAACTCTACACTTCTATCATATCTTTGAATAATAATGTTATACCTACGATAAATATATCACACGTAACCAAATGAACGGTCTAACATTTGTAATTTGGGTATATTGTATATTTAAACATTAAAATGATCACTAGCCCTCATTTCATAGACATATATATTGGTTTCGAGGATGGTCGATAAAATTGGGAATCGACTCAAGTCCAATCCCTAGTGTATTGTTGTTTGTTGGATTAGTTTGGTTGAATCGTCATCTTTGTACACCAATGAACTAGATTTAGGTCTCATCTGATGAATCAAAGAAAAATTAAAATGGAAATGTTGTAACTTAACTTGATCGAGTATGAGAAAACGGTTTAGCTATAAACAATTATTAAACAAAAAAGTTCACTAATAAAAAAAGTTAGCAGAATAAGATGCTATATTTTTTTTAATAGAAGAGAAGAGAAAGATCAAAGAAGTCATTTTTTTGTTCTTATGTTAAAATATGTAAATTAGGTGGCAATAATATCCTAAATTGGTGGATTTGGATTAGAAAATAAAGTTTAATATATGTGGGTCATTCTGTTCCTTTTTCTGCTAAAAAAATCCAGGGCACCATTCATGCGGCTTGAACTCTAGTGTTTGGGTTTGGGCCCTTTGATAACGACTAGCAAAACAAAAGTATTAGATTCCAAATAGAGAGTGATCTATATCTTGTAAATTTTAATGTATACAAGCTATCCACTTGTAATGTGTTTGTGAGGTGAATTTAATGTTAATGTTAAAAAAAAAAATGAAACAAACAAAAATATTTCTAAGATTGAAAACGTTGTATTTTTCTCAAATCATACATTGTAAATTACGTATTAAAAACGTCTGATTCTAAAAAAATACACTATCTGGTTGAGTTATCTTAAAAGAAAAGAAAGTTCCGGGTTTCGTCATGATTGTTGATGGTTTTAAAATTTTTGTTAAGACATCTTTTTATCTATTCAACATATGATTTGCATGTTTGAGATGTTTTATTTTGTGTCAAAATGACAAAAGGAAGAAACAAAGGTTGTTTGGGCTAAAAAAGGTGGATAACTGACGGTGCACACATCTATAAGCTCGGCTAACTTATGTCCCAATCATGGGTCAACAAAGGTGTGGGTCTCAAGCCAATCAAGACCATGATAATTTAAAATATATATGGAACATGCCACCTTTCATTCACAAGCACCATTAATAGCATATATACAATAAAACAGTTTTTTAAGTCATTTAATTATGGCTCCTCTGTACCAACTAGTATATATACATATAACATGTTTGTGAGTGTCTGTAATTAGATGAAGTTATCTATCCTATAAAGGTTAGGAGTTAAAAATTTACATAGTGTGGGTTCTAGTGTAATTTTTTTTTGAACGATCAACGAAAAATTTTATTCACCCAACGCTAGCGGGATACTAGCGATACACCATACATACGATATTACACCAAGGACTAAACTCACATAAAGTGTCAACACAATCACCAACCTACTCTAGAAAAGTCGAAATTACACCACGCGTCCCAATCCAAACCCGGTTGCTTAGCCCTTGCTTTGACCCAAAACAAACTGGTCGCTTTAATATCACCTAGTACCTTCGGTAGATGAACCTGTTTTTGGTTGAAGATCACCTCGTTCCTATGTTTCCATATGCACCAGATTGTAGTTAAACAGACCGCATAAAACGCCTTCTTCTTATTTTTCGAACCCCCGATGTGTAAGTGCGGCTGCAAACCATCTCTGAAATGAAATAAGTAGATTGACCCGATCCTGCACCAATGCGCCACGAAATTCCAGACATTCTGTGCAAGGCCACAAGAAACGAACAGATGTTCGGTCGTTTCCACAAAGTCACCACAAAATGGACACAGGTCCGAACCAATACTAATATTCCTCTTTAGCAAGTTTGCCTTGGTCGGAATCCTATCTAAATGAGCACGCCAAGCGAGAATCCATGCCTTCAAAGGAACCCACGTGTTCTTCTGTACAATGAATTGCTCCTGGTCGAACCGGACAGCGTGCAGCACCTGTTTAACATCAGCAACAGAAAAAGATGTCCGAACCTCCGATCCCCAGCCCCACCTATCTGCTCTGCCCGATAACACAGGAAGCGAAACAGCGCTGCAAAGCTGCTGCAACGCGGCCTGTTCAGCAGCTGAAAGGACCCCCCTGGACCAATCCCAGACCCACCCCGACCCCCCCTGTGAGACCCGATCAGAAACCTTAGCCCTTTTGTGTCTCTCAATGGCGAACAAGGCCGGAAACGCCACTGCCAACGGCATATCCAAGGCCCAGCTATCCAACCAAAAGGAGATATCCAACCCATTCCCCACCACCCCTTTTAAAGCCCAACCCACATCCAACCCACCCCGTTTCACCAATTGCAAAGCCGAATGAATCTGCTTCCACGAACCTGGGATTGAAAGCTTAGACGAAATCTAAAAAATTTAGAACAATAATTATATCCAATAAAATCTCACTAACACTATTGGCAATGTTTGGTAATGATGAGATGTAAGCAAACCATACTTCTATTCCAAAAGATCGAGCTAGAGACTGTTTCCAGAGAACCCCAACTCCAAAAACTCTACCTGCACATGAAAAGTAGATTAGAAACATAAAGTTCTTCGTATGATAAAAAGTAACATAGACTAAACAAAACTAAAAACCTTAGTAACACCGATAAAATGTTACACATAATTGACTTGTCTTGAAAATTGTTTAGATTCACTTGGCACGCTTATAATCATTTTCGTCTTACTTGATTCTTGTTACATATGCATGTGTGTGATTAAAAAAAAATTGAATGTTTTAACTAATAGTCAAATCAGTGCATTAATTGTGGCGGGGTGTTAAATTTGTAAAGCTCGATTATGACAACTTGAACATTAGCATTCACCCCGAGGAAAAAATTCATGCCAACACACTGTTATAAACATGTATGTTGCAATAACGAAATCGGAATTTTATAAAATATCGTATTTACACGGTGTAAGAGGAAATAATCGTATAAAGTTAAACATTTAAACGACTTTGATTTTGAATAACCTGTACGTTTGTGATTTAATGACTTGTACATTATTATGTGCAATTCAATTTTGAATAAAATTCACATCAAAACGTAAATAAAAATTAGCACGTCACACCAATATATTCGGAATTTTGTAAAACATCCTATTGTAAAAGTTACAAGAAAAAAAAAAGAGAGTTGTTAGTGGAAAATGTGTAAAAATAAATGATATTGTGTAATAATATATTCATATAGAAGATAGATAGATGATTTTCATTCGATTCTAATTAATGTCACGTAATACTTTCTTATTTAATTTGTTAATAATATTATTAAATTATTACTATCTAGTTATTAATATGTAATATTTATCTTTAGTATATAATAAATTAAATTATTTTATGACACATGAAGGTCTCTTGTTCCTTATCATATTTATTTTTTCTCTGTCTTCTATTAAAAAATAATATTAAATTATAATATTTTTGATCTCCCCATTAAATAAAATATTAAACCATAACTTTTTTATTTTTCTTTTATTTATTTAGTATTTATTTTTCAACTACTACTTAATCTATTTTTTACTTACCACTGACTTTTTTAATTTCTATTAATTCAATTCGATATTACACAGGTTTCTAACCTAATAAAAAAAAGTAAAATGTTATAATAACAAATAGTATATTAAAGTTTAGTACATGTGACAACCGTCACCTTCATCTTTCATCAAATTAACAATAATAGTCCTTCAAATTTTTCCATTATAGTCCCTGTAAGTTTCGTTGTTTTCAAATTTAACTTAAGAACGAACTAAAATTTATCAATTGTTTTCATTCTAGATCGTACCTTCGTTTTAATCAAATACACGTGTTGAAACGTTTTTTTTTTTCGGAATAGATTTTATAAAAAAAATAATCAAGTTTTATAAAGTTTTATGAACTTTTTGGTTAAACTAACTTAACTTGGTTAAGTTATTATATAGAAAAAGTTAACAAATCATACAAAAAACTAACTTGGTTAAAGTGAAGGGACTAATTATGTCAAACTTTGAAAGTTAAAAAAAATTAACTTCCCACCTCCTGTCTTCTTCGGTTTTCTGGCGAGGCAGATTCCGGCCACCGGATTTTATTCCGGCCAACCTCGAATTTGATTTTTATAACCGTTTAACCCGTTTTAATGCTTACCAAGCGTTTCTCCATCATCTTTGAACTAATTCCTGGTCTTTATTGAGCATTTAATCCGGTTTTAATCATGCAATTATCGAGTTAATGAGTGTAACCGTCGGCCATTATAAAACCCATTTAAACTCAACGCTTTGGACCTTAAATCTATAGAATTGTCATTCCAATTCGTTCACCACCCTTTTAGCATCATAAACCCACGACAATAAACCTTTAATCGTGATCAGAATCGTTCGTTTGTAGACTTCAAGTTTCGGACCTGTAACCATCGAGTTCAACCCTTTCCCGAGTCTGTAAGTCAATTCTTTTGATGCCATTTCATTGATTTCATACCCCTCTGTGGAAGCCCTATCAATTCGAGTTCTATAATTGACGAATTGTAAGTGTTAGAGTTTTTAGGGTTAGGGTTTACATTTGGGGAAGAAGATGATGCATTTGTATTATAAGATAAATATTATTTTCTTTAATTATAATCAACAATCTAACTTGTGGAGTAGTGGTTGATAGTGTGTAGGTTTATTGAACAGGTCCGGGTTCGATCCCCATCCAGACCAGTTCCTTTTTTTTTTGTTTCTTTTATTTTCATTTTTTATTTATTATATAATACATATAATAGGTTTAAATCTTTAAATAATCATAATAAATTCATTTTTTATCCAAAAATTATAAAAATTTAGGAGTAGCTTCTTGACACCTCATAGAAAATTTTCCCACTTTTATTTTCTGGAAAATGTTCTATTTTCATATTTTTATTGAATTTATTTGTTTTAATCATAATTAATTGATTAAAAATTCGTTTTTGATGATTTTAATCTCAATCTTTTTGGGAAATTATTTCTAGTAATTATGAACTGAAATAAAAATATTTGGTTCAGAAAACTTTTATTTTTATTAATTTTCCTATTTTTAATCATTTAAACATGATTTAATCTCATTAAATCGGTTTTAAATATAAATATGTTAATAAAAAATATGGGAAAATTATTTTCATTACTTTACATCAGAAAGTATCCATTTTCTATAAAAATAGCATTTATAGATCATAATTTATATTTTTACTCTTAATTACGTTTAATTAAACATAATTAAACATTTATTTCTATATTCCATTTAATATCTATTTTATAAATATTTTTTTTATAAAATCGAAGTATTCCAATGTTTGAAAATCTTAATTATCATTTGTTGGATCATGGTGTAACTCATGATTATTTATTTAAACATTTATGATTATTGTATTTATTTACAATAATTTGGTGAAAATAATTAATTAAAATTCTTTGTTTTTAGTCAAACACATTTTTGTCCAAATATTCAATTGGTAATAATTACAAACTTTGACATATCATTTTTGATATACAACCTCTACATTAATTCGACTTATCATAAAAACTCTAATTCCCCAAATCGACTTAGCAAACCCTAATGCCTTAGACGCTAGTTACCTTAGACTTCTTAGACTTTTCCCTTATTAGTATTCTATTACGTTATAGGTTGAATTCCTCGGAATTCCCATTACTTAGCTCACTGCCGCTTATGTTGGATCGCTTTTGCAAACTGTGAGTATATCTTTCCCCTTTTTTTCATTTTACTTTTTGGGGCTATACATGTACCTATAACAAATTACTGTTTCTTTACATTAAGTGCAATTCTCATGTGTGTTTGCTTTGTGTTATTTTGTATCTATTGCTTGTCAAACCATTAACCGATTACGGCCTAGCATTTCAATGAATAGTACTATGGTATATACCCCTAGGGACTCTGTTGAGAGACCTTGGTCATTGCTATGTGTTTCATATTACTGTCAATAGCGCAATACTATATATAATTTTCATTTCATTTCTGAGGGTTGGTTTGTCTGATACTATACATAATTGCAAACAGTATACAACACATGAATTGCGAAACTTTTCTTACTATATGTATTCAAATCAGGGTATGCTCACCAATACATTTTCGTATTGAAAAAATTATTTTGTACATGTTTCAGGTTATTTTGAGATGACTTTTAAGCTTTTGGAATTTTACTTAGATTTTGATTTATTGTATTTCAGTTAGTTGCCATTTAGAATTGTTGTATTTCATTTCAATGTAATAAACTATAAAATCAATGTATCAATATTTACACTTTTAGTCCATGAGCTATTGAACAATCGTCACTACGTGACACCTCGATGTTTCCGCCATCGGTTGGGGTGTTACAGATTGGTATCAGAGCCATGGTTATAGGGAATTAGGTTATTAGAATGCCTTTTAGCCTAGTCTATAACTAAGCTTACTTTCACGAGTCCTCTCGTGTATATTTCTTTTTATACTTATATATTCTTTCAAGATATTTTCTCTATAATTCTTTTTCGTTATTCTTTCGGTGTTTTGTTTAGAGAAAAAGACACTCGTAATCCACAAACGAAACGATATCCCCAAGTTAGGAGTGACATCCATACCTTGGTGATTAGTTTCACTCTTCTATATATTCTATATCTTAGGAATATATCTTTGAGACAGGAGTGACATCCACACCTCAAAGAGTATTTCCTTCAAAAAGAAACTTAACCACTAAGCTGGGAGTGATATCCTTAACTTAATGATTGGTTTCATTCCTCAATTGTTTTCAATTTTGAAATACATCTTTGAGTTAGGAGTGAAATCCACATCTCAAGGACCTATTTCTACATCTCGTTTTAAAGTCTCGCTAAAGATTTTGAAATTTACCAGTGACGGGGTATGTGCAATCGGGAAGGATGACCATTTACTCATAGGTTTAAGTACACTCCCCATAAGTCACTAATAAAATTTCAATTTCTTTGGCTAGTCACCAGTTTCATTAGAAATATTTCTAGTATCACATTTCATTATTGGTATACTTTCCATTTGCTGTTTCAAACTTTTATCATAATTTTCTATAACGAAGTTATTATCTCTTTTGAGTTTTCTCTATTAATAGCTATCGCTATTAGTGCATTTTCCCGTTTTCTGTTATTAATTCTTATGTTTTGTTTAACATTTGGATTTTAAGTTCCATCACAGGTTGTTTTATATACTCATTGATCGTTCGCTTTTCATCATCATTACTAAAACTTCTATGCGCTATTTTACCGCATTAAAACTTACACTATTTCATTTATGTCTCATGATTTTTATAACGCATTATTTCTTGTTCAAAAACATTTTCCTATGAATCAAATTTTTAAGCTTATTCTTTAACTTTGATCACGCTTTTGATTCTTGAACGTTGCACAGTTAAACACGAATGTGGTTTCAAACTTATTAATCGTCTTGTTATTATCATCATGTTTACAAATTTACTTGATCGATGTCACAGTATATCTCTAAACTATTCCTTTGTGTCTCTACAATATACACAATATCATAAATGCTTATCTATCCAACACACACCAGTACACTACTCTCTAAAGCGATTACCTTAGCAATTTACCTCATGTTGTCATCTCATTAAAGCACAAAACCCAAATACCCAGCTTTGGAGGAACTCATTCATCAGATTAGCACATCTTTGCACACCCTATGTCTTGAAACATTTAGCGTGCTATGAGCCCAAAGAGATGCCTTAAAAACTTTTACAAGAAAACAATTTTTCAACGTATAAATTTCACAACATTGTGATAATTCAAGGTTTCAAGTTTAATCAAAATGAGTAACACTCGAATTTTCCCAACATTTAATAAATAAGGAAGATTTTTCAACTTTAATGGGATTTTAACTTGTATACAGAAGGAATGTTTTAATATAGTAAAGTCTTACTTCTCAAAATTCGTCAAGGCATTCGGAACCATATGCAATCTTCTACCTGTCTTACCCATACCTTTCAATCATTATCAAGGAGAGTCAACTCAACCCTTATCAATTCCTTTACTGTGACTCGATCTTCTTTTCAAAGCTTGAAATCTGTTTTCAGAAATGTTATGTAATTATAAGCTTTTTGTGTCATACACGTTGGTTTTATCATTCATGCAAATTTTTAAATCTTGGTCTTTTGAAACACATTGATTTATATGATTTCCTCATGCATCTTATAAAATTGTTTCACATATTTACAAGTCAAATGTAAACCTTCTTGTTTTCATATAACGAATCCAATATATGATTCGGAAAAAAAATAATAATAAAAAAAAATTGACTTATAACACTTTTCAAACTCGACTTTCTCGTAAACACATGCAATTGTGTACCTACAAAATCTTTTCAAGTGAACCTATTTTGAATCTAAAACATTCTTCGATTACTAAAAATTTTATTCTCAACTATATCACAAAGTTCGAGTAAACTACGTTTTATAAACGGAAATTTATCTGTTAATACCTGCACTCTCGCAGACGCAAAATTTTTGGTCTAATAAAATATTGGACATATCCTCATCGAAATGTTGCTAAATGTCTTTTATCGTGTATAGCATATATGTAAAACTACTAAATTAAAACCCTCGTGACAGTAGACTATATGTCTGTTCTGTGCACATTCATTTGCAGTAAATATCATTATTTTATTCTTACATTATTTTATTATGTTCGCGCATTATCCTCGCATTATCCCTTTATTGGTTGTTATTCTTACGCGTTATTTGCAATTATTCTCGCACTAATTATTAGTAGTCAATCTTACAACACTGGTTTTGAGCATTAATTTAACTCGTTTACTTTCATTTTGTGAAAATTGTGCGATTTATTTGATTTATATTATATATTCTTTCAATCGAAATTTTATGCTATACTTATGTAATTGACGCATATTTGGTATGCATATTTTCTTTCCTGTTTTGAGCAAAACCCTGTTATACTTTACATTATTTTGTTCATCATCATGGTCAATGAACATCCTAGTTGATAACTCGTATGAGATCTAAGCCAGTGCCCACGTACGACTCGGGTTAGAGTATTTCTTTAATCCGAGGGGAACGGTGTAAACCTCAGAGTTTATCAATATGAGTGTTTAAAGCCAACGAGGTGAACAGGAGTTACCGGTTAATGGTGAACCCGAAAGGGAAGAACTTTTAACCATGTCTTATACCTACATGTTATTTTCATTACGGTTAAAGGGAAAACCCGGAAGGGAAGGACCTCTAACCATTTCATAATTGAACATTATTTCATTACAGTAGCTATTACATATCGGTTGCACGCATTTGTTTCTGGTATTAGTTATGTTAGGGTTAAGGAAAAGCATAACACCCAGGTGTAAGGTAAATCGATGATTACGGTCCGGAACGCAATCATGGGTTTACAGGTACATGAGGGTGGTGTGTAATTCTATTGAGGCTGTTGGTAGACAATCAGTACGAGACCAAAGTATCGGGAGTGTGGTGGGTCAGCTGCGGTACACCCTATATATAAGCATAAACGATACTGCGGGAGCGGACTAGGAGTCTGACCAAGAACCTACCCATTACTACCTCTTCTTTAGATCGTTGACTAATAGCTATCATTTTCGATAAGAACATTTTACATAAGCTTCAATTAGTTTTGTTGGAGCCTTCCTTGATGACCACCTCTGCAGAAAGCCTTAAAATTTGTACACTCTTACACTCTCCGTTAGTCGCAATCCTGTTGCATGTCCCTAATAACGTTCGGTCAGAAACCTTTCTAAAGTAGGGGAGACTGCTTCATTAGTACCTCTGCCCCTCACCCGTTACACATCCCCAAAAACTTTTTTCTTATTTAAACTCTCAACTTCCTAATCTCGAGTCAACTGTCAAACATTTTGAAACTTTTATCTTGGATATTAGATAACTATTTTAAATTTTGCCAAAACGTGACTCATAAAAAAAAATTAAAACCTACTTAACTTTTTACAACGTCTTTTGAAAAGAATTTCGAGACGAAATTTTCTAAAGTAGGGGAGACTGTGACAACCGTCACCTTCATCTTTCATCAAATTAACAATAATAGTCCTTCAAATTTTTCCATTATAGTCCCTGTAAGTTTCGTTGTTTTCAAATTTAACTTAAGAACGAACTAAAATTTATCAATTGTTTTCATTCTAGATCGTACCTTCGTTTTAATCAAATACACGTGTTGAAACGTTTTTTTTTTTCGGAATAGATTTTATAAAAAAAATAATCAAGTTTTATAAAGTTTTATGAACTTTTTGGTTAAACTAACTTAACTTGGTTAAGTTATTATATAGAAAAAGTTAACAAATCATACAAAAAACTAACTTGGTTAAAGTGAAGGGACTAATTATGTCAAACTTTGAAAGTTAAAAAAAATTAACTTCCCACCTCCTGTCTTCTTCGGTTTTCTGGCGAGGCAGATTCCGGCCACCGGATTTTATTCCGGCCAACCTCGAATTTGATTTTTATAACCGTTTAACCCGTTTTAATGCTTACCAAGCGTTTCTCCATCATCTTTGAACTAATTCCTGGTCTTTATTGAGCATTTAATCCGGTTTTAATCATGCAATTATCGAGTTAATGAGTGTAACCGTCGGCCATTATAAAACCCATTTAAACTCAACGCTTTGGACCTTAAATCTATAGAATTGTCATTCCAATTCGTTCACCACCCTTTTAGCATCATAAACCCACGACAATAAACCTTTAATCGTGATCAGAATCGTTCGTTTGTAGACTTCAAGTTTCGGACCTGTAACCATCGAGTTCAACCCTTTCCCGAGTCTGTAAGTCAATTCTTTTGATGCCATTTCATTGATTTCATACCCCTCTGTGGAAGCCCTATCAATTCGAGTTCTATAATTGACGAATTGTAAGTGTTAGAGTTTTTAGGGTTAGGGTTTACATTTGGGGAAGAAGATGATGCATTTGTATTATAAGATAAATATTATTTTCTTTAATTATAATCAACAATCTAACTTGTGGAGTAGTGGTTGATAGTGTGTAGGTTTATTGAACAGGTCCGGGTTCGATCCCCATCCAGACCAGTTCCTTTTTTTTTTGTTTCTTTTATTTTCATTTTTTATTTATTATATAATACATATAATAGGTTTAAATCTTTAAATAATCATAATAAATTCATTTTTTATCCAAAAATTATAAAAATTTAGGAGTAGCTTCTTGACACCTCATAGAAAATTTTCCCACTTTTATTTTCTGGAAAATGTTCTATTTTCATATTTTTATTGAATTTATTTGTTTTAATCATAATTAATTGATTAAAAATTCGTTTTTGATGATTTTAATCTCAATCTTTTTGGGAAATTATTTCTAGTAATTATGAACTGAAATAAAAATATTTGGTTCAGAAAACTTTTATTTTTATTAATTTTCCTATTTTTAATCATTTAAACATGATTTAATCTCATTAAATCGGTTTTAAATATAAATATGTTAATAAAAAATATGGGAAAATTATTTTCATTACTTTACATCAGAAAGTATCCATTTTCTATAAAAATAGCATTTATAGATCATAATTTATATTTTTACTCTTAATTACGTTTAATTAAACATAATTAAACATTTATTTCTATATTCTATTTAATATCTATTTTATAAATATTTTTTTTATAAAATCGAAGTATTCCAATGTTTGAAAATCTTAATTATCATTTGTTGGATCATGGTGTAACTCATGATTATTTATTTAAACATTTATGATTATTGTATTTATTTACAATAATTTGGTGAAAATAATTAATTAAAATTCTTTGTTTTTAGTCAAACACATTTTTGTCCAAATATTCAATTGGTAATAATTACAAACTTTGACATATCATTTTTGATATACAACCTCTACATTAATTCGACTTATCATAAAAACTCTAATTCCCCAAATCGACTTAGCAAACCCTAATGCCTTAGACGCTAGTTACCTTAGACTTCTTAGACTTTTCCCTTATTAGTATTCTATTACGTTATAGGTTGAATTCCTCGGAATTCCCATTACTTAGCTCACTGCCGCTTATGTTGGATCGCTTTTGCAAACTGTGAGTATATCTTTCCCCTTTTTTTCATTTTACTTTTTGGGGCTATACATGTACCTATAACAAATTACTGTTTCTTTACATTAAGTGCAATTCTCATGTGTGTTTGCTTTGTGTTATTTTGTATCTATTGCTTGTCAAACCATTAACCGATTACGGCCTAGCATTTCAATGAATAGTACTATGGTATATACCCCTAGGGACTCTGTTGAGAGACCTTGGTCATTGCTATGTGTTTCATATTACTGTCAATAGCGCAATACTATATATAATTTTCATTTCATTTCTGAGGGTTGGTTTGTCTGATACTATACATAATTGCAAACAGTATACAACACATGAATTGCGAAACTTTTCTTACTATATGTATTCAAATCAGGGTATGCTCACCAATACATTTTCGTATTGAAAAAATTATTTTGTACATGTTTCAGGTTATTTTGAGATGACTTTTAAGCTTTTGGAATTTTACTTAGATTTTGATTTATTGTATTTCAGTTAGTTGCCATTTAGAATTGTTGTATTTCATTTCAATGTAATAAACTATAAAATCAATGTATCAATATTTACACTTTTAGTCCATGAGCTATTGAACAATCGTCACTACGTGACACCTCGATGTTTCCGCCATCGGTTGGGGTGTTACAGTACATAAGAGTTTCCTTTTTAAAAACATATCTTAATAATTGTATGTGTTAACCAATTACATTATATTTATTCAATTTGCGTAAGACACGAGTTTATTCAAATCATGCAATAAACAAGTTCTTAAAGATATAATTTTTTATTAATTTATCCAATTATTAGTTTGATTCTAATATTAATTTTATTAATAACACAGATAAAATTCGATCCTAAATATTAATTTGACCCTAATATTAATAGCTATGTACACCTTAAATATTTGATAGAAGCCGGTTTTTATTCTTATGACCCCCAACTTTAGAATTTGGGTTATGATGCTCGGAGGTAGTGTGGGGTTGCGGGCCTAGTCGACAAAGACAACGGGACGGGTGCATACATGTGAATTGTGAAATACAGTAGAAAGACAGCTCTTAGGGGCCGTTTGGAAACATCTGAATAGATAAGTGCTGACTCAGTAAGAGGTCTGAATGGTTAAGAGGTTCTGAATGGTTAAGTGCTAAATCATTAAGTGATATTTGGTAGGACATCTGAATAGTTAAAATTTCTTGTCCCACATCAACCAGGCTAATACGCGATACGAACCCAACCCATAACTCAACCCTTATAAAACCCTCCCTACTTGTTACTGCCACCACCAATACCTTATTATTATTTTTATTATTATAATCTCCAACTTGATCGACCCAATCTTCAGTTCTTAACAATTCACCCAATCAAGATTCTTGGGTCTTGCCAAATAAAACACCCATCAAGTTCTCCAGTTCTTCACGTCACCAATCTTCAGTTCTTCAGCTCTTCACGTCACCGACCGAACTGCACAACAACAACCAGGGCCGTCTTCGAGAACGCTAAAAAAATTTTGGGCCTCGGATGAAAAAAAATTTGGGCCCATAATTTTGTAAAGAGAATTGAATTTAAAAAAAAAAAAAAACTAAATATGGTGCTAGAGCCAAGGCTTGAACTTGAGACCTCTATATTAAATTTACATAGTTTTTCCAACTCCACTAACAAGACTTTTATATATAAAACACAAATATATATCCTAAATATAGAATTTAATATATTTATATATATATGTATATTTAAAAAAAAAGTTCGGGCCCATTTGTGGGTCGGGCCCTGAGCCGGTGACCACCCGGCCCATGCTCAGGGCCGGCCCTGACAACAACCGAGCACACAGCCAGGTTTTCGAGCCTCTGATTCAGTCAGAGTCACCTCCAAATCTGACTGGTTCAGAGCTGTGGTCAGATGTTTATTTCGTTCAGACGTATCCGGCCAAACAATGCCTCATCTGACCGAGTCAGACATGCCCTCTGGTCAGAGGTATTCAGATGCAACCAAACGGGCCCTTAGTCATACATGCTTGTAAAATATTTAAATGACACCTATTTTTTCAGGTCGAGTAAATTACAAAAATCATCATTTATGTTTATAGAGAATTATAAATCACGTCCTTTAAAATATAGATTACATAAATTGTACTTTACGTTTGAAGACCATTACACGTTATGTCCTTTACCCAAAACCTAGTTTATTTTCATGGTTACATCTGACCAAGTTGATCCCATGTAGAGGTGCAAACGAGCTAAGCTGAGCCTAAGCTCGACCAGGCTCGAGCTCGATTAACTTATAAGAGCTCGAGCTTGGCTCGATTCGAGCTTTGTTTTCAAAGCTCAAGCTCGGCTCGTTGTCAGTTTCTCAAGCTCGAGCTCGGGCTCGGCTCATTTATTATCAATTAGTTAATATATTAAATAAAAATATTAGTTTGTTTAGGCTCGTGAGCTCGATAAGTGAAGCTCGAGCTCGAGGCTCGTTTACTAAACAACTTTAAATGAGTGGTAATTATTATTAAATATTAAGGCTCGACGAGCCTAACGAGCTTCACATGCTAGGCTCGAGTTCGGGCTCGATAAATAAACGAGCTTTGTTTTACACACAAGCTCGATAAGGGTCGACTCGTTTCGAGCTTTTTACCGAGCCGAACTTGAGTAGCTCGCGAGCGGCTCGACTCGTTTGCACCCCTAATCCATGTAAGTGCAAAATTGCCTTTTTACACATTTATTTATTAAAACAATATATGAAATCACCATTCCCGCCACAAGCCCACAACCATCATCACCATCATCCATGCCACAACCATCATCATGGTCATTAATGCCACAACAGATCATCACCATTTGTCGTTGATCTTATTTCGCCGAAAACCTCATCTGAACCCACTTGTACAACTTCAATCGTTACCATAGGCGCTCTAGAACACTGAAGAAACACCAATATAACAATCAATAATGAACGAGCACAGTCAAGAGATGTTTTATTATTACTGGACTGGACGATTAGAATACTCGAACATAAATCGTTACAGCGTTTCGACTATAATCTATCTTTCTCAACTAATACAAAATTCTCTAAGTATGAATGTGTGAGAGAGTGAATGAATCCTTCTCCTCTGGAAGAAGGGGTATTTATAGGCCTTAGAGGCGTCCTGTGATTGGCTGAGCTAGGAATGACAACTGTCATGTGCGGGTCCCACGAGTTTGTCAACGGTTGGAGCTTTGGCGCTGTCCTCCTATGATAGGTCCACGTGTCCTGTAATCGTCCTTTCCGTCCTTTTCCGTACCTCGTACCTGAAGGTGATCATGAAGCAGGGAATAACGGCCTCTGATTGGCTGCACGTCTCTTTGTTTGTCGGGTCCCAGCTGGCATGTACTAGGTTTACGTGCCCAGGCTTCTAGAAGGCTTAGTTAGCGCTTCTGCTGACGTGCTGTGGAGATGTGGGGCCGTGCGCACGCACGGGTACATATCTCTTCAAGTCCCCTAGTCTAGTGGTCTGTATGCGGAGCATGCGGGGCACTGGACTCGGTAAATTTGAAAGTTTTTGTTTTTTGGTTGCGGGGGTGATTTGTGCTTTTTACTTGTGTTGTGCGCCATGTGTGGAGTGTGGTTGCGGCTTGCATGATGGCCCACGTCAGTAATTAATTTTTACATCAACGCGATCAGGGTTGTCAGGTGAAAGGACAGTTGGTGAGCCGAAAAGTCGTCTGGCGGTTTCGTGTTGGGTTCAGTTGAGACCACAGTTACCAGAACAAAGACTTTTTGTAGCTTATTTTGTAGTTTGATAGTTAGAGGACTAGTTATGTAATTCTTTGTTAGTTTATGTGTAAACCCTAGAGTGTGAACTTAAGGGAAGGGCACTGCGAACTTAATGTTAAGTTCGCAGTCCATCAAGTGCTCACTATATAAAGTTCACTCATATGCACACTCTAGGTTAGGGTTTTTGGTTATCTTTCATTACACAAGATCTGCGAACTTGTATCATCCATGGTGTTTTGACGATCTATCATTAATGGAATCATGTTATTTGAGTATCTTGTGTGTCGGTTTCTATTAGTTTTCATCTAGTTCTTTGCTTGTCTTGATTAATCAACTAAAACACCTAACAAATAGGTGTTTCTAGTTGATAACAATCTTGTGCACACTTAAGATCTAGTGTTTTTGGGACTACAATTTGGTATCAGAGCCTCTGTGCTCTAGATTGTATCTGATTAAGATACCAAAACCCTCAATTTGTTAATATTTCTTAGTATTTTTTTTAACTTTTCAAGTTTTTATCAAAAAAAAAAAAAAAAAAAAAAAAAACACTATTTTTCTTGCTTCTGATTTCTCGTAATCTGGTGTTTCTAAGGTGTTAAAACGTGTTTATTTCAATTAGGAACATCATTTGAGCATTTCAGATTGATTGAAATAGGCTTGGATGAGTTTCTGGAGTGTTTAAAATCATTCAGACGAAACTGCATACTTATTCTGCGAACTTAGCTCATAAAACTGAGTACTTGTTTCAAGAGTTGAGTACTTGTTTCAAAAGTTGAGTACTTAGCTCATAAGCTGTGTACTTATTTCTTGCTGTGTGCACTTAAAGTGCGAACTTAGCTCATAGAGTGTGAACTTGTTTCTTGCTTGTGAGTACTTGTTTCAAAAGTTGAGTACTTAGCTCATAAGCTGTGTACTTATTTCTTGCTGTGTGCACTTAAAGTGCGAACTTAGCTCATAGAGTGTGAACTTGTTTCTTGCTTGTGAGTACTTGCTTCAAGAGTGCGAACTTAGCTCATAAAGTGTGAACTTGTTTCTTGCTTGTGAGTACTTGCTTCAAGAGTGCGAACTTAGCTCATAGAGTGTGAACTTGTTTCTTGCTTGTGAGTACGTGCTTCAAGAGTTGAGTACTTAGCTCATAAGTTGCATACTTGATATTTCAAGGTGTGCACTTGTGTCTGTGTGAGCACTTAAATTTACACAAGGCTTTATAGCTTTCTCTCTCCTGGCACCACAACTAGGGTTTCTGCATACTTATCTGAAATCTCTAGTTGGTGTGCGAACTTACTGAAAAGGTGCATTTTCTGAGCACTTGGCTAGGGTTTCTGCGAACTTAAATCTTAAACGAGAGTTTAAGTGTCTGTGTACTTATACTAGTACGCAGGCTGATCAGTCAAAGACTGAGCACTTGTGCTGCTCTGACTTGGCTGAACTGCGAACTTAAGCCAGAGTGTGTACTACAGGAACTGCGAACTTAGTGACTGTGAACTTAAGTGTGAACTTAACTGCATACTTAGCTGCGAACTTAGCTGTGTACTTAAGGACTGTGGACTTAATTTTGGACTTTAAACTTTAAAATCAGAAAATCAAACTAGATCTTGCTTAATCTTGATTAATCAACCAAAAAAAAAAAAAAAAAAAAAAAAAAAAATCATCCTTAATCAATGGCTGGTAACAATAACAACTTAACCATGAATCCTATAACCCAAGCTGAACTGGAAATTGGAACCATAACCCACATTCCCAAGTTGAAGGGTGTGGAAGATTATGGAACATGGAAGAATCGCATGAAAGCCTTCTATTATGTGAATGATTTTACCCAATGGACCTCTGTTCAACTCGGACCACACCTCCCAATGAGGACCACAGAGGCAGGAGAGGTGTTCAACACTGATCCAACTACTTATACACATCTTGACAATCAGTTGATTCAACGTGATCACAAAGCCTACCATGCTCTTACCATGGCTCTGTCGAATGATGTTTTTAACATGTTCGAAGAGTATACCACTGCTCAGTCTCTGTGGCATGCCTTGTGTGACTACTATGAAGGAAATCAGGACATGATTCAGAAGAAGCAAGACATGGTTCAAAAGGAGTATGACATGTTTGGAAGCATTCGTGGTGAGAGCCTGACGTCACATATCGACAGGTTCATGAGTTTGTTGACAAAAATGAAGAAGGCTGGAATTCCTGTGAACAACCGTAATTCCATCAAGAAACTACTCGACTCTCTTCCAAAGGAGTGGAGTGTTCAATGTATGCTCATTAAGAAAGATTACTTGGATGCTCATTCCACTCTGGCAGATCTTATAAACACGCTAAAATCATTTGAAATGGACATCACAAAGAGAGAGATGAATCAGACAGTGTCAAAAGTTACTCCAAGCAGCTCTCTAAAGAACCTGGCTTTAATGACTCCAATTGGACAGAAGGCACTGGTGGTTGAAGACTTTGGCTGGGGGAAGGAAGCTGTTGCAGCTAAAGCAGATGTTAACAAAGCATTGATGGTAACGATATGCACCAAATCCGCAAATGGTGTAAACTCTGTGGAAGGATCTTCAGTGGGAGTGCCAAAAGGAGGAATGCAAGAGAGTGCGGGTCTGAAGAGTGTGCTGATTGCTGAGAAGAAGAAAGATCAGACTGGAGAGGAGGCTTTGATAGCTGAGAAGACACCCACTGAGAAAGCAGCTGAAAAGATGGAAAGTGCACCCAAGAAAGCTGAGGAGAAAGATATGGTAAACATTCCTCTTGAAATAAAATCAAAGCTGTGCTCACCTAGGTGCGTTACAGCTGTTGCTTACTGTTTGTCACACAACAAAAGGGTTTTGAGAGAAATGGATGATATCCAAAGAATCAATTCTGAAATGAAAGAAAATGAGTGGGCATATCAGCGAAAGTTAAATGCAACTCTAGCTGAAATGCAAACTTTAAAAGAATTTGTGCTTAAGAAAGATTTTCTGATAAATGATTTAACCTCAAAACTAGAGAAATCTAGAAATGAGACAACTCGTCTTCAAATTGTTGTGGATAAATGGAATGTGAGCAAACAGGCTCATGCTGATATAATCGATTGTGGAAGACAATCATTCGTAAAGGATGGAATTGGGTATAAGGATAAGAATGGAATCGAAAGATCTCTATTCTTGCCCTTGAGCCAAAGTGAATACATACCCATTCCAACACCTCATCCTAAAAATGATCTTTTTGAAAACAAATGTGATGAATCTGAGTCAAATGCTAACATAAGTAAAAGCGATGCAGATGTGACCCAACAGGGTAGGGTGGAAGATGATGAGAGTTGTGGTGGGCAGACAATGGGGTTAGGACATCCAGGTGCCAATTACTCCACAGTGAATTGGTTCATCTGGAACAATGAAAAGTCTAAAAACAATTTGATTTCGGATGACTGTAATACTTTAATTAATATGGATAAATGTAATAGTTTATCTAGGATGGATAACTGTAATAGTTTATCTAGGCCGGATGACTGTATTAACTTGACTTCTAAACTAGATTTAAAGGGTGCTGTGGCCCCTGATGATAGGAAGAATCCTATCAGACGTTCAAATGTTTGTGTTGACAATGTTATGCCTGTTTGTGTTGATCTTAATGCTGCATTCTCTGATGATAAACATACGTGTAAACCACCTATGTTTGTACCAGAACTAAAGCTTAACAGGTTTGGGAAATTTCTCACTGAGGAAATCCCAGAGTTTATCCCTTCATCCACAGATGTATCAGGTTCTGAAGAATCACAAAGTGAAACAGGTAACTCAAGTTCTGAAGAATCACTAAGTGATACAAAGAGCAACATCAGCATACCTGACTGCAACACAAATGAAGAATCAAGTAGCAGCAAGGATGAATCATGTTCAAGAGAAAGCTCCTGCTCAAACAAGATCAAGAAAACAACATCACAATCATCATCATCCAGATCTTCTCCAAAGATCAAGCCTAAACACTCAAAATGCTTTAGATGTGGAAAAGAAGGACATGTGGTCAAAAAGTGTCATTTAAAACCTAAACCACAAAATGATGTCAAAACTCAAAACTCTTTTTCTGATCAGATCAAAAATCTTCAAGAAACAGTAAAAAGTTTTGTTAAAACCACACAATTTTGGAAGAGAAAAGAGTCAATGATGGGTGAAAATCACGATAGATCAAAACTAAAACAAACTTGGATTCCCAAAGTCACTTGATTAAATGTCTGAGTCGTGATTGTACATAGATTTTCTTTAGTTTATCTTTGTATATTATTATTTTTTATATAATTTTTTTTGAGCTGGATGCTGTGCTCGCTTTCAGTCAAATCCCAAGCAATCTCATGACACTGCAGTCAAAAGAATCTTCCGCTACCTCAAAGGAACACCAAAGCTTGGTTTATGGTATCCTAAGAGTGATAATTTTGATTTAATCGCTTACTCTGATAATGGTCATGCAGGTTGTAGAATTGATAGAGAATTTGTCTCTGGTGGTTGCAAATTTTTGGGGAATTGGCTTGTATCTTGGCAAAGCAAAATGCAGATAATAGTGTTTATCTCCACTGATGAAGCCGAGTACACTGTTGCGTCCAGTTGTTGATGTCAAGCTTTGTGGATCCAAAATCAGTTGCTGGATTACGGTTTGAATGTCATGAAAACCCCAATCTTCATTGATAATGATGCTTGTCGTGACATCGTGAAGAATCCTATCGACCACTACCTATTGAGATCAGGATTCACTCTATTCGCGATGCTCACGATAAAGGATACATTCAAGTGTTATCCATTGATACTGCTGATCAAAAGGCAGATATCCTCACAAAGGCTTTTGACGAAACTCGTTTCCTCCAATTGGTCACTTGGCTGGAAATGATAAATTTTGAGTGAGCTCACATTATGTCATGGTGTTAAAAATAAAAAAAAAATATAATAAAAAAATAAATAAATAAAAAAAAAATCCTATTTTCATACAAAACAAGATTTTTGGGGGAGAAAGTATATCTCTATTGCAAATTAACAAGAAATGATAGGGACTAATCATATTTTGTCAGCATGTGAATAGGATCCAGAGGATGTTGCGGCTTCAAGCAACGACATGTCGGTAGATTCAGCTTGGAATCGAGTAAACTGCTAATAGGTGATTAACAGAATAGATCTACACGGAAAGCTGGATTCCCACTGTGTTTTAGGTCTGCACAAGCTGAGTCCGGTCATACACAGGTTGAGAGATCAAAAGACACATAAAATTTTGTGCATATGTAATCAAAAGACACCTAAGTGTGCAAGCTACCAATGCGGGGCTATTCAAACAAATAAGCAATCAAAAGACACCTAAGAGTGCAAGCTACCAAAGCGGGGCTATCAAAATCAAAATGAGCAACAAAAGACACGCAATGTTAGTGACGTGCAAACATATAGATAGCTCAAAAAGCAATCAGATGATCATCTTCTCTGTTATGTGTAAACATAGACCTGAAGCTCTCATCATTATATCTCAATAAACCTTGAGGATTGGTAGGCTTATACCTAGCACAAGTGGGGTCCACTAACTTTCCGTCAATATTACCAAAACATGATAAATCTCATCACCAAACGTATGTTGAAAGACGAGAGGCATGGATTTAAGTGGACAAACATACCGACAGTTTTTCTTGGGCTGCAGCGATCCAACGGAAAGTTGAAATGTGATCTGGCAGGTATGGTTAGTATGATCTTGTATGCAAAAGGTGAGAAACAGTTAACCCCTCCTTGTTGTGTTTGTTTTTATTAAAAAAAAATATATATATATATATATAAAAAGTTTAGGGGGAGTATTAAAATATGTGTTAGAATGTGAGATGTGTTTATTGCATATAATCCTGATCTTCATCCAGTCTGTGATCAAGAACAGTGCAGGGGACTAGATTGTGAGATTCTTCGATCTGGTAGATGTATTCATGTTTTATCTGTTAGAGTTGATGTAGCTGTTTGGGAACACATTCAGAGTTGGAGCCGGTTAGACACTGCTGGAAGAAGGAATGCTATTTCAAAGAGCAGTAGATCCTGCTGAAGAAAGGAAGCTGGAGATGCTAGAAATTTTGGAAATGATCGAGGCTGCAGACAAAGAGAAGGAGCTTGGAGACAAAGACAAGGAAATTGCTAACAAAGACAAAGCTGACAATTAAAGAAAAGCAGCCAGAAACTCTGAAGCTCCAGAAGTGATAGTTCCAAAACAACAGGTGCGGGTAAAGCAGGAAGAAGGTGAATCGAGTGATATCTCGGTTTGAAGCTAACAGACGAAGATCTGGTATCTGTGGTCTAGGGGGAGTATTGTTGGGTTCAGTTGAGACCACAGTTACCAGAACAAAGACTTTTTGTAGCTTATTTTGTAGTTTGATAGTTAGAGGACTAGTTATGTAATTCTTTGTTAGTTTATGTGTAAACCCTAGAGTGTGAACTTAAGGGAAGGGCACTGCGAACTTAATGTTAAGTTCGCAGTCCATCAAGTGCTCACTATATAAAGTTCACTCATATGCACACTCTAGGTTAGGGTTTTTGGTTATCTTTCATTACACAAGATCTGCGAACTTGTATCATCCATGGTGTTTTGACGATCTATCATTAATGGAATCATGTTATTTGAGTATCTTGTGTGTCGGTTTCTATTAGTTTTCATCTAGTTCTTTGCTTGTCTTGATTAATCAACTAAAACACCTAACAAATAGGTGTTTCTAGTTGATAACAATCTTGTGCACACTTAAGATCTAGTGTTTTTGGGACTACATTTCGCTTTGTCAGGGCGTGGTGGTCCCAATCTGTCGCTTCGCCCGGCAACTTTTTTTCTCTCTCTGACGTGTCACTTCTTGATTGGGTGGACGTGCGACACGTCTGTACAACCGCTCAGGGCATTAATTGCCCAACCTATATAAACCATTGTTTCCCTCCCATCTCCCTTCTCACTTTTTCAAAATTATAACTTTTCTCTTTGAATTTTTCTTCTAAAACTCCTCTTTCTACCTTTAAATCTTCCTGTTTTTTCTTCGATCTGATTCGTTTCGTGATGGTGGGTTCATCAGATGTTTTTGTAGTGAAGGAGAAGCCCAAGAAGGGTGGTAAGAAGGGAGAAGGGGTCTCCAAAAAAGATAAAAAAAACCTATCCTCTTGCTGGTGATGTGACGGCGAAATGGACGAAGGATGAATTCCGGAAAATTTGCCAACTGGATGGGATTCCTGCTTGGTATGAGCCTGAGATACCTGCTGAGGGCAAAACGATATTACAGCCGCCAGTTGGCAAAATGATATTCATCTGAACCAGGTGCACCCTGGGTTGATGTACAGGTTGTTGTTTTTTGAGTTTTGTTGTCGTGCGTAAGGTTTGGTGCCGGATCTTGACATGTTTTATGTTTTCTACTCTATCACAGCTTCCGAAAGTTGGTTTTCTTGCCGTCCGCGGTATGGGGTGGCCCCCTGCGCGAGGTCCGGAGTAAAGAACTTTCGCGAGTGGAAGCCCAAGTTCTTTTGGGTTGCTGAAGGCGGGGTGCCTATAAAGATGGCGAGAAGGCCTGTTGATGTGGAGTTTGACAAAGTGGAGCTCATAGAGTATGAGGGGAAAGCATGGTTCAACAAACTGACCAGCCACCCTGTTGATGTCTGTTCTGTGCATGAGACTGCTCTGGTTATGGCTGGGATGAGCAGGAAGTTTGAAGTAGAGGGGCGCAACCCCCATTTGACTGAAGATGGGAGAGGTAACTTTCGGCTTGCGCGTTGTGTGTTGTTTGTTTTATGCGTTCCCCCTGTTGTCTTATGTTGTATCATGCTTTTTTGTAGATGTTGAGAGTTTGTACGCCGTTTTCCTGAGCGGAGATAGTACGGGGTTTGCCTTCCGCCCGCTGGCGGAAGGGGAGGTGTATGTTCTGGATAAATCTTGGGAGACGTTGGTGCGCCCCACTGTCATCCTCCTTCTCAGCTAAGAGCTCCCACGCACTTGTTGGATGATGAGACAGGTGCGCTTTCTTCCCCTCAATTAGACGTTTCCCACGTGAACAGGTATATGCCCACGGGGTATCCACTTATTATTATTTCAAGTGATGAGTCGCGTATCTCGAGCGATAGTTCCTCATCCGCACATATGTCGTCCGCTGGTGGCAGTGGCAAATTGCCTTCGCCTACCTTCGCGCCGCAAGACTCTGAAGAGGAGATAGAGGAGGACAACTATATTGCTAGGCTAGACTCTAGAGTTTTTAAGAGTATTTGTGTATGTGAAATCTTAATTTTTAATGGATGTAAATTCTTAGTTGTTCTCAAAATTAAAATCTGCAAATGGTATTTGTTAGTTTTTAGTAAAAATGAGTTTCAAGATTTGCACTTGGTTTAGCCGCACATTTACTCACTAACGCTCACCTAGGTGCAATAGAAGCTCGGTAGAAGTTTGCACAAACTTGCATCTAATACTTTGCCATCAACTAAACAATCAACACGCTACAAGCTTAGTAGAAGTTTGTACACACTTGAATGTAATTAACGTCATCTAATGTTACCTCTAATGCCCAACACACCCTTAACGCAACTAGTCACACACCGCAACGAAGCGCGGGGATCCTACAACGCTAGTTAATACTTAAATAAGAGAATGTCATGTGTTATTAATTGGAATCGTTTATTAAAAGTAGGATGATTATTTGGTTATGTGATGAACCATACCTGACCCCAACCGTGGGCCCAAATTCTTTATGCCAACTCTTATAAAATTAGAGCTTCTACACACAGTGAACCTAATGAAAAAAAAATCATTGATCCGCCACTGATTATACGTATTCCACAAACTCTATTATTTGGTTGGAGTAAATGGTTTCAAATCTATAACTTATAATAAAAGAATTGAACTTTGATGATGTGGCATTCAATGGAAGCCTCAACCCCTCCTTAAATTTGCCACGTGGCATCATGTATGATTTTTTAATTTTTGAGTTTTTTTAATAAATCTATATATATTATAATTATTTTAGGAAAAGATAAGAAAATTTAAAAACAAAATTAAATTTTCTCTCTAATTTTTCCTCCCATAACTTTTAAACGTTAATATCTTTTATATACGAGATTTTTAACAAAAAAAAAATTACACCAAATTAACGAGCGTTTTATTATCTTTCCAACGAGTACCATAGTGCTATATAAAAAACGGAGAAAAAAAACGACTATTTTTTGTGGGGGTTTTGTTTTCAAATATATTTTACTCTACTAATAAATCACAAACGATAAACATAACTTCATAGGCAGAGATTTCTTTTTTTTATATTTGAATATGATAACTTTTGGCAGAAATTTGTTTAAAATAAATAATAATAATAATAATATTTTTTATATTATTATTATTATTCATTAATCATTTATTGGCAAATCATTAATTATGTTGTCATATTAGATATTTTATTATGTTATCCGCTGGTGGCAGTGGCAAATTGCCTTCGCCTACCTTCGCGCCGCAAGACTCTGAAGAGGAGATAGAGGAGGACAACTATATTGCTAGGCTAGACTCTAGAGTTTTTAAGAGTATTTGTGTATGTGAAATCTTAATTTTTAATGGATGTAAATTCTTAGTTGTTCTCAAAATTAAAATCTGCAAATGGTATTTGTTAGTTTTTAGTAAAAATGAGTTTCAAGATTTGCACTTGGTTTAGCCGCACATTTACTCACTAACGCTCACCTAGGTGCAATAGAAGCTCGGTAGAAGTTTGCACAAACTTGCATCTAATACTTTGCCATCAACTAAACAATCAACACGCTACAAGCTTAGTAGAAGTTTGTACACACTTGAATGTAATTAACATCATCTAATGTTACCTCTAATGCCCAACACACCCTTAACGCAACTAGGCACACACCGCAACGAAGCGCGGGGATCCTACAACGCTAGTTAATACTTAAATAAGAGAATGTCATGTGTTATTAATTGGAATCGTTTATTAAAAGTAGGATGATTATTTGGTTATGTGATGAACCATACCTGACCCCAACCGTGGGCCCAAATTCTTTATGCCAACTCTTATAAAATTAGAGCTTCTACACACAGTGAACCTAATGAAAAAAAAATCATTGATCCGCCACTGATTATACGTATTCCACAAACTCTATTATTTGGTTGGAGTAAATGGTTTCAAATATTAATTATAGCGAATGTGGCTAAAGTCCCGTATCTGAGCTAATGCGGTAGTAAATAGTTTGATGGAATTGGTGGCCTCTAAATAAAAATAAGGTACAATAATGAAGGCTAAAACCTTATTAAAACAAGATAAGGCCATTAAGGCGAACTAAAGGACTTATCATCAAACATTGGTTATTAACAACACCTAAGTGAATTTATCATGATCTAATTTGATCATGTAGCATAAATCAACGCATTAACATACGACAAGACCATATGGTAGCTTATCATCTAGCATAGGTTATTACACTCAAATGATTTTTATGATTTAACATGACTATAGGTGTTAAGGTTCATTATTGGTAACAACAGAATGATTAGTTATTACCTAATAATGTGACCAATGGGGTGGTGGTCTATTGGTAAAGGCAAAGCCTTTAAAACACCTAGGTTGTGGGAGGTCTTGGGTTCAAGTCTCAAAGACCACATGATTAAAAATAAATTAACCTTTCAAAAAAAAAAAAAAAACCCTAATAATGTGACTATATGTAACCTAAAACACCTCTTTTGTCACTAATTAGTCGACGAACTTACCAATATTGTCCAACCATAAATAATCCATTGTCGAATTCGAATCTGTTCAGTAAAGTCTTTATCCACACCATGTTTTAAGACATGTTGTTGATATATACCACGTTTAACATAGGAATTGTCGATGGAATCCTTCAACACTGAAAAGTCCTTTTCATTTTATAGAAAATGATTTAATTTTTCATTTTTAAAGTTGAAAATTTTGTAAAGTAAGATGCTAAACTTTACATGGTAAGCTAAACTTTTTCCTTATCCATTTAAGGTATTATACTTAAAACGTTTTTTTTTTCCTTTTCATTTGAGGATTTTTGGTAAAAGAAAAAAAAAAGTATTTGTTTTAAAGAGTTTCTTTTCAATCAGGATTTTTTTTTCCTGATTTTTTTTTTTTTTTTGAAAAAAGGCTTTCATTCAACAACGCCAGAAACCGGACCTCAAAGCGAGGACCGCCGGCTCAAACCATTACAGAAAATACATAGGAAAACGACACCAATCCCTCCAAACAAGCCTATTACATTTAGTCCTACTTTTAAACCAAAGAAAAGATAAGGATTTGACACTAGAAACAATTTTCTCCACACTTGGATGAGCGCCATTAAAGATCGATTCGTTCCTTTCCTTCCAAATCGCCCACAACGTAACCACTATAATCCCGTGCAAGATCTTCTTTTTCATTTTGCAACCTGGGCCTGTTTTGTAAAGTTGCAACAAGTCTTGAATACTAAACGCGAAAATAGGAGGGATTCTACACCACGAACTAATCCGATCCCACACATGTGTCGCAATGATACAATCAGCCAGCACATGGATACCAGTCTCAACTGCAGCGCCGCACCAGGAGCAAGACGAGTCCTGAATGTGTATGTTTCTTCGCGCTAACGCCTCCTTTGTAGGAATCCGATTCATTTCCGCGCGCCACGCCATTATCGAGCACTTCAAGGGAACCCAAGACAACCATTTAAACGCAAAGTTTGTCTCATAATTAAACCGCTGCAGCAGCAAAACAGAGACCCCTTTGACTGAGAAATCGTTCTGCCCAGCAGCAGCCCAAACCCACCCATCCTGACCCGTCCGATGATCAAGGCCATCCAGCGCTTCACACAACTGAACCCACTGCACTAATTCCTCCGCAGTTTGCAGCTGATCAGTCCACTCCGCATCCATAATCAGCTTATTTCCCACCCTTTTAGTTCTGTCCGCAACCGAACAGTGTTTTTTTCCTTCAAGTCGATATAACAAAGGCCATTTATTCCGAAGAGCGACATCCCCAAGCCAAATGTCTAGCCAGAATCTGACCGAAACACCATCCCCAACTTTAGCTCTAATATACGTATGTGTGACCACTTCGTTCACCTTCATACCCGCCACCACTTTCACAATAGCTTTCCAAGTCCCATGAGCGTATTTGTTCACCGGAAGCGCCTCCCACATATTATTACTGTTATGACACACTTCAATAACCTTTGTCCAAAGCGCATTCTTATTATTTCGAAATCGCCAAGCCCACTTGAATATAAGAGCGTCGTTGATGACTTCTAGCTTCTTGATACCCAAACCCCCAAGTTTTTTCGGCGCCGTAACTCTATCCCAATTCACCCAATGAACCTTGTTTCCCACATTCGAACCCGTCCACAAGAACTTTCTCATGATTCTTTCAAGATTCTCCACTACCTTGCGGGGCGCTTTATACAACGAAAAATAGTAAATGGGTAAACTTTCAAGCACGGCTTTTATGAGAATAACCCGACCTCCAATCGATAATAACCTAGATTTCCACCCCGCTAATCTAGATTCGAACACCTCAACGACTTTCTTCCAACTAGAACACCTATTCATGTTGGCACCCACCTTAATCCCCAAATAATCAAATGGAAGATTATCACTTTTACAACCTAACATTTCCGCCATAACACCCGTTTCCTCTATACAAGTCCCAACCCCATAAAGATTAGACTTGTTAATATTTATTTTCAAACCGGAGCAAACATGAAAGCACCTTAACAACCTAGCCAAGTTCACCACATTCCCATCCGACCATTCACCTATAATAAGTGCGTCATCGGCATATAAAAGATGAGAAACGTTCGTACCTTCATTGTCAAGCGTGACACCTTTGAAATCTCCTATATCGATAGCTTTCTTGATAGACAACGAGAGAGCTTCCATCACCACTAGGAACAAAAAAGGGGATATCGGATCACCTTGTCTAAGCCCTTTTTGACAACCGAACTCAAACGTAGGTGACCTGTTAACCAAAACCGCCGATCTCGCCGCCTTAAGAATCCCAAAAACCCACATACGCCATCGTGAAGGAAAATTCATTTGCTCAAGCATAGATATTAAGAATCCCCAATTGACGTTATCATACGCCTTTTCAAAATCAATTTTTAATAAAAAAGCCTTCTTCGATTTCCTCTTCAACCATGCCACCAATTCATTAAGAACAAGCGGCCCATCCAAAATATACCTATCTTTCAAGAAAGCCGATTGAGAATCCGAAATCACCTCTCCCATGACATCTTTTATTCTATTTGCCAAGAGTTTTGAAATCACCTTATTAATCATACCAATCAAGTTAATGGGTCTATACTCCTTCATACATGTCGGATTCTTACATTTAGGAACCAAAGTTATGTATGAAAGACTACACTCCGGATTAAGATACCCCGTTTCATAGAAATCTTCAAACACCTTTATGAAATCTTCCTCTAACACATCCCAAAACTCATGAACAAAGTGGAAATTAAAGCCATCAGGACCTGGCGCCTTGTCCTTACCACAATCAAAAGCCGCCGCTTTTATCTCCTCTTTTGAAAACGGAATCACGAGCTTCTCTCCCAAATCATCAGGCAACTTTTTAACATTGTCACACCTAAGCAAAGGCCGGTTAGCACAATCTTCGCTGAAATGATTCCTAAAGTGTCTTAGGACCTCTCGTTTAACTAAGGCCGGCTTCGTGATCCACATACCATTCACCTCTATACCCGGGATCGCATTACCCGACCTTCTACCATTAATAACACGATGAAAAAACCCGGTATTATCATCCCCCAACGCCGCCCATTTAACTCTAGACCTTTGCTTCAAATCTTTGTTTTTGGCATAATTTATCTCGTTGATTCTCGCTCTACACTCCTCCATAATCCATCTCTCCTCTTCCGTTAGACTTCTATTTTCCAAGATCTTTTCTAAGGTTTCACTTTCTGCGCAACAGGAGGTAAATTCTTCCTCTTCAGTCTTCGAAACTTCCTTATGCCAATCCTTTAACTTAATACTCAACCTTTTCAGCTTCCTGTTTAATCTCTTTTGCGCCGAATTGTCTACCATAACCTCACCCAAAACGTCATTAACCAACTCTTTACAACCCGATTTTTCCACCCAAGAATTAAACCACCGAAACGGCTTGGGCCCAAAATTTTTACTAACCATATGCAAGAGTAACGGGCAGTGGTCAGAAAGCCTTCTTGGAAGTGCTCTAAGAGAGGCGTTAGGCCACTTATTAAACAAACTCTCGCACACTAGGACTCTATCAATCCTGCTTTGTTTATCTCCTTCGCCTTTTCCCGCAAGGAAAGTAAACTTTCTTCCCACCAATGGATATTCAACCAAACCCACATCTTCGATAAATTCATTGAAATCCCTAGCCATAGCTTCCTTAAATGACGTGTTCATTCTTTCTTCCGCACTTCGAACCGTATTAAAATCACCCATCACAATCCAATTACCATCATTGTTATCCATGATACCCTTCAAAGCTTGCCATAGATTAACCTTTTGCGCTCTCGTCTGCGGCCCATACACATTCACCACATTCAAGTTCAAGTTTTCCTTTCTCATCCGGCCACCTACCATTAGAAAATTCCGATTTTGTACCACTCTTTCTTTAACAAAACAGCTAGGATCCCACATAGATACCAACCCTCCCGACAGCCCCGTTGGATTCACCACCTCAAAATCAAAATCCCCTCTACCCCAGAATCGCTCTAACTGCTGTCTATCCACACCTTGAGTTTTTGATTCTTGCAAAACCATGAACTCAACCTCATTAGTACTTCTCAAACTTCTAACCCAAGAATCCTTCCCATCAACCCCCAAACCTCTTATATTCAAGCTTAGACAATTCATCTTTTAACCACTTGTACCCCTTCTTTTGAAATGGAATCCCGAATCAAGTCTTGGAAGTTTTGCAAATCTGCACCTAACTTGCGTCCCATGGTAACCACATCGGTCGAAGAAGCCACCACTGATGAGCACACATCACTTGTACAAAACAAAAACAATAGAAGAAGCATGCATATGCTAGCCATATGATCAATAAAAAAATTAAATAAAAAAGTTGTAGAACACTACTAGTAAATATATTGGAATGTAAACAAGAAGTGGGAATATGAATCGATATTGTTTAATAAGAATAGAGGGAGTGGAGGGGCGGGAAAGAGGGGCGTGATGCGCCATGTGGCACTTGTGGGGACCGTATTTGAAGGGTGAAAATTGTGGGGAGTGGAAGGGGGGGGGGGGGGGGGGGAAGGGGGAAGGGAATAATATTATATTGTGTTAAAGTTAAAAAAAAAACAAAAAAAAAAAATACATAAAAGTTATCATGCAAATAATTGGGGGTGCAAACAAGTCGAGCCGCTCGCGAGGTACTTGAGATCGGCTCGATAAAAACCTCAAAATGACCTGAGCCTTATGAGCTAGAGCCGAGCTTGAGCTTCAAAAAAGCTCGTTTTTTTATCGATCCTGAGCTCGAGCATGACATGTGAAGCTCTTCAAGGTCGTCAAGCCTTAGTGTAATAATAGATTTGTTAATATTTAATAATATTTACCTCATTTATTTAGTAAACGAGCGGAACCGAACTTATTTAAACTTGTTTATGAGCTGAGCCAGAGCCTATTAAATTTGTTTTAGTAAACGAGCTCGATCCCAAGCTTCACTTATCGAACTCGAGTTGCCTCATGAGCCTAAACATGCCTATTATTTTATATAACATATTAACTATATATTTATATACCAACGAGCCGACCTCAAACTTCGAAAACAAGGCTCAAATCAAACTCAAGCTCGAACTCACATAAGCTCAAGCCTTGGCTCGGCTTGGCTCATTTGCGCCGATAATCAACTTTGGGAATTCGGGTCAACCGCAATTTGCACGTAAGACATATTTCGGACCTTGTAGGATGGGTCACAATATAGCCCAGCCCAGCCCAACCCAACCCAACACGTTCAAACCAGTTCTCTCCCAAGACCTTCCGATTCTCAACCGAATCTTATAAAATCGATCGATCCGTTGCAGTAATATTAATATTTGGCGCCTGTAAATGGAATATTCCGGTCGCCGGAGAAAACGCAGGGATCCTTGGCGATTAATTGGCCGGAGCACCGTCTCCTTCTTCTGTGTTTGCTTCGCACAGTTTGCTCTCTACCTGTTATCTTCATTCTTCAACTCATCCAACATCATAACACTCCTTTTTCTCTCAGGTTCTAATTAATATATGCATTTGATTGATAGTATTTGTGTCACATGTTATTGTTTTATCGAATTTTGATTTGAAGTTGTTATGTTCAGTGATGGTATTGCTAGGGTTTACGGTGATAGGGAGAAGATGTAAACAGTTGTTTGGACTGCGTGGCTCAGCTCCTGGTTTTGTGTTTGGGAATATATTGTTCATGTGGTGTGTGTACTTGGTTGTGATTAGACAAGGTAATCTCTTAATTTCAGTTGTATGTTATTATGATATAGTCCTGCTTTAGTGCTTTGTATCTTCATTTATAAAAATAAGAGAGTGAGACTACATATGCTGCAATTAACGAACTACTAATGTTGTTGAAATATAATTTTATCAATTTTAAGCATATACATAGTTGTGATTACCTTTATGATGGTAATGAGTTATTTTTCGTAGTTTGTCGAGCGGTGGAAGTTGAATTCTAGAAGTTGTTAATAGTATGTTGGCCTTTTTGTTTTACTTTTGAGCTGTAGTTCATCTTTTTGCTAAAATTACTTGCATTGTTGCATGTTTGAACTTCAAATGCAGTTCTGTGATTCGGTCAATGTAGGTGTATGTTCTTTGATGAATGGAATTTATTGGTTAATAAAAGTTTGGAGGCATGTACATTGTCATCCTGATACTTAATGTTTGAACTTACGCACTCTTATTACAGTGTTGGATGTAACTACATGTTAACATGTTAAGCAATTTACGGTGTGAAAATGTTCTGCATTAATCTAATAGTTTTTGGTCATTTTCTTATGGGGCACGGAGAAATGCTTGAAAGATTTGTTGATTAAAGGGTAGAATACAAAAACAATACTCTTTCAAACATAACTAGACTCAATCCTTAAAAACGGAATCTTAAGTACTAGATTATCCAAGTCTGTGACTTAGGGATTGCCCATATGTTTGCTGCAACCCTTGTGATGCTAGTGTTGGGTCATTTTGTGTTGCGCAATTTTTTGACATCAAAACAACACAAATCGAAATGATTAAATAATAAAACTTGTAGGGTAATACCAAGGTTTAAAAGTACGGAATCGTGCCTCGAGGCGTTTTCCCTTCGCCTCACGAGGCGTACGCCTTACGGCGAACCGAGGCGTAAGCCCGATGCGGAATTAAAAAATAAATATAAATATTATATATCTTATAAAAAATGAATTACTAACTAATTTCATCCTCATATTCATCAAAAACACACACTAAAAAGACATGGAACGATTGAAATTGATACAAAAAGTCCAAAACATCAAAACACCTGGGGTGCAATTTTTGTTACCGCCTCAGCTCTATGAGGCGCACGTACAAAATATCACCCTGACGCGCCGTCTCAGATTCGTTTTCTTACAGATACGCCTTGAGGCGCGCCTCACCCGTTTTTTTAAACCATGGGTAATACATCAGAGTTTTTAATAGGTCGTATTGTCGTAAAGTCTTAGTTTATTGTAACGCGGTCTCCTCTGGTGCTGTAACCTGTTCACTCTCTAGTATTTGGCTATTACAAGTCTTCAGATGGAGTAAAGTGATGGATCCCTCACTCCCTCTACTGAAATCATCGTATGTGATGAAAATGTAAGGGGGGTCGGGGCACAACCAGGATTTCGTCTGGGTACCCGCTACCCATCCAGGGGTGGCACCCCGCCCTGTTTGGGTACCCCAAATCAGGTTCTGGGTTGGGGTTGTAGTAGCCGTGAGTGGTAGGAGAGAGATAGAGAGAGAAGAGTGTAAACGGTGGGGTCCGTAGTTGAGGGTAGTGTTGCCTCCAAATAGGTATTTTGGGGTAGTGAACGGGGTAGTGGTGTAGCAAGTTGTTACTCTTTGATGTGTCTGATAACAATATTGCTGTTTGTTTGAGTGAAACTTGTAAGAATCTATACATATTGTAGTATGTCTTTTCAAGTTTTTTGACATAGTGACAAGAAAAAAACTCAAAAAGAAAATGACCAAGCCTTAAAAGATATGGTGGACAACTTAGAAATTAAAGAAGGTTAGACCATAACCGTGACATGCACTATAGATATCCAGGCCTTCTGGAATTAACCACATTTCGATAGGTTGAAGCTTAGATACAACATACTAGAATTTGAATGGTATCCCTTTTGTTTTCTTGATTTATTTGGAAACTAATCGCTGTCTTTAATGCTAATAAAACAAACTAATCGCTGTTTTACAGCTATCTCATTTCTATTGGATATCATCTTCCATGCAGAGCTCATTATTCTCCTATTCGGCCTATATAGGTCTGTCTGTGTCTTAGAACTAGATTAATATTTGTTGTTATAAAAAGTGAGTTGGTTTAATACATATAATTTATCTTGTGGATAATATTTACTGAGAGTGTTCTTTGTGGCAGAATCATCTCAGGTGATCCTGGTTTTGTTGATTATGGACCTATCTCCAACACTGAAAATTATCTAGAGGTTACTGTCACTCAAAATATTCCCATTAAAATTTCTGATCATGCATAATGATATTTGATTTCTCATGCAGGGATCAGAACTTCCAACTTCTGACATTTATGAGGGATCCCCATTTGTTGAGGTCTCTAATATACTTCCTTTTTCACATGTCTGTCACACAGACTACATTCATATCATTTTTCTTTATTTTTGAGGTTCTCAATGTTTATTTCATAACAGAGTTCACTTTTACTCCAAAGGGTAAGATATTGTAAGCTTTGTCATGCACATGTCAAGGGATTTGACCATCATTGTCCTGCTTTTGGGAATTGTATTGGTAACATCTTTTAAAAGTTTGTTTTAGTTGTCTCGATTGTAATGTTAAGATCGGCTTTAAATGATCAGATGTCACTGTTGTTTTTTTAGTGCAGGTCAAAATAATCATCTACTTTTCATGGTTCTCCTAGCCGGATTTATAATAGTCGAGTCGTGCTACATTTTGGGTGCATCTAAATGTAAGCTTCACCATATTTTTTTAATTTCCATTTTCCTCTTTGAAATATCATCTTTCTCAAATGCTCATCTGTAATATATTCATTATTGCATCCCAGTTACAGATATGTCCCGAAAACTTGATAGTGATGGACTGAAGGTATGCAAGTGTTCTCTCAACCAGTACCTTGAATCTTGACATCTTGTCAGTTGCAAATCATTTTTGTTTAAGCAAGGTTGTATTGTTTTAAATTTTTATATCCAGCAGGTTAGTTGGGCTGTAACATTAGCTACTAGCACAATGGTATTTTCTATTCTGCAAGTACTATGGCAGGTGCATAATTGCTTACAACCGTGCTTATATATTTATACCAGATTATTATCGTTTTTTTCTTTAATTTTTGCTTATTGTAACACATGATTATTCTGGAATTGTTAGGCAGCATTCCTGGCATGGCATGTATACTGTGTGTGTTCTAATATCAGAACAGAGGAATGGGTAAGTTCTCTAATCTAATCGATGTATTTCTGGTCATCGGTCATATATAATTATATATCTACCTCATAAATATGTTTTTGCAGATGCACTGGAAGAAATATCCAGAGTTCCAGGATATCATGCACCCTCAGCTAGGTAATTGTGAATAGTGTGCCTTAATTAAGTTTAACAAAGAAAATCGACTCTTTGACTTTTGAGTCAAATGTGGTAATGCAAGTGATAGCAGCTCCAACTTGCAGAGAAATTGATGACTAGTTTGAACTTCATATGTGATTGATACAAAACAGTTTATTTGACCACAACATCATAATGTATATCGCTCGTGATCAGTTTATGATATGGTTTGCTGAATAGCCTATGACTGTCCAGGTGAAGTAGGAGCAGCAACATGGTTTAGAAATCCATATGACAAAGGAATCTGGCAGAATTTGAAGGAGTTCATAGAAGCCAAAGGATAAGGTCATTTGCTTGAGAAATTAAAGGTATATGTTTCTGTTTTTAAGAATTAAGTTATTCACATTTGTTTTGTAATTAGTTTCAAAGGTAGATTAAATAACTCAATCGTGAAATAGCTTAATTACTTTATTTGTAAATATAACTGTAAAGTAATTTTGTTATGAGAATAAGATATAGAAAAGTCAAATCATATGTTGATTTCAAACGTATTAAGAGATATTTTTATTAAAAAAAATTACATATATGTTGATTTTGATGATGTAAATGTTAAAAAAAAAATATGTTCTGTAATTTATCTAAGAAAATCATAAGAATTATAGAAAAAAGGGAAAATTCTAAGGGACACGAGACTTCTTTTTTGTCCAATTTAAGAATGTTTATGCCAACTAAGTTCAATTGTATTATACATAATTGCAATATGGGTTTGTCCAATATTTAGTGTTAATGACCGTAGCAAAAAAAAAAAAAAAAAAACCTTAATGCGTTACCCACCACCCACATCAGAGCCACGTTGAACAAACACGCCAGATCACCTTCATGCCGCACCCTGCGCCTCTTCAGGCGTTACTGAGCTAACGCCCAGCCCCTCTGTGCCCCTGTAACACCCCAAATCCCACATACGTGTTGCCACCTGGTGCCGTAGATGAAAGAGGCGTTTATCTAGTACACACATTCTAATATCATTAGTTTGGAATAGTATTGTTATCAAATGTTTTACAAGTGTTAATTTAAACCATTTAATTTTAGTTCTTATAAAAATTCACAACAATAGAACAATATTGAACCTCTTAATAGAGTATTATAGTTTCACAAATATCATTAAATGCTTTGATAATAGACTAATCAAACATGTTTTTTGTTTTTTTTTTCATCTAAACTAGAGCTACATGTACAGAAGACCAGATTATAACGTACTAAACGCATATCCATGTGTTTTTATAATCCATAACATACGGCTATTCATTAGGTGTATCAAACTATCAAACTTAATAGAGAAACATTTGTTGCAGCTAGACGCCTAGACTAAGAGGCCGTTGGCTTTAAACTTAACTAAATACTATTTTATAACATGGTTATCAACAAAGTTTATGCTTTAAATGTTATTAAATTATAAGGGTCTGTTAAATTAGAGGGACCACCGGACCAAGGCCCAATCATATGTAGCATGTGGTCAATGTTTCCCCAGCAAGATTTCACAGGTGACAGGACTTACGAATCAAACAGCACATCAAACAAAGCATTCACAAGGGTTCCTTTACACTTTTGGAAGCTACCGTTAAAGCTTCATTAACTACCATTATTATTAATTACAATATTCTCTAACTTTGGTCAGCTTCAGTTCCTATGTGCAATGTATTTATATTACACAATGTCTAAACCAAAATGTTGTCTTCAATCTTATCACACATCAATTTTTATATATTAACCTAATCACAAGCATGTGTTTTTAGAAAAAAAAATATATATGAACGTTGATCATCTAAATGAAGTTTAAACACTCACATCTGCACATCAAGCATTGTTATGAATAACAAATATATGGTGAGTTCACAAAACGAGCCTAACATTTCAAGTTCTCAAAAACATGGAGTTCTCGATCTTCTACCCTCTTTCCGTCCATTGGAATCCGAACCTGACCCAGGGCTTGATTGGACCGGTGGTGCAATTCGTCCATCTATAAACAAGGAATTCGGTATCTCCCCAAAAGGTTGATCAGGAATGGCGAGATCATGAGGTGCAATAATCATTGGACCATGTTGATCTCGCCTGTGCTCTTGAGCGGCTCTTCTTTCCACTTCAAGAAACCGTCCAAGAGGAACAGTGTTATTCCTAGCGATATCAACATCAATGTTATCCCGTGGACACAAACAAAACTTGAAACACCGAGTTTTCGATTTGGGGTTTGATCTTCTGTTTTGTCCCAAAGTTATGGTTTCGGAGATGACCCTTCTTCTACTTCCTAAAGATCTTCTAGAGAGTTCTACAATGCTCGAAACACCCAAGAGGTTTCCTAGTGTGATGCTCTTGTCATGGAAGAAAGACCCTGTGGACTTCATAACCAATAACAATATATTCTCAATATTAAAGCTCACATGTTAAAACATGATTTTAGATAAAAACCCTAAAACATATATATAAATTGTAGTTATTTAAGATGACATGTGAAAGACACATGCTTCTACAGGGTCAAATGTGTTATTTTAAGTTGCACTTGCACATAGATTCACTTGTTTCAAGATAGAATAATGTTTGATCATCTACTCCCAAGACCAAGAGCATCAATTATGTTATCTTTGTATATGTCTTTATGTATGTCTACTTGTACCGAAAGAAGCACGGGCCAAATGAGACACAACTAGAAACACTCAGAGATGAAACCGATTTCTGTGATAACTTGTACACTGTGCATCCCACATTGTATTAAATATCAATCTAGAGAATCTCTACTCTTCAAAGAGATTGCTTAACCCAACAAAAAGTAAAAGCTGATATATTATGTTACTAATTCTACATAACTTTTGTGTCAAAGATTCTCATATCTTATTCTTTCATTGTACCTCAAGATTTCCTAAATACACAAATGAAATAAAGAACAACCGCGGACGGATTACCGACGACCCTTTTTGTTTTCCTTAATTTTTCTTAGCTTTGTTTGTCTACTTGATTCCATCAATCATCGACAAACTGAATCGCTCACTAATACTCATTTGTGTAGTAGTGGTACATAAATTGTAAAACTTGTTAAGTAGCATGTACTTTTACATTTTAACTATAAGCAAGAGAGTTGAAATCCTCATATTCTTTTTCTATATTTGTATAACATGAAATGAAAGTTGTACATTTGCCTCGGAGATGGGGCAACCCAAAAGGTGTAGGTTTATAGTTAAGAAAACTATGTGAGTATATATCAACATAAAGAAACGTATCAATAACTCCTAGCAGTTATTTATTGGTACCAAAAATCATTATCACATATATATATGGATTAATTATTAGAGCAAGTTTCAACCATCATATCGGAGGAGCCTCAATCGGTTTCCTAAAACGAAAGAAAGAAAGCGATAAACAGCATCAAATTCAAACCTGTGTATCTAGATCCGAAGAAGAAACTGAGGTTAAACTAGGAGAGCCACTAAGCAAAGTGTTGCATGAGATTGATCCTGAATAATCATGGTTTCTTGCTCTTACATTCAAAGGTTGTAGTCCTAAAGGCCATCCACCCTCTTCCTGCATTCAACTAAAATATATGAACAAAAACACCAACATAAAACTCTAAATGAGCATGCATGATCATCCCTAATTAGCGGTTAGCGCGCAGTAGGAGATAATAATAATACCTGTTGAGCCATGTAGAAAGTGCAAAAATGGAGTTGATTGTTGAATATGTTAACTAGTCTCAGTTGAATCAAAAAGAAACTAAACTGTCATATCATAAGAGTTAGAATTATTCTTTATCATAAAAAACTAAGAGATTATGATGTTTTAGGGATGAGCAAATGGTTGTTACATGGGATCAAAGAGTAAAGAGAAAGAGGCATGATGAGGTCAAAAAGGAGTGCAATGGAAATGAGAGAGGTCTTATTTTTATATCATTTCAGAACACCCTTTTCTCATTTGTTGTCTTGCTTTTATTCTCCTATGGTATATTTTTAATTACTAGGAAAAAGAAGAGACAGAATAAGTATGTCACCTGCTCTACTTTCTCTTGTATAATAGAAAAAAAGGATAATCATAGGTCTAAAACAAATACTTATATATGGGTGCAAATGTTTCTGTTTGATTAGGTTTTGCTAGCTAGCTAACACAGCTTCAACTGATAACATTATCTTTACCTTTTATGGATATAGGATGATTATGGGTAACAATATTAAAAAGCTACTCTTTAACGAATTTTTATCAATTTTTTTGATGTAAAATTTATTATTTATAGCTTGCAAATGTTTAAACTCTTTAATACATTAGATTTTGAAACTTGCAAGTTTAGGTAAGATGTACTACATCAAATTAGGTTTGATATAATAGTTGGAACCAAATATTGTATGGTGGGTAGGTGCTTCTCATGAGTTTGGTTCAAGTAAATGTAATACCTTAATATATTGTGCATAAACTTTAAGGTCGTTTTTTTTCACATACATGATTACTTATTGGGATAATATCTATATCTATATCTACGGAACCCGCGCATTGCGACGGAGTCGAAAATACAGGGCGAAAACATAATTCAAACCTTAACACGATTAAAAGAATCAATATGTAAGGTGATGTGAGTCCGAAAAGAACACATTTGTATAGTTTATTTTTGTATTTTTAATGTTTGTTGTGTGTAGCTTTGTCCGGAACTAGGTACTTAGCCGAGGATTGATGGATGACAAGTTATAAGTGCTAAATTGGCGAAGAAACGAGCAACCGAGTGCAAAGAATGAAGAGTGGATGTGTTTTGGAAAAATTAATGGATTTGAAATGGAGATATTTTTGTATTAAATGAAAAAGGGTTGAAATACGAAAACGTGGCCGCGAAAATAGAGGAAAACGGAGTTGAAATGAAAAAGTTATGAAGAAAACAAGTTTTCAGCCGTCTGGGGCGGCCGTCTGCCGCGAATTGGGGCGTCAGGATTTGTTTGGCCGTCAGCGACGGCCAGGGGGCCATCATCGACGGCTACTGCCGTCAGAGACGGCCAGAGGGCCGTCAGCGACGGCTGCTGCAGATTTTCACCAATTTCTTCTATAAAACAAAAGAAAAGAAACCCTAACTCGGGGGGAGCCGCCTTAGGGCGATTTGGGCGACCAAAATACACATTTTTGGGGGTTTTTCATCATCTCAATCCATCCCAATCCATTCCATATCATCATCAATCATTAAGATCTTTCATCCACTTCATCACCACTTTCACCATCATTCATCTTCAATCACTAAGAACACCCAACCTCCATTCCATACTTCTCATGGCTTATTCTCCTACCTTCTTCATCATCATCCAAGCTTCCAAAACCATGATTGGTTAAGTTCCCCTTCACTTCCGGGTGAAGGATTGTAAGTTTAAGGATTCATTATGCTGTTATTATGATTGTAGTTTGTAAGAAACAAGTGTTGTTCTTAATGAATCATTGATATTGGGTTGAACTTTGTGTATGTTTATGTTGTGCTTGAGTCATGGGGATGAATTCCATCAATTAGCCTTTGATGTTGGGTTGGACCTTGTGTATGTTCTTGTATGCTTAAACCATAGAGATGAATCTTGTCAATTAAGTTTTGATTCAACATTATCTTTAGACTTGTGAGATAAACCCTATCACTTAAGTTGGGATATTGGGTTAGACTCATTATATGACTAAAGGTTTTTGTATCTTGCAAATCTACTTGTGATCGTGACATCATTTGTATGAATTAATTGTTGTGCTTAATTGTCTTGGTATTGGGTTGGACTTATTGCATGTTTAGAGACCATTGTGTTTTTAAGCTCATAAGATGAATTCTATCATTTATGCCTTAACTCAACATATAGGATTTGGTGAACTAGATAATGAAGCATACTTAGGGCCTAGTAGCTATTTGTTGATGCCTAAGTCTTGATTCTCTGTCCTAGCGATTCATGCAAGTGAAATTGCAAATCTATCATAATAACCCTTGAATCCTAGTTGCTTGCATATTCTAACCCGGGAGTGAATGTTGGTTAAATTTTATTGTTGCTTTCATTACTAAGTAATTCCAACTTCTTCAAAACCAACAAAAAGATCAAAATAGCAAGCTTCATAATAAGCCAACTTCATAATTGTTTTGCTTACTTGTTTTGTAAATAGCTTAGACAAACAAACCGCTAGTGTGACGCTAACCACATGCTCCTTGGATTCGATACCCTACTTACCCTAGCTACCTAGGTTATTTAGGTTTTGCATGACCCGTGACGATCAAGGTCATCATAAGGTGTATGTTTGTGTGTGTAAGCACCTATGCTTCGTAATGGAGTAATTTTTTAAAGTCTACAAGGAGATATGATAGCATGCTACGTTCCATATACCATATGCAATTTGACCTACATGTGGGTAAAAAAATGGAAGTAGCGATTTGACTCTTTGGCAACTATTATTATACTAATAGTCCCACTCAATATGTTGAAAGTGTCAAATCTGGAGAGATTGCCGAGGAGAAGAAAGTTTTATAAGATCCACATTAACAACCTGCAAAGAAGCATACCTATAATTTTTTCCACATGATAAAAGCAACGCAATAAAACTGCTAATCAAGTGCACCATAAATTTCTATCAGTGGCATCGAAAAGTGAAATTTGAAGTTAGGTTAGCTGAAAATATTCCACATAAGACCTCCCAATCTGAGAACTTTATAGACGTGCATAGATCGATTTTTTTCTAGAAACCAAACCCGTTCCAAACCGGTTCGTATTTGAACCGGTTTCGATCCGGTTCGGCCCCGGTTTTGCCAGTTTTGGTTCGGTTTGGTTTGGGTTCGTGAACCAATTCATGTGCATACTTTTTTTTTTTATGAAAAAGCATCACAATTATTATTTTTTACGTAAAATTCGACTTTTATTGATTCTTACAAATCTTTTTAAGGGTTATAGGTATATATTTGTATGTGTAGAAACCTTTTTATATAATTTTGTTATATATAATTTTTTTATATAAAATTGCAATTTTTTAATAAAATGTCATAATTACTTAATTTTGTTTGATACTCTTCTCAAATGCTTTATAATCACATAAGCAAGGTTTTGAAGTTGCGAGATGCATTGCTGACGAGCTATCACCGAAATGAGGTAATTGATGGCAAAATGGGCTTATCGTGTGGTTCAGTATGAGGTAAAGACGAGTAACTTATTGATGTGGGTCGGACGGTCTGCTTTGGCATAAATCACTTTTTGTCCATGATTAAAATTGATTATTAAATCATGAGGGTGCCAAATATGTTTATGAAGATTATATAAAGTTGTTTGAATATAATAATTAGAAGGTTTTATGTATTAAAATACCCATTGATTATCTTCTAAAGGCATTTAGGGAAGAAAAGTGGTAAAATTTAGGAAATTGTAAAGAAATCTTTGGTATACCATCTTAACTTTGGATAATTTGGACATATTTGTTCATGCCTCCTCTTTTATAATGTAGATAGATAAGATACTACATTATAAAGGATGAGGCATGAGCAAATATGTCCAATTTATTCAAAGTTAAGATGACATACCAAGGGTTTCTTTACAATTTTCTAAATTTTACCACTTTTCTTAAATGCCCCTAGAAGATAATCAACTTTTATATGAAAATGAACTCACCCAACTAAATAAACACATGGGATAACAATATTTTTGAACAAATTTCATATAATGGCGATGAAAGATAATAATTTATGTTACCACAATGAATAATCTTATTAGCTAAACATGTATGAGTTTTAAAACTTTGCCATTATAATAGTTACATTATAAACCCTTTTCATATATATGCGTCTACCCAGCGACAAAGTTGACAAGATGGTTTGGCTCACTGGCTACATTGGATAATTTTTTAGCTGCTGGGTCAGGTTAGACAAGTCTATTACAAACTTACAAATCACAACTTTTAATTTCTATATGGACAGTGACCTTCATATGATAGTGTATACAATATCATATTATTACTACATGCTTTTGTCATGTAAATGAACTTTATTATTTAGCAAGGTGTCTTCATTGGCACGGTTATGTAAATAAGCAATGATCGGATAGCTTACACAAGAGTGATGTTTATCTTCATATTGGTCTGTTACAGTAACATACATTTGGTTTATTAAGATTTGTTCAATAATGAGTACATAGTTTTTGTAGTGAACTGCAATCAGTTGTAAGTGGCGGTGCACATTTCTTTTATTTCTATGAATACTTGTTAAAACATAGTGTGCACATTTCTATTCTTTTTGCGTAAATTGCGGCAAAAAACCTAAGTATTATAATGTTGTATTGCAAACTATTTGTGAATCCCGCTGCGGGTAAACCCACTAGTATATAATTATACATAGAAGAAAAATGAATTCCATATCTTCTTAACTAAGATTTTTAAAATGTTTCTAATTAACATTTAGGAAAAAAAGATTTTATATGTCTAAAACCTTAACAACACGTTATTTATAGTCTATTGATCATTAAAAATTCTAAAAGGGGATTTAAAGGACATATATGTGTATATACACACACGCTAAAGGGGTGTCCAAACAATACAATAGAAAATACAGACAACGGATATCACATAACATGTTGATTGATTTATTTATTTTTAAACTCTATCAATATCATACGAAAATTTGAGAGCATGCCATGTTTGTTTTTATGATGTAACCTAAAAAATACATTAAGGTATAAAAAAGTTTTGGTCTTTTAAAAATCATATATATGGGTAACTGGATTAGAAATCAACATTGTGTTTTAATTTTTTTATTTTTATCCTCCTTAGAGCATTCACATTCAAGTTCTTATCTATATCCTTATACATTAACTAAGAAACACTCTACCTTATCAATTTAAAGATTTTCAGAAAAAGAACCCCACATTCAATTCCTTATATTTATCTTTTGTTCCAATTACATGATACATTTTAATCCATTTTCACTATTCTATTTCTCTCCCTCTTCCACTCACAAAATAAATATAAAGCATGTGTGGGATATCTTATATTTAAGGAAATGGTTAAGGTTCTCATTTAATTTCATTGCTATGATTTAGATTTAAGGAATGAGTTGTAAGAGAAATTTTAATGGTTTTTTCGACTCTATCATAAAATATAAAGATAAGGGAGGGTTTATCAAATCTAATGTGAATGTCCGTACATGCGTTATTATATACTAAAGGGTGGCCCGCAAGATGGCATGGATCACATAACATGCTAATCTTTTTTAAATTAAATAAATACTATAGCAATAACACATTCAAATTAAAGAAATTCAAATGCAGGTTCTAATGATATAAACTCTTTAAAGGTATTAACGTATTAAAAAAGGTTATCGTCGTTTATAAATCGTGAGATGAAAGTTGGTTTAAAAGTAAAAGAATATATATTTTAATGTATTTGTACTTTATGTTTTAAAAATTATAATTATTAAACTTTTAAAATTATATAAAATTATCATTTTATCATTCTTAAATGTATTATAATATTATAATAGAGTGTATGTGTATACACACTATTAAAAAGGGATTACTTGAATGGCCTTCATGATGATATAGAAGGAAACATGAAGGATCCAATAAAGGAAGAAAAAGAAAAGACACTTTGCTTAGGTGTATGCAAATTCATAGTTATGTGATAAAATATTAGTGTTCATCATGTACACATATCTTAGATTATAATAGCATCACTGATCAGGTGGAATTGTTTATGTATTATACATGCACTTTCTGTCATGATGTTTTATATTAATTAAAACAAGTTCTAGCTAGCGTTGATTTAAGTCTTAAGTATCCCGGCCATTGTGTACATCAAGTTTGTCTCTACAAACATGTTATTAAATTTGAACTAAATACCATTCAAAAACATGGTGTGTTTTTTAAAAGCATAAATTACATTAAACCCGTCTTTGAAGGAGGTCGAATTGTTAACCTTAAGGGGAGCAACACCTCGACTCTAGTAATTTTATCAATTGGACCTAACCACCAACCCTAAAGTACGGTTCGTATTACACACATACACTTGTGCGCGCGCGCACGCGCGCGCACACACACACACACACACACACACATATATATATATATATATATATATAGGGGATGGTTAAAATGGAAACCACAAAAAGTTGAAGAAACCTTGCAAACTCAATGTGAGCCCTTGATCAAAGTGGATGGATGGTCAAGATTAAATCTAGATTATTTTAATATATTTAACTAGGTAGATGACAAAAAAAGGGCACCATGGTCAATTGGCATATTTCTGAAAAAGCACATATGACAAGTGGACCCCACACATGTCACATCATCTCTCTCATACTTTTTACACATTGATATATAAGCTGTCAGATTGCCCGTGTTACATATGTAACATGTGTTGTGTTACGTAGGTTAAAACTGAGTTGCCAGTTTATATTATTTAAAAAGTGCTGATTTATTATTTTTTTTATTAGACAATATTTTTTTTGTTTTATTGTACCAGCACCAGAATTGTTGCATACGTAACAAGAATTGATATGGTTATAGGTCATTACAAAGTGCTAAAAAATTTATAGATCCAAAAACATTCAAATGTACAGAAGAATTGTTTCTTACAAAGTGCTAAAAACAAACAAAACGGTCATTGCAAATCAACAAATGATAAAAACTATCATAAATAAATAAAAATTGTCTACACTTCATTCTTGATAATCACCTTCATCTTTAATGCAAAAAATATGCTCACCTGCAAAAATAAAACAAAAATCATCAATTTACTTGTAAAGAACCCCCCCCCCCCCCGGCTTAACGTATGTTAACCAACTGGATTACAAAAAAACATACGAAAACTGATACAAAAAAACATTGTTTTTATACATTTAGTTATCAAGATTATCAAACTTAAAAAATAAAAAGTTTGTATCTAGTAAAAAAAACAGAAACTAATTTATACCAACTTAGTGGTGCTGTTACATACGAAACAGACGCAAACATAGATTTCATCCCAATTCTTCCTCTATAATATGCAAAAAATCAAACATGTATCTGGTAAAAAAAATCGGTAACTAATTTATACCAACTTAGTTCTGTTGTTACATACGAAACAGACGCAATATAGGAAACAGATGCAAACATTCATTCCACACATTATCATACTCATACAAACATACACATGCTGGTAAAAAACAAATCAGACATTTTGTTGCATGTGTTAAGAGACATTAAAATTCACCAATTTTGATTAAAAAAACATATTAATAATAATAACATATAAAAAAGGTTAATTAATAGCTCAAATTTTCAAAACCATCACAAACAACTTCTTTTTATCAAACGCTAATTTATACCAACTTAGTGGTGCTGTTACATACGAAACAGACGCAAACATAGATTTCATCCCAATTCTTCCTCTATAATATGCAAAAAATCAAACTTGTATCTGGTAAAAAAAAACGGTAACTAATTTATACCAACTTAGTTCTGCTGTTACATACGAAACAAATGGAACATAGATTTGATCCCATGTGTAACTCATGAAAGTCAAAAAAATCAAAACTTTGTATCTGGTAAAAAATTCAGAAACTAATTTATACCAACTTAGTGGTGTTGTTACATACGAAACAGACGCAACACAGATTTCATCCCATGATTAGTTACTTTTGTTTAATTAATATATAAAAAAAGTTAATTAATATGTAAACCTACGTGTTATTATTATTAATCAATATTACACATAAAAAAACATACTAACCATTATTATTATTATTTATTATTACTAATAAAAAAACGGTTCACATTAAACAAAACAAAACAGTTAGCGTACGTTACAGAAGATCTAAAGTCTAAACTCCAACATCAACCAAAACAATCAATAAAAGTTTTAAAAAAATCAAAGTAATTTTTACCAACATTTCAAGATTCTCAGTTAACTCAACAATCAATAAAAGATTAAAAAAAAACCCAATTTTAATTGTTTACTGCATTCATGCGTTTTCACAATCAAGGGCATTTGTGGTATTTATTAAGCCAAAACGTGAAAACTTAACCCACAATACAGAAACATACAGAAACACATTAAATCGACCACTCAAACATGCCAAAACCACATACAGAACCAAACTTAACCCACTCAAACATGCCAAAACCCAGATCTGAACTAACCCCAAAAAATATAAAACTAACCAAAACACAGATCCGGAAGCTTAAACACAGATCTGAATCGGGTTCGCTGCTTCTGAATCGGGTTCGCTGCTTCTGAATCGGGTTCGATGCTTCTGTGTGTACATGTTGGTATTACTTGGTGGATTTTTAAGGAAGAAAGCCGGTGGTATAGGTAAGCCCTGCTCTGAACTCGGGTATACATGAGCAGGAACTGGAGCAGGAGCCTAAATAAATCAAAACCATAGAAAAGGTTAGTAAAAAATAAGTTCGTTATTTTATGGAATTATGGACTTAAGGAATGCATTTCACCAGAACAATCCGCCGACGTTGACGTCATCATCTCAGCCATTCCTGATAGCCATTCCACTCTGTATTTGGTGGGGGCATGTTTTGGGTCGGTGGGTACATTATTGGTACAAAGGGAGCAGGGGGGTCTGGTGTTATTGGGGCTGACCATGAGGGCATATTGTGAATATTTGATTGGGGTGCGGGTTGTAATGGAAGAGGTCCATGGCGGTTAGGGATGGTGGACAGAGGAGTTCGAAGATAAAGGTAACCCCATGACCCTTCTCCTTTGATAATAACTTGTGATGTGGTGGTGGTGGTGGTGGTGGTGGTGGTGGTGGTCAGGTATGGTGGTGGTGGTCAGGTATGGTGGTGGTGGTCAGGAATGGTGGTGGTGGTGATAATCTGCAGGGGTTTGAGAAAAAATGGAGAGAGAGAGTATGGGGGTTGTTTATATAGGAGGGAGAAAGAGAAAGATTCAAAATATTTAATGGGGGGAAAAAGAAAATGTCTAAAATACCCTCAAGACAATAAAATAATATTTCTAATAATGAGTGATGTGGAACCATGAGAACCACTAGTTGGGTTTCCGGGAGTTTTTTCGTTTTAGAGGGTTTCTTGTCTACCTTTAGCCTATATATATATATATATATATATATATATATATAATCCAAGTGTCAATAAAAGTGGAGTGGCCAAGGTTCGATTGGTCAATGTTTCCCCGGCAAGATTTCACAGGTGCAGGAATTAGGAATCAAACACCACATCAAACAAACACTTAACTTTGGTAACTTCGTAAGAGTCATATATTATATCATATACATATAATATTCTACTCCCATAACGTGAATGTCCAGTAAAGCATTCACGGTTCCGATTTTTTGTATGTTTTACATTTTCATGTTATGTCTAAGTCAGTATCATAATCAGAACGAATAAAATCAGAATATTGGTATGGGTTCATATATATTCCTTCATTCTGTAATAGACACTGTATTTTAATATTTGCAAACAGTTATTAGTTAAATTATATGAAGCTTTAAAGATCTAAATCAAAGTTATGCTTTCCATTCAATTATAACTGAACACAATTTCAATATTTGCAAACAATTATTAGTTATATTATACTAGGTTAGAGTCCCGTGGGGACCCACGGTTCACCCCAAAGTAAAATGAAAAAAAAAGTAGGAAAATAAGAATTGTATTATGCAATTTGTTTTGGTTACTAAATGTTTGATAACGCAATATGTATGAATTTTGATGTTAAATGCAAAATGTCATCTAACAATTTAATGTAACGAAATGATGGATATATTGAGTAAGTAAAGTTTAATTTGACGACTGCAAACTACATAGCATACTATCACAATATCACACATTACATTATTTGGGTAATATCTATATTCTAATCATAACTAAGCTTAAGCATAGAACACTTATCATTTAGTTGGGGCTTAACGAACTTTAACCAATATCACAGATTACATCATTTGGGTAATATCTATATTCTAATCATAACTAAGCTTAAGCATAGAACACTTATCATTTAGTTGGGGCTTAACGAACTTCAACCAATGGTTTATTTTCATTACTTCAATCAAAATCTTCCAAGTCTTGCTCATTGATAGCAGATTTTTCACCTTCGAAGTTGTTATCATTGTCATCACGATCCTCGGAGTGCAGCTCATTTTCAATAATTTATGAAAACCTCCACCATTGTATTCCATATTTGTGTTCTACATAAAATATAGTTGTTGTAAAGATATGGATACGGTGATAAGTAAATCAAGAAACAATCCTTAACCCACTTACTTGAGTGGGTAGCATAAATTTTACATGTTATCTCTCCAATGGTTCAAACCGATTACATAGCTAAAAAACAAGTAATAAGAAAATGGGTCTAATGTCACATGCTGTAATATAAATTTCCTATATTTTATTAAAAAATAGACACCAAAAGGATCAACCCCAGACCCATTTGAACATGTAGCCAAAAGGACTCATTGTACACACACTTTAGGAAACTTTTGACATATTACAAAATGCCGCCAAAAAAACGTCATTATTTAAACTGTGTAAATATAGTACTTAACAATTAAAAATCTTAATAAATAACATAAAAATCATAATCAATCATTCAAATCAATGACATTAAAATAATCCGCGTCTGAAATTGCCTTACCCATTATATACAAATTATTATTGACATCTTAAAATTAGCACACTTATTGAAATCAAGATGATGATTATCGTTTAGTGACAATTGATTAACAGAAAGTAGTAATATCAAAATGAAAGTCGGTCAACAATGTTAAAATGAAATTCGTAATATTAGTAACATCAATAAATAAGATTAAAAATCTTAATAAATAACATCAAAATCATAATCAATCATTCAAATAAATGACATTAAAATAATCCGCGTCTCAAATTGCATTACCCATTATATACAAATTATTATTGACATCTTTAATAATCATTATTAGTTGTGATTGAAGTAATATAATTCTTTAACAGAAAGTAAAATTTTGAAAATTTATATTATCATTTAATTTCGTTGTTAAAATTGGTATGGCGATTAAATGATTTTATTATTTGTTAAGGTTTGTATAGTATTGTTGTGTCTCAAACAATTCTGCAAAATCGGAAATACTGTGCCTCGATTGACATGATTGAGTAGGAATATTTATTTATATATTTGAATTATAAAAAATGGAAGGATTGGTAACTGACGTGAATTGGTCAACAACGCTTAAAGTTAGTACAATCAAACTCAAAGACATAAAGTCAAAGAATTGACCTCCATCAAATTAACAAAAACGTAAAAAGTTTTTACTCAGATTGGGTCAACAATATTAAAATTACGGTCGTAATATTAGTAATAGTATTGAAAATTATCTTCAATACATTATATATTTTAGAAAATTGTTAAGTAGATTTAAATTATATTTATTATTAAAAGAATAATAAAAGTGTATGAAAATAAATGTACACTCCTATCTTCGGATTATATTTAAATTATAATCTGTTAAATATATTTAAATAAATGTTTAAAGGAAAGTCGTATATGTTTAAAAGAATATCGTTTCATGACATTTGATTAAAGGAAAGTCTTTGAATTATAAAAATGGAAGGATTGGTAATTGACGTGAATTGGTCAACAATACTTAAAATTAGCACAATCATACTCAAAGACATATAGTCAAAGAATTGACGTCCATTAATTTAACAAAAACGTAAAAAGTTTTTACTCAGATTCGGTCAACAATATTAAAATAAAGGTCGTAATATTAGTAATTGCATTGAAAATCATTTTGAATACATTATATATTTTAGGAAACTGTTAAATATATTTAAATTATATTTATTATTAACAGAATAATAAAAGTGTAAGAAAATAAATGTACATTGTTATCTTTGGATTATATTTAAATTATAAACTGTTAAATAGATTTAACATTATTAAATAGATTTAAATAAATGTTTGAAAGAAAGTCGTATATGTTTAAAAGAATATCGTTTCATGACAATTGATTAAAGGAAAGTTGTAATATCAAAATTAAAGTCGGTCAACAATATTAAAATGAATTTCGAAATATTAGTAATATCAATAAATAAGATTAAAAATTTTTAATAAATAACAACCAAATCATAATCAATCATTCAAATCAATGACATTAAAATCATCATAAATAACATTAAAACTCTCTATAAATAACATCAAAATCATAATTTACATTTTAAATTCAATGACATCTTGTGGTGCAGCCTTGGTAACAAACATTTTGTGCTGGATTAAACACTATTTGAAGACACAATATTCGCCAATGGAAGTATCTTCTAATTGAAGCAAAACAGGCCATCCAATCACAATAAACCTTTATAAAAGCATTATATATAGAAAATTTAGAATGTGTAACTAATTATAAAATAAGAATATTGTAAACAAAAATGTTGAATATGCAAATAACAAACCTAGCGACTTGAGAAACAATTTCTGCACGTAATATTAGTATTAGTATTAGTAATTATTAGTAATTAGTAATATATTCATAAAAATAATAATAGAAAATTTTAATTCGGTCAATAAGATATAAATGAGATTAAAATTAAAAATAGTAATATTAGTTTTAGTATTAGTAATATATTCGTAATTTAATTCGGTCAATAATAAATAAATGACCGTAAAAATCGTAATATATAACATTAAATTCGTAAATTATTATTAATGTCATTAAAACTAATAAAAAATAACATTAAAAATAAATAGATCCTATTAATAATTGCAGGCAAAACCAATATTAATTCATAAAGATAGATTAAACATAAATTCGTAGTAATATTAATATAAATAAATGAGATTAAAAAATCGTAATAAATAACATTCAATTAGGTCAATTATTATTAATGTCAATTAGTATTAGAAATATATTCGGTCAACAATACTATTTTTACGAATAGTAAAACTAAAATCGTAATTATTAGTAATTAGTAATATATTCGAAAAAATAGTAAAAGAAAATGTTAATTCGGTCAATAAGATATAAATGGGATTAAAATTAAAAATCGTGATATTAGTTTTAGTATTAGTAATATATTCATAATTTAATTCGGTCAATACGAAATAAATGAGATTAAAATTCATAATATTAGTATTAGTATTAATAATATATTCTTAAATTAATTCGGTCAATTCGGTCAATAATAAATAAATGAGCTTAAAAATCGTAATATATAACATTAAATTCGGTCAATTATTATTAATGTCATTAAAATCATAATAAATATCATTAAAAAATGAATAAATCCTATTAATTGCAGGCAAGACCAATAATATTTCGAACGAATAGTAATATAAATAATATTAAACATAATTTCATAAAGATAGATTAAACATAATTTCGTAGTAATATTAATATAAATAAATGAGATTAAAAAATGTAATAGATAACATTTAATTCGGTCAATTATTATTAATGTCAATAAATAACATTAATTGTAACATACTAAAAATACATTAAAAATGATTAAATCTTATTAAACATAAATTCAAAAAAAGTAATATAAATAAATGAGATTAAAATTTTTAATAAATAACATTGAATTCGGTCAATTATTATTAATGTCAATAAATAACATTAATTGTAACATACTAAAAATACATTAAAAATGATTAAATCTTATTAAACATAAATTCGAAAAAAGTAATATAAATAAATGAGATTAAAAATTTTAATAAATAACATTGAATGAGGTCAATTATTATTAATGTCAATAAATAATATTAAACATCTTAATAAATAACATAAAAAATAATAAACTTTATTAATTGCAATCAACACTAATCATAATTCGTAAAAATAGTAATATAAATAAATGAGATTATAAATCTTAATAAATAACCTCAAAATCGTAATCAATAATTCAAATAAATTATATTACAAACATAAAAAATCGTAATTTAAATTTGAAAATCAATGACTTTTTATGGTGGAACCTTAGTAACAAACAGCCTGTGCTGGATTGAAAACCATTTAAAGAAACAATACTCGCTAATGGAAATATCTTCTGATCGAAGCAAACTAAAATCATAATATTAGTATTAGTTAGTATTAGTAATTAGTAATATATTCATAAAAATAGTAATAGAAAATTTTAATTCGCTCAATAATATTCGTAATTTAATTCGATAAATACGAAATACATGAAATTAAAATTAAAATTAAAATTCATAATATTAGTATTAGTATTAATAATATATTCTTAAATTAATTTGGTCAATTCGGTCAATAATAAATAAATGAGCTTAAAAATCGTAATATATAACATTAAATTCGGTCAGTTATTATTAATGTCATTAAACTCATAATAAATATCATTAAAAATGAATAAATCCTATTAATTGCAGGCAAGACCAATAATATTTCAAACGAATAGTAATATAAATAATATTAAACATAATTTCATAAAGATAGATTAAACATAATTTCGTAGTAATAATAATATAAATAAATGAGATTAAAAAATATAATAAATAACATTAATTGTAACATACTAAAAGTACATTAAAATCGATCAAATCTTATTAAACATAAATTCGAAAAAAGTTATATAAATAAATGAGATTAAAAATATTAATAAATAACATTGAATTCGGTCAATTATTATTAATGTCAATAAATAATATTAATTGTAACATACTAAAAATACATTAAAAATGATTAAATATTTTTAAACATAAATTCAAAAAAAGTAATATAAATAAATGAGATTAAAAATTTTAATAAATAACATTGAATGTGGTCAATTATTATTAATGTCAATAAATAATATTAATTGTAACATACTAAAAATACATTAAAAATGATTAAATATTTTTAAACATAAATTCGAAAAAAGTAATATAAATAAATGAGATTAAAAATTTTAATAAATAACATTGAATGTGGTCAATTATTATTAATGTCAATAAATAATATTAAACATTTTAATAAATAACATAAAAAATAATAAATCTTATTAATTGCAATCAAGACTAATCATAATTCGTAAACATAGTAATATAAATAAATGAGATTATAAATATTAATAAATAACCTCAAAATCGTAATTAATAATTCAAATAAATTAAATTACAAACATAAAAAAACGTAATTTAAATTTGAAAATCAATGACTTTTTGTGGTGGAACCTTAGTAACAAACAGTCTGTGCTGGATCGAAAACCATTTAAAGAAACAATACTCGCCAATGGAAATATCTTCTGATCGAAGCAAACTAAAATCATAATATTAGTATTAGTTAGTATTAGTAATTATTAGTAATTAGTAATATATTCATAAAAATAGTAATAGAAAATTTTAATTCGCTCAATAAGATTCATAATTTAATTTTGTCAATACGAAATAAATGAGATTAAAATTAAAATTAAAATTCATAATATTAGTGTTAGTATTAATAATATATTCTTAAATTAATTCGGTCAATTCGGTCAATAATAAATAAATGAGCTTAAAAATCGTAATATATAACATTAAATTCGGTCAATTATTATTAATGTCATTAAAACTCATAATAAATATCATTAAAAAATGAATAAATCCTATTAATTGCAGGCAAGACCAATAATAGCTAACTTTCCCCCAATCCCACCAAATCCTCAATATTTCAACCCACCATAATTGCATTCAAATGTAATTACTAACTTTCCATCTGGTCCTATCCCCGGATCCAAACCATAACCCGGTTGAATAATTATGGATCAAACACCAACATCTTTTCATCCCCATAATGAAGATCCAAAATACGCTTGATCCTCAAGAACATGCGAAGAACCCTATGATGAATATTCTTGAACACATCAAAGGAGCTCAAATTAGGACCCGATAAAACTTTCATTTAACAATAATCCTTATGAGCATCTATCATCCCTCAAGAACATTCATCTAATCTAACATCAACATAACCCCATTCAATAACGAACTGACAAACATAACCCGACTCTTCATGAATAACCGATTCATACTTGATCAACACCAAACATCAAGAACACCTTCCAACATCTGAATCCAAAACAGTCATCCATTACGGACTAAACTTGGTAATATTCCATAAACCGAAAACAAACATCCAAAGACCAAAAGTAATCACGATTCCATAAAAATAAATCTACGAACCTTAGTAACTGTCGGCAATGTCTGGATTAACACATTAAAAACAACATTAACATAAGTAATAATTAGTTTTGTAAAGTAAACAAAGATCCATATCAAGATGAAAATAAGATTAATACCAAAACTCTTGCCGAAGGGTCATGCATGACCTTGAAGAATTGCTCACCCTTGTGATAAGCCATAATCGAATCTTTGTCTTCGGATGGTATTCTAGTATTCAAATGAAAAAACATCCAAACATTCAAATCTGAAATGGGTTCAGATTATAAATAACTTTTATAAACCACGATTTATAAACTGAATATTGAATCGAATTTATCATATGGATGTATTTTATTGATTAGCGATAACATAAAAGTTTCACTCAAATCGGAACATATGATATGGCTATTTTAAAAGTTTATGAATCGGAACATATTATAATGGATGTAGTTCCGTCGATCTCAGTGAAGAAGATACATACCTAGAAGCAAGAATGCATAAAAAGAAAAGTGATGAATGTTGGTTGGAAGATTTGTTAGTGAAGAATTGAGAGTGTGATGGAAGATTGTGCATAATTAAAATATAGAAAAGAGTATTTATAGGGACTAACTTGGAGCTCCATATTCAATATGGATACCTCAAACCCTCTCTATGGCCTTGATTCAACCCAAGTGACCTCAATTATTATATAGATAGATGAAGCTGAAAGAACTAAATCAAAGTTATGCTTTCCATTTAATTATATTTGATCACAATTCAAAAGCATATATAGTTTTTCAAAAAAGAAAATTCCAAAGTTGTCTCTATGTTTATACCAAATTTCAAATATTGTTTTTGCCATTAAAATTAATAGGATTCGTTCTTTACGTCTACAAATCTTGTACGATAAATCCTTTTGGCCTACATTTTTACAAATATTGAAGACATAATCGTGTGTGGTGGCCCCTTCTTCGGGGACTCCAGTGGCGGTTGGCATTCTTGTTGATACGTTTAGGTGGTTTGGGCCTCCTTTCAGCTCGAGATGTTGGGGTTTATGCCTTTGTGGCGTCTAGAGCTCAGTCTTGGAAACTTCAGGATCATATCCTTCGAAACAGTGGGGTCATCGAGCTAGACCCGCACTATCAACAGGCGCGCGAACGCTTAAATGTCTATCTCCAGGACTTTGATGTTGGCGGTTTTTCTAATAAGGACACCGCCCCCTCAAAGCCGCAAAAAACTTTGGCGAATGCTCTGTTTAGCAAAACTGCTCAGAGCCAGGGAGAAGTTTTTGAGTTGTCCTCCCGCCAGAAGGCGGTGATTGGATGCCTGAAGGGTCCTCATGCTCAGGATTTTTTGACCGTTATCCCGATTGAGGGTTTGGGTCAATGCATATCCGCAGTGGAATACAGGGCTATACTCAAGTACCGGTTGATAATCCCTATGTATCCGGAAGATGAAACATGCCCCATCTGCCATAAAGCTTGCATGGATAAATATGGGGAGCACGCAATTCATCGCAAAGAGCTCCTTGGGTTTAAATACCGCCATGACTGGGTGATGGACGTTTTGTGGGACATCCTGAGAAAAGCCAGGATTTCTGCCAAATAGGAGGCCCCTGTAAATTTTCTCACAGACCCTGCGAAAGGGAGATTCACCCTGTGACCAGCGAATCTGCTTGTCTTTGGTTGGGAGAGGGGGAAACATGCTTGCGTGGACCTCACGGGGGTATCTCCTTTGGTTGGGTTAAGGGAAACAGGGTTTGTAGCTGGGCAAACATCGAGAAAGGCGGAATCGAAGAAAGTAGATAAGCATGCTAAAGCTTGTGCAGAAAACCAACATGTATTTATTCCCTTGGCCTTTGATACATTTGGTTCCCTAGCACCAGAAGCTATTCGTTTCTTGACTAGGGTCCAACGGGTCGTCCACAACAATAGTTCATCTCTAGGGGGCAAGGATTTGTCTTTGGTAGACTAGGGTTCGCAATTCAGAAAGGGGTGGCGGCGCAGCTTGTTACCCGTCTACCTTCTATTGTGATGTAACATTCGTATTTCGTTTTAATGAAAAATTTATTATAAAAAAAATTCATAAAAAAAATGAAGGGATATCTTATTATTAGAGGAGTAGAGTACACCAAGAGAGCCTAGTTCGATAACATGTTTCATGTTAGTTAATAATCCACATTAAATAATTAAACTTTAAGTATTTTGATCTTTTGTTTTAATTTAGTTGTTGAGATTATCTACATACCAATCTGACTATATCCTAGTGAAGGGATAGAGAGCCTAATCCAGGCGGAAGAGGCGTCCCTATCCCCATAAGTCAGCTCCCTCGCGCCAGTCAGCGGCGCGAGGAAGCAGCGGCGCGCAACCAGCAGTGTATACAAGAAGGCGCGCAAGGATAGCAACTGATAAGCAATACCACCACCTGATAAGCGCGTACCATCACGCGCGGAATCTTCCCTTGACAACCATCGTACAAAGTACAGAAGACAACAAAAGGAAGATTCACAAAGATTGCTGACAGTGTACGCGCCAATGGTAAAGCGACAGGTGGCAAAAGTGGTCCAACAACTACAAGACAAGGACAACAGCATGGCTGCAGCCATGCTTCCACCATGCCAGCGTCTACAGTGACAGCAGACATCCCTTACTGGTGTCAGGAGCATGGTCAACGACTGTAGCAAGGACAGGTGCGCCGTCTGCCAACCACAGCGTGCCACGTGTCCGCCTCGAGCAACAACCATGCTGCCAGAGTGACGTCATGAACAGTGCACATGTTCTCCCGCCAACTCCAGGGAAGACCTTGGACTTGGGCCTGGACCAAGCCCAATAAAGAATGGCTACTCGTGAGTTCTTCTATAAATACAAGGAGACCTCTCCTTGTCAAAGGATCCGAAAATAGTTACTTGTAGCCTAGAGCATTCTCACTTGTACTCTTTGTGTTCTCATATTAATAATACATCGGCTACTTACAGTGGACGTAGGTCATTACTCGACCGAACCACTTACATCTTGTGTTCTCACTCACTTTCACCACACACACACTTGTATCATCATTAAACGGGTTCGACCACACGGTTTGGGTAAAGGATTAATCCTGACGGACATAGGTACTAACCCCACGTAGATTACACGTAATCTCCGCGTTACCTATTGTTTCTTCATTGGCGCCATCCAACGGTTAGAACTGCTCTTTTACTCATCTTTTCAACCCACCCATGGCTGAACCCAACCCTAATACTGCTGTCGTGAACCGTTCCGGAGAAGGGGACACCCAACTCCCGGAAAACCAAATAACACCACCCACAGTCATTAAGAAACCCACCTCAAGGCTCCAAAGCCAAGAAGTTGAGGTTCGGGATGCTGACTCCGACGATGACAGTAGTGCTAGCTCTGAGGAGGACCTCGACCAGTGGCTCCTCCGTCAGAATACAAAAAACGCTGCAATTTACCAGCGTAAACTCTTGCAACAAGCCAAGAAAAAGGGCAAGGCCCTTACTTATGATACCCCATCCAAAAAGAGGAAAGACCCAGCTGTCTCGGGTGCTGGTCGTAGCGGGGAACTCGGCGGAGACGCTAGAGTTCGGGGCTACGCGAAGCACCGGGCAGAGCCTGATGGCTACGAATCCTCTAGTAGCGACTCAGGCTACAAAGGGAAGAAAAACGATCATCGCTCGCGCCACAATGATGAGGATGATGACTTAGTCAAGCCATTCAGGCCAAAGGCTTTCGCCGAAAAGTCAAAGTTCGTCGCTCGCATAGCGACAGCAAGAATACCAAGAAAAGCAAAACTTCCTAGCAGCATCGGCAGATACGATGGCTTGCGTGATCCCGATGACCACGTGCACGACTTTGAGTGCGCAGGAATGTCGGTAGACTGGCCCGTACAGGTTTGGTGCCATTTATTCGCACAAACTCTGACGGGCGCAGCCAGAGTTTGGTTCGATAACCTCCCCGCAGGGAGCGTTAAAGACTTTGATGACCTTACCGACAAATTCACCAATCACTTCTCGCACTTGCGCAAGCACAAGAAGGACAAGGCGCACATCCTGTTGTGCCGCCGAAACGACAATGAATCCATTGAGGATTTCATCGTTCGGTTCAACAAGGAGGCCTTGCTGATAGGCTGCGGGGAAGAGCTCACAAGGGCAGCATTCGTGCATAACGTGCGCAGCCCAGAGTTAATGAAATGCCTCACAGGCAAAGACGGCATACCGGAGTCCTGGGATGAACTCATCCACTCCGCCAAGATATATGCCTCGTCTGAGAAATCTTTCAATCAGACACACAATTTCCAACACCACCATAATAATAATAAAAATAAAAACAAATCCGTCTGGAGCCGCATCTCAGGCACCGCGGATGAGGGAAAATATTCCCCAGCCGGGGACGCCAGGCAGATAATCAGTCCCAAACAGACGCGGGACCAGCGTGGTCATTCAAAGAAAAACTACGACTGGACCCCGCTGACAAAGACGCCATCTCAGGTCCTAAAGACCGAACAGGTCACGTTGAAGGCCGCCCCACCCCTGGGCAAGCGCAGACACATGGACCGAAGCAAATTCTGTGAGTACCACAACGACTTCGGTCACCTCACGGATAATTGCTACACCTTGAAGATGGAAATCGAAACCGCGCTGAAGTCAGGACAGCTCGGCCATTTGGTTAAAAACGTGCACCGCACACGCAAGAATCAAACGGGTGAGGAGAATCAAGAGGAAGGATCACGAAAAAAGATTCGTGACCTCAACACTCACGCCGCTACATTGATTCCTCGCCACCACTGCAACATGACAAAGAAGGGCAAAAGCGCCTACCAAGGAAAGCGCGCCCGAGTGCCACCACCAAGCGATTCATGGAAAGAGGCCGACGTCCTCATGCCAAAGATCAGAGGCGGCGCCTCATGCACAGCCCCTCTTGTCATTACCGCTATCTTTGGACACTATCGTACGCGATATATGTTCCTGGATGGCGGCAGCAGTACTGATATCATGTACGAGCAATGCTTTCAACAGCTAGACCCGGAAGACAAAGCAAAACTCGTCCCAGTCAACGAGCCTATCTCCGGTTTCATTCATGAAACCATCATGCCGCGTGGCATGCTGTCCATGCCAGTAACCTGGTCTGACGGTACCCACGAGCGCACGGAGATATGCGACTTCATGGTCCTACCGGCCAACTCCAATCATGACATTCTTCTTGGACGGGAAGGCATCGCACGCTTCAATGCCAACGCTTCAACGGCACATGCGATGGTTGGATTCCCAACCAAAACGGGTATCGCCTTCATCAAAGGCAACAAAGACTGTCATACCACAGAAACCGCCAAACCGCCGAAAATGGTGAAAACTGACGCCCGCGCCGAGCCGGAAAAATGGGTTCTCAACCCTAAATTTCCGGAGCAAACGGTGGTCATTGGCCATGAAATCTCCGAGGCCATTCGAAATCATTTAAAGCAGCTTCTAATCAGTAACATCGACGTATTTGCGTGGCAACCAGCCGACATGGTTGGTGTCCCACGCGACATAGCGGAACATAGACTCAACGTCTACCGCTCAGTGGAACCAATAGTGCAAAAGAAGCGCAGCATGGGCCCGGAGAAAACAAAGGCCATGAACGAACAAGTCACCGAGCTGCTCAACGCGGGTATCCTTCGCCCAATCAGATACCAGACATGGGTAGCTAACCCAGTCATGGTAGCCAAAGCAAACGGCGGGTGGCGCATGTGTGTCGACTATAAGGATATCAACAAGGCGTGTCCAAAGGATTGCTATCCTCTGCCAGAAATTGACCTAAAAGTGGATTCCTTAGCCCCATACCGCTTTAAGTGTTTCTTAGACGCGTATAAGGGCTATCATCAAATTCAAATGGCAAAAGAGGACGAAGACAAAACGGCATTCCGCACAGACGCCGGCATTTTCTGTTATACGAAAATGCCATTCGGCCTGAAAAATGCAGGCGCTACATACCAGCGCCTCATGGACACCGCCTTCATCAACGAGATCGGCGTACGGCTTGAGGTGTACGTCGACGATCTCGTAATCAAAAGCAAAGATGAGAGCGACATGCTCAAAGATATCCAGCAAACGTTCGCACAGTTGCGCAAGGTGCGCATGAAGCTCAACCCAAGCAAATGCTCCTTTGGGATGGAAGAAGGCAAATTTCTAGGGGTAATCGTAACGCGCGATGGGTTCCGCGCTAATCCAGAAAAAGTACAAGCCATAGAAAGAATGCCTTCGCCCGCTTCCATCAAAGAAGTGCAAACACTCATGGGCCGCCTCGTGGCCCTCAACCGATTTTTATCCAACTACGCTTCAAAGTCATTCCCGTTTGTTGACACTTTGAAGAACTGTTTAAAGAAGAGCAATTTCCGCTGGACACCAGAAGCGGAATCGGCATTCAAAGAAATGAAACAATGTTTGATGAACCTTCCGACGCTAACAGCGCCTCTTCCCAAAGAGCCATTAACACTGTACCTATCGGTCACAGACCGGGCAATAGGCGCAGTCCTCATGGTGGAGCGCAAGAACGTGCAAACGCCGATATACTATATCAGCCGCACGCTTTTAGACGCGGAAACAAGGTACACAATCATGGAAAAGCTGGTCCTCGCTCTGGTGCACGCATCCCGAAGACTCCGCAGATACTTCCAAGGGCATCCGATAAACGTCCTCACGGACTATCGGATAAATGATATACTCGCCAAACCCGAGTTGTCGGGGCGCCTGGCCAAATGGGCCATTGAATTGGGGGAACACACGATCCACTACAAACCCCGCCCCGCCATCAAGGGCCAAGTTCTTGCGGACTTCGCCACGGAAATCCCCGCAGACAAAGTACTTGAATGTCAAGCGGAAGAAACCCCCGCGCTAGCGCAAGACCCATCGCAAAAATGGTCCTTATTCACGGATGGGGCCTCAAACGAGGATGGCGCTGGCGCGGGATTGCGCCTTATCAGCCCAGATAAACAAGAGTTCACATACGCCATCCGCCTCGACTTCAAAAGCACGAACAACGAGGCGGAATACGAAGCGTTGCTGGCAGGCCTCCGAATTGCGGAAAAAATGGGGGTCAGGCACGTGGAGGCACACGTGGACTCACTACTTGTTGCGCGGCAGATCAACGGGACTTATGATGCGAAAGACGAAACCATGGCGTTATACCTGGAACAGGCCAAACAGTTGATACGCCGATTCGACTCATGCAAGGTCGAACACATCCGGCGCAGCGAGAACAAGCCCGCCGATGCGCTAAGTAAAATGGCATCAACGGTCTTTGAACACATGGCCAAAGAAGTCCGCATCGAGGTCCTGGACAAACCATCTGTCCCCTCGCGACAAGTCAATGTTATCCAGACGGGAAGCACATCCTGGATGACTCCGATCAAGGCTTACCTATCATCCGGTACCCTGCCTGACGACAAGTCAGAGGCCCGGAAGATCAGGAACAAGGCTCTACAATACCAACTCGTGGACGGTATCCTGTATCGCCGCTCTTACCTAGGGCCGCTATTGCGCTGCGTAGACTCCGCAGATGCTTCTTTTTCTCCTGCGAGACATACATGAAGGGACATGCGGATTACACGCAGGCCCAAGAATGGTAGTGGCGAAGCTAATGAACGCGGGGTATTATTGGCCGGGCATGCACGTGGACGCAGTCAACGAGTTGCGCAAATGTGACAGTTGCCAGCGCCACGCCCCGAACACCCTGCGACCCAAGAACAACCTGGTGCCAGTCACAACGGCCTGGCCTTTCCAAAAATGGGCCATTGATTTGGTGGGCCCATTCCCAACGGCTCCAGGAAATGTGAAATACCTAATAGTCGCCGTCGACTACTTCACAAAGTGGGTTGAGGCGAAACCTCTAGCAAAAATTGACGGCGCACACGTCAAAAAATTCATCTGGGAATTCATCATTTGCCGATTTGGCCTACCGTTACAATTGGTAAGCGACAACGGCACACAATTTGAAGACCAATCCTTACAAGAATGGCTGACTCAAATGGGTGTCCAACAAATTTTCACATCTGTCGCACACCCTCAAGGCAACGGTCAAGTTGAAAGGGCCAATCGTACAATTGTTGAGGGTATTAAGGCACGGCTGGGCACTAAAAGAACAGGGTGGGTAGACGAAATACCCCATGTCCTATGGGCATACCGCACCCTTACGAAAACCAGCAACGGCGAAACGCCATTTTGTTGGGTTAATTTGAGACCACAGTTACCAGGTTTAACCATGTTTAGTTGTTTGTTAGAGTTGGAGGGTTAAATGTGTAATTACAGCATAGTTATAGCATGCAAACCCTAGTCTGCGCACCTATTTCACGGAGGCTGCGAACTTAACCTTAAGTTCGCAGTCCTCAGGTTTTCCCCTATAAATAGGAGCTCATTTGTGCAGCTAGGGTTAGGGTTTTGAATGTATCTTTGAGAGCACAAGTAGTAAAGGTGCGAACTTAGTTTCTGGAGTGCGAACTTGTATCATTCCATGGTTGTTTGAAGCTGAATCTTTAATGGAATCGTGTCTTTATGTTTCTTGTGTGTCGGTTCTTACAATCTTCATCTAGTCTTTTAGTTTTCATAGATTAATCAACTAAAACACCTAACAAATAGGTGTTTCTAGTTGATAACAATCTAGTGCACACTTAAGATCTAGCATTTTGGGACTATAATTTGGTATCAGAGCCTCTGTGCTCGAGATTGTATCTATCTAAAGATATCAAAACCCTCCTTGTTAGTTTTTACTTTCAAGTTTTTTCAAATTTTTTGTGTTTATCAAAGTTTGAATATTTTCATTATTTTGCCTTAAAATCTCGTGAAAAGTGTTTCTAAGGTGTTTAAAAGTTATTATCTTCATTAGAAACATCATTCAAGAGCTTCAAAACAATTGAAAATCTCTTGGACATGTTTTTGGAAAGTTAAAATATTTCACAGCCGTCTCTGCGCACTTAAGTGCGAACTTATCTCAAAATTTGCGAACTTATTTCTTGATTTTGAGTACTTATTTCTTGCCTGTGAGTACTTGTCTCAAAAACTGAGTACTTGTTTCAAGCATTGAGAACTTATTTCTGCGTACTTGTCTCATAAGTGTGAACTTGTTTCTTGCTTGTGAGTACTTGTTTCAAAAGTGAGTACTTAGCTCATAAGTTGCATACTTGATATTTCAAGGTGTGCACTTATTAACAGCCACAGCTGCGCACTTAATCCAAAAGTGTGTGCACTTGTGTCTGTGTGAGCACTTAAATTTACACAAGGCTTTATAGCTTTCTCTCTCCTGGCACCACAACTAGGGTTTCTGCATACTTATCTGAAATCTCTAGTTGGTGTGCGAACTTACTAAAAAGGTGCAATTTCTGAGCACTTGGCTAGGGTTACTGCGAACTTAAATCTTAAACGAGAGTTTAAGTGTCTGCGTACTTGTATAAGTGCGCAGGCTGATCAGTCAAGACTGAGTACTTGTGCTGCTCTGACTTGGCTGAACTGCGAACTTAAGCCAAAGTGTGTGTGCAACAGGAACTGCGTACTTATCAGGAGAATCAGGGACTTATCTTTGCTGTTTATCTGTTTCAGGTTTCCAAGATCTGCGAACTTAGCTGCGAACTTGTGCTAACTGTGAACTTAAGCTGAAGTGCGTACTTAACTGGGCACTTGTGGACTGTTTTGACTTTTCAAGGACTTTGGACTATAACTTACTAATCAATTCTATCACAACCCTAAAATCAATCTAAAATCAACCTAAAATCAATCTTAAATCATGTCTGGTAACAACTCATTCCAAGTTAACCCCATTACTCAAGCTGAACTTGAAACTGGTACTATAACACGTATTCCCAAGTTGATGGGTGCAGAAGATTATGGCACTTGGAAGAACAGAATGAAAGCTTTCTACTTCGTCAACGATCACACCCAGTGGAACTCAGTCCAGCTCGGACCTCACATTCCCACCAGAACCACTGATGCTGGAGAAGTGTTCAACACTGATCCCACCACGTACACTGATCTCGACAAACAACTGCTGCAGAGAGATCACAAAGCCTACGGTGCTCTCACCATGGCTTTGTCAAATGACGTGTACAATATGTTTGAAGAATACGGATCAGCGCACGATCTGTGGTTTGCTCTGAGTGAGTATTATGAAGGCAATGCTGAGATGAGGCAAAACAAACAAGATATGATTCAGAAGGAGTACGATATGTTTGGAAGTATCCGTGGTGAGAGCCTGTCTTCACACATTGACAGGTTCATGAATTTGCTGACCAAGATGAAGAAAGCGGGTATTCCTGTGAACAACCGCAACTCTATCAAGAAGCTGCTCGATTCTCTCCCAAAGGAGTGGAGTGTCCAGTGTATGTTGATCAAAAAGGACTACTTGGATGCTCAGTCTACTTTGGCAGATCTTATTAACACTCTGAAATCATTTGAGATGGACATCACTAAAAGAGAAATGAATCAGACTGTCCCGAAGGTGACTTCCAGTGGTGCTATGAAGAATCTGGCCTTGATGGCCCCAATCGGTGATATGAGTTCAAGTTCGTTGCATTCGTATGTTGATTCTGCAGGGATGGGTAGTTCAAGTTCTGGGAAAGCTCCAATGTATCCTGAAAGGGCTGCGAAGACTCTAACTCCACAGGCTGCTAAACTGGCTGCTGAACATGTGGAACTGTTCAACTCTTTCATGAGCAGTTTTGAAGCGTTGAAGACTGGAGAGATTAAAAATGACATGATGTCCCCAGAGGATATGTATCAGGTTGACCCGGATGACATGGAAGAGATGGATCTGAAATGGCAGATGGCTATGATCACTTTACGAGTGAAGCGTTTTCAAGATAGAACCGGGAGAAGAGTTGGTATGGGAAAGGCTGGGTTTGATAAGTCCAAGATCAGGTGCTACAACTGCAAGGTCCTCGGGCATTTCAAGTACGAATGCCCCACACTGAACCAAGCTGAAATTAAGCCTGCAAAGAGGTTGGTGGCCATAACCGATGGCAATGAAGGAAATGATAAGGAGCCACAAAAGGCCTTGGTTGTTGAAGACTTCGACTGGGGAGAAGAGGCTGCCGCTGCTGAGGTTGAAGTTAACAAAGCCCTGATGGCCACAATCTGCACCAAATCTTCAAGCGGTGCAAACTCTGTTGAAGGATCGTCTGCTGAGGTTCTAAAGGGGGAAATGCAGAAGTATGCCGGGCTGAAGAGTGTGTTGTCTGATGAGAAGGTGAACGATGAGAAGAGAGAGGAGGCGCTGATTGCTGAGAAGACTTCATCTGAGAAGGTCGCTGAGGAGGTGAAGAGTTCCTCTAAGAAAGCTGAGGAAAGGGACATGGTAAATATTCCTCTTGAAATTAAATCTAAACTGTGCTCACCTAGGTGTGTTACAGCTGTCGCATACTGTTTATCACACAACAGACGAGTCTTAAGAGAAATGGATGACATTCGTAAAATAAATACTGAAATGAAAGAAAACGAGTGGGCATATCAGCGAAAGTTAAATGCAACTCTAGCTGAAATGCAAACTTTAAAAGAATTTGTGCTTAAGAAAGATTTTCTGATAAACGATTTAACCTCAAAACTAGAGAAATCTAGAAATGAGACAACTCGTCTTCAAATTGTTGTGGATAAATGGAATGTGAGCAAACGGGCTCAAGCTGATATAATCGAATGTGGAAGACAATCATTCGTAAAGGATGGAATCGGGTATAAGGATAAGAATGGAATCGAAAGATCTCTATTCTTACCCTTGAGCCAAAGTGAATACATACCCATTCCATCACCTCATCCAAAAAATGACCTTTTTGAAAATAAATGTGATGAATCTGAGTCAAATACTAACATAAGTAAAAGTACTGCAGATGTGACCCAACAGGCTCAGGTGGAGGATGATGTGTGTTGTGGTGGCCAGACAGTGGGTTTAGGACATCCGGGTGCCAATTACTCAACAGTGAATTGGTTTATCTGGAACAATGAAAATTCGAAAAACAATTTTATTTTGGATGAATGTAAAACTTTAACTAAATCGGATGACTGTAATAGTTTGCCTAGGGTGGATGACTGTAATAGTTTAACTAGGCTGGATGACTGTAAACTTGATTTGAAAGGGGCTATGGCTCCCGATGATAGGAAGTCTCCTATCAAACGATCTAATGTTTGTGTTGACAATGCTATTCCTGTGTGTGTTGATCTTAATGCTGCATTCTCTGATGATAATCATGTGGTCAAACCATCTGTGTTTGTACCAGAACTTAAGCGTAACAGGTTTGGGAAATTTCTCACTGAGGAAATCCCAGAATTTATCCCCTCATCCACAGATGTATCAGGTTCTGAAGAATCACAAAGTGAAACAGGTACCTCAAGTTCTGAAGAATCACTGAGTGATACAGAGAGCAGCTGCAGCTTAACTAATCTGGACGTCAATGAAGAATCAAGTAGCAACAGGGAAGAATCAAGCTCAACCAAAAGCTCAAGATCAAACAAGATCAAGAAAAGAACATCACAACCATCATCGTCCAGATCTTCTCCTAAGATCAAGCCTAAGCATTCTAAATGCTTCAGATGTGGAAAAGAGGGTCACGTGGTCAAGAACTGTCACATAAAACCTAAATCACAAAAAGATGTCAAAACACAAAACTCTTTTTCGGATCAATTAAGAAATCTTCAAGAAACCGTAAAAAGTTTTGTTAAAAATACGCAAATGTGGAAGAAACAAGAGTCAACTTTGGGAGAAAACCATGACAGATCAAAACTTAAACAAACTTGGATTCCCAAAGTTACTTAAGTTTCAGGCAGAATCTTCACTGTACATAGATTTTCTTTAGTTTAGCTTTGTTTCTCTTTTGTTTTTGTATGTGCAGAATAAATTACAAAAATGGCTGATAGCTCTCATGAGATATCTATGGCATGTCGACAGCGGCGCTTCAAGACACATGACAGGATTGAAAGAACTCCTCAAGAACTATCGGTTCATTGATGGAGAGTTTGTAGCGTTTGCTGGGAATGAGAAGGGTGGAAAGATCGTTGGCATAGGAGATGTAGTCTCTGACGCACTAACACTTGAGGACGTCAACTATGTTCCAGAACTGTGCTACAATCTTTTGAGTGTATCACAAGTCTGTGACAAAGGAATCTCAGTGTTGTTTAACGACATGGAATGCATCTTCCTAAAGCCAGGATTTAAACCATCCACTGACATGATCATGCTAAAAGCCCCCAGACAAAACAATACTTATGTGATAAACATGAGGGATGCCAAGTCTGAACAACCAATGACTTGTCTACTGTCAAAGGCATCCGAGTCAGAGTCACTGTTATGGCACAGGCGATTAGGTCATGTTAACTTTAAAAACATAAACAAACTTTCTAAACTTAATCTAGTCAGAGGTCTTCCTTCTAAGGAATTCCCCTTTTCTGAAAAATGTTTAGCATGTGCCAAAGGTAAACAACATAAGAAATCGCACAAGTCCAAAACAGTGAACTCAATTGACTCACCTCTTCAGTTATTGCATATGGATCTTTTTGGTCCTATCAGTGTAAAAAGCTTGGGTAAAAAGTCTTACTGTTTGGTGATTACAGATGACTACTCTCGCTTCACATGGGTGTACTTTCTGGAATTCAAGAGTGAGGCTGCTGAGACCTTGATGCTGTTCGTTCCATTGATCGAGAATATAATCAAGTTGAAAGTAAAGTCAATCAGAAGTGATCATGGAACAGAATTCAAGAACCAAACTTTCGTGTCGTTCTGCAGCGGGAAGGGAATTCATCTCCAATACAGTGCTACAAGGACTCCTCAGCAAAATGGAGTGGCTGAAAGGAAGAATCGTACGCTTATTGAAGCTGCCAGAACCATGCTCATTGACTCTAAGTTACCGATCATCTTCTGGGCAGAAGCTGTGAATACCGCCTGTTATGTTCTTAACAGGGTCTTGATTGTCAAGCCTCGCGGGAAAACAGCTTATGAATTGCTTTTCAAAAGGAAACCTCTCATTGATTATTTCAGGCCGTTTGGATGTTCTTGCACTCTTCTAAACAACTTTGAGAACATCATGAAGTTTGATGCTGTTGGAGACGAATGTTTCTTTGTTGGATACTCGTCTAGTCAAAAGGCTTATCGAGTATACAACAAACGCACCAAGATGGTTCTGGAATCCTTTTATGTTGACTGGCAAGAATCCAACTCCACCAACGTTGGAACCGGTCCTGACTGGTTCTTTGATGTGGATGTTGTGTTCAATCACTTTGTCATTCCTGAACAGCAAGCTCATGCAGAACCAGCTCCTGAAAATCAAGCCACAAGCTCTTCTCCGTTTGGAAATATTCTCTACTCTTCTGATGATGAAGTTGCACCGTTTACCACCCGTTTCTCTCCTCTGGTTGCTGATCCTATTGTTCCTCAGCTTAATAATGGTGATACTACTGCTGAAACCTCTAACACTCCTGAAAGCACGTCAAATGCTGAAGGAGCACATTCAAATCAGCAGTATGTAAATGATCCATCCAGTTCTTCTACACCTGGAGATCATCTTTCGAACCTTCCTCTTCAAGTGCAAGAAGAAGAAAATATGGGATTTAAATCTTCTAAGAACCATCCAATTGAAAATGTCATTGGACCAATCAGTGAGGGTGTTCTTACCAGAAATCAGACAGACAAGCTCAACACTGCTCTCTCAGCATTCTTATCTCAAACCGTACCTTTCAGTATTGAAGATGCAGTTAGAGATGCAAGCTGGGTTGAGGCCATGCAGGAAGAACTATTTCAGTTCAGAAAGCTCAAAGTGTGGGAGCTCGTTGATCTGCCTGAAGGAAAATATCCTATTGGGACACGATGGGTTTTTCGCAACAAGATGGATGAACGTGGCGTGGTAATCAAGAACAAAGCTCGTCTGGTTGTTCAAGGATTTCGTCAGCAGGAGGGGATTGATTATGAGGAAGTCTTCGCTCCAGTCGCTCGACTTGAAGCCATACGCATCTTCTTGGCATATGCTTCATATCGAAATTTTAAAGTCTTTCAGATGGACGTAAAGAGCGCTTTCTTATATGGGAAAATCAAAGAAGAAGTCTATGTGTGCCAACCGCCCGGATTCGAAGACCCTCATCATCCAAACAGATACTACAAATTGGACAAGGCTCTCTATGGTCTCCATCAAGCTCCTAGAGCTTGGTATGAGACCTTGTCCTCATATCTGTTGCAAAATGGATACACGAGAGGGAAGATCGACATGACCTTGTTCACCAAAGAAGTCAACAAACATTCTATCCTTGTTCAGATTTATGTTGATGATATTATCTTTGGTTCAACTGACGAAAATTTGTGCAGGGAATTTGAAAGCATCATGAAGTCTCAATTCGAAATGAGCATGATGGGAGAACTATCATTTTTCTTAGGTCTTGAAGTTCAACAAAAGGAAGACGGTATTCTCATTCATCAAGCTAAATACACAAGAGACATTCTGGCGAAGTACAACCTGTCGGATTGCAAACCGTCCAACACTCCTTTTGCAGCTCAAACAACACTTGTACCAGATCTTGAAGGACCTTCTGTGAACCCGCACACTTACCGTTCTATGATTGGCTCCTTGATGTATCTTACAGCTAGCAGACCGGACATCATGTGGGCAGTTGGATGCTGTGCCCGCTTTCAGTCAAATCCAAAGCAATCTCATGAGACTGCAGTCAAAAGAATCTTCCGCTACCTCAAAGGAACACCAAAACTTGGTTTATGGTATCCTAAGAGTGACAATTTTGACCTAATTGCGTACTCTGATAGTGATCATGCAGGTTGCAGGATTGACCGAAAGTCTGTCTCTGGTGGCTGTCAATTTCTGGGGAACCGGCTCGTGTCATGGCAAAGCAAGAAGCAGACCACTGTGTCGATATCTACTGCTCAAGCTGAGTACACAGCCGCATCCAGTTGTTGCTGTCAGGTGTTGTGGATCCAAAATCAGCTGTTGGATTACGGTTTGAATATCATGAGAACCCCTATCTACATTGATAATGATGCCTGTCGTGACATCGTGAAGAATCCAATTGATCATTCAAAAACAAAACATATTGAAATTCGGATTCATTCAATTCGCGATGCGCACGACAAGGGGTACATACAGGTGTTGCCTATCGATACTGCTGATCAAAAGGCAGATATCTTTACCAAAGCTTTCGACAAAACCCGTTTTCGTCAGTTGGTGACTTGGTTAGAAATGATCAACTTTGAATAACTTATTTAAAAAAAAAAAAAAAAAAAAAAAAAAAAAAAAAAAAAACTTTACTTTATGAATAAATTATAGAAAAATCTTATGTTTTAAAATAAAATAAAGATTTTTGGGGGAGAAATAAACCGGTAGATCCCTGAATTTGCAAGTTTTAAAAACTTTTTGAAAAACAATCAAGAAATGATAGGATCTAATCATATTTGTCAGCATGTGAATAGGACCCAGAGGACGTTGTGGCTTCAAGCAACGACATGTCGGTAGATTCAGCCTGGAATTGAGTAGACTGCTAAAAGATGACAAACTAAAAGTCTACACGAGGTGCTGGATTCCCACTGTGCTTCAGGCTTGCACAAGCTGAGTCCGGTCATACACAGGTTGAGAGATCAAAAGACACAGAAAATTTTGTGCATAAGCAATCAAAAGACACCTAAGAGTGCAAGCTACCAAAGCGGGGCTATCAAAATCAAAATGAGCAACAAAAGACACGCAATGTTAGTGACGTGCAAACATATAGATAGCTCAAAAAGCAATCAGATGATCATCTTCTTTGTTATGGGAACATAGACCTGAAGCTCTCATCATCTGATTGACATAATGATCATCTTCTCTGCTTATGGAAACATAGACCTGAAGCTCTCATCATTATATCTCAATAAACCTTGAGGATTGGTAGGCTTACACCTGGCACAAGTGGGGTCCATTAACACGTCGTCAATAATACCAAAACATGATAAAGATCATCATATAAAGCTTGTTGAAAGACGAGAGGCATGGATTTAAGTGGACAAATATACCGACAGTTTTTCTTGGGCTGCAGCTATCCAACGGAAAGTTGAAACGTGGTCTGGCAGGTATGACTGGTATGATCTTGATGCAAAAGGTGAGAAACGGTTGATCTCTAAACCCAAATTTTTGGTTAAAAGCTTGTTTTCTAAGTAATTGGGCCTGCATACTTATTCTTTTGTTAATGGGCTGCGAACTTAAAAGGTTGATAAGCTTACTGGGCTCGCGTACTTGACTGGGCTCATGGGCCTGCGCACTTAATTATCAAGTACGCGGCCCAAACCTGTTCCCTATAAATACGCAGTAAATTTATGTTTTAACTTTTTACAAAACCCTAATTTTCTATCAGCCACCACCACCGCCGTTCCTTTTCATCAAACCACCGTGTTCTTCAAACTTCCACAAAACCACCGTTGAAAACCTCCTATTGATCTATTTCATCTATTTTCTTTACTCGTCTTTGTGTTTGTTAAAGGTAGTTATGCAGATTCTAACTTGTCTTGGCTTGAATCACAGGATCTGAGGATTGAAATCTTTAAAATCAGTTAGAGCAGTTGAATGTTTGGGGTTTTCTAGAACTGCGTACCTGAAAAACTTGACTATCTGCGCACTTGTTTCATATGAGTGCGCACTTGTCTCATATGATTCAAGCATCAAAACCCTAATGTAACTGCGAACTTGGTGTGAACTTAAAATCCTAAACGAAGGTTTAGGTGGCTGCGTACTAGTCTAGTACGCAGACCAGATCACACTTCCCTAGCCGTTACCATGCCCGAGTACCAGACTGCGCACTTAGGTTACAACCTGACCTGGTGACTGCGTACCAAGCAGCTGGTGCTCAGTCCTGATTTGGACTGCGAACTTAATGTGTGAACTTGATTTTGGACCAAAATTTTTGACCTTTGACCTGACTTTTCAGGACATTTGACTGGACTACGTAACTTGACTGATTCAACTGTAAACCGTAACCGGACTTAAATGACTATTAATATGGAAAACGAAACAAATCATATACACGTTAAAATCTAATCCATAAAATAAATAACACACGTAAAACCAACTTGAAACCAAACCTAGTCTAAGTGCGTCGTCCGTCAAAGAAAATGAAATGTCTGTCATTAGTCAAAATTCAAAATCAAAATTCTAACTTAATTTTCGTGCACGTGTCCAAAACAGATGGCTCTTGAATGGGATCCTCGTGGAATGCACAACCAGGCAATCATTCTGGAAACTGACGATTCAAAGTTTCGGGACGTAGTTGCTTGGATCAGGAGAAGCAGGATCGGATATGCAGTTGAGCAGCAAGTTGAAGTCTACAGTTCTCACATCGAAGACTTCTGGAGATCTGCAAGAGTGGAAACAGTGGCTCGAGTCAAGAGAATCAAAGCCACAGTCAGAAACAAGGCAGTTATCATCACAGAGGACACAGTGAGACAGGTTCTAAGATTTCAGGATCGACCAGAAACTGTCAGTTCTTTACCGAAGACTGTGATCCATCAAGAGTTCTTAAACTTTGGATACAAAGGAGACTTCGATGCCAGAGGTGATATCAAGAAGAGTCAGTTAACCAGAGACTGGAAGCTTATATGTCATGTATTCCTGATGTCTTTATGTCACCGAAAAGGGGGTTATAATGCACTCAGTCCCGACTGGGCAACAGCCATGATTAAGATCTGCAAGAATGAGCCTTTTAATCTGTCGGGTTTGGTATTTGAGTGTATGGTGAGGAATGCCCAAGACACAAAGAAGAAATGGACGATGTATCCGCGGTTTGTTCAGATGATGATTAACTCGCAGCATGAGGATCTGCCTCCTGGTGATAAATATGGTTTTGCCAAGGGTGCACGGTTCTTTACTGAATGCAACACACCGGATTGGGAACCGATGCTGGAAAGCATGTACTCTGCTCAACGCTATCCAGTCGTCATGAAGCTTTTTAGTGAGATGAAGAGAAGACGACAATATACTGCTAGAACTCAACAACCATCTGCAACTGAACCTGAACCTACTGAACCAGCTTCTACTGAACCTGCTCCTACTATACCTGCTTCTACTGTTCCTCAGCACACTGCTGAAGAAGTTGCCCGTGAAAGATCTGTTGGTAAAAGGGCAGCATCTGATCCAGTTCCTCAGAGGCCGACCAAAAGAAACAGGCCTACTGGTTTACTACAAGAAGGGAGAGAATCGTTGACTCCCGAAGAACTCGAAATGGCTGAAGCTGCCAGACTGAATGCTGAACGTGCAAAGGCAGAGAGAAGAAGAAGAAGAGAACAGTTGCCCGAGTCTGAGAGGCCAAGGGTTATGACTGAAGAAGATGAGGAGAATGAAGCTATTCTGGAACAGATGTTTGGTGTGGAGGGTCAACCTGGGCCTTCCACTGCCAGGCCAGGGCCCTCTACTGCTAGGCCTGGCCCTTCCTCTGACAGACCACCCATTCCCAAGCCACCAGCAAAGAAACAATCAGTACCATCATCTTCTGTTCCTGGTGCATCTCGTCAAAAACCGGTGCATCAGGAATTGTATGAGAAGTTATCCAAGGAGGTGGGAAAGAATGCAGCCAAGGAAATCTGTATGCTGAAGAATCAAATCTATAATAATCTGGAGTTGAGAAAGAAGCTGAAGAAGTTGAAGCATAAGAACCGAAGTCTTGAAAAGGTGGTCAAAGATCAGCGCTATTTGATTAAGTTTCAGACTGAGGTCCAGATGAAGATGTTTGATATGCTTCAGGAGTTAAAGACTCAGGGTTCCGATACTCCAAAGTTGACATTTGATGAGGTCTTTGATTTCGGAAAATTTATGGAAGAAGAAAAGGAGAAAGAGAGAAAGGAGGAAGAGAGCGATGTAGATGAGATAAGCGAAGACGAGATGCCAGAAACGTTTGTAGAAATTGGTGCAGGGGAAAAGACTGTGTATGAAATGGATGATGGGTATGTATTGGATCCTGAGAAAGCTAGTTGGTTTCCAAGAAGGCCAATCACCATTCCTGCGTTGCACCAGACTATTCACCACACTCGTGCTTCTCATCAGGAAAGAGTTATCTGCTGGGGATATGATGGGTTCAAACGTCTCTTCTTTGTAAAGCGAAGGGGAGGCGTCATTCAGTATTTCAAGGGAAGACCAAATTTGAAGTCCCTTCCAAGATGGGACATACGGGAGATGTGCAGAACTCCTTTTCTGAACCACTCTGGGTGTTCCAATGCTAACATGGTGTCTGTGTATATTGAAGATGAATGTGCACGTGATTTCAAAGAATGGAAGCCACAAAAGCCAAGGCGAAGGATGTCGAAGAAAAGGATTGATCCTGCCACTGGACGGGGAATGATAACTTATGTGATAGACCCTCCAGATGTCGTCACTAGGGTTCCCATTCGTCCTGAGCTTCCTGTGCTTCTGGCAGACTTCAAGAAGTGGTTTTACGACAGCAGAACCGGTGAAGCGGTGATTAAACTGAGAGATGACACAGAAGCATTGAGAATAGTTGATCCAGTGGACGTGTTTGCTTTGAATCCATCTGATCTAACTACTCTCTTTGCTAATCAGATAAATGTTGGTGCTGGAAATGCGTTGTTTGAGGAAGCTGTTTTGTTTAGACGGGCTGTGGAAAGAGCACTGAAGAGAAAGCAAGAACTGATCGATCTGGTGGCGAAGATCAACGCAGCTGACAAAGCGAAAGATGACAGAGCGCTAGCTGCTGCTGTTGCTGCTGCTGCTGCAAAGAAATCAGAAGCTGAAGCCACTCCAGAGGTTCAAACAGAAGCTTCTCCAGCAACAGTTGATCTTGAACCCGAGCCCTCACAAGTACCACCAGTCTCTCCAAGCACAGCTCCAGAGACTCAGCAAGATCAAACAACTGTAGATCTAGCTGAGTTGTTCATTCAAGAGCCACCACCTGAAGAACCAATCATTGAAGAAAGCATAGTTCAGGCACTCCCGGCACGTCAAGCAAGAGAAGAGGGGGAGTTGAGTGATGTCGAGATAGATTGATTGTGTAGCACTGGTAGCTGTGGTCTAGGGGGAGTATTGTTGGGTTAATTTGAGACCACAGTTACCAGGTTTAACCATGTTTAGTTGTTTGTTAGAGTTGGAGGGTTAAATGTGTAATTACAGCATAGTTATAGCATGCAAACCCTAGTCTGCGCACCTATTTCACGGAGGCTGCGAACTTAACCTTAAGTTCGCAGTCCTCAGGTTTTCCCCTATAAATAGGAGCTCATTTGTGCAGCTAGGGTTAGGGTTTTGAATGTATCTTTGAGAGCACAAGTAGTAAAGGTGCGAACTTAGTTTCTGGAGTGCGAACTTGTATCATTCCATGGTTGTTTGAAGCTGAATCTTTAATGGAATCGTGTCTTTATGTTTCTTGTGTGTCGGTTCTTACAATATTCATCTAGTCTTTTAGTTTTCATAGATTAATCAACTAAAACACCTAACAAATAGGTGTTTCTAGTTGATAACAATCTAGTGCACACTTAAGATCTAGCATTTTGGGACTATACATTTAGCCTGACATACGGAACGGAGGCGGTCATCCCCGCCGAAATCGGCTGCCCCTCCGCAAGAGTACTCATGGCCAACAAGAGAGACAATGACAAAGAGCTCCGCCTAAACCTTGATCTCCTAGACGAACGACGTGAACTCGCCGCAATTAAAGAGGCGAAATACAAAACGCAGCTAGAGCGCTATTACAACAAGCGCGTCAAAGCTTGCACGTTCAAGATCGGCGACTATGTCTTCCGAAACAATGAGGCTTCCAATGCCGAAAAGCCTGGAAAACTAGCTCCTACTTGGGAAGGCCCATACAAGATACAAGAAATACTTGGCAAAGGCGCATACGCGCTAGAAAGGCTTGATGGGACACCTATTCCCAGATCTTGGAACGCTGCACAACTACGCCGCTGCTACTTGTAAAATATTTGTAATTACGGCTACACATGCCACGTCTATCAATGAAAATTGTTCCCTATATCTGTTATTCTACTTGTTTTTCCGCGCCAAGGTCTTCAAGACTTAAGCAAAACTATCGTTGGACCACAAACAGCGCGGCGTTGACACGATAAAGTCTTCTAGACATGACTCGCGCACGTCGGACTTATAAAAATCGTATAACAACGCCGCATAAGATGGTCTTCAAGACAAGTTTACTTGCCGGACTTAAAGACGCGCGCCACTAGAACAAACTTAAAGCCTTGTCTTCTAAACTTGTAACACAAGTTGGACAAAGAGCAAACTAGTCGAGCGCGCAGTCGTGGGTCTTCTAGGCAAGGCGCTCACGCGCTTAACTCGGACCTTATGGCACAAGTCGCGCCCCGCTATAGTCTTCAAGGCAAATACTTAACACGCCGGACTATCTAGCAGGACGCGCGCCTAATTCTAACTTATTAAATCGGGTGACGACTTGGTTAGATAAGTTATGTTAGGATGAGAAACACAAGATATGAGGAGAAACAAAAATTTTCATTCATAATAAGGGACTTAAAAACCCTTGATAATTACAAAGTATTTACAAGATAAAAAAAAAAAAGAAGAAGACAAGCGCCTATCAAAGCTATACATTTGAAGTGCCTTCGCCACTGGCTCGTTGGCGCTCCTCTTCCAGGCGCTTGCGCTCTTCTTCCCTGGCCAACTCATCAGATTTGTCAATAAAGTACTTGAGGGCGGACAAAGGATCGGCATTCTTGTTGCAATCAGCAACCACTTGAAGAATTGGGAAGTCCACCTTTTCAAACTTGAGCAGCTCCGCCTCATACTCCTCTTTTAGTGGCTTCCCATAATGATCCGTATCCTCAATCCGCCCACCATTCTGAGCGGCCAGAAAACCATCCTCATAGCCTTCACCATACCCATAGGCTTGGGCGGTGGCGGCTATGGCAGCGACTTGGTCGCCCAGCTTAGGTTCTTGCCAAAACCTCTTGAAGACCTGCAAAAGACTTAACAGTTAGCATCTAAAGCTTCAAAGAAAAACAAAAGCGCCAAGAAGGTATGAACCTACCCCAGTGATCCCATCAGTCATCATCCATTTGATGGAATCCTGCGTCTGTGTCTGGGCGGCCATCGCCTCGTCCAAAAGGCGTTGGGCTGTCTCACATTCTTTGACAGCCGCAGCGCGAGCCTCCTCGGCAGAGCCAAGGTCTTGCTCCAGATCCTCTTTGGAATGAAGGATCTGGATCCTCTCCTGCTCTAAGAAGGAGACACGCTCGGCAGCTTTAACAAGATCTGCATCTTTAGATTCAAGCTCCAAACGCTTCTCCACAACTTGCGCAGTCCGCTCGGAGAGGGCCTTGCTCTTCTCCTCTAACTGCCGGGTCAGTGCCCGGCCTTCCTCCTGCGCCTCAGCCAGAGTCTGCCTCAACTTCATAGTTTCAGCGTTAGTCTTCTTGCAAGACTCTGACCATCGGCGCTTATCCGCCGCCGCGTCCCCTTCCAATTTGGTAACCTTGGCTTCAGCTTCATGGGCGCGGCGACGGTACTTGGATATTTCAGCTTTGAAGGCAGCCTCCTTCTCAGCAAGGCCTGCCTTCTCCGCCTCCAAGCGATGAATATCTCGCCACACCGCCGCATCGCGACGGCGTAGCGAGTCAATCATGGATAGCTGAGTCGCTTGATTCACACATAAAGCAGAGATCAGCGCGTCACGACTCAGCATATCCTGGTGAGTGCGCTCATAAGGAGGCACCACCCCGCTGACAAACTCCTCAGCGGCCCAGGAGTTGGAAAACAAGGTGTTTTCCCGGATTGCCCAACGGGGGCGCCAAATGGCGTCACCCCAGCCCACTGGGAACCATCATATTCCCCAGATGGCTCCCCTTCATTCGCCACAAAGGGCTCACGCCTAGACTGGCGTAAACCCCCACCACTGCTGCCAGCGCCCGCCTCCAACAGGGCCCTCTCAAAGCCATCCATTTCTTGAGAGCCCTCGGCGCTAGCATGAGCGCGTTCCTCCGCCTGCTCCTTCAACTTGCGAGCCTTCTCCTTCAAGAATTGTTGCTCTTGGAGGCGAAGGCGTTCCGCCTCAGCACGTTTTGCCGCCTCAGCCTTTTGTCTAGCTTCATCGGCGGCAGCTTTCCTTTGGGCCTCAGCCCTTCGCAGCGCCTCCTCGACCTCTGCCTTCTTCTTCTCAGCCTCCGCCCTTCGAAGGGCTTCATCGGCTTCAGCCTTCAAACGGGCCTCTTCACGCTGTGCTGCCTCTTGCTCTTGAAAGAGCATATCCACCTCTGTCCTACCCACCTCCGCAGATGGAGACGTGGGAGGAGGAGTTGGTATAATCTTCGGCGCAACTGCAACAGAGACAAAAACGTTAAGAAGAGAACAAATGAAAAGACTTAAGAAAAAGCAAAAAGAGATCAAATTACCAGGGGTTTTCTTCTTTATCAGCTTCTGAAACAGAGGCTGACGTGTGGGCGCAGCGCCTATGCCCACACTAAAGGTGGGGGCAGCAACCCCCCCAACACTCGAGCTCTTCTCCAGCACCACCCCTTGCGCCGGCGACAAGGAGGAGGCAGTGGTCTCTGTAGCAGGGATTTCAACCCCACCACCCTCCCCGCCGGTAGCAGCAGCAACCTTCTCCAAGTTAGCAGCTGCGCTGCTAGAAGTAGCACCGGTGGTGCGCCTCTTTTTTCTCTTCTCCAACTTGGAGGGTTCTTCCTCCTCCTCATCTTCTGAGGCGGGCCCATCCTTCCTTCGGCGCCGCCCCTTTACCACTTCGCCTACTGAAACGGAAGAACCCGAGTCAGAACTGGTTAAAGGTTGATGGCTACGTTTACGCCTCCGCGGAGCGTGTTTCCAACGGCCACGCCCCGCGGGCGCCTTCTGAACCTCCACAATCTCCACTGAGGAGTCAGAGGCATCGTCGCCAAAGAGGCTAGAAAACAAAAGTTGGCTAGACTCACCTGTGGTATAGTAAGGCTTGGGCGCGATGGACATGTCAGGATAATAGAACCTGTCCACAAACGCCTCGAGGCAAGACACCTGCCCTTCCGCCACAGGCCTCCACTTTATGCCCTTCTCCTGACGGGCAGCATAAAACTGGAACTTGCTCACACCTGCGCAAGAAACAGTTAGAACAATATAAAAGACAAAAATAAAGAAGTCAACACAAAGCAACTATGCTTACCTTCCTGAGCAATGTATGGCTCCTTCCCCGCGCGTAGAGCCACGCGGCTCATCCCCAGAAGGTAAAAAATACCATCTGTGAGATTCTTGAACTCCAGCTTGGTGGCGTTGGCGGTGAGGGTGGTAAACCAGGCCTGCTTCTTATAATCCTTCATCACTGGTATGTCAGCCACCCGCTGACCGTCTGCAATCACCTTCCAAGGCAGACTGATGGGGATCACCCCCCTCTTCAAGAAGAAGAACTTCTCCTTGGCCCAGTGTAGGGACTTGGGGTTGTGAGTGGCCATTGGGGGCACCTTGGGGCGCGGCTTAAACGAGAACCACATCTCGTCGCGCGCAAGAAAATAGAAGACATTGAGCATCTCTACGGTGGGCTCAATGTCCAAGGCGCGGCAAGACGCCTCAAAGTGTACCAGCCTTAGCATCCCAAAGGCGGTAAGTTGGGTTGGCCCAACACCATAAGCTACCAGGGTATCAACCTGGAAGCGTGTGCAAGGTAGCCAGAAGCCACACTTGGTGAAATGGGCTTCATAAAGGGCAAGTTGCCCAGGCCCTGCAGAGAGCACAGTCTCCGTCGGTGACGACAGGGTTGGTTCCCATTCCGGCAGGATGTCGTAAATCCTGCAAAATTGACTGAAGGCTTCTTCAGTCCAAACACAAAACGTGTTTGTCATGAGCTTTCGCTCCTTTATCTTGCCATGTTCCACCTGCACTTCCTCCTCCACGTCGTCTATCACCGGCTCTTTCCCGGTAACATCACCGGAGGGAGACCCAACGTTGGAGGCTTCAGACATTTTAACAAATAAATGAAGGAAAGGAAAAGAAAAATCTGGTAAATCAACAAGAACGGTTGAAGACTCGCCGGAAAACTCAAAAGGTTCACCGGAAAACGCAACAGACACAAAGGAAACTTTGAAGACTGATCGGAATCTTCAAAGTAAACAAACAAGAAGACACAAACTGAGAACAAACAAGAAGGTGATGAGGATCAAGAAGAAGTTTCACGATAAATCTTTGAAGATTGATCAAACAATCTTTGAAGATTCAAAGAAAACTTCAAATGATCTGGGTTGTTTTCGAAGAAAAGAGTGCAAGTGAGAAGAAAGGATGAGCAAAATGGACAAGTAACCGTCCAACATGCCTCCCAACTCCTATATATACCCACTGCATTAATGGCAGTGAGGCCCAAGGAGAAACAACCGTCGTCACACTTTTTCAAAAATAGGAGAAGCAGATGATGACACGTGTCCTCATGCGCGAGCGAACGGCTGAGATCAAGCACAGATAAACAATCCAACCGTCACTCGCCGGATGACTGACACGTGTCACTAGATCTCACCAATTTAAACTGATCAGGCGCGTGAAGGATCACGCGTCTGACGAACTTCACGTACCACTCGACACGTGGCACAAGCATAACCACACAAACAACAAGTGGGGCGCGTGACAACACACGCGCCTGACACAGACGAAATGTTGGTAACTGCACCATAATGAGGGGACAGCCAACAGTCAGCACAGCAGACGAGGCTGACTCGTCAGCAACCCTCAGGCTTCCATCAGAAGCAACTGATCATTCGAATTCCGGGCGCCTTAACTCCCATTTATGAGAGACAAATTTAATGCCAATGATTCAAGATTTATTACAACTGCTGGAACACTTCCGCGTCAACAGGAGAACCACAACATGGCGCAAATTTGACGTAAAATGAAAAAAGACGTTGTCCGCCCAGCACCTTAACAGGTCATGGCGGCAAACTTCTTTCATGGCGCAAATTTGACGCAAAATGAAAAAAGACGTTCTCCGCCCAGCACCTTAACAGGTCATGGCGGCAAACTTCTTTCATGGCGCAAATTTGACGTAAAATGAAAAAAGACGTTCTCCGCCCAGCACCTTAACAGGTCATGGCGGCAAACTTTTTTCATGGCGCAAATTTGACGCAAAATGAAAAAACACGTTCTCCGCCCAGCGCCTTAACAGGTCAGGGCGGCAAACTTCTTTCATGGCGCAAATTTGACGTAAAAACAAAAAGACGTTCTCCGCCAAAATTTGCAGAAGAACGAATTTCAAGGCACACCAGCAGATGAGCTTTCATCCGCGACCTCATACTTTGAGTCTAGCGCTCCACCTACTCTTCACAAAGAATAGGAGAAACCCTAGACTAGGGGGACTTGGGCCTGGACCAAGCCCAATAAAGAATGGCTACTCGTGGGCCCTTCGATAAAGCCCATGAGTTCTTCTATAAATACAAGGAGACCTCTCCTTGCCAAAGGATCCGAAAATAGTTACTTGTAGCCTAGAGCATTCTCACTTGTACTCTTTGTGTTGTCATATTAATAATACATCGGCTACTTACAGTGGACGTAGGTCATTACTCGACCGAACCACTTACATCTTGTGTTCTCACTCACTTTCACCACACACACACTTGTATCATCATTAAACGGGTTCGACCACACGGTTTGGGTAAAGGATTAATCCTGACGGACATAGGTACTAACCCCACGTAGATTACACGTAATCTCCGCGTTACCTATTGTTTCTTCACCTAGCTAATTCAAACGCCTTCTATATTGTGATGGCATATGTGCAATTGTAGCACATATCTGTAGACGTTTTGATGTGAATTAGCAGGCGTCTAGGCGAGGGGTCTTGGGAGGGCCTAAAAATAATATGATAAAGTTCGAACACTCCCTCTCGGCCCTCACCAATCTCTTTCTGGAAAAGGACTTCCTCAAGGACCAATTAAGATACTAGTGGAATGCACTAGGCAGTGCGGCGGGAATTGGGTTTTGGTTTTTATTGGTTCGGTTAGTTACGGCATCGGTGCAGTAGCAATACTCGATATTATATATGTCACAAGTTTTTAAGATGGGAGCTCCCTTCACAAATCTATAATTTTTAGTCATTTTATTTCCTTTATACCCCTCATGTACAACACATAATGCCAATTGTATATGTATCTAATACATACTTTGTATCCATCTCAAAATGTAACTCATCCTCATAAAACACAATAAATCTTAATTGAATGCTTAATGTTAAGACCTTTGAGTGCCCATGAAGTGTATATGTATCATCACCTTCTCATTTCTCAAAATTTAGATATTCCCATTCTTCTCATCTCCAATAATATAGAAATATAAATATGCTTCCCATTTATCTGTGAAAAGGGACGACCAAGAATGTGGACATAGGTTAGTGCCTCTTACTAGAAGGCTTTAATGGATGCGCGCAAGCATATCGAGCAGAAAATGGAACAATTTATGATTTGTGAAAAGGAGACAAAGACGAAAGCTTTATGCCTTGGTCATCAGCCTAAAACGGTATGTATTGCATTTTTTTTCTCAATAAAATACTGAATTTTGGCATACGCTTTTACTTTGTGTTAGCTCAGTAACTTCGTCTGATAAATTGTAAAATATTTGTGATTTAAATTAATTATCGTGAGGTTTCTTTGTTGATAATCTTTTGTAGGACCCAAATGAGATAGCCAAGTCAGAGACTAGAGATGGTTGAACAATATGGTATGACATTATTTATCCGATCTAATGGCCTGCTCTTTTTTTTTGCTCGAGTTTCGGTTTTCTATTATTGTTAAGTAAAAATTTCCATGTAGGAAATTAAAATAATGAGAGATTCAAAGAGAATGTATTTTGAAACAGACGCATCAACTTAATTGATACAGGACAGTCGTGTTGTATATAATGTTATCTTTGCCTTAAGACTCGCTAATCTTATCATGTATCTTATGGGATTTTATATCTTTTTTATTGATATTGGACATTTGATTTAATTATCTTATTCCTCCTAACCACCAGGTATGGCTTCAATTTAACTATATAGTATTTTCCAAATAATTTTTTATACGTCGTTACATGTGCAAACCTTTTTAACAATTGGATTTGGCACATATGCTCATTTTTTTGTTTTGTTTTTAATCAGAATTGTACGTATGTTCAGGAAATGGAGCTAGGGGTGTGAATAACACGCATCAATATCTAACACAAAATTTTTAGGTAGGGTTTAGTCTAAATGGACTCAGGTCAGTTTAACGTTGATGGTCTCAATTCTTATCAATTTAATTCAACTTATTAACATAATTAATTTCAGTTTCCAGAAACAACCAACCGGTTGAACATTACACAATACTTGTTAAATAAACTACATACAATGAAAAAAAATTATAGAACTTACTAGGAGTTGAATATTTTTACTGCACCATTTTTAACTCTGTATTACATTTTAAAAATCTATGTTATAAAGCTTTGTTTATATACAATGTAGTTTTATAAATGTCGAAATATCACAAAGTTACATAAAGTATCCAGCGGTACTTTTACAAACTTATTCAAGGTACTCAAGAACTCATGGATACTAAACAATTGATAACTAAATACTAGGTTGTTGCTTCCTACATACTTAATGTCACCATAATGAATCGTCCAGAAATGCCATACACGCACCACAAACACCAACAACTATGAGGTAACAAAATAAACGCGCCCGCAACAACGTGCGGACATTTACACTAGTTTTTATGTAATTTTGACATCAATTTGAGTTATACTGGTTTGTCTAACATATATTTGTGAGTTACATGATTGTGTTGTCATATGGTTTGTTTTTTCTTTGAGTTAGGATCAGTTACTTTTATATCATTATATAAGTGATTTTACTAAAATTAACAAAAATATTTTAATATTAAAATACAAATGCTTGTTTAGGCTAGCAATATGAAAGATCCTGTTTTTTAACGGCAAGTGGTGTAACCGGTGGAGCTCCGGCTAACACCCTGGGTCAGCCTGTACTGATTACCCATCCCACCTGGATTGGGGATCTCCCCAGGTGGAACCCCCACATGTGGTAAATATGGCTCCGACAGAAATCAAACCCTGAACCTCCACATGACCTCCATTCTAACACCCCTAATTTTCACCAATTGAGCTAGGCTTCATTGACAATATGAAAGATCCTAAATGGCTATGTAATAAAAGTATAACACCGATAAAACTTTGAGCCTGTTAGGACTTAGATTGACCACTTTGGGTTGGACTAGACGTCTGGACCCATCAAAGCAATGGGTTACCCCAACCCACAGGTCACAATGATATGTGGGCTAGATTTAAGAGATATTGGGTACTTTTTGAGCTAGTTTATATATGAATCTTATATCAACTTCAAAATTTAGTCCTTAACCAAATAAATAAATAATCAAAACAAATCGAATCCACTGAAAATAAAATCAAATTGAAATTACGGTTTCTAGTTTGAATTCAGCTCGAACCAAATTACCAAAATCGGTGTTCGGTTTCATTATGGTTTCGAAAAATGACTAAACCATATATATGTATATGTGTACGTGCATGTGCAATTAAAGTTTTAAGCAATCCTAAAGTGTAAACCCTCTGAATTTTTCATGTCAAACTTATGGTGCAGTGGTCTAATGTTATGGTGATTGTTTCTTATAAAAATAGTGAGTTTAAATCCTTACATGTATGGGTGTTCTTTTTAACCGATAACTAATAACCGAATCGAACCTGAAGTGACCCAACCCGAGAAAGTACCTTACCCGATTAACCCGTAACCGAAAACCATTTAAGTAGATTGAGTCGGTTATCGGATAATATTTTCACCAATTGAGTCGGTTACCTGGGTAATATTTTCATCACTAAAAACCGAATAACCCGACCCGAATAACCCAATAACCAAAAACAAACCCGATGAACACCCCTACTTACATGTGTAAATTGATAGGTGGTTTAGGTGAAATAATTTGTCTAAAAAAACATTGGCATGTCCCATGGACAGTAACTTGATTACATTTTGCCAATGTGGGCCTAGCCCAAGGCTTATGACTTTTAAAGATGATGTCCTAGCAATAGTGTATTTTGTGTAAAATATAGTGAGAGTAACATTTTGCCGTTACAAAAATTATTGTTTTTTAAATCAAGATTAGTAAATTGGTATGACGTATCTTGGCTTTATGAACATCAAATTTATATGGCATGATCATCAGTATAAATCGATAAAAATGACATTCTAGGACCCTATAACTGAACTAGTATGTGTTCAATTAGTTATGTCTCATCTTATTCAAAATTTTCTTCTAGTTAACAATATCAGCAAAAAACAAAATGACACAAAACCCTTTACAAAGATCATTAATTATAAAAATGAAATGGTTATTGTCCTGAGTGGATCGATCATCAAGGTTAACTTTAAACTTCTTGCTACCCGGTCGGCTTTCTTAAAAGACATGAATATATTAGATTGTCCCCTTGTTATCAATGACGTGATCTCTTGGATCAAGATGTCCAAATCCCAAGCGTTTATTATAAAGATGAATTTTGATAAGGCATTTGATAGTGTCAACTAGAACTTTGTGCTCTCGATTATGGCTCCTATGGGATCGCCTTACTTATGTTGTGATTGGATTAAATTTTTAGGGGCTGTTTGGTAGCCTCTTAATCAGCCTCTTAACCATTTAGTTCTGAATCATTCAGCATTCAGACTGTTTGTTTCAGCATCTGAATGGAATTGTTAAGTGCTGAACCATTAAGCTAATAAGGGATGCTGAATGATTTAGCTCTTAACCATTCAAAGCCTCTTAACCATTCAGACCATCTTAATAATTCAGCACTTAATCAACCAAACAGCCCCTTAGACCTTTGTCACCGTTTGCTATTCAATATTGTGATGGAGGCCTTATTAGTGTTTTGAATAAAGCTTGTGACTTGGGGGGCTTTCACACTCATGATGCCATTATCACCACTGGTTGGTCGTATTTTAATGCTAAAATGTGGCAATAATCATGCGTTGTTTCAACTTATAGGTTTGATCTTAAAATAAATATTCAAAAATCAACCCTTGAGACTTGTCTTTTAAATCTTTGAATCACATGTCTCTTTATGAATAGTCATTGATATCTTGGTCTCTATTAGGGAAAAGCTCCTTTGAGGATGATACAACAATAATAATAAGGTTCATATACTTACAGGTCCACCATTTTATAAAATCCGTATGAAATCTAAAAACAGTGGCAGACACTGCAGAAGTAAAAGTGACATATATTACAAAATAAAGATGACGACCTTTACAAATTCTAGTACCAACCATCCCGTTCGCCTATTTTTCCAACTCAAGGTAAAAGAGGAGGAGTTAGAACTTACAATGAGAAACAGACGAGAAACAACAATAAAAGAGAGATTTCAAAAGATTTGAGCTTGTCCATAGGGCCTTTTAAATATGTGTGTTTCTGGATGCTTCGGAACAATTTTTGCTTCTCGATAAGCTATTGTTTGGTCCAAAAAGGTGCTTCTTGCAATATTACGTGTTAAAACATTTTTATTTTTAAATCCAATTCACTATTTATTGTCAAAATGAAGTATTTATCCAATTACCCTATCCCTTCATGTTGGCCAGGGGATGTACGTTGTTTTATGAACACCTTCTTGTGATAAAAATTCAGTATTGTATCAATATTTTATCGAACCAAAATAAACTGACTTGCATTAATAATGTTTCGCCATAAAATGTTTTTGATAAGGCATAAGCATATACTTAAATGAATATTTGTATTGAATGTAGCTATCATATAAGTAATGGCTAATAAAACCCAACTATGTTGCAACTTCAACAAAAATTCCTTAGAAAATGAAGATTATGTATTTCTTAACAACTTATCTAATCCCACCAAGTGAACACCTTGGCTTGCTAGTGTTTTCTTTCATGATTGAAAAGATTAATGGGTGCCTCTTTATTTATTAAGCTAAAATCGTATGCATCCAGTTTATTAAAAGACTCAAACGCCACTTATGGAAAGAGTGAATAATTTTGTTGCAAAGTAACGACTACAAAATCACCTTTTGCATCAATTGAGATACAAATACGTAAAAACCACAGACCCTACACAAACCATGAACCTCTCTTTTTTAATAACGATGAAATATTAACATTATGTTCATCAAGAAACATATTCATGTACTTTCAATTGGAGCTGATTCTGATATTCAATAGCTTCATCCAACATTGAAACCTTAACAATCTATGGTACAAAACAACAATCCAAAATCCGATAACTAAAAACATAAATTGTATGAATGACTTCAATCATCAATGTAAAACCCTAATATTGTTAGGATTTGAAACCAAGGTCCCCGATGCTTTCAATTTTCATTAACTCAATTCCCCCTCCTCTAAAAGCAGATACTTTTAGGCATATACCAATACACAACATCCAACATAATAGCATTTTAGTAAAATTCATAACAAAATACATACCTTCTCAGGAAAATTATGAATCTCCGTTCGTTGCTTTTGTACTGTTGGAGTTTGATGAGCGTGGAGGGTTTGAATTTTTGACCATTTTGATGCCTTTCCTCCACGAACAAAAAAACCCTAATATTCTTCTAATGGAAACAAAATCAATATATAGGAATTATGTACTCGTCGGAGAAGGCTGATAGGATGGTACTTTCTTCTTGATAACTCAACATGTGGAAAAACTGACTATCCCGTCAACCAATTAAAACTCTATGCGCCACTCTAGATTCAACTTCCCGCTATTAGACACACGAACATCACCAGTGATTTATGATATCCTCTTCTTAAGTCCGTCATGTTCGTCATGTTCACCACTACTAATAACAGACTATATTTCGATGGTGAATGTGGCGATTCGGGTTGTGTGGATAGGATGATAGTTTATGGGTGATGATGCACAAAAATGGTGAAATTGGTGATTGAATTGACGATAAAATTCAATTTGAAATGAAAACAAATATGTGATGAAGGGAGAGCGAAAATGGTGATGGTTGTGGGTTTATAATGGGCGGGGAAAAGCGGTTGAGAAGGAGCGTATAAGAGAGACTGCCTAGAAATTTTAGCTCAGCAGTCCCCAACATTGCAAATCATCTTCCATTTTCATGTGAAATTAGGTTAGGTTTCTTCCATATTTTTCTCTAGTTACATTTCTTCACCCAGAAACGTTAAATGTAGAAATGATAAAAAAAAGTCGCAACCCATAATTCTTCTAGAAGGTTTTAAGACATTATACAGCTTTGATTTAATCTTGAGGACTTTATACGACTGAGACCTTTTCAAAAAACGATCAGGCTCAGCCGCACCCGACCATGTTATTATATTTATAATATATATAAGATTTATTTTATAGAAATTATTTGGAGACGAGATGTTAAAAAGGTAAAACTTAACAAAATACATCCCTACAAAATTAGTGAGATTTAGAGAGAGTATTGTAAATCTTCAACCTAGTTTACCCACAACGTACCTTCCCCTTATATAATAACACGATTCTCAATCCTTCTCCCTATGGTAATTTTGGTGCAGTATTCCCCGACATTGCAAATCATCTTCTACCTTCGTCTAAAATCAGGTTAGCTTTCTTCCATATTTTTCTCTAGTTACACTTCTTCACCCGGAAATGTTAAATGCAGAAAGGATACAATCGTCACAAGCCTTCATTTTTCTAGAAGGTTTCTATGATATTTTGGTTATTTCGGATATACAACAAAAACAACTTTATAAATTTTCGAATATCTTAAATATCCGGATTTTTTTAGAATCACTAGTGGAATCTGAAAATTTGGATATCACAATTTTGAATATCCGAAATATTGGATGTCCGTATTTTTTAATAGTTTCGAATTTCGATATTGGATAGTCCGGATCGAAATTTTGGGTTCAGATGGTTTTGAACATCCCTATGTATGAGACAGACTGCCCGGAAACGTTAAATGCGAAAAGGATATAAGCGTCGCGAACCGTCATTCTTCTAGAAGGTTTTTCTGACTTTATATAGCTCATATTTAATCTTGAGGACTTTATACGACAAATATCTTTTAAAAAACGATTTTATATTATTTTAAGATGTTTTTGCGCTAGCTCTGGTGAATTAAATTAATCAACTATTTTTGTTAAGGTTATGTAAAAATATCTATTATAAAAAGTGAAGATTTTATTTTTATCTTACAAAATTCTTTTTTCAAAAGCTTCTATAACCTGAATTATTAATTTTAGTTTATTCTTTAATAGGGGAGGATTAAATGGGAAAAACTTATTGTGAGAATAAAAAGGAAAAAATGACATAGCGGTAAAACACCGAATACCTTAATTGTTCTTACATTAATTATTATCTCTCTAATTAATTAAATCATTAACAACGTATTCTATACATTATCACAATTTGTCATACACATCAAATGCATCATTCATATATCGAAATTATCATACGTTAATCCTGCACATACAGAAATTCATCACACACACACACACATCATACCAAAATTATTATTCACAATAAATTAGGTTTGCTTTTAAAAAATATATATTAAAGGTGAATTATGAGTTTAATTTATTTAACTGATTTAGGGGGTTACAATGAATCAATAATTTATTTAAAATTCAATACAACTACTAAATGAAAACTTCTTATTTGACATTTTCTTCTTATTTAAACTCTCCACTTCTTCAAAATATATTGTTTGGCAAAACTAGCTGGTAGGTGGTGGCTAAAAGTTGGAGGCTGGTAGCTGTAGCTAGAAGTTGGTAACTGTAGCTTTTAAATATATTTTGGTGTTTGACAGAGTAGCTGGGGCTTTTAATAAAATGTATAAAATAACTAAAATAGGCATTAACTAAAGGTTTGTATGTGTGATTTTTTATTGATAAAATGAGTATTTGTGTCATTTACTCATTAAAAGCTTGTAGCTAGTAGGAGCTTTTTCTTAAACGCTAGTACTACTAGCTTTTCAATATAGAGCTTTTTCTGTAACCTAAAAGCTTCAAGCTCATTCAACAAACAAAACTTTTTATTGAGTATGATGAGCTTTTTCTTAAAAGATTGAAGCTTGAACCTCATAAAAGCTGTTAAAAGTTCTTTAACAAACATACCCTATATCTCTACTTATTCGATCTAACTAAATCTTCATAGCAGTTGTTTCTCAATTAATTCATATACCCATAGTCACAACATGTTTGCTTGTATATTTATTAAGTCTTATACTAATATTAAATGTATTTATACATATTTAATATAGAAAATATGATAAACTTTTAATCATTCTACTCATCGTACACAAATGTTAAAATCAAATATGAGTATATCATCCCTATGAGTGGCATGGTGGGCCTTGGTTTTCAAGCATGTTCCTCATCCAAGTTATGTTTTGGTCCTATATTGTCTTCATTGTCTCCCAAATATAAGTAAGCGTTTATTCTTGTTATAGGAACAATTTATTTTCCATTTATGTATTTATGGTGATAGTATAACCCCCAGTCCATTTGTTGCTTTTAAAAAAATATTATAACTTCTTGTATTAAAAAAAATAAAGAATTTGATATTAAACAATTGTTAAATTTCAAATAATTAAACAAGAATCTATAGAAAAACCACTTTAAAGCTAACTAATTTGTTAACCGGACTTGTTTGTGTCTATCGGGTTCAACATATACAACCTAAGAATTAAACCACATGATGAGGTAACGTTTTTGAAAATCCGAACAGTTACAAGTTCAGCAGTTACTATTATGAAGTCAAGTCAAGTTTCACATACGATTAAATATTCATAAACGCAACTTATTATGCAAAATGTACTAAAATATGTATAACTTTATTTGACAAAATATGTATTTTATTGTTATTCGATAAATAGTAGTTGTAGTTTTGAACAAAATAGTAACCACTCCAATATGAAGATCAAACGTATGTCATGAAGATTTATTAACTCACACTCTCACCTCACCAACTCCATCTATGCTTCTTAAAATATTATAAAGATATGATTTCAAATGTGGCGTATATTTATTGATCTATTAATTATTAGGCACATATATACCCATAGAATAAGTTTTTTTACATCGAACAAAGCTCAGCCATTAGAGTATACCTGTAGGCAAAAGATCACTCACGTGTGCGATCACATACAACACTAGTGATCCATCCGGCCTGTCACCAATTTCAAGGGAAACTCATCGCTGGAAGGTCCACTGTAGTAAAACACTGACTCACGTATGACATTAAATTTGTCACGAACGAGACTCCAATAGACTACCACTCTAGAGAAAATCATCCGGATATCGCTAGAGCAGTACCTATTTGGTCCCATAGAATATGATTTAGGACAACGCTTGTAAGTTGTAGATCACATACGGATCGCCAAAGAATCAAACAAGAACCTAGTAACGACCTTATAGACTTAACACAAACAAATTCTTTTTTGGTTGGTCCATTTACAAATCATTTTCTAAATTTGGTCAGTCGATTGAAACTCTACCTACGAGCTAGTCACTACAGAGTTGTGACAAAAATATGGGTTACAACTTTGTCAATGTGAAGATTTTTTCAAGAGAGTGAAATAGTTAAATTGATTTCTCGAAAACAATAGACCAGCATTGTGCTGTGGAGAAAGAATATGGTACAAAATCAAAATTCATAAACATGTTTAACTCCAAAATTCAGCCCCTAGGTGAAACCAAAATTAAAACCTAAAATCATTAACATCACATAGAAAACCTGAATCTCTAAAACAAACCTTAAGTATAAGTAAAATGCATACTTCGTGTCTAGAATATAGTTTGTTTAAAAGTTATTATGTGTTAAGGAGGTTTATGCCTGTTTGATTTTAAAATATCTTTATGTTTTGTGTTAGATGTTTATCAATTCTCGGTGTTTTAATATGAGACCTTAATAAATGTTAATGTTTGTAAAAAGAAAGATGCTATACAAAGGAAAAATGACTTTTTTTTTGAACGGTTAACAAATCAATCCCGATCACTTACGAAGTACCCACTGGACAAAGGAGTACTTCGAGGGTAACCCGGGTCCACCAATAATTTCACATCAGGTCCCGGGAAAAACTCGCCGCCCAAAGGCCTACTGCGGTAAAACCCGGCCCACCAGGTCTAAAAGGACAAACATGAATCTGCTTGTCTTGAAAACCAACACGTGTCTGTGCCCTTCGCTTTTGACACATTTGGGGGCCTTGCTCCCGAAGCAATCTGGTTTTTAGATCGAGTGCAAAAGGTTATGCAGAGTAACTCTCCTGCGGCCAAGGACACAAGCTTTATATTTAATAGAGTAGGTTTTACTATTCAAAAAGGGGTTGCGGCGCAGCTTGTTGTCCGTCTACCCGCGCCTCACTTGTAATTCTTGTTGGTATTAATATATTTGTTCAGTTCTCATTAAAAAAAAATTAGAATTGAGCAATTAAAACACTTAATGATCAAAATTGTTCAAATTGAAACTTTTAGACCTGATACATCAATGGGACTTAAGTACAAGGACGAAATGTGTAATTTACTAATTTTTCAATGATATCAACTGGACCGCAAACAAGATTGTTAACCTGAAATCCTCTTGGAGCAATTTGAAATAAATAAAAACCTTTAGACATAACCTGTCATTTAGGTATAACTGCAGGGACGAAATTGGTAAATTACTCTTATTTTGGCATATACTAAACTCCACAAAAGAACCAACAAATATAAAAGTTATGTTGAATTAAAAACCGACTAGATGATATTGGGATTGCCGTCCAACTATTTTTATATACTTATGCAATTGTGTAATTTGTGTCACATTTGGGGAGGAATTTATCGTCTGTACTTGCATATATTGTCGATTTATCATTTGAATACAAATGAGGGGTAAATTAAATGAGCCGAGATGTTCGTGAGTTATTTTAGATTGGCTCGGTTTATATCTCGTCAATCGTCACCTTTGTTGCTTATTTTTACTATTTAACGGGTTTTAGTATAACCTCATATCACACATATAATATACTGTATAAGTTTAATCTAATAGATGAACATTAAGTATGTAAGAAATATTTAACATACGCTTAATTAGTTCTAAAACATTGGTGAGGATTTGACTAGTTATGTACTTGTATCTCTAGACATTATATTTCTATAAAACATCTAACTCTAAGTTTTTTTTTTTATGTGTACTACTATAAAATACATCTTTTTAGAAATGATGGTAATTTTTATTTAATTCTTAGATGTTTTATTAAAGTTTTTATGCATTAGGTACAAATATTTTATGCACAGTAATGTTTAAATTACATTTTTTTCTTGCATCTTTTGAAATGCCGTTACATTCAATGCACTCATTCTATCATTATTTAAAAACATAAGTTTAATTTATTTTATATTATTTATTAATCCGTATTTAATTTCATAAATTTTATTTATTTATATTTATCTATACTACAATAAAATAAATTATAGAAAGAGTAATCAGAGCTACTAAAACACATATGTCGTTAATAAGTTTTTAATTTAATCTATACATATAATAAAAGAAAACCATTTTAATGACATGGCACTAAAGAGACATTCTCCTCATTGAGTGTGCCATGTGTCGTCCATGTGGCATTGAGATATTTTAGGAAAAAAATAATTTAAAAACAAAATTAGATTTTTCTCTCTTATGTTTCCTCCCATAATTTTTAAACGTTAATATCTTTTATATACGAGATTTTTTAAAGAAAAAAATTACACCAAATTAACGAGTGTTTTATTATCTTTCCAATGAGTACCATAGTGCTATATAAAAAACGGAGAAAAAAACGACTATTTTTTGTTGGGTTTTGTTAAAACAGGAAAAAAACACAAAGCGTTAAGGTAAATCATTAATCATGTATAGGCAAGTCACTAATTATGTTCAAATCAGTAAATATGAATTCTATTTTCAACATGCGTTAGCATTGGAGTAATACATTGTTTTAGGTTAGATATTAATATTAGAGTCATACATTGTTTAAGGTTAGGCGTTAACATTGAAGATATATTTTTAATTGTTTTAGGTTAGCTGTTACCCGAAGCTTTCATGCATGTAACTGTAAAACGCATCATTCTATTTCATATATAAAATTAATATGTCATATTAGATTTTTCAAACCCCGGGACGTTCCCGGGGTATAATCTAGTAAAGTTATAAGAATTCATGCTTGAACCTATTATAAGTTATAATGAATCAGTATATTTGAATATATGAAATTAGAAGTTGATTTATTTTAGTTCTTTTTTTTCATTTTTAAACCTTATTTAAATTTTATTATTTTGGTTGAGTCGTTACAAGAAATAATACAGTGTTGCTCGATCTAGTATCGAGTCTGAGTATTGTACTCTTGCTCACACTACTGTTGAGATTCGTTGGATTTCATCTTTCTTGAAAGAGTTACATATTTCTTTTTCTTTTCCACCTGCTCTTTGGCGTGACAATATTGGAGCTACTTATCTTGCCTATAATTCGGTGTTTCATCAGTGTAAGAAAGATCTTGAGATATACTTACATTTATTCAGGACATGGTGTTAGCTCGGAGCTTATGTGCGCGATATGTGTCCTCTCACCACCCATATTGTCTGCTTTGCTTCCGATGGGTTGCCCATCCAAAAACTCACGGATTTGTTTTTGTTTGCTCAGCTGGAGACTTCCCAACAGGTCACCCATGTTAGTACTACCCCCACCTAAGCATGCTTAAATAAGGAGTTTTCATGTGCCCCACAGCCAACTAAGCACAAAACGCGTTGTTGATTTAAGAGTCAGGGTATACGTTATGAACCAGGGATCTCTCATGTCCACAGAGGATGTGGGATTCGCCTATGGTGTTACAATGGTCTATGTTAATCTTTTCGATAGTTCGTATAGTTACAATCACCACCCCTAGGGGTTTGCCCCACCATCCTGAACGAGGACAAAGGAGTGGCTTTCATACCATTTGTAACATCCGCCCTCTATATTGTCAACTTTTCCCCCGATGGAGTAATCGTGTATGTACATGTATTAATTCTTATCATCATAGTTATGATATGAGATTGCCTTGTTACGTCACTTTATGGTATCATAGCCTCTATGGCCCTTGATTTCACGAACTGTAATTTTTTCGGATCCTAATTTCGATGACTTGTAGCTTTTTTGTTTCTTCGTTCAACTTCTTCAACAAAGATGAGTGATAACAACTCAAATTTAATCACAATTTGCCAAATATTGCAAATTCTATGACAAGAAAACTCGGTAGTAATTTTTGAACTAGTAATACCACATTCTCACTACTTTGAAGACTTTAGGGCTTCTTCATTTCTTAAATTGTGAAATCGAACCACCTCCTGTAAATTCATAAGCCAGAGATGTTTTGAATAGGTCTAACGGTTATGTATTGGTGTTTATATTTTTCACAATCATTACTTCATCTTGCACAAGATATGAATTTGGCCTTAGATATGAATTTGACTACTGACCTTTCTCTCATTTTTAACTTAGTTCCATATGTTGGTTATGAGAAAGTAGTTGTCGGGAATGGTATGTCTCTCACTAATTAACATATTGGTACAACTTATTTTTATTTAACTGATCGTAGTCTTACTCTTAGGCATGTATTTGTGGTTCCTGATTTAGCCAAGAACCTTTTGTTAATTACACAATTAGTGATTAATCACCCTATGGTTGTCATTTTTTAAAAATCTTTCTTTGCCTAGTTGGACTCTTGTTGGACAGTTCTTTCACTATACATGTGGTAGTCTACATTAGCTATATTCACTTGTTGTCTTCACATCTGCTTCTCGTGAGACTTGGCATTCCCGACGGGGTAATCCGTCTGACATTGTGATGTCTTGATTTTCTTTTTTGAGTTACCGAATAAATCCATGAATACACATTGTGTTGCCTGTAGTGTTTCAAAATTATCCAGATTACCCTTTACTTCTATCGTATCGTATCCTATTGTCCCTTTCAGTGGCGAAGCTTGGTTTGCGAAATCGGGGGGGCCAGACACAAATTTTTTCGATCGGTAGTGACAAATCGGTGGGGGCCGGACTCAACCCGGACTCAGTTTACCTATGAAAATCGTAAATTTGTACCACTGCGCCAGAAAACAGGGGGGGCCAGGGCCACCCCTGGCCCTTCAAAACCTTCGCCCCTGGTCCCTTTACATATTATTCACTATGGTATTTGGTGCGTTTCCTATGTTGTGTCTAGATCTGGATATCATTACTTTATCACGTTTATTGATGATTTAAGTCATTTCACATGGAATTATCCGTTGAATCATCGTTCTTAGGCACTTGATGCTTTTCTCATTTCAAACCACTTATTGAGAACCTTTTCTCATGCACTATCAAACATCTTCAGTGTGATGGTGCTCCCGAGCTTATTGGTGGCTCAATCACTAGATACCTTCTCGATTATGGTATCGCTTATCGTATCTCATGTCCATATACACCCCAAGAAAATAAGATTGTAGAGCAAAAAACCATCTTCTTTCTGAGGTGTTCGTGTTGTAAGACCCAACCCGATAAACGGGTAATTATACGATAATTTACGTGGTAATGAACTTAGTTTTGAAGTTTAGATTCAAAAATGTTACATACATATACTAATATCATAATCCAAAATCAAGTTTCATAAGAAGAATATAGACCCAACTGAAATCGAGTTTCATTGAGGCGTTTCATCAAACACTTGGTAGGAGTTGTTTTACCAAAGTTATTTATATGGCCTAAGGACCACTTTGATCCCTTTCCATTTCAATTTTAACACCATTAGCATACAATTAAACACCCCAATCAAAATTCTTAGTCATAGACATATCAATTTTAGTGTTTTCATATCCTTGAGGTGATCTCTACCAAGTATCAAGGAACCCAAACTTATCCTATAACATGGATTCTTATGCATCATTCACCATACAAGAACTTTTCTAAATACACACAATCTAACCTGTCACTACAAGAAATTTGGGTATTTACCCACACATAGTATGTATAGCTAAAAGTCTATTATGTGTTGGTAGTTTTCTTTACCTACACATAAATTAAGTGTGAGGATGTGTAGACTCATCACTGTAGAGATAGATCATTACCTACACATAAGTTATTTGTAGGTATAAAGCATGCTATACCTACACATATATGTGTGGGTATAACTAATTTATATGTGTGGTTAGAACTTTAATGATTTGTTTGAATGTTAGCTGACATGGCATCCGATGTGGCAAATGACGTGGACTATAGAGATAACACGTGTCAAAAGAATATGTGTGGGTAAAACTAATATTATATGTAGGTAAAAGTAGTAGATTTGTAGGTACTGATTTTAATATGTATAAAAATAAATATATATGTGTCGGTAAAAATATATTTGTGTGTAGACAATAACTATGACATATGTAGATAATAATCTTCAAATGCATACAAACATTTACAAAAGCCACAAAGAAACATATGTAACCAAATTCCCTTTCTTAATTATAAATGTTGAAACATCATCATTCAAGCCCCACAACAAAATTACAAGTTATAGAAACTGAAATGCTTAAAATAACAAAACAATAACTATTCATAATTCACAAGCATGTTTATAAAAAAATACAAAAACTACTTCAACCATCAACATTTTCACCACTATGATGTATCACCTTGAGATTGTCATGTTGTGCTTGGTAGAGGAGGCATGATATTACTCGCAATCAATGTTTTTTTTTGTAATTACACATTTACCTTCTGGTGTTTCGAGTACATCTACTAGTTTGTTGTAGGTAGGACGCTTTAAATTCTGGTTTGTACCCATGGTGTTACTAGCAATAAATGGATCACGCCCGCACCCATGCAAACGAACAAAACTTCATCCAAGTATATTCTCAATAATCGACTTCTCTCTCATTGATTCCACATAATATTAGTTTCTCAACATCATCATATCTTCCTTTAAGCGAAAAAAAAGAACAAAAATCGAGTAAATTAGTTATTTACCAAATAATGTATATTTAGTGGTAGAAATAAGTAAGTAAACTTACATATATCGCACCTACATCAGTAGATATTCAAACTTTTTCGGACTCCCAATGTGTAGGCGAAAAGTCTCAAGTTGACCCGATTAAGGAACCAAATCCACCCCACACCCAATAATGACGGAAAAACGTTATAGCTACAAAAAAAAAGGTATAGCTCCAAAGACTATATTAATCTGGCTAAGTTTCATCGATTATCTTTTTCGCTTCCAACACAATCTAAACAAGAAAGTTAGTTTCAGTTGATAAAGAAAACTTGCATATGCGTAAAAAATTGAAAACAAGTGAAAGTTAAATTAACCTTCAATGATTCCATATAACCTTTACTATCAGGTCTATTAAGTTCAAAAGACAGAGAGCCATTCATGCCACCTGAAACAACAGAAAAATATAATCACAATCAAACATTTCATAGGTTCTTGCATCATGAATAACCAAGTGAAGAATACCAGTGCTTTACTCTTGTGACTAAGTCCTTCATGTAACATTTCTCGATATGACTTTCCAATTTGCAAAGTGACAACCAGATAAGAAAAAGGTAGAACTTGACCAAAAGAATTGGCGACTTTTGATTAACCGATTATGTTTTAGTAATGAAATAATCAGCAGGGTAATTTTTACTGTTGTATTTTGAGAAAACTATCCAGGTTTAGGTAAAACATAACTGATCTTAAGTTCAATATTCATATGGATCAACTTATCCAGTAAAATATAGTTGGTTAAATCCTGTAATGATGCTGTTTTTGCATTTGATCTTCCTGTTGTTGTTGGATTTACTATATATGAATTGGCCTGATATATATATATCACTATCATTTCTACTAACCATTATAAAACACACTCTGCTAGCCATTTTAGTCCACTAAACAATTGCAGGCGGACAAGATCAAAAGACCATATGCATACAATTAATTTATATGTATACGCATGGTTCGGTTAATTCTTTCGTTACACACCTTATAACAAAAACCAACCCACTATAATCATTTTAAAAAAATGGTTAACCAAATAATTGGTTTTTTTAGTTAATTCGGTTATGGTTGGGTTATTCAATTTTCTTCCTCACTCTTACTCCCTACAACACTTTTAGGCATTTTTTTTCCAATTTAATGGCCTAAAAAATTCAAAGTGAGGAATTTGGTTACCTTTAATCATTGATTTTGATGCCTCAACACTCTGGAAGGTCGACACTTCGAGTAAAGCCCCTCCCCACCTGGTTAGATTATGAGAAAAAAAATTAGCAAGACAAATAGAACATTCAGTAACATCTAAGCAAACGTCGAGCATATATATCCTTACAAACATCATAGGAGACTTCAACAATTCGGCAAGCATGCTCAAAGCACAGAAGCCTAACAAAGTCATTTTGTATTTACAAGGCTGAATTTCCAATGAATTTAGGGCGCTTACCACCTTTTGCTGAATAAAAACAAGCAGCAAGGGATTCCACAGTGAGGGCTAAATATCTAAGACACCACATAGGCACATACACAGAGAGTGCAAAACCCTATATCATCTTGATGCGACATTTACAAACCCATATTAAACCCACCATGCATACCTTGTTCACTCACAATATTTGTTTTTTAAAATCGTGTCGTCGTTGATACCAGTGAACATAGAGAGGCCTGAACTCTAGAAGGACTCCAGCGAACGACGAGAGGCCGCAATATTCTAATGGCCGTCGATCATTGCCCCAGATCCAAATTCTCCTTTGGGAGTTTGCAAAATCCGACATAAATAAAAAAACATAAATAGAATTCCAAAAATATAAACATAAAACGCATAAACTCTATAATCAACAAATTGATTCAAAAGTTACCATACAAATAGATTGAATTAGATTAGACTAAATTGAGAAACTATACATACCTAGGGCTACCGTTTTGCATAGTACATTATGAGAATCCAAAAAGATGAGTCTCCGTAGATCTGAGGGAGTTTTCAATATACATGAATGAAAATTGTATAGATAGAAATTGAAATTGATTGGGAATGAATTCAAGAAAGGGTTATCAATATTTGAGGGGCGGGAATACAATTTTTGGGGGAGAAGGAGCGGGCGTATTTTAATATTTGGGAAAAGAAAAAAAATCAGTTCTACAAATCATTAATTTGATTATGAAAGTATTAAAGGATAAAAATAATAAATACGTTAATAAAAAAATTACTGTATAAAGCTTTAATTTAAAGTTTGGACTAATTTTTTTTAACGGCCAACGAATCAATTTCCGAGCACTCTCGAGCACCCTTTTGGCGAATCAGGTAATCGAGAGTACCCGGGTCACCAATTGCCACCAATTCCCGGGAAAACCCAACCACTCACCCGCCTGAAGGCACGGCAGTGAAATAATCGGTAAAACCGATCGGGATTAGGACTCGAACCCAAGCCAATGGCCGGGTCATCCCTCATTTCCCCTCCACCAATGTCCTCCAAATGTAGCTAGTGAGAATTGAACCCAAGCCTCCTATAGGAAACTTTAGGCCCTCAACCAACTGGGCTACAAGTGTTGGAGTAAAGTATAACCTTCTAGTTATAAAAACCAAATATAATAATAATTATTATTATATACGTATATTATATCCATTTCTAGAAAAATAAAAAGTATGTTATAAACTAATTACAAAATTTTATTACAAAAAGTAATTGAACTCACAATAAGAATTTATAAAATTTACATGTCTTAATACGAAAAAAGTGGGTACCGATAATAGTACCGAAAATAATGCGGTGGCAGGTAAGTATGATACCGGTTCGGTACCGATACCCGTTACCATTTGTTTATCCCTATACTCTATATTTACGCATTTGCACATATATAAATATGTGTAGGCATTTATTTTTGCCACATCATTTTAAAAAAATTAAAAAATATATGTAATTTATCTGCATATTTATTCTCAAAAAAAAAATTTGTGTTGGTAAAAGATAATCAATTAGCTACACACATGTTAGTTTTTTATGTATGTGTAGATAATTTACCTACATATAACAAAAGTTTACCACATGTGTTGGTAATTTAATATGTAATTTGATCGTAATTTTGGGGGGAAATTTTCCACCAATCTCAAGTGTAGCTAAAGAGTATTACCAACACATATTAAGTGTTAGTCATTATGAAAAGATATCATTAACCATTACCCACATATATAAAAACATGTGTAGGTATTTTCCCACACATTTACATGTGTAGGTAACTTATGTGTGGGTAAATATCCCAATTTCTTGTAGTGTGTATTGAGACCCTCTAATACTAGAGCAACCTCTACAAACTCTTAGATTCACATTTTAAAACAATCCAAAATTATCACTTAACCAAGTATGAGCAAAATCAACAATTCAAGCCAATTAAATGTTACCTAGATGTTTGTTAGGCATAGATGACCCGTTTTAGGGCAAATGCAAGCAAGAACCCTTTGATTTGGCCCTGAATTGATCTTGTTCTTGAGTTGTATGTTAAGTGTGTGTGTGTGTGTTTAGTTGTTGGGGATAGATCTCCAGGACTTGGAGATGATCTCCTCATGTTTTTTTATCACATTTTTTAACTTTAGCTTTTTGGCAGGTTTAGCCCTTCACAAGTCAAGTTTGGTTAATAATCTCCTATTATTTGCTTAATCAAGAATTATGATAAATAAAAGATTTTGGGACGTTACACGTGCGCTATTGTTCCATACTCACTTACCAAAGAAATTTTGGAATGATGCATATACTACCATTGTTTTTCTCATCAACTGCTTACTTTCACAGGTTCTTCACCATGCCCCTCCTTATGAGATTATATTCGATTACTTACGGGATTACTCCATTCTTTGCATGTTTGGGTGTTTGTGCTCTTTGTTTCTTAATAACACTCGAGTAGATAAACTCTCACCAAAATCTATTGCTTATATATTTGTTGGTTATTCTCTTTCTCATCTTGAGATGATCTTTGATATTCCAGGGGGTTCTTCTCCTCTTCTTGCCTCTTCGTATACCTTTGTTCCATTTTTCATTCCTCCTATTTCTTCATTTCCCACCACTTCTTCTTGTTCTCCTTCATTTCATTCTCATTTTTCTCCTCATTCACCTCTCATTTATAGATCTCATTCCTCTATTCCTACTTCTTCATATCCTTGTATTTCTCATCCTCCTCCCCCTCCTTTTCCTCCCACTCACCCGATGCTCACTTGTTCTTGTGATCATACTCTACAGACTATACAATTTCCTGATCATGTTATCTTCCATACTACTACAGTCCTTACCATTAAGCCTTCTAGTTTTCTTCAGGCTCAACAGTGGTCTATATGGTGGGATGTGTGCGTTCATTGATGTTCATAGTACACTCAAACAAGACATGGACTTTATTTCTCGCACCCACTAACGCCAACATTGTTTGCTGTCGTGGGTATACATGTCGGATGAATCACACTCCTAATGGTCCAGTTAAGCTATATAAAACTTGCAGTTGTTAAAGTCTTTCATCAGATTGAGGGTACTGACTACACTGAGAGTTTTGGTTCCATGGTCAAACCTCCTACTATTCGGCTTTTTTGTATGTTGCTTTCATTTCTGGTTGCACTATTCGATAGATTGATGTCGATAATGTATTTCTTCATGGCGATTTATTTCAGACTTTCTACATGTCACAACCTCCAGGATTTGTTGACTCATCTCGTCCACATCATGTTTTCTTACTGTCGAAGGCTCTTTATAGTTTGAAGCAGGCTCCCAGAGCTTGGTTTTACAAGCAATCTTTTGCTCTTATTTGTGATGGATTTTCTTAGTGTCTATCCGATACTTCACTATTTATCTACAACGTAAACTTGATCTTAAGCTACATCTTAGTGTTTGTTGATGATATTTCATAACTAGGAGTTCCTCAGTCTTTGGTATCGAATTGATAGAGCGCTTATATTATCAGTTTTTGCTCAAAGACTTGGAGGTAGTATCTTACTTCTTCGCAGTTCAGGCTACATTTTCAGGGGATGTGTTACATTTGTCGCAGCAGCGCTATCTTCATGATTCTTTACATTGTACTGATCTTGCTGAGTGTCGACCTTTATCTGCACCAGTTCCTTCTAGTCAGCAACTTTCTCGACATTCTGCAGTTCCCACGCCTGATACCACTTTATATCATAGCACCGTTGGAGCTTTACAGTATCTTGTCTTGACTCTCCCAGAGATTGCTTATGTGGCTAGCAAGGTGTCTCAGTTTCTTCAGATGCCTACTGATCAACATTGGGTTGCGGTCAAACGTATATTACGGTACCTTAAGGGTTCCATGTCACATAGACCATGTATTCGTCGATCAGATTGTGTTCACTTGCATGCTTATTCTAATGTTGATTGGGTTGGATGCCATGATGATCATCATTCAGCTACTTTTTATTATGTTTTCTTTGGCCTAACGTCATTAGTTGGAGCTCCAAGAAACAACACACTGTTGCACGATTTAGTACCGAGACTAAGCATTGTGCTTTTGCTCACACGCAACTGAGATTTGTTGGATTACATATGTCTTGCAGGAGTTACATATTTCTTTATCTTGTCCACCAACTCTTTGGTGTGACATTATTGTTGTTATTTATCTTACCACCAATCCGTTGTCTCATCAACGTACGAAACATCGTGAGATTCACTTGCATCTTATTCGAGACATGGTGTTAGCTCTAACCTTATGTGTTCGATATGCGTCTATTACTCTCTAGCTTGCAGATATCTGGACCAAAGAGTTTTCGTCAGATCATTTCAACATTCTTAGGTCCAACTTCATGTGTATGCGCCCCGTTCAGCTTGAGAGGGCATATTAGATTATACATATAGTTGAATTTATGTATATCTAGAAAGAGTTTTTAGACAGTTTGTTGGTTTGTTAGATAGCACCACGGGATTCATTCTCTCATATATATGAGTATTCATCTATGTACATGTATTGATACCTATCGTCATAGTTAAGAAATGAGATTACCTAGTTACCTCACTTTAGTCAGACTAATGTTTGTCTTTAGAAGCGAACTTTGATGTGACCTTATCTTAGACTATCATTGTTTTAGGCATAAGTGACTCATGAATCATCACTCCTTGTTTTGCCTTATATTTTTCTTTATATAGGGATTTAGACTCGTCAAATTCAGAAATGAAGTACTTGATGTTGAGTCATATTATGACCCTCACATACTATCATATTATTACGGACACGTGCGTTATATAATACTTTAACAATTCCATGGAAGGAGCTAGCTAACAATATTTAAAAATCTTTGGGTTTGATCAATAATAATAATAAACATAATGAGTTAGACCTGAGGCCATGACGCTTTCCAGATACAATGATGTAAAAATATAAATCAAGAGTTAGTTAAGAGCATGTGTCGCATGCATTAGAGTTATGTCTATTGTTTTTCTTCATATTATAAGAGTTGTTTGGTAATGACATGGTCAGAACCTATGTTAGGGATTGGTGCATCTAATGCATTGCATCATCCATACCCTATCATTCAGTAGTGGGTGCGGTCGTATCCTTACAAAAGAAAATTTTCAAAGGCATGTGGCATTTGGTTATTATGGTATTGTTGTGAGTCATTTTCTGCATATGAGTGTATCAAGGGATCATATAGTACATGAATGATTTGATTCGAATTCAGTCTTTTGGGACATACATAATATTGTATTATTAGGAGATGTCTTTAATGCATGTCTAATTAAACATGCATATCTTGTTATTGACATATTTCATCATCAGGACTTGTGTATGTCGTCGGACAGTGGCATTACATATCATAACACCTACATCACTTGTGGCACTCAATCCGTTATAAACGTACTTTTGAAACTAATAGCTAACATATGCATTGGCAATGAACAACATTTCTTGGAACTTTTTGAGTGGTTAGCAACATATTGCAATAGTTCTATTGGTAGTATTATCGGTAATAAATGTTCCTCTATGTATGTATACGATACAATATTTACTAGAGAAAGCCATCTTAAGATTATTTAAAAAATCCCAAGCCTCAATTAACATACACCAACACACATCTTTTTAACGGTCAAATTACTCATAAAATCCACCTATTATTCATTTTATGGGTCTGGAACCGCACCATTTCAGTAAAGATAAACACCAGATGCTACTAAACAAAAAGACCATTGGCAACATCCATACCTAAATATATTTTAAATAATTCATATTTTGTAACATTTTTTTTTTTACTTTTACATACAAATATATATGATGTACTTGAAGAATCATTAAACTAATTTGTGTGCGTGAATATATATTACTTTTTAAATGTTTTATTAGTTGCATTGTCTAAAATAGTTTGTTGTGCCAACTTTTATTTGATGTAGGCAAACACAAATATATGTTTTAGAGTTAACTGCAATTTGCGTCCCTGTGGTTTAGAGGAGCTTGCATCTTGCACCCATTTTCGAAACCTTTTGCACTCTGAGCCACCATACTTGTATTTTCTTGCGGTTTGAACCCAATTGTTAACTTTCCATCCACTTAAACATTAAAAAAATTGTGATTTACTAAAATACCCTTTTTATCTCTCAATAAAATACACAAATTCATCACATCATCCTCACAACATCTGATAATATAAAAACCCATTTTGAAGTCTTATTTTCCCCCATTTGAATCGAGCCTGATTCACATCTTCTTTAATCGACACATCCATCCAACCCTAGAAAATCCGTACTTCAATCGACCAATCCTTTGAAATCGAGCCTGATTTCAATCGAAGCATCCCTCAAGTACAATCGACGCTGATTACAATCGAACCATCCTTTGAAATCGAGGCTGGTTACAATCGAACCATCCCTCAAGCACAATCGACGCCTGATTACATTGTGCTGCTACAATCGACCCTTTGTAATGTCGTATTCTTCGTCGTCGGTCAACTCAAGAAGGTTTGATATGGCCGATCAGTTGTGCCGATGTGGTGCGCCTACATGTTATCGCATTTCTCGGACACGACAAAACCCCGGACGTCGATTTTTGTGTTGTGTAAGGGTTTTTTTTACCATACGCATCTGTATTGTATTGTGATATTGTATTGTGGTTTGTTGCACATAAATTCTTGTATAAGTTGATTGTCGACAAAATCACCTGTCAACTAAATCATATACATTTAACTAAAAATTGTGATTGCATTGAATTTTGTTTAGGAAAACCTGTTAATAAAAATAAATAAATAAACTTACGTTTGGGTTACTTTGAAAAGATTATGGAAACATTAATCTGCAATTAATCGATCAGTAATGTTGTAAAAGAATGGGATTATAATTTGGATGTAAAATTACAAATCTACCCTTGCATCTAACGTTGAAGTGGATGGAAAGTTAACAATTGGGTTCAAACTGCAAGAAAATACAAGTATAGTGGCTCAGAGTGCAAAAGGTTTCAAAAATGGGTGCAAGATGCAAGCTCCTCTAAACCACAGGGACGCAAATTGCAGTTAACTCTATGTTTTACTAGATTAGCACCAAGATTTAAATAACAAAAGATCGAATATGTGTAACTTATATATAAATGAAAAAAAAAAGTAGGAATTAGAATTGACATACGAAATGAAGGAGTGATATATGGATGTCCGGAAGCCATGCGAACCACATTGTGGCCCCTTCAGATCTGCCATCTTTTTCACATAATTAAGGTTCTCATTTCCGATCTGCCATCTTTTTACTCATTTCCCCTTCTCCTTTATTTCTTTACCATGGTATCGAATATATTTTTTATCAGCTAATCTTGGGGGGTTAAATTCATTTTCACGCATTTATATATTTTCAATTAAAAACAATAATAAATGTAGTAATGTAACCTGGAGATCAAATCAAACAATATTTTAGGGACTGATGAGAAAGCTAATAAAACATGGTGTTGCACAACAAGGCCTTCTTATTAAGGGTGGGACGGGGTGATCCGTGACGTCCGTGATCATCACGACCACCGTCCCACCTATTCTGTGATGCCACAATTTTACCACGACCACGATCACCATCACGGAGAGCTAGCCGTTGTGACAACGGTCATTTGACCGTTAAAAGAAAAAAGTTACCTATATATACACACACACACACACACACATATTTACCCTATTTTTTTTACATCCACACTCAATTTTTCTCCTATACACTGAAAAAATTACAAAATTTTTCTCATCCTCATTCACATTCACAATTTCAACAATTATTACTTGGATACAAGAGAAGGAAATTACACTAGCGCTAGTGATTGCGCAAGACAACGTACACAACGATAGCATATCAACGAGCAGTGGTCATGGTCAGAGGAACGCTCCATGCTGGAATAAAGTTTTAGTCGAGAGTAGTGCACTTGTCGGGGAATCACAACGTACTTGTGATTCAATCTCTCACAAGTACGGGACCTTGAATCGAAGGGTAAAACCTTCAAAAAAAATTTAAGCAAACGATAAATGATTTCCCCGACGAAACAGAAGATGTGCAGGTAGCCTTTGCTCACATCGAGTATGCTTCCAAGGTCGGCAATGATTTTCCACATGTTTCAGCATGACGAATGTTACGCCCAAAATTACATTAGGTTTTATATTTTCTAGTAATGTTTTTATTTTATTTTATAGTAATTTTTATTTTATTTAATGTAAATTGTTTACTTTATTTAATGTATGCTTTTTATTTTATTTAATGTAATGTTTTTATTTTATTTTAATGTATTGTTTTTATTTTATTTTAATGTAATGTTTTTATTTTAATTATATTAGGTTTTATATTTTATTTTAATGTAATGTTTTATTTTATTTTAATGTGATGGGTGTCATTCCACCCCATAACTTTAATGATAAATTATGATGGAACGACGGGTTACAAGGTGATTGGGTGTGATGGTGTGATGATCATCCCGCCCACCCTAATAGAATATGGTTCTTAGATGGAACCATATATTTAATGTTCAACTAACCCGGTTATTTGTATTGAAGTGGGCATTAATCATCTTCATATTAACTTGATTTCCAATAGCATGCAACTGGATTATATTTCAAAAGTTCAATTCGTGAACGGAGCAGTCCATGATACACGCCTGTGATGGTTGTGATACACAGCCACACCATTCATGTGATAATCAAGAATGTGATGTACATCGTGTTCATTACGAAGAAAGGTGTATAGGGAGGGTGGTTTATTTGGGGATGGGGTGTAATGTTGTGATTGTTTTGGTTTTTTTGGATTAGTTGGGAATAATTTAGTGATGTTGGTGATGGTGTGATAACCACTCTGTGTGTTTCATGATGGATGTGATAAAATGTAAAAAATTGAGATGACAGAAGATTATGTGTGATAAAATGGTTTTACCGATGATGTGAAGACCAACCATCCCCCCTATATAACAAGTTTATGCTTTTTATACAGAAATTGGTTTTTATTAAAAATGACATCCTTATTTTTTTAACTTAAAGGAATTTGATCAAATTTCAACACTTACAACTTAATAAAAACATACACCTCACCAAAATTAGTTTTGATTTTTATATATGAAAGTTGTGATAACAAACGATAAACACTCACATTTTGCACCTCATACAGAGTCGTTGTGACCATTTTGATATCTCAAATGCTTCAATTTGGTAATATCAAAATTAAATAGAAAAGAAAAGGGTCTATGAACATGTGAAAAGTAGTTCTCTACTCGCCAAATATTAAACCATAATATATCACTTGTTGTTGTTGAGACTTAATTATAATAAGTTTGTCTCTCTTTAATAGACCTATAGTTCACGAAATGAAACGCATACCATTCTATCTAATATTATATATTTTGTATGTATATATAGCTTCTTACTTACAAGTTATAATAGATTAGAATTAATTAATAATTGTTTGTTTCCCGCAACACGAGGTTTTCATTGAAATTAGTCCCACAAATCTAGCAAGAAGGGCCCAACATGGATGGCATCCCAAGTTCTATCATCATCGTCATCTCTCTCTCACTCTCCACGACTACATTGTGTATATGTATGCATATATATGCACATACGTACAAGCATACATATATGCAATAAGTATGTAGGTGATCCTTGTGCATAATCTCAAGTTCACCAAGAAACATGGATGCATGCGCCGTCCATCATGACTAATGAGTTAATTGAGGATTTTTTTTTTATATATAACTAGGGCTTCATACGTTGACTTTTTTATATCTTCTATATCTATTTTGCTCGTGTGGCAGTCCTCGGTTTTGAGGCAGTGGCGGATCTAGAAACATTTTTCAGTAGTAACGTTTTTCATTTTTTTCATTTTAGTAGTAACGTTTTCCAAATTTCGTAAAAAAAAACAAATTTTCCACTAATTTTCCACTACGCGCGCGAAGTTGAGCCACAACGTCCGCACCCCTCCTAGCTAGCTACATCTGCCCCTGTTTTGAGGGCTTAGCCGTTTTTTAATGAAGTTTTCCTTTCAAAAAAAATATCTATTTTGCTCGATCTAAATTTACTATGCACGTCTCACACATAAGCAACGAGATAGATATACTATTGGATATTAAAAATATTTTTATTGATTTATAATTGAAAGTGTGTACACGGACGATCATTTCATAATAAAATATGCATCAAATGAGGAAAATATGGTATTGCGAGTATTTTACCCCAACTAACTCTATGTCTCTATCTTTATCAACTAGCCATAATTAACCCACTCTCTCATAACTTCCATCCTCAATATGTAAATGTCATTAAAAATGATTTGAAAATTAACTATCTAGATAAACAAAAAAGTACTGTTATTACACACATACTTAAACCAATATTTAACAATTCTATTTAGTTGTAGAACCATGCCTAAGAATAATTAAAGTTAAAGCATTATTTGGTTTCAGAAAAAGAAACAAGAACTATGAAAAAACTGCGAACATGCATGCAACAACTTGTATTAAAAGTTTGTGTGATCTTTTTAACCAGTGTATGTGTGAAATTCATACCAGTTCCCATCCAGAACACACAGGCGTTAATTCGTGTCGATTTTATAGTTATGGATACATGAGGTAACATATATGGTGTGATGTGTCTTTATCTTTTCTTTCTATTTTTTAACTACAGTCTAATCTACTTCTAATTCTACACGCGATGGTTTAGTGTGGAACTCAGCTCCAACCCTCGATCGCCCACTTGAGGAGGGACACCATTTTGCCCACCTGAAAACCGCTAGGCCAAATACCTTTAGTTCATTTCCGTTTCTTGGAAACTACAATTTAGCTCATTTTCAGTGTCACATATCACATATGTATAATTCAGTATATATTAGATAGAATTATATAATATTATACTGTATTCAATACACGTACAACAAGATTAGATAAACAAAGTAGATGAGGATGTCCCAATTCCTTTGAACACCTTGTAAGTCCTTGTTTTTCTTTCTTGATGTATAAGATTGGTCGTATTAAGTTAATTAATATTTCTAGTTAACAACAATATAGCAGTTCTACTTAGGGATGTTCACAAGTCGAGCCAACAACAAGCTCGAACTTGGCTTGAATTTTCGAGCTTTTTCCTAGCAAGGTTCGAGACGAGCTATTTCACAGTCTTAAGACTTCTTAACATTATATATACGATAGTTTAAAATGAATCAAGACACTACCATAAGTATAAGTATAAACGTTAATAATTAATTTAATCAAGGGAATTAAACATTCAGAATGAAATAGAACAAAATAAATCTATGTAGAAACTCGCTTGTTAATTCATATATATTTAAAAATATTGCTAAGACCATTTCCAGAAAATGATTTAACTATCTCTATAATAATTAGAACACTAATCAAACATACATATATCAAAACCTAATCACTTCCTGTGCCGGTACTCGCTATAGCTTTTAACTTCTTAGCACGGCCACCGCTGCCATTAAGATCACCAACGACAATATCCGGGACAAAAACAGTTTCATTCAAAGCAAGCATTGCATCCACGTAAACAATAAAATCAGCCGGAACTCGAACTACCGGAAAAACCGGGCAGTTCATCTTTCGTTTCCCGGTTACAGGAACCCTTCTGGCTTTTCTTGGAGCCGGTGGACAAGCTGCAGTTACCGGAATTCTGTGATCTGAAGATCTTGGAGTCTTGGGATCATCCTCAACGTTACTGACTTTAAATTCTGCTGTTGAAGATGGAACTTCGATCTTTAAACCACTCGAAAGTAGTAAATTTACGTTTTGATCTTTGTGACTGTCATCATTGGTGGCATAGGGTTTTTGTGATGATAATGAATTGCACTGGTGATATCGGATATCGGGTAGGTTCGGGTTATCGGAGCCGGGTAAGGAGACCATTAACTGATCAAGATTTGAGGTGCCCATGTGAGGGTTATAGAAATGAAGAAACAAGAGATAAGGAGAAGTGAAGAAGAGCTCTGAAAACAAGGAAATTTAAGGTGATAGAGAGATGTAATGAGAAGGGGTTGTAAAGTTGGTGTGTGTTTTATCACTTATGATCAACATAGATCACATTTGGCACAATATATATAAAGGAAATAAAAGAAATTTATCGGGGAAATACCATAAAAAACACTAAACTTTCTGTTTTTTCTCACTAAAGTCACTCAATAATTTTTTGCACATAAACAAAATTACACTTTCAGTTTTTTCTTACAAAAGGCACTCAACTATTTTTTGTTCAAAAAAAACACTATATTTTCTATTTTTTCCATAAAAGTCACCAAACATTTTTTTCCACATAAAACCCCTTAAAATGTCAATTTCAAACAAAATTTTGATGTTTTGTTTTAAATAATTTGGAACCGGAACACTTAGTTGTATTTGCTTACGTGTTGCATAGGTGGTATATATATTTTATATCCTTAAAAAATGCTAAAATGATGAAATTGATTAATTACTTCACGCGTCTTATATCGATTAATAAACAGTGCTTATTTATTGTATAATCTTTTTCTTTGTACTTAAGAATTATACGATTATTTAAATTAGAGGAACTAATATTATTTTGATTGTAACAAGAGATTTTTTTGTCATATAATTTGTTACAAAAATAAATATATAATCACAAAATATCTTAAAAACTTAAAAAAAAAACAAAAAAAAATAAAGTAAAAACCACATGACAAAAAAACGTTGCGTGACTTTTATGGAAAAAGACAGAAACTATAGTGTTTTTTAAATACAAAGAAATGTTAAGTGACTTTTGTAAGAAAAAACTGAAAGTGTAGTGCTTTTTATATGCAAAAAATTATTCAGTAACTTTAGTGAGAGAAAACAGAAAGTTTAGTGTTTTTTATGATATTTCCCCAAATTTATTGTATATCAAATTTTCTTTTAGTACGGGTTAGTTTAAGGTTTTCTTTTATGCCGGTTACAACCAATGGCGAAGGTTAGTGAGGGCCAGGGGTGCGGCCTCATCGTTTTTTGGGTTAGTCGTGGAAGCTTGAGATTTTCATAGGTAATTTTATATGGATTGATTTCGGCCCCTACCAATTTGATCTTCAAGCTTCGCCTCTAAAAAAAAAGCTGAGACTTACACATAAAAATCTAACAAATTCTCGTTAACAAGGGTCAACGACCTTTTTCACTGTCAAAATATTACAGAAATTAAATTAAGTAATTATACGTCAAATGTTTTACTGTATGTTATATCTTGTCTAACAAGTATATTAATTTTGAAATGTTTTAATACTGTATGTTTTGAGGCATATGTATATATATTTAAAATATGGACAATATGTAATATGTAAAAGTGATAATTAATATTAAATTCTTGTATAAATTACAAGAAAACTTAGTTTAATTTGTCTTTTTAATAGTTTTTATGTATGTATGTATGTCGAGATTGGGTATAAGAATTGTGAAGCATACATACATAGGAAACATATAAACCCTCTGATTCGGCGATGGATCCAATGAAAACAGTCCAATCCAGGCATATATAAGTATGCATCATCATTCAAAAAAGTTTATATTTTATTTTAAGTTATTTTATTTTTCAACTTTTTATTTTTAATTATAGCTATATATAATTATCTCTGCAAACTTTAATATATGCTCTCAACGCACGAAGCACGTGATTTCCCTACAAATTCATATCACAAAAGCTTAAAGTTAGCATTAATGAAATTAATATTTATTAAACTTTTCTTTCTAGCTGCTTGTAAAACCAAATGTGTTCCGTTTCACAACAGAATAGACTATAGACTAAATACACAGGTCTATAAAAAATAAAACAATATTTTAAATTTAATAGTAATAATACAAATTAATTAACAATAATAATAATACAAACTGCTTGCCAATTTAACTACCTCTTTGAGCTTATTTTTATATATTATCAAGGACCATTATTCGCCTAGAATTTTTCGTATGCTGAAAAATAATTCCAAATGAGTTGACTTTTTGGAAAGTAAAAAGCAGCCATGAATGATGATAGACTGCTTGGATTTCACAGAATATGCTTATGATGTATCCACCATTGTAAAGGATGTTATAAAAGTATATACATATTTTGGGGTGTTATGCATAAAATTAAACTATATGTGTACGTGTATATTAATTACTTCGCTATGTATCATACGGTTTAAATTAGTAAAATTTGGTTTCATTTTTGTAATTTTAAATATATGGGTTACAAAAGGCAAAAAAAAAAAAAGTATGAAATCTTAAATATATAATTTAGAATGTATATAATAAACAAAATAACTGTGAATTAAAATTTTATTGTAAACAATGGTAAAGTTTAAAGAAGGAAAATATGCAAGGTTGATACAAACGAAAAAAGAAATGTATTTAATGTAATACTAAAAATGAAATCAGGTAAATTTGAAACGCTAAGAATCCATGTATAGAGATCAAATTAAGGACATCTATATAATTGAGCCGTGTGTCCCCTAAGGTTTTATCTATTAGGTAAAATGCAGATAGTAATTATATAACTCAATCAAATTTTAATGTATTTGTGATCAACTTGATGACAATAATAATGATTTGAGATTTGAATTTAGCTAAACTCCCGAATTATTAAAACACTTAATATTATAATATGTTATTTACTTAGTACTAAGGGGCTGTTTGGTAGCCTCTTAACCATTTAGGTCTGAATCATTCACCATTTAGACTGTTTGTTTCAGCATCTGAATGGAATGATTAAGTGCTGAACCATTAAGCTAATAAGGGATGCTGAATGATTAAATGCACCAACATGTGGAGAGAATAATACCATAGAGAATCTCACGTTTCCGATGGCATAAATTAAAAGAGTTGTGCACTGATAAGACATCCCGGAGAGAAAATGCATAAATATGAGAATATTACACCAAGAAGAAACCTTTGCCAAAGCTAAGAAGCAAACAAGCAAATAACCAACAGATGCTTGCTTGTTTCCTCACTATCCGAGCAAAGCTTGTATACCGTCGATTTCATGTAGACGTTTTTCTTTCTAAGCTCAATCAAGGTGGCCAACCTATTTAATCTCGCCTTCCATGCAAATATGTTTACCTTTTTGGGAATCTATCTATTCCATTTCAATACAAAGTAGACTGCATGATTTGAGGAATTAAAACGGATTATCCTCATCGAAGAAACCGAGAAGGAGCCACTAGGATCATCGAGCCAACGCCATCCGTCCACACATGAAGAAGCTCGGAACTGAGCCAACATCAATAGGCAAATGATAGAATATCAAAATCAACTAAAAAATGATAGTCTTAATTATAGTTTTATAAAATAAGAATTTAATATGTAAAGTTAGAGTAAAATAGGTACTAGACAAATAAAATATCAAACATGCATATGTCATGTAATAGCAATACTAGTTTCAAATTTTCTTTTGCATTAAACTTTGAAAGTTTATTGTTTATATAATTATCATAAACTAATGCTTACATATACTAGTGTTAAGTGTATGATCCATAGGAGTACTCTACAATTCGAAACGGATGTTAGTATTAAAAAATACGTTTGATTAGGTTTTCTAAAAATAAATAAATAAATAGCAAATTACGGGCATAATTTGGTGAGTTGTTAAGTGTATGATCCATTGGATGGATGGGGTGGGGCATTAAAATAAAGAAAAGGGGAATGAAAACACAGACTCTCATGGGCACATAATCAAGTGCATCTTTCATGCTTATGCTTAAAATCATTTTGTTACCATCTCCCATCATAATGTTCTTTCTCTCAATCCATTTGTTTATTCAATTATTATTTTAGATAGTATCTACTATTAGTTTAATAAAGGTGGGTAAGGTAAACGGGCTTTATTTACTCATGTTCTTAGGTTTCACTATGAAAAATATGTAGATATTGAATTTAAATTCTACAATTAATTATTGCTAAGTAATTTTCTGTTTGCTTCGTCACTAGACAGACTATAGATTCACGTATTTGAAGTTTCCCCCAATCTTAAAAATAAATAAACAAAATCATTTTTAATCCTTATGATGAGGTAGGGTGTTTTTCTAGTTATTATATCGGTTTCGGGTTGGGTAGATTGAGTTTTCGGTTGAGAAAAAGTGACAAGATAACGGAACTATTTAAAGTTCGGGTTGGTCAGGTTCGGTTAGTACGGGTCGAGTTGTTTGTTTTTCGGGTTTAAATGTGATATGAAAAATATTCTTTTTTTTCTTTAGTAAAATATCATTAAAATTCATCATATTACTTAAAAAATATTATCAAAATTCAAACATTATTTGACAATATGATATACTCTCTCCGTCCTTATTTAAATGTCTATCTTTCCATTTTTTGTAGTCCCAAATTAAATGTTCATTTTCACAAATAGAAATGCAATTTTCAGTTTTGCCCATAAAAGACAAAACACAATCATCACTTTTGAGGATATTATTGTCATTTTACCACATACAAACAAAAGATTTCTTAAAATGTGTGTTTTTGAACCCACGACATTTAAATAGGGACGGAGGGAGTATTAATGTTCAAAATCCTAAAACTTAATGGTTTAGATACCAAAGACTTTAAACACAAACGATTCTATTAATAAAACATCAAATATTTGGGGGTTTTTTCTGGTTTCAAATTTTGGGTTTTTCGAGTCGGGTTGTTCAAGTTGTTGGCTAGGATAAAAGGACCCGATAACTGAACCATTAAATGTTCATGTTGGTCGGGTTCAGGCTATTCGGGTTCGGGTTTTCCAGAAATTCTCTAATTCGGATTCGGGCTGGGGTTCGGATAAAAATGAACAACTGTGATGAGGTGTTTAGCTATTATGTTTTCTTTCGCATCATAAACGTATATCTTCTCTTCTTTTTAGTCACATGACTATAAGTTTTTTTTTATCTATTCTCTTTCGAATCTGATTTGAATATGCTGAATATCAAATATCAGTTTCATGTTTGTCTATATTTCCTCACTGCTTTGCTTTCCTGTGATGCTACCCTTTCCCCATCCGCAAATCATAAATGTTTATGCAATAAGACTACCAAATATATTAGCTATTTTCAATTGTACTATACCTCTATATAAAAAAAAATATCCATGAATTGTGAAATACACAATAAAAAATTCAATATTAACATTGTATGTACTCTGCTTTGTATTCTTTTTAGAGTCAAATACTTATATCAAAACTAAGAAGTAACTTGTACATAAAAAAGATCTTCAACCTCAATATTGTTTTATGTTTCATCTTTCTTATTTGTTAAAAAGTTGCATGTATTTGTGTTCGACTTGCAAGTGTAACAGGTATCAAAACATTACAACATTTAATAATCTAACAAGTTTAGAGGTCTATTGAAATTTGCAAGATAATTTAATTACTAAGCTAATAGTTAACATATCATATTAGTGAAATAAGGGGCTTTTATTATCTATGTTACCTTATTAAGGAGGAGAGATGGCTAAGATGGTCATTTTACCACCATTTTAAGATGGGAGTTGAAGGGTTCCTTAACAAATATCTAATTTTTAGCCATTTTCTTCCCTTTATACCCCTCATGTACAAGTACAACATGTAATGCCAATAGTACATGTGTAGGGGTGTACAAAAAGCTCGCGACTCGAGGCTCGCTCGAAACTCGCTCGAAAAAAGCTCGAAAAAAGCTCGGCTCGAAGAGGCTCGTTTTGTTTTCGAGCCGAGCCGAGCTGGCTCGTTTTGTAATCGAGCCGAGCTCGAGCCAGGGGTGTTCAGCTCGTGGCTCGGCTCGTGGCTCGGCTCGATGGCTCGACTCGTGGCTCGGCTCGATGGCTCGACGTATGGCTCGACTTAGGCTTGTGTATTTGTAATTTTATTTAGAAAAATAAAAAAAATATACATGATTATGTGTAATTTTATTTAATTTTATCGCTTTTTATTTAATAAATATTTGTAAAAAAATAAAAAATAATAAAAAAAATATATCGAGCTGGCTCGAGCCAGCTCGAGCTCGGCTCGAACATTTACGAGCCGAGCTCGAGCTCGACTTTTCAGCTCGATCAGAAAAACGAGCCGAGCCGAGCTGGCTCGGTTTAGGTTCGAGCTCGAGCTCGAGCTGGGCCTGGCTCGGCTCGACTCGGCTCGTGTACAGCCCTATACATGTGTAATACACACTTTATCTATACTATCTATAAAAGAATTTATAATTTATAAATCTTATATACATCTGTACAATAAAAATGATTTCTTTGATGCAAACTTTTCTATCTACTTTTCTTCTTATTTTCATTGTTTATTTTCACCGAAATGCATGCTTACTTCAAAACTAATATTGTTAAAAGATACAAATGTGTGGTTAACTTTAGTCAACGAACATATGTTTTTTAAAACCAATTGAATAAGTTAATAACGTATATTACCGGTGCTGCAACAAATACAAACGATGCCAAATGTTCACTTGGTTCTCTGATAGTTTTACTCTTATTTATAAAACACGATGATTGCTATATAGAGTACGATTACCGTACTGAATTGAACCGATGCTAAACAAAAGCCCGCTGCAACGCGCGGGGCATATTACTAGTTATAAGTTAAAAACAAAAATAGTCCAAGTTTTTACCAAGAACAAAAATCGGCCCAAATGCTAACTCAAGGTTGGGTCTAGCCAAAGCCCACAGGCATAAAGCCAACACAAAAATGGACTTGCTTCACTTAAAAATCTAGCCCATCAACCAGATCTGAACCACTGGGCCACTGGGTGTCCAAAGAAAATACCACCAAATTGGCTATCTTTATGAGAAGAATCTCGTAGACAATTATATTACTTCCAAATTGGCGTAAGACATATACGTAACTTGTCATAAATAGAGTCCAATTTGAAGTTTTGCTTTACTGACATTAGACTAGAGATGCAAAAAATAGAACCGGTCCCGTACCCGGCAAAAGAAACCAGAACCAGGCATTTAGGAATTGAACCTTGAACTGACATTACCCGTAGGATATGTATAGAATATATTTAGACCTTAATACCCATAACCGGAGTCCGGTTCCACACCTACTCAAACCCTGGTATTAAAATACCTGATACCGGGTATGGCTAAAGTCTTCTTTTTATGAAACGCCAAATTTTCCGATACAGTTCTACCCGATTTGTGCACATCTACATCAAACCACCACCGTCTATGGCTAAAATCTTCTTCTTTTTATTAACGACAACAATATATTAAACAAGGTCCGCCTAGCAAGGAGCTAGGAGAAGCTTCAAAAACAACATGAGTTACATGTAAAAATTAAACAACACCAGTCTTCTTTAACGTCAAGAAAACTTTTTGAGCATGGAGTGAATCTACCACTAAAGATCATGTTGTTCCTATTCTTTCAAAGCGTCCAATAAGTAACAATAAAAATGGCGTTGACAAGCTTCCTTTTCTTCTGAGAGGTATACATCTGTTCTACAGATTCCACATTAAACCACATGACACACACCAATCATTCGCAAGCTAAATTCTTCTACTGATCAATGTGTCTTTCGTAGCAATTCTTTCCGAATCTGCAAGCAATACAATGTAATTAATTTTTTGGAACCTAGATGTTCCATGGAAAATTCCACGAATGTCGCACCCCTCCTTAGGCTAAAATCAACAAGGGTGTCTTAATCTGTTGAGGCCCAACTCGAATTCTAAAAAGTTCACCTTAGAAAAATATTTTTTTGATTACAAATTGTAATAATAACATACCAATATTTCTAGATTAGTTGGTTTATTAAATATCTTTTGTGACCCTCAACAAGTCTAATCATGTCGTCATGTATCGATACAAATATATAAATAGAAATTCAATTATCTTTGAATACAAAACTATTTCGCGCTCTCCAAATGCACCTACAAGCTATTATAATAATCCCGTGAAGCATTTTCTTCTTGTTGTCACTCAAACCCGAGTAATGGTGGAGTTCCAACAAATCACGGACCGAGAACACAAAGAAACCTTGAACAAAGCTAATTTAGACTTAATCGTTAAAATGTTAAATTGATTCTACCTTGAAGTTTGAACTCCAATTTTGACCTTGCTTTCAAATTGAGAATAAATACAGGGACTATACTTGTAATTTACTAATCTCTACTACCTTATTAAGGAGGAGAGATGGGTAAGAAGGTAATTTCACCATCATTTTAAGATGGCATACAAAAGGTCACAAGGTAAACAACTATATTTTTGCCAAATCCTTCCCTTTATGCCCCTATGTGCAACATTTGATTAACATTGTACAAATGACTAATGCAAGTCATCTCTATTATTATTATTATTATTATTATTATTATTATTATTATTACGCATTCAATTCATTAACCTATGCATTTACCCCTGTTAATAACATATCAACCCTTGCTTTCATAACTAATTCAATGCGTAATGGAAGCGTCTCGCATTCAACTCATGCTGATACAATCAGTCAATCACCCTGTTAATAGTAATGGAAGTATAGCTGGTTTAGTTTGCACCTAATGCTTCTACTCCAAAATTCATCTCTTTCTTCCGATTTCCACATATTATAGGTGGCCGTTGGACAGGAGATGGAGCAGTGATGGTGACGGTGGCGTAGGGGTTTGCTGCAACTCACAATTATCTAAGCTTGCTTTTTATGTAACAATATTCTAGAAGATTATATGAACTTATTTTTCTTTTCTAATAATTGTGAAATGCCATAATTGCCACCCTTTTCGGTCCTGGGGTTTAGTTATCGTCAAATTCGGTTTGGATTGGTGTGATCTGGTTTGACTTGATTCACCCGTCACGCTTAGAGGTGATTTAAAATCATGCAACTCATTTTGACCTTAAATTTCAACTTTGAATTCCTGTATTTAAATAAATAGGTTTGCAGCCAAATAAATGGAACCTATAAGTGGCTTGAACGTCAACGATGCATGCAAATGGGTATATGATGTTGGCTTGAAGCGAGTTGCTATTACAAATGATCCGAGATCAAATGGTGAGTTGTTGATTCCTATGCTTAAACTACATGTGTAAATATCTTTGACCAAAACATTTTCCTGATCCATATCTCAAAATACGATGTTCAACTTCACACATAATGCAAGAAGTGGTTATGTGGTTACGATCAACATTACCACTTTATATATCACACATAAAGCGATATGTACATGATGAGTTTTTTTGCCATTTTACTTAATATTGCCATATTGGTTTTGTATTGAATGGCGGCCTAGGTTATAATAAGTCCTGGACTAATGATTTCTTCTTTTTGACTTTGTTAGTTGTTGTTTGTAGAAAAATTAATTTGATCAGTTTCTCAAAACGTTTCAGGCTCAACCCCAACAGATTTTGGTCTCCATGCAACGCACAGTGTAGCGTTTCCTTGCTGATTCGGGTAACGTCATGTGGTTATTATTTAATTTAGGTACAAGGTTGTAAGTGTTTTATTAATATGTATTCATTTTAGGTATGTATACAACATTCACTCGAAATAAGCCTAAAATTTTGAATATTAAGATTACTTTTTTTATGTATTTATATGTGACGTGTTTGAATGCTATAAGGATTACCCGTACTATTTATTATAACACATTTACAAGTTATATTTTGATATATTCTTCTGCACTTGCCTCTTGAGTGAAAAGCAATGGTTGGTTGCAAATTGATATTGTCATAAGAATATAAGATAACAGTGAATTTAAAGTATTATGTAATTTGTCATTTTATTTACATTGAATTAGCTGCAATTCTCATGAAACGGCAGCCATATTATTCTGCTCTGAATCTGATATTAAGACCTATTGAGTTGCATTTTGTAAATGCCTACAGCCGCAGGGTGGTATAAATGCAGCATTAGGAAACATGACTGAGGATGACCGGAGGTTACACATGTATGACGCCGTTAAGGGAAGCTACTTGCTAGGTACTTATTCTACAACTGATTGGTTTGTATGGACAGTGTCAAGGTAATGAACCACAGTTCACATGTATTAGTGTTCACATAACATTTCACTCGGTCAATACCTATATTTTGAATGTTCTCTCTATATGCTTTATCTTATAGATAATATTGTTGCAAAAGATTTGTTTATTCTTTATTTTATTTTTGTTTTGGTATGATGACAAAGGTTTTTCATTTCTTTAGGTGATCAAGATGCAAGATGCTATCGTATATGAGTATAGAAGCACCAAAATCATTTATTGAGCTTGAAAATTACAGTTTACCATTCTCTCGAACCGAGGAGGGAAATATATACCAATTTGCATTTGGTGGTCAGATAATAAATTGTCCTTTGAAAATTGATATATTGTTGAATTAGCACATAAATTTTATAAATAACATAAGCGAAACTTGTAGCGCAACGAGCAAGGCAAAAACATAAACACCCGCGGCAACGCGCGGGCATTTTTACTAGTTTATTAAAAAGGGAGAATTGTTCCAATATACTATTTTAATTTTTAACCATCGTTGACTTGTAGTCAATTGTTTTTTATTACAACCATTGACTAAAAGATTTCATCTCTTTATATGAAAATAATAGTTAGACCTCCATACCAACCAAATCAAACAGTTTAGTCTTATATGATTCCAACCCTTTTGCACATCCAAATGAAATCAATACGACTGATTTTGCTTGATTTGGCTCCAACTTCCAACCCTTTTGCATGATGGTTATAAATTATAATTTTATATGAAAATCAGACAGATTATGCATTAACCGTGACAAGTTATGTTTATGATAAAATATTTTCCCCCGTAGCAATTTGTAGTGTTGATGTGTAAAATGATTTAGAAACGTTTAGTCATTTAGTTTATGTATTTTGTTATTATAAAAAAATAGAAACAAAACAAAATACCTCCATTTCTTTTTGCAACGGCCCAAGTGATGCCTTCTCACGTTAACGACACATTAGAGCCCAGTTAGTGTTAATCTATAATCTATAATCTATAACTTATAATAAAAGAATTGAACTTTGATGATGTGGCATTCAATGGAGGCCTCAACCCCTCCTTGAATGTGCCACGTGGCATCATGTAGGATTTTTTAATTTTTGAGTTTTTTATTAAATCTATATATATTATAATTATTTTAGGAAAAGATAAGAATTTAAAAACAAATTAAATTTTCTCTCTAATGTTTCCTCCCATAACTTTTAAACTTTAATATCTTTTATATACGAGATTTTTTAAAGAAAAAAATTACACCAAATTAACGACCGTTTTATTATCTTTCCAACGAGTATCATATAGTGCTATATAAAAAACGGAGGAAAAAAACAACTATTTTTGTGGGGTTTTCTTTTCAAATATATTTTACTCTACTAATAAATCACAAACGATAAACATAACTTCATAGGCAGAGATTTTTTTTTTTTTATATTTGAATATGATAACTTATGGCAAAAAATTGTTTAAAATAAATAATAATAATAATAATAATATTCATTAATCATGTATTGGCAAATCATTAATTATGTTGTCATATTAGATATTTTATTATGTTATATTAGATATTTCAACCCCGAGACACTCCCGGGATAAAAGCTAGTTTTAAATAAGTTAAATGACAAACAACTAAAATATTACGTATCATCATCATAATAGATGTCAACTCATGATTCACATTAAAGACACACATCTTGACATAAAACTTAAATTGTCTCATCTAATTGTTAATTGTTTTAGGTTAGGTGCTAGCCGAAGCTTTCTTGCATGTAATTGTAAAGCGCAGCAGTCTATTGCGTATGTAAAATTGATATGTCATATTAGATTTCTCAACACCGGAACGCTTCCGGGATATAAAACTAGTTTTAAATAAGTTAAATGACAAACAACTAAAATATTAGGTATCATCATCATAATAGATGTCAACTCATGATTCACAATAAAGACACACATCTTGACATAAAACTTAAATTGTCTCATCTAAGACATGAAAAGTACAATATTATTACATGTGTTAAATGCTTTGCAAAAATACATATTTAGGCTAAAAAAAACGTAGAATAAAAAATGTAATAAACTATTTAAACACAACACGTAAACGCGTGGATTTTATCGGAGGCTTTTATGTCAATTAACTACATATAGTTGGAAAATTTTGGTTAAAATACATTTTCCACTAACTTTCTACTCATATAATTATATTATATGTGTGTTATATAAGTACTTATTTCTAGGGTTGTGTTCTGAGAGCTTCGCAGCGAGGGTGAGATATTGATGCTCGAAACTGGGTGATTGGAATAACTAAGATCGTGAAAATTGGATGGAACTTGTTACATAGGTGGGACAAAACTTGGAGAGATTTATTAAAAGTAACACTCCTTATATATTGTTTCCTTTAAAACAAATACATGTGGCGGTTAGGGGTGTAAACGGGGCTAGTCGCCCGTGAGCTAGTTTAGATCGGCTAGTTAAAAACTCAAACCAAGCCAAGTTTAACAAGTGCTTGAACTTTTATTAAGATTCATTTAGTAAACGAGCTTGATCCCGAGCTTCACATATCGAACTTAAGCCGACTTGCAAGTCTAAACGAGCTTTTTATTAATTTTTATATAATATGTCTATATGATAAGTATTACGGAGTATTATATATAAAAGTTTTAATATAAATATTAAATAATAGACTTATATAATATATAAAAAATGTAATTACAATTTAACTAGTTATATGTACATAGTAAATAAACAAATAATTACAAAATTAATAAATAATAAATGAGTCCAGCCTAAGTTGAGCACAAACTTGAGAAATCATGAGTCAAGCTTAAGTTTGAGCCTACTTAAGTTTTAGTAAGGATGAGAGAACGAGTTTTACTATCATTCACACCAAGCTAGTAGAAACCTGCAACCATTGTTTTTGTTGTGAAAAAATAGAGAGGAATACCCACTACTCGTTCTTCGCCATCTATTCTTTTTCTAGAATAGCTAAAACACCATTAATCTTAGTGCATCCTCGGACGTGTGAGCCATTTATGACAGTTCACATTGTCTAGGCTATTATACCCTAAGGGATAAACGAGTTCTCTTAGGGACACTCAAATTATGTATTAAGGTAACCGTGTTTAGCAAGGACGAAGTTCAAGACACAACCCATTGAAGACTTTGGTTTGAATGTTCTACGTTTACATAACATTTTGTAACTCGTTTTGTATACGGTATTGTACTAACTAACTTATTTCTTAATTTTTAAGTATAACAAAAGTATCATTGTTAATTAATACGGAGTATTATTATTAGTTTTGGTTTGATTTTGAGGGTTTTTTTTTTTCATTTTCTCCCTTTAAATTCTCCTGATTGTTAGAAATGAGTTGTGGGAAGAATTTGGTAGTTACATGTATTGATTTTTTTGTGGGTTCAAGACAAACAAATGGCTTCATACATTTAAACTCGATATTTCATATACATCACATATATCATAGTGGAGTGACGGTATTCTGAATATTGATAATCATAAGTCACCTAAGCTATTAATTTTTGTGGGTTCCAGATTGATAAAGTATATTTTGGAGACGTTGATCGGAGATGCTGACCGACGTGGTGGCAAGAGAAGAGAATAAAGGGGCTGGGAAGGTTGGGTAAATTAATTTTTTTTTTATATATTTTAACGTAAGGGGTAAAATGATTATTTGTAAAATTTTGTAGTAAAACCTACATCCTCAATATCAGGGACTAAATCCGAGTTTACTTAGGAGGGAAAAGAAAGGAAAATAATCGAGGGAAAGGATAAACATCCTTTCCTTTTGTTTCCTTTCTTTTTCTTTCTTAAGTGAAACTCGGGAACACGATCGACGTGTTTTGCTTTCCTTTCTTTTCTCTCGTTAAATTAACTCGGAACACAGCGTAAAAGGGTGGCCGGTACGAATTGAGCATGAAAAGGGTAATTTATTAGAAGTTGATATGAAATGTGAACTTTTCACTTATGTAACTACATTAATTTACTCAATTATACTTAACAAATTAATAAGGTGTCCGTGCGATAAGACGAGGAACACAACACTTAGTTTGGTGATTTTAGAAGTGTATACGGAGCGGTTCATTTCCATTTTTAGCCACAATCAAAATCAAAAGTTTAGGTTAAAGTATTCCAAAAAAGGACCGGATTAGATTGCTTCGGTTTTTGTTATTTAGTTATAATTTATAAACACTTGATTGATTCTTAATATATGTAAGGCTTGTGGCATAGATAGATCACACTAATACTACGAATAAGAAAACTAACATAAGTACAAAAATACTATGCAATATAGCACAAAATGATTGAAAAACAAACAGAAAACGATTACCTCATTTGTAAATTGTTGTTGCCGCCACATCACGCGAATTTAAGACTTATTTTTTCTTATTCGTATGTTACTTTATTGCATCAACGGTTTCTTGAAGGACTTGATAATTTAAATGCTAAATGTATTAGTTACTAGACATGTGCAACACTTATGAGGTATATCCACTATAATAATGCTACAACAAATATTACACAAATAAGAAACGAGTACCGCAATGCAAAGTGCCGCCTTCGCCGCATCGGGTGCGTTTCCTGCTAATTATTAAATCTTGGATTATAACTTTTTTTTGAATATTACATAATCTTGTTCCAAACACAGAAAAACCAAACTGTTGCTAAAACGGAAAAACCGAATTGTTGCTAAAACTGAAGAAACCAAAACCGGACATCCTTCAAAAACCAAAAACCGAACATTTCGGTTTCCATTTTGCCGTAAAACTGAACCGTGCACACCCCTTGGTCACTGCAACAATGAAACAAATATGGAAAGTTTGGTGTGCCATTATAATAGGCATGATCAGGCTGTTATAATGGATTGAAAGGGTATAGATACTAAGACCGGACTAGTTTAGTCCTGATCTGTATTGACCGCGACAATTGTAAAGCGCGGTTCCTAGATTTGGACCAACTGTACTTTCCAACTCTAAAACGTTTCAATGCTTGTGCATCACTTGTTGATCAATATCAAGGACACAGCTGTGGCCTGTGAGTATGGTGGGATGAAGACAGAAATGGTACACAAGATTCCACGTCAGCCTTTGACAATGAAGACCATATAGGAACACCGTTCACAAATAAAAGAAATACTAATATTATTAAGGAATTTCGGATTACAATACACAAATGAAAAGTAAACAGAATACAATAACTGAAATTAAAATTACAAGAAGAATTAAAAATACGAAACAAGCACAAGGAAAACTCAAGGTGACTGAGGCACGTGTAAAACACGCTTCCCTTAAAACAGATTTCGGGCCACCCAGGTGAACCCGTCTGTTTCCCAGGGTACAACAGCCTAAGCAGATTGCACTGCCGGAGTGAACCTAGCACCTGAAATAGTACCTGAAACAAGAGTGCGGAGGGCAGCAAAGTTAGGAAAATTCTCTGATAGGAGGTGGTGGTTCGTGAACATGAATTCTGAGATTTTCTGTGTCTATCAATCAGAGTCCACACTCTGTATTTATCAGCCACACGAAACCATGCCAAGAGTCTATCATGAATACAGAATTCATTGGTATTTAAGTCTGTATTGAATTAAAAGACTTGATTACAATTTAAGTCTGTAATCAATTACTAGACTTAATGACACTTGACAGGTTAGGAATTCCAAAGGACTTGACCACACCAGTTGGTTAATCTTAACCATAGGCTCGAGCCATACCAGTCCAAGCTTAGTTAAAAACATAAAGGCGGCTCTCAAGCGGCTCGCGGCGATGCGAGCGTGCGAAGTGCAAAGTGCGCCATCAAAACGCCACATTACGCCCAACAATCCCCCACATGAATGGAGATCGCCTTACACACTCAAGTGTCACAATAAAATTTCAGCGGTTAAGCAATGCAGGATAGGTAGGTATTCCCTTTGAACCCTCCTTTGTGATGTGTACTTTGTCTCCTAGCGGTTAGTAGACGCGATGTCCTTGAACCAACCCCTTTTTATGTAGACGTTATTACACATCACACATTACTCTTCCTGGTCTGGTTAACCCCTCATTGTCGTGTCCGTTTATGGTCATGGAGCACTATCCTAGTTCTGCGAGAGCTCTAGGAATTGCGCCCCCCACAATTCCATTTGAAGCGACCCCACTTCTCTCTAACATAGGTGATTTACAAAATCATTAAAAGCTGTATGCTTAACCTCCTTTGACATCACTGATTTATTTAAAGGATGGACTAGGAAGTATGCAACTCCCTTTGTGTTTTGGGGTACTCCCCCACAGTGATCGTAATTCGTACAGTTAGGTGGTCCTATTGAGCCTAGATCATGGGATCTCCAATCTTCTAGGATAGGTTTTCCGTTGTACAAACTTACTCCAAGGGCTTTAGTCCCATTCCTTTCGACGACTTGTGCACTGCCTCTCTGCTTAAGCCTTTTGTAAGCGGATCCGCAATGTTATCCTTTGACTTCACATAGTCAATGGTGATAACCCCTGTTGAGAGCAGTTGTCGTATCGTATTATGCCTACGTCGTATATGCCTTGATTTGCCATTATACATTGCACTTTGAGCTCTACCAATTGCCGACTGGCAATCACAATGTATGCAAATAGCCGTAACAGGCTTAGGCCATCTTGGAACATATTCCAAAAACTGACGTATCCACTCTGCCTCTTCTCCAGCTTTATCTAAAGCAATAAATTCAGATTCCATCGTGGACCTAGCTATAAGAGTTTGCTTGGAAGATTTCCATGCTATAGCTGCTCCTCCAAGGGTAAACACATAACCACTTGTGGATTTAGAATCTCTCATATCGGATATCCAGTTGGCATCACTGTATCCTTCCACAACAGCTGGATCTTGGCCATAATGCAGTCCATAACTTCTCGTGTATCTCAAATACCTTAACAATCTTGTCATGCTCTTCCAATGTTCAGCACTGGGATTACTAGTATATCTACTTAGCCTGCTCACAGCATATGCTAAGTCTGGCCTGGTACATGACATGAGATACATCAAACTGCCAATGATCCTTGAATACTCCAATTGAGCAACACCCTCTCCTCTATTCTTTGACAAATGTTGAGAGGTATCAATCGGAGTTTGGGCCACACCTGTGTCCTCCGAATTGAACTTCTCAAGGATCTTATCCACATAATGAGATTGACTTAACACAAGACCAGTTTGGGTTCTAATAATCTTTACTCCAAGAATTACATCAGCTAGACCCATGTCTTTCATGTCAAATCTCGCTTTCAACATATCTTTAGTAGATCTGATCATCTTGTCATCACTCCCAATGATAAGCATATCATCCACATAAAGACATAAAATCACATAACCTTTAGAAGTGTCCTTCACATAGACACACTTGTCACATTCATTTATTTTGAAACCACTGTTAAGCATAACCTGGTCAAACTTTTGATGCCATTGTTTTGGAGCTTGCTTTAAGCCATACAGTGACTTGACGAGTTTACATACTTTGCCTTCTTGGCCAGGAGCAGAGAAACCCTCAGGTTGCTCCATGTAAATCTCTTCCTCTAACTCCCCATTTAGAAATGCAGTTTTTACATCCATTTGATGTATTTCCAAATTTCTCAAAGCTGCAATTGCAAGCACCAATCTTATAGAGGTTATTCTAGTCACAGGCGAGTACGTGTCAAAGTAGTCAAGACCTTCCTTTTGTCTATACCCTTTGATTACGAGCCTTGCCTTATATTTGTCAACAGAGCCATCAGCTTTCATCTTTTTCTTGAATATCCATCGATATCCAAGTGGCTTGCACCCTGGTGGAAGATCAACTAACTCCCAAGTGTGATTCTGCAAAATAGAATCAATCTCACTTTTGATGGCTTCTTTCCATTGAGGTCCATCTGAAGAAGTGACTGCTTCTCGATAGGTTTGAGGCTCACTCTCAACCATGTAGGTAAGAAAATCAGGCCCAAAGGATTTTTCAATCCTTTGCCTTTTGCTTCTTCTTGGCTCAACCTCTTCATCCTCTGATCGTTCATGGTTTTTATTTTGAACAACCTTATCAACCGCTGTTGATGAACTCACATGAGTTTGTTATAACATTGGGAACTCCTCTTCAAAATAAGTTGCATTTCCTGGCCTTGTTTCTATTATGGAGTTCTTATGAACATCAGGATTTTTGGACTCATGCACAAGAAAACGATGTGAAGTCCCATTTTGGGCATATCCAATAAATATGCAATCAACAGTTTTAGGCCCAATTCTAAGAGCCTTTGGAGGTGTAACAATTACCTTGGCCAGGCACCCCCACACTTTCAAGTATTTGTAGGATGATTTCTGCCCCCACCATAACTCATATGGTGTTACATCCTTATTCTTGAAAGGAACTTTATTCAACAAAAAATTGGCCGACAAAATGGCCTCCCCCCACATATCCTGGCTCATCCCAGAACTTATCAACATGGCATTCATCATTTCCTTTAGTGTACGATTCTTTCGTTCCGCAATGCCATTTGATTGGGGTGTATAGGGAGGGGTACACTCGTGTATTATGCCATTTTTGGCACATTCATCCCCAAAAGGCGAAACATATTCACCTCCCCTATCACTTCTCACACGCTTTATTTTCTTATTTAGTTGGTTTTCAACTTCAGCTTTATACAAGATAAACTTGTCAATTGCTTCATCTTTACTCTTTAGTAAATACACATAACAATACCGCGTACTGTCATCAATAAAAGTAATAAAATACTTATTGCCACCTCTAGTGGGAATTGATTTCAAATCACACACATCAGTGTGAATCAAGTCAAGAGGCTCAGTTATTCGATTAACTGATTTAAATGATGATCTTGTTTGTTTGGCTTCAACACATGTTTTACATTTTGATTTAGAGTCTATGGCAAACGTTGGTATGTAATCTAATTTAATCAAACGACGCATAGAATTAAAATTAACATGACCAAGACGTCCATGCCAAACATTAGGAGACTCAACCAAGTAAGCAGAAGTAGTAGCATTCTTATTCATGTTCTTAGTAACAGCCATTACATTGAGTTTGAACATACCATTCTGGGCATAGCCCTTACCAACAAACATACCACGCTTACTTAAAACAAACTTGTCACTCTCAAAGAGTAGACGAAAACCAAACTTATTAAGCAACCAACCCGACACAAGACTCTTACGCAAGTCGGGAACATAAAGCACATTGCTTAAAGTGAGCTCTTTTCCAGAAGTCCACTTCAAGATCACATCACCTTCACCCTTGATATCTGCTGTAGCAGCATTCCCCATGTACAGCTTTTCATCTCCCACCATCTCTTTAAACGTACTAAAGAGGGTCTTGTCTGGGCAAACATGGCGAGTAGCCCCGGTGTCCACCCACCACCCTTTTGGGTTGTTAGACACCAAATTAACCTCCTCCATCATGGCAGTGAGGTCTGAAATCATGGCCACTAAAGGCATATCATCATCAACAACCATAAGCGCCTTGTCACGTTTGGCAGCTTTACATTGATCAGCTTTGTGACCAGCTTCATTACAGTTGTAACATTTTCCTTTGAAGGAACTAACCTTCTTTCTCACACCACCTTTCTTAGGCCCAAGGTCTCGACCCTTACCCTTTGATTTTTCACCAAATTTATGGCCTTTGTTGCTCTTATTCCCCCTTGAAGACTGACCATGCTCAACAATGTTAGCTTTTGCAGTACCTTCAACTTGAGTTCCTTTTAGAGACACTCTGTTATCTTCCTCGATACGCAAGCGAACCACAAGGTCTTCAATGGTCATTTCCTTTCGCTTATGCTTAAGGTAATTCTTGAAATCCGTCCAACTTGGAGGAAGTTTCTCAACCATTGCAGCCACTTGGAATGTTTCACTAAGATTCATTCCTTCAGACAGAATATCACTAAGGATCACTTGCAATTCTTGGACTTGGCTAATAACAGTTTTGGAATCCACCATTTTATAGTCCAAAAACCGAGCCACAACAAACTTTTTAGTACCAGCATCTTCAGTTTTGTACTTGCGCTCCAAAGATTCCCAAAGTTCTTTGGCAGTTGGTATCTTGCAGTACACATTATACAATGGATCAGCAAGTCCATTCAACACATAGTTTTTGCATAGGTACTCAGAATGCTTCCAAGCATCAAGTGCGCTCACAGATTGAACGTCAGAGTTCCCTTCACCAAGTTGAGGGGGGGACTCAGTCAAGAATCTCGCAAGATTCAGTGTTGTCAAGTAAAACAACATCTTTTGCTGCCAACTTTTGAAATTCAAACCAGAGAACTTCTCTGGTTTCTCAGCATGGTTTGCAACCGCCTGGGCTGCCTGGGTGCCAACTAATGGCCCCATAGTGGTGGAAGTTGATCCAATGGTTGTTGATGAAGCAGCAACATTCGTAGCCATTTCTGAAACAAGAGAACAAAAATCAGTGTTCAGAAATAATCACACCAAATCCGGTTTACAAAAAACCCAACTGTTTGGTTTACACAAAACCAAAGTAAACTCACAAAGAGTTTAAAGAAACAAAATGTATTGAATCCGAAAATTTTTAAAACAAAGTATGAACGGAGTTTTAAAATCTGTTTTAAGCTTGTAGGAACACCGTTCACAAATAAAAGAAATACTAATATTATTAAGGAATTTCGGATTACAATACACAAATGAAAAGTAAACAGAATACAATAACTGAAATTAAAATTACAAGAAGAATTAAAAATACGAAACAAGCACAAGGAAAACTCAAGGTGACTGAGGCACGTGTAAAACACGCTTCCCTTAAAACAGATTTCGGGCCACCCAGGTGAACCCGTCTGTTTCCCAGGGTACAACAGCCTAAGCAGATTGCACTGCCGGAGTGAACCTAGCACCTGAAATAGTACCTGAAACAAGAGTGCGGAGGGCAGCAAAGTTAGGAAAATTCTCTGATAGGAGGTGGTGGTTCGTGAACATGAATTCTGAGATTTTCTGTGTCTATCAATCAGAGTCCACACTCTGTATTTATCAGCCACACGAAACCATGCCAAGAGTCTATCATGAATACAGAATTCATTGGTATTTAAGTCTGTATTGAATTAAAAGACTTGATTACAATTTAAGTCTGTAATCAATTACGAGACTTAATGACACTTGACAGGTTAGGAATTCCAAAGGACTTGACCACACCAGTTGGTTAATCTTAACCATAGGCTCGAGCCATACCAGTCCAAGCTTAGTTAAAAACATAAAGGCGGCTCTCAAGTGCAAAGTGCGCCATCAAAACGCCACATTACGCCCATCGTCCCGGTCCCGAGCCCGTGCCCGGGCGCGGGCGCGTCGGGTGCTTCGAACCCTCCTGGCTGCCACTGGGTGTGTCCTGTTGTATAGGAATACATTCCTCTCCAGAATTCTACATATAAACCAACACATGATTTATATCTCCACCAATGTGGGACAAGCACAAATTCCCACAACACTAAAGTTTCACCACACACACTTAAAGCTTAGATCTCTCATTCATCTAGCTTTATAATTAATTATAATTATATTACACATAAATATACTAATTAATTATCAAATTTCCAACAGACCATAGCCCATAGGCGATGGTGGGAACACCTTAGATACAAATACATTTTAATGATATTAAAGGATACAAATACATTTTGGATATTGATTTGGTTAATTAAACTATTATTAAAAACCCTAGCCGCTCCTAATATGTCGGGCGATCCAGGGCGAACCGATCCAGACGGCTGGGAATATCCCCGAAATCGGCAAGGTAGAAGGAATGATCGATCATCTGAGGTGCACAACAAGGTTTTCTCCAAGTTTTTTGTGTCGAATCTCCCCCCGAAGTGCTCCTCGCAGGATTTAAAGGAGGTGTTGTCCAGGTATGGGAATTTTGAAGGGTCCTACGTTGCAAGGAAGTTGGATAAATGGGGTAAACGTTTTGCTTTCGTTACGTTCTCTGGAGTGAACGATCTTTCACGTCTGGAGAACGAGATGTCGGACGTTTGGTTGGGAACCTATAAGCTGTTCATTACCCTAGCACGGTTCGTTGACGGTCAGAAAGTTTCTCGGCCAGAAAGTGTTCAGAAGAGGCCGACGAAAACTACGACAGCGGCTCCCCATGCAAACCCTAATCCTAGTTCTGGGGGCTCAGAGGGGGGTAGTTCCATGCAGGCTAACGTGGGTGTAGGCCGTTCATTCGTAGATTCTTTGCTGAACAGAAACAAAGTCGATGTGATTAGTATTGACGATTCGGTGGAACGGTTTTCACATTGGTCAGGGTGTGCTCTTCATGGGAAAGTAGTGGATCTCCATACACTCACGTCTTTGAAACAATTTCTTAAAGGAAAGGGGTGGTGTGCACTGGATATTAAGTATATGGGAGGGTTATCAGTGGCATTGGTGTTTTACGATAGTGGTGATGCGGAGAGATTTATTGGTGATATGCAGATTTGGTCAGATTGGTTCGAAGTATTACAACCGTGGGCTGATGGTGGATACGTTGAGGAGGGTCGTATTGCTTGGTTACAGGTACATGGCATTCCAGTGCAATTAACGTTGGACCAGGTGTATGATGTGATCGCTAGTAGATTCGGTAAAGTTGTTCAATCTGCGTCTATATCTGGTGATGTTAATAATCTTTCGTATGCTCTCGTTGGAGTGTTGACTAAGGAGTGTAAGAGGATTGTGGATAGGGTTGATGTCAAATGGAGAGGCCGTATGTTTAACGTTTGGATTGATGAAGACGTAGGCGAATGGGTCCCCGAATGTGTTGTTGAACTAGAGGAGGATGAATGCAGTATTCAGCAAACAGTTGAACCACATGCTGTTGATACACAAGATGAACGTGAGGAGGGGGAGTTGCCACAATTTGAGGTGATGGATACTGAACATGTAGAAGTGGAAGACCGGGTAGAAGTGGAAGAACGGGTAGAATTGGAAGTTGTTGATCAACGTGATGATACTCGTGATAGGGTGGAAGAAGCAGTTGGTTCGGAAAGATTGCCTGGCGATACACAGTCTTGTGCTTCTAAGGGGAGGAAGAAATTTCGACAAAAGTCGTTGTTCAAGAATAGGAATGAAAGTAGCGGCTCTTTAGAACGTCCAAAAAAGAGATCGCGGGAAAACAATGACATGTTTGGGCTGGATCGCTTAATAGGAATACTTTCCAATAACGAAGAGACGGTGTCTAGTAATGTTAACGTTAATGCCGAGGTGGAGGAGGTCTTCTTAACACCAGATTTGAACAGCAGAGTTCCAGTTGATGTCACGATTCCAAACGCCACCAGGTTAGAAGACGCAGAGACTGTTGGAGGGTCTGGTTCGGACGCTGCTGCCACTAGTTTAAGCCCGATCGATACCGAAGCTGATCAAACCATCCTGTTGAGCCGTGCCTTGGGGGTTGAAAATTTAGATTCTTATGTTCCGTTTGTTAAAGAAGCATTGCGTTATGAAGGGTATCAAGAGGTTACTCAATGAATGTTATTTCATTGAATATTCGAGGTATGGGTCGTGTGGGGAAGGCAGATTGGGTTCGGAGTCTTCGGACGACGAACGAGGTTAGTTTTTTAATGTTACAGGAAACTCAATTTCGTTCTTTGGATACGGTTTCTTTGGGGAGTTTTTGGGGTTTTGGGGAGTTCAGGCACGATTGGGTTCCCTCATCGGGGAGGTCGGGCGGTCTAGTGTCGTTTTGGGATCCTAAAGTTTTCATTATGGAAAGGGTGGTTAAAAATCCTAACTGGATTCTTGTGTCCGGTTGTTTTAAGGGTAGTGGCCATGTTTATCATTTGCTAAATGTGTACGCTCCTCAGAATTTAGTTTTCAAACGGGCTTTATGGGAGGATATCAAGCGGCTTATGGGTGAGAGTGGTGGTAGGTGGATAGTGGCTGGTGATTTTAACTCAGTTAGATTTGAGGAAGAAAGACGGAACTCGATTTTTAATGCGGTGGAGGCTTCTGAATTTAATGATTTTATTAATGATGCGGACTTACATGAGTACTCCTTGAAAGGGAGACGGTTTACTTTTCTTGCAGGTGATAAATTAAGCCGTATTGACAGAATTTTTGTCAACTGGGAGGTGTTTATGGAGTGGCCATGCGCTGAATATATTGCTTTGGAAAGAGTTAAATCTGATCATAGCCCGCTTCTTCTAAAGACAGGATCGCGAAATTTCGGCCCTAAGCCTTTCAAGTTCTATAATTCCTGGCTAGGCCGCGAAGACTTTGATTCGGTAGTTAGAGATACGGTTCAGGAGGTGGTTTTCTCGGGGAACCCGGACGCTCAGTTATTATCCAAGTTCAAGTTGTTACGAAAGAATATCAATAAATGGGCGATCACGGTTAAAGCGAATGAAATGGAGGAAAGGCGTGTGTTGGAAGCTGAGCTCTCTAGTTTAGATCAAACAGTGGAGGACCGTGTTTTATCCGAGGATGAGGTTTGGTCACTTACAGAGATTAAGAAGCGTATTGGGGAGTTGGATTATTTTAAGCAACGTGATTTGAAACAAAAGGCTAGGTGCAATTGGGCAACGCATGGAGACGATAATTCCAGGTATTTCCATGGCTTCATAAATAAACGTAAGGCGTCTAATCATATTCCGGGCTTGGAGGTAAATGGTAGGTGGGTGACTAATCCGGAAATTATCAAAAGGGAGGTCATGGGGTTTTTTCGGGACAAGTTTAAAGAAAGAATGGGTATTCGGCCGAAGCTTGTATGCTACGGGTTGAGGGCCGTGAATGAGGCGGAGGTTGCTGTTCTGGCTGATAAGTTTTCGAACCAGGAGGTTAGACGTGCAGTTTTCGAGTGTGGCGCAGATAAAGCTCCGGGGCCTGATGGGTTTAATTTCAGATTCATTAGGCACTTTTGGAGTTTGTTCGAGCATGATTTCAGGTCCATTATGGACCATTTTTATGAGGCGTGTCGGTTCAGTCCGGGAGTGGGGTCTTCTTTTATTACATTAATTCCTAAGACTGGTGATCCTGCAAGTCTGGGAGATTTTAGACCTATCAGTCTTATTGGGAGTATTATAAAAGTGGTCTCTAAGGTGCTGGCTAACCGGTTGAAGCTAGTTTTGGGTCGCATTGTGTCCGAGACTCAGTCTGCTTTTTTGTCTGGTCGATATATTCTAGACGGTCCCCTTATGATTAGCGAGGTTATCTCATGGGCAAAGAAGAGAGGTAGGAGAATTTTCTTATTTAAGATCGATTTTGAAAAGGCGTATGATAACGTCAACTGGGAGTTTTTACTTTCGGTTATGTCTCAGATGGGTTTTCCTGGGGTCTGGTGTGAATGGGTTCGTGGTATTTTGTACTCTTCTAGAGCGGCAGTTCTTGTAAACGGGTCGCCTACTTTTGAGTTTGGGTGCCAAAAAGGGATTCGCCAGGGAGATCCTTTGTCTCCATTCTTGTTTGTTATTCTTATGGAGGCTTTTTCGGGTATGTTGAACCAGGCTAGTGACATTGGCGCGTTTCACGGGGTCAAGCTCCCTAATGATGGCCCTTCTTTATCCCATCTTCTTTACGCGGACGACGCTATGATAATGGGAGAGTGGTCGTCTTTTAATTTTAATAATATGAGACGTGTGCTTCGTATTTTTTATTTATGTTCAGGTCTCAAGATTAATTTGCACAAATCGGTCCTATATGGGGTTGGTGTTGAGGAGGCCGAGGTGGCGTGTATGGCTGAGGAGATCGGGTGTAAAAGAGGTACGTTACCGTTTGTCTACTTGGGCATAAAGGTAGGGGCGAACATGAACAGAATATCGAATTGGGACCCGGTGATAGCTAAGTTCAAAAGTCGGCTTTCAAAATGGAAAGCTAACACCCTTTCTATAGCCGGTCGATTGACTTTAGTTAAATCGGTTTTGGATAGCCTCCCCATGTATTATTTCTCTCTTTTTAAGGCACCCAAGAAGGTTATTGGTGACTTGGAAGGGCTTATGAGGCGCTTTTTATGGGGAGGGTCGGATGATGAGCGCAAAATGTGTTGGGTAGCTTGGGATACCATTACTAAGCGGGTTAAAGACGGGGGGTTGGGGGTCGCTCCTTTAGAAGTCAACAACAACGCCATGGTGATTAAATGGCTTTGGAGATTTTTCAATGAACCAAACGCGCTATGGAGGAGGGTGGTTTTTTCTATTCACGGTTCTTCGAGATATTGGGGTGTCGCTCCTTGTAATAACTCTTTGACAGGTGTGTGGAAGAATTGTGTCGTCTTTTGGAACAAACACAAGGTTGATGGTGTCGGGTTAAACCGTATTATTCGTTGCAATCCGGGAAACGGTAGGAAGATCCGGTTTTGGTTGGACACTTGGCTAGGAAATGAGCCGCTCAAAGAATCCTACCCTCTGTTGTACGCTGCTGAAAAATCCAAAAGAATCCATTTATGCGATCGGTTGAAGGTAACTGGTGACTCTTGGGTGATTCAGTGGGATTGGTCTCGAGCTATCTCTTCGTCAGAGGAGGTGGAGAGCAAAGTTTTACTTGAGACTTTATTACAATCTATTGTTTTGGTTGATAGAGATGATACATGGGTCTGGGCCGATGGGGGTAGCTCCGGGTTCGAGGTTGCTGCAGTCAAAAGGTGGCTCAAAGGGCAGGTTATCGGTCCGGCGTTCGAGTTTAAGTGGAGTTCCTGGGTTCCGTCAAAATGTAATATTTTTATGTGGCGCGCGTTCTTGGACCGTCTTCCTACTAAAATGGCGTTAGCTCGTAGAGGAATTATGGGGGATAATCTTTTGTGCGTTTGGTGTCACTCCTATGACGAGTCGATCGAGCATCTTCTCACGGGTTGTTCTATGGCGAGTGGAGTGTGGGACAAGATTGCTCTATGGTGCAGAATTCCGAGACCGTTCATGTTCCACGTGAAGGATGTTGTCTTGCTTCATGATCATTGTGGTGTTTCGGGTGTCAAGAAGGAGGTTTTACATGGCATCGTTATCATTACGTGTTGGAGAATTTGGAGAGCTAGAAACGAGAAGATCTTCAACGGTTCGGACACGAATGTGGTCAATTTGGTAGCGGACATAAAGTCGTGGGGATTTCTTTGGTATAAAAACAGATTTAAGGGTGGGATAGTAGATTGGTCACGTTGGTGTTCTTTTGATGTAACGTAGTGTGTTTGTATTGCTTGGATTTCTTCGGTTTTCGGCTTCTTTCTCTGTCTTGGAGATAGTTGTCGGGTTTTTTTCGTGGTTTAATGAAGTTCAACTTTCAAAAAAAAAAAATCAACCAAACCAAACCAAACCTTGGTCAACACAAAACAAACCAGGTCTTTATTTAAGAAAATAAGACATATATATTGAAACATCCCTTAACTTCGTGCCACAGCCACACGGTTTGTTTGACCAAATCAGAGTCATGAGTACGTGGCCATTTGATTTATTTTATATCAAAAACATTTTCAAAATATTGACAATTGAAACACGTTAACATTAATCCAACACATTCTAGTAATTAGACCGGAACCTACGTCTTTTGACTTTAGTATTCTAAGACCATTACGTTTTTATTAAATTAACATTAATTTGTCTTTCAAAAAGTAAATTGTCAAAGACGCTTTTCTGGATAGCAAAAAAATATATATATATATACAAATCAAACAATGGACCATCCTAGTTTCGTCAATGATCATTATTCGACAAGATATACGCGTTTTTTTTATCTGTACAAAAAAAAACGTGTATAAGTGTGTATTTCTTGTCGAATATTAACGTGTATTAGTACAAAACAAATTATCTGTGTTGTCGAACGAAATGACAGTGAAACAAATTTATCGATGAATCATAAGTACAACTTATAACAAAAGTCATTTATTAGAATATTTGCAATTCTGTTATGACATTTTGATATTACATGGAACGAAGTTTTTACACATGTACATATTCTTCCCACCAAAAAAAAAACATATTCAACAATTGGCCTCTAGTAGTGATAGTGCACTTTATCTAGCTATTTTCATGTTACAAAACTGTTTTATTTGTCGATTTATATGTTTACAATGTGTGTCGATTACACGCATGATCTCCATATCCGTCCTTCTAGTGAAATCACGATTACTGTAACATCATCATGATAACGCCTTCGATCCCCTTGTGGTATTTCCAACAACTCGTGAAAATCCATCCCTATAGAACATTAAATCAAATATTAATAAACATGTTTAAACCAACATTAGTGTATACAGTTTGTGATACTTATATAAGAAAAGAACTCGGATTATTACCAGCTTTCTTGGCTGCACGAAGCAGAACTTCTTCTACTAAATGCTGAGCTGGATCGCCTTCGGGTGACCATTGAAGAAAAACCTCGACTTCAGAAACAGCTTCTTCGTTTGTGAAATACTGATAAAGACCGTCTGAGGATAATATCAAAAATCGATCCCTCGGGCCCAATCTGTGATGGTGAAGGTATGGGAGACAGTTTATGTATGGAGCATTGCCAACATAATCTATTCTAAACACTTCTAGTAATGCATTGTTCCATTTTGGCTGCAGCAAGTTTAAAAGCAAAACATAAGATTTCAGTATCAAACATCAAATTAAGCGGGATCTTTTTTACGCACATGTTTTAACTTAGGCTATAGTCTTTAAATAAAACAAGTTTAATGCAGCCTCTTAACTAGGCTTTTGTTTATTTGCAATGAAAGGTCAAATAAGACGGTTCAAGGGGTGGTGCATCTGATACCCTTGTAGCATCAGTCAAATAAGACGGCAGTCCCACTGGTTAGCAGGGTATTGTTGGTCCCATGAGTTTTCGCTAACGATTGCACAGTCACTTGAGGTTTTAAGTCTTAGTGGTGAATAATAAATGTTCGCCACGAAATTCGACAACTCTAGAAATGGAAAGCTGACTTGAATACTTGATATCTTTGAATCTAAAAGACTTGTCAAGGTATCAATCCCCAAAGGATATCCATATCCTTTCCATTTTAACATATATGGAGAATCTACTCATCTAGCTATCTAAAGAATCAATCCCAGATGGTTTTTGTTAAGACGCGATTAAAACGAACATATGTTTCTAAATTACCTGCTTAAGAAAACCAGCACCGAAAGCTCGAGTGACCTTCAATGAGCCTTTGACACGGTCATTCATTACTGCGCAATCGTCATCAGGGTGTTCCCTCTTTATTCTTTGAACTTCCTGTTGAAATTTGATGAACTTAAGTTAAGAAAACAACAATAAACAGACTAATACAAATTAAAGCCGAACTTCGATTGTTTAATTATACCTGTTCAATGGATGTACTATGATCCATGCTAAGCTGACAAGCAGTTAAACCTGGATCTGCAGTCGCAATATCAGCATCAAAAACCTCAAGATCATACCATGTCTCTTCATTTATCATCTCTAGATCCTGTCTCCAAATATCCGGCTCGGATTTCTGCGCTAAAACCGCTCGACTATCACCAACATTCATCACATAAACATCTTCCCCTTTCATCAACATAACAAGAACACACGAACCCATCAACGCTAGTTCCGGATTTTCAACCAGCATCTGATCTGCAATATCCAAATAAGCCTCCTCTGTCCTCTTTAACCCTTGAGCCAACGCTTTCAAAACATCCGAATGATTAACAGATTTCGCCCCATTAGAATTCATGTACTCTCGTAACCTTCTATCAAGCTCCAATCTTTCCCGATCGAATTCACACTTCCACCTCCTCTGATTCTCCTCCCATTTCTTCCCCGGCCCACGATTCCTACCCTTCCCTTTCGTTCTCCTCATATTCGTCTCCACACCCTCCGATACACACGGGTAACTCTCCTGCTGGTCCACAAACCGCGGTAATCGCTTGTTTTTAGTCCCATCATCAATATTATCATCAATATTATTAGAATTAGACTCCACAACATCTAAACACTGCTTCACAGAATCAGAACCAGATGAATCAACCTTATCATCCCACAACAACCCTTTAAGCTCCTTATGAACAGCTGCATACAAATTCGACAATAAAAAATCCGGTGCATCCGGACCGCTAAACCCATCATAAATCCCAACAAAAACCCACCCATTTTCCTCAGACACAACCACATGTACCCTGTCTTCCCCTGCTTTCCCTTGAGCCCATTGCAAATTCTGACTCTTATTCAAACAATCATCATCCTCAAACAAACTCCCTTCACTACTTAAATTAACACTACTAATAGTCAATTCATTGTTCTTCTCATTAACCCAATCATTCTCCTTCAAATTAGTCACATTTTTCATCGGTGCCACACTCGAATTCTGCCCATTGATCATAAAAGTCTTCGAAATCGCACTTCGAATAACCCGAATCAATTTCCCCTTTCTTGACTTCCTTTTTAACCCAAACCCCCCATGTGAATAGCTTCTTTGGAAATGATCCTTATCAATCGGGCCCGAAAATATCGGGCCCGATTGAAACCCCCTTTCCATCGGGCCCGATAAAAACCCTCTTTCAATCGGGCCCGAATACCCGTTTGAAAAACCGGGTAACGGACCGGAATTTAATGAGTTTCTGGGTAACGGTTGGAGGGCAATTGAGGAAAAAGAAGTGGAGCTTTCAAAAGCTGATGCTTTATCAATGGTGTTGTAAGAGTAAACATCAAGAAATGACGTGGATAATGGTGTGGAGGTGTTGGCGGATACAGAAGCACCGGAGATGGACCGGAACGTCGTCGTTTCGTCAGCTGAGTGGACTTTGGATGAAGAGATCCGATATTGTTCGGGTCGGACGTAGCAGAAAGAGTGACCCAGGTCGTCTAATGGGTCGGAGGTAACGGCGGCTGTTATGTTACGGCGGTGTATGGTGTCGGTTCCGGTGAAACAAACGGTTAGTTTGCCGACGCCGTTTCCCATAACGGAGATAATAATAATAATATTAATAAAATATATATAGAGTTTGTAAAGTTTATAAAATTAAAGGGGTTGAATTAGGAAGAAAATTGAGATTAGAGGATATGATCCATATGAAGGTAATGAGGTATATGGGTTTAGTTGGGAGAGAAGAATTTGGTGATAAAAGGGAAGTTAGAGAGAGAAAGAGAGAGGGGATGCGTTGACTTTAGGACGGAGGTTTTCAAATCAATGATAGTATTCAACAATTTGTGTTTTGTTTTGAGTATTGATGACAAAATGTATTTTTAAAAGTATTGTCAATAAATAAATGTATGTGATAAATAGTATATAGGAGTGGACATAATAGTTTTATGAATAGTTGAATGAAAATGCCATATACAAACATTTTTGTATACGAGTTTCGGAGTTTGGTCGTTTTTGTGACGCTCGTTCACATGTTATCTTTTTTAATCTGGGCCCTCATGTTTTTAAAATCTTGTTATTTCTGTCTAAGACCATAGGGTGTGGTTTAGGCCCATCATCCATGCCTTGCCTCCACCTCAGCTGTCACGTCAGCGTAGGGTAGGAGCATCCATAAGATGATGGTCCAACGGGTGTGGTTTAGGCCCATCATCATTTAATGTTTTTTTTTTGTTTTTTTAATTAAAAAATATTAATGTTACAATAAAAAAGTTAATATTCTAAATTAATATTAAAAAGAAAATATTACATTAAACCGTTACAAATAATTTAAAAAAAAAACATAACTAAAATTACAAATAATTAAAAATATTAAAGTAACGTACTCGACATAAAAAAAATTACAAATAATCTAGTCTTGCCCGTTGTTCCAAATATATTCAACCAAGTCCGCTTGAAGATTGCGGTGTGTGTACTCGTTTTGTAACGAGAACTCGTTTAAATCTTGTTGATGTGGGTTGCCAGAAACCGTATTCTCCGGCGGGGCGTTCTCGTCATACACACAAATGGCGGCGCCTTCGTCTTCGATTATCATGTTATGCAAGAGGATACAAGCATACATACAGTAACGCATTTTTTTAGGGGTGAACATACGTGCCGGGTGTGCAATGATGTGCCATCTTGCTTGTAGAACACCAAATAATCGTTCAATGTCCTTTCTTGCCGCCTCTTGATACTTGGCAAATTTCTTTCTTTTTTCATCGTGAGGGTGGTGAATACTTTTAACGATCGTCGAGTAAGATGGGTAGATTCCATCAGCAAGATAGTAACCGCGCCTATACTCCACACCCGATACTGTAAAGCTGGTATCCGGACCGGTTCCTTTTATGACATCGTCAAAAATCTCCGACTGGTTAATAACATTAATGTCGTTGTTCGAACCAGGAACGCCAAAGAAAGCATGCCAAACCCATAAATCTTGTGAACACACCGCCTCCAAGATTATTGAAGGATATTCTTGATCTCCTCGTTTGAACATTCCGCGCCATGCTACCGGACAGTTTTTCCAAGGCCAATGGTAGCAATCAATGCTTCCGAGCATTCCTGGAAACCCATGTTGTTGGTGGTGAAACTGATACAATTGCTGGACCTCACTGGAGTTTGGTTTTCGCAAATATTTCTTGCTGTAAAGTTTCACCACACACTTGCTAAACTTGTATAGACACTCTCGTGAAGTTCTTTCCGACATTTTTAAATACTCGTCCCAGGAATCCGCCGCAGTCCCGTACGCTAGTTGCCGAAGTGCCGCCGTGCATTTTTGTAGGGTGGTGAACCCTCTTTTGTTTCGAGCATCGTATCGTAAGGTAAAAAATGGCTCGAAGTTAGCCATATCATCGGCTATACGCAAGAACAATCTTCTACTCATTCGGAACCTACGCCTAAATAGTTCCGCCGAGTATAAGGGTTCGTCGGCAAAATAATCGGCCACCAATCTATCATGGGCACCTACACATATTTACAAAAAAATTAACACAATAAAAATCTACAATATATTTACAAAAAATTATATATAATGTACACAATAAAAATCTACACTATATTTTAAAAAAATATATATAAAAAATATATATATAATACACATAAATAATAAAAAAAATATAAAACTTACCCTCTCGGTCTCTATTTATAGCCGCTTTCCTAGTTCGAGGTGCCGAATCGACTTCGTCTCCTTGTTTCTCGGCAATAATCTGCGCCGCTTGCCCCACGATGTTTATAACAAAATTTACGGCTTCGTTTGTAGATGATGAACCCGTAGAAGACGAAGACGTCGAAGAAGATGATAGCGACATGGTTGTTTGAGGGTTTGAATTTTTTTAAAAATATTAGTTGGTTTAAATATAGTGAGAGTATTTGAGAGAGTTTTTATAAAAGTTGGGGTGAAAAAGGGTAGGGGTGTTTGGTTTAAATAGTTTGAAAAAAACTTTTTTTTTTAAAAGTAGCCGTTGCCAACGTTCACTCCACGTGTCCCCTCCTCATTCGCCGGCATCAACGGCATTATTAAGCCGGGTATGCCGCTCCAACCCCAAGCCGCTCCAAGGGGGCGGTGTAGCTTGGCCCGGCAAATCCATGCCTAGCCTATGCCGCCCCCCATACCATATGGTCTAATTGACTAACTTCATCTGTTTTTAATGTTAATTCAGTGGTATTTATGTATTTTTAGTTGATGTACAAATTTTATTAACAACCCCCCCCCCCCCCCAACCTCATAACCGAAGGCAAGAACAATGATTTCATACCATAACCGAACCATAACCGAATTCATAACCGATTAACCATAACCGAAGTTTGGTTATGGTTATGGTTATGGTTAATGGTAAAAACCGACCCAAACCGACCCATGCACACCCCTACTGGTGACCTAGCACTTAAAGATTTTAGGGTTATTCAAAATAAAACAGAAGAAACTGATACAACCCTTTATTGTATGACCTCGTCTGGATCTTGAACAAGAACACTTGCAATCAATCAACAGTCATCATCGGTATCGTCGAGCAAAACCCCCCACCTCTAATAAAGTTCCCGACACCAAAATAAATTAACCCTATATCTAATCGATAAGTTTTAGTGTTTGACAAACATGGTGGGTCTGTTCAGGGAGTGGGTCCAAGTCGACTGTAGATGGGTTCAACAAGGGCAGGGGTGGAGTTGTGTGGGTCTTTTGGAGGAGTGGGTTTTGATCCGGCAGGGGATCAGGGATCAGTGATGCAAAATGTGGAGGTGGCTAGTGTATGTCTTAAATTTAAGTATTTTTTAAAAGTTTCAATTTTAGTTTATGTATAAACTAAATATTTATTAAAACTGACAAAAATGCCCTAGAGTTAACAATAAAAATGGATGGAGTTAGTTAGTTGGGTGAAAATAACAAGATTTTGAAACCATAAGGATCCAAATGCGAAAACATAAACATCTAGACGAAAGTCGCAAAAATGGTCAAACCACATGTTTTAAAAATGGCACTTTACTCTTTTGATCGATTTATTTATCTAAATATAATTATCAGACCACATAGAACTGTTCCATGTAAGACCATATGTAATGGTATGTGAAATGGGTGTTAATACCCACATTTGGCGCCCCATTCACATGGGACCATGTGTAGTGAAGGGGGGGGGGGGACTTAAGGCCACAATCTGTGATTGGTCTACGTGGCAGTTGAGTCAGCATGGGGCGTTAATTCAAAATGGGGTGTAGTGAGAGGGAAAAAATGGGCGCTATTTGAAAAAAAAAAACCCTGAATAACCCATCTTCACACACCGTACACCATCACCACAGACTTTCTTCTTCTTTTTCATTACACCCACCACCACATATCAACCCACCATCACCACCACAGATCAACCCACCATCACCACAACTGATCAACCCATCATCACCACCGTACACCATCACCACCACAGATCAACCCATCATCACCACCATACCCAACGCTGTCACCCACCATCGGCACCACCACGAAACCACCACCATCACTGTCGTCTTCTTCATCATCACCACCACCATCACTGTCGTCTTCTTCATCATCACCACCACCTTCTCCTTCTTCCCTTCTTCTCCTCTCTCTACTCTTTCTTTCACCTACACCACCGCCACTACCACATCAGACCACACTATCACCACCACATCAAACCAGTTAGAGAGAGAGAGAGAGATCAGACCAAGGGGTGAGGTGTCAAGATGTTATTGGGTTTTGATTTTCTTGCACAATGCTATAAACATAACGCTTGGGTTGTGAAGATCCAAAAGCTAGTGCTTACCTCATTAGCAAGGTTGAAGATGACTAACTTGATAAGATCTTAGGGAATTGTACCTGCAAAACTAGCAAACCATTAGGCTCGTCACAGGGGGCAGGGAGGGCCTCTCTGTGACCACCCTCCGACGTGAGGATAAGTATTTGTTTAGTGAGATAAAGAGAATAGAGAGAGAGAGGGAGGGAGGTTCGGAGTGTGTGTGAACGTAGCTTACTTGTACTTTTGAGGGGGTATTTATACTAGTCAGAATAATCGTACTTTCTTCTGTCCTAGATGTACTAACCCTCGGAGCCTTTGACCTTCGGTCTTAATCTGGGTGTACTTGAGGGTTCGGGTCATGATGAGTCGCGTCACTTTATGAAGAGCCGCGACTTAGGGGATCATGGTTCGGAGGTGAGGTTCTATACCTCTTCAGATTGGTTTTGAAAAGATAGCGTCTCCCTGTAACGGTGTGGGGGACGCTATGTTAACAAATCACGCTTCACTACACCCAGTCTTAATCTGGGTGTACTTAAGGGTTCGGGTCATGATGAGTCACGTCACTTTATGAAGAGTCGCGACTTAGGGGATCATGGTTCGGAGGTGAGGTTCTATACCTCTTCAGGTTGGTTTTGAAAAGATAGCGTCTCCCTGTAACGGTGTGGGGGACGCTATGTTAACAAATCACGCTTCACTACACCCAGTCTTATAAATTTCAAGCCCTTAGTGGCCCCACATACCACATGTCAAACAATGCCCAACTAAAGGCTCCAAATTTCACCCACCAGGCCACCACTATACATGGTCTAAACAACTAATAAATTGTATCCACCGTTTTTATTATCTATATTATCTTATTAAGGAGGAGTGATGGCCAACATGGTCATTTTCACCTCCGTACAACTTAACAAGCAACATGTATAACATATTTAAACAAAGAATTTAAGGGTATTATGGGGATGATTGTGACAATTAAGACATTTAAAAGGATAGTATAGACATTTCACACACCTCATCCTTTACAATATCAAAACAAATTTACAATTCTACCCTCTTTTCCCATCCATACCCTCACAATGGTCTGTTTGCCTTCCCCTCACCCGACAATCATCTCCCCTTCCATCTTTCACCTTCTTGAAACAGCCACTCACGCCTTTCACCTTCTTAAAACACTCAGCCACATAAATGATATTCCAGTAAGCTTTAAGAACTTCCAGCAATCGTTTTGTCCAGCAATCCTTTTGAAGAAATTGAAACACGATACGGGTTCAGGTATGTCAATTTTCTCTTCTTAATTTCATTTGTTGCTTTTGGTTGATGCTTTTTAAGTTGAATTTTATGGTGGGTTACTACTTTGAGTTGAATTGTCATCTTTTTCTTTCAAATAAATGTGGGCGTCTTGTGTATTATCTTACCCAGATGTGTCATTTTGTGATTTATTGTAATATATATATTTTTTTGGGACTGAACTGGGTCACAGTTTGTATTTTTTTCATTGTGTTTAAATTATGCCTAGAAGGTGCTCGAAGAAATGTCTGGTGTGAAAACTCTAAGGGTAAACTCATTTAGTACTATCTAATTTAGTATGCAAAATGATTGAAACTACATTTTTTATCTAGATACATTAGTGGTTATGTTCGGCTGCGAGCGAAATCCGTCTTTCTCAGGTGCCAGTTATGTACTTCTCTTTTGTTCTCTATTTGACAATTTCATAAGTTTTGTATTTGTTAATCTTATAGAACACTAATGAGTTTAGTATAAGCATTATGAGTTTCTTAGTTGTGAACCAGGGCCACATGCTGCTTAATTTCTTGGCTTCTGGCTGCGAGCGAAATCCGTCTTTCTCATGTGCCAGTTATGTACTTCTTTTTTGTTATCTATTTGACAATTTCATAAGTTTTGTATTTGTTAATCTTGTAGAATATTCTAATATATTTTTACTTTTTTTTCTTTGTTCGTTTTTTTTATCTCAGGCCCTCGCGCCTACGCCCCAGGCGAGGCCTATGCGCCTTGATTGCACCTAGCGCCTTTGATAACTATGATTTGTTTGTTTGTGATGTTGCTTCATTGAGGCCTCTGATATATACTGAAACTGCTGCAGTGGTGTATCTTGATGCTGATACAATCGTTATCAAGAACATTGATGTTTTATTCAAATGTGGGAAACTCTGTGCCAACTTGAAACACTCAGAGAGACTAAACTCAGGTGTTATGGTAGTCAAACCATTTGAAGAACTTTTAACGATATGGTGAGCAAAGTGGCAACATTGTACTCTTACACCGGAGGTATAGTATTCCCTTTATCCATACATCTTAATGTGTAGATTCCGTTTTGTTGATTTGCTTGTTGTCTTGACAGGGATCAAGGTTTTCTCAATGCCTAAAATGCTGAATTTTCCAGTGCGCGTGTTTTTGACCCTAATATTTCTACCAAAGAGGTGAATTCTAAACCGGCTGCAGAAATGGAGAGACTTTCTACTCTATATAACGCAGACGTTGGACTTTACATGCTCGCTAACAAGGTAGGAAGTGTTTAATTTGATCTTTTATGGCAAATTTAGTATCTTTTTATAATTTATATACCACATTCTGCATCATAACAGTGGATGGTGGATGAGAAAGAACTCTGCGTTATACACTATACACTCGGCCCTCTCAAACCATGGGATTGGTGGACATCATGGCTATTGAAAGCTGTTGATATATGTCTGTTAGGGATAAATATTTATATTCCATTAACTTGCTTAAAGGAAAGTTTAGTTAGACTCTATTGGTTCACTTGCTGACGCTTTAAGGTTTTATTGAAAGTTTAGTTAGACTCTATTGGCTGACTTGTTGGGAGTTTAGTTTGATAAGAGTTTATTTTTTTAGTTTGATAAGATCATAAGAGTTTAGTTTTTGGGTTTGTGTTGGACTTTAGTTTGATGAGAGTTCAGTTTTTGGGTTTTTGTTGGAGTTTAGTTTGATAAGAGTTTAGTTTTTGGGTTTGTGTTGGAGTTTAGTTTGATAAGATTTTAGTTTTTGGACTTTACTTTGATAAACGTTTAGTTATTGGCTTTGTGTTGGAGTGAAATTGCTCTACACGTGTTGTGCACTGTGTGTTAGGGCATTAGATCAATAAAATTATACCTATATTTGACAAAACCACTAGCGCACAACTTGTACTTTGTTGATTTCTTCAGTGCACCTATATTTGTTTTTGACTAAATATGTTAAATCTCAAGAGTCATAAGATTAGTCTGCACCTGATGTATTATTTGGTGGAGAAAGCACGCTGATATATCCGTCTTGCAATACATCAATAAGCTTAGTAAAAAATAATTTTAAAATTTAGAGCTTTAAACATTAATTAATAATTAATAAGCTTAGTAATAAACTTTATAAGATAGTTTCAAGCTGTGCTCGCCTGAGCCTGTATGTGCCCATTTTAGATAATAAGCTCATAGGTGCCTTGTGCGCTTTTTTTTGAACGGCCAACGAAATTCACCAACAACTACCTTCGGAGTCCTTACTCAGTCAAATCAGGACCCCTTCCACCCTGCATAGCCAGACATGTAAGGGACCTCCTGGTTTCACCAAGTCACCAGTTTCGGGAAAAACCAGACTATCCACCCGCCCAAAGGCACGACAATGGAATAATCGATAAAACCCGCGCTCTCAAGAATCGAACTCATGACCTTTCAGTCATGGGTCTTCTATCATTGAGCCTCCATACCACTTTACCATAAGGTGGTTGGTTGTGCGCTTTGATCATAGAGTTTCAATATGTGCTGAAATTACTGTGACTTGGTGAATAGAACTTTAAATAATTAGTGATACCGATAGATGTGTTCTAAATGATTTGGTGAATGTCATGTAGATTATGTTTTTTCTTCAATCCAATTTAGTCATAGTAAATATAACAGATGAAGATTGTTTGGACAGAACTATTATTAATATATGCTAGGACATTATGGTTATATCTTGATACTTGATTGGCTAAGCGTCATCTTTTTATTGGCAAAAGCTATATGAAGTCAAGTCCATAGACATGGAGTTTAGGGGTCAACAGGCCATTTTGATATATAATAGTTTAATATTAGATTTATTTATAGTGGTAAAAAAAATGAGGAGAAATACAGATGAGGCCAAAAAGTTTGGGATCGATGACAATTTTGAGGTGAACATGTAAATATGATGTTTTTGTGTGCATGAAATGTTGTGGGCATATGTCAGGAAATTAAGGAAGGATGTTGTAAGACGGTATAGGGTAATGTTGTTTTGAATAAAAAATGGCAAAGATTTGGATATTGCCAGGTTAATTTAACTGTCTTATGATTGAAAATAAGTACATAAACAATATAAGGAAGTTAAATCGTGTTTTTAAATTTCAAATCAAGTTGGGTGCAGAACCTGATTTGTGTACTTCTAAGTTAGGCCCTAAAGTATGAATATGTCATCTTTTGGATCAATCATTATGATCTCAACCTCAGGTCTAAGAATTTCAGATTTATAGCTCTAAACTAAAAACGTCACTATCAGAGGTAGTTGAATAAGCTGGTGTGGTTAGTGGTAATGTAACGGGTCGCTCAAAGCAGCAAGACTTGGCTACAAGGGTTTACAAAAGCGGACAATCGGTAAGATGGCGGTTCTATGATGGTGAATCCTGGCGGCCACATCTGCAAATCAGTGAAGTAAGCAACGCTGATAAATGGTGACCAGAAGAGGGTTGAAACCGGTTAAACAACAACAATTGGTGGCTACATGGGTGTCAAGCCAGCGACTGATCTGGTGGTGATTTAGGAATGTTCCATACACTTAGTGACCAAACGATGACAAAGAACATCTGCATTGATCTGCCAAAATAATGCAGCAATTAGGACAACAACGATTTGCATTTAGTTGCAGTTTTGGGATCAAAACATGGCATATGAAGCAGCAACGATTTGGAATGTTTGGTAACTTCTTTTAAGGTATTAGTTCGAATCATTATGCTTTTTAGGTAAAAGTCAATTACTTAGTAAGTCTTTATAACAAATAGGATTTGGATTTTGGTGTTGTGGCTTGTCTTTGACACGTTTGATTTTGTGGTGACGTGTATAACATCTATTATTTAAGTTTATATCCTGGATGTTTCTTTTTGACATGTCTGCTCTCTCGCTCTAGAACCCTTTTTTTACCGCATACTCCGTTCTTGTCATCAGGTGTCTTCAGGTAATGTTTTTTTTTTTCCAGTTTGTGTGCCTCTGTTCAGTTGCTCTCTGTTAATTGTGGTGTTCTTCTATTTTGCCTTTTTCGTATTCTTCAATGTTTGATTTTAGTTTGCCTTTCTTGTATTCTTCAGTGTTTGATTTTAGTTTGATGTATCTGAATGCGTGTGTATTGGTCTTTGTTTGAGGTTTGATTAAGTGGAAGAAATCTTTAAACTTGTTATTTCCATTATTGTGTTAAGATGTCTCTAACGATTAATTGTTGTATACGTGAATGTTATCGTAAGGCCCGATTATTGTTATGTTTGATTTAGTGATTAATGTTTCATCGTCTTATGAGTTTTGATCCAGGTCTTTATTTTGCTCAGGTGTTTTTTCAACAGTTGAAGTTTGAATACGTGATTGTGTTGTTACAGCTTATTATTTTTTTCCTTTTATTTAGTCATGTATGTACATTTGAGTTACTGTTGATGAGGTTACTGATTTTGGTTGTTATATGAAGACATATCTTTTCTTAGTTTTTTGGTTTATTACTTTGTTTTATGTGTTCTGATTTGTTTGTCCGGTGTGAAGGGTGGATTTGTGTTTAGTGTGAAGGGTGGATTGACTAGGTTTATGATATAATATTGTGTTTATTTGCATATTTTGTTATGTTTTATTCAATGGAGTATGTCCATTAGAAATTTGCTCAAACATGTGGTTACTGATTCTGTTTGTTGTTATGTCTAAGGCATATATCTTTTCTTATTTTTTTGGGTTATCCGTTTCTCCCATTGGTATTGTGTGTTTGTTTGCGTAGGTGTGTTTAGTGATTTGTTACATTTCTGTTAGCTGTCTAAAACTTATATAACCATTCTTTATGTTGTTTTATTTTAAGCAGTCTGGTAGTCAATACCTATTTGAGCATGTACAATGAAATGATTAACTTCAAATGAGAATAGCAGTTTGTATGTTATGATATCTAATTTTAGGACACTTTTTGGATCACGCGTATGTATGGCGACATGGTGATTCGTGTGTGTGTTTTTGTTCTTATAATTATTTTTTTAAAAGATTTTATAATGTTGATTGTTTGATGTTGAGTTTTCACTTTCTGTGGCAATGTTGTGTGCTAATATTCAATTGTTTAACATGCTTTTGCTGACAATTACGTGTCTCTTAGTGTTGTTTTAGTCCTCTTTGATTTGTGTTATGGGCTACAAAGTTTATTGTTGGTTTTCATTTTTCCCAGCTTGATGGCGTACGTGTTGTTTTCTATAAATTAGGTTGTATATGGTTTATTTGGCGCTAAAAGTAAGAAACGAAATGAGAAAATACACACATAATTGTTTGATTTTTTTTTTCAAAAGGTTATTGTTAGACGACATATCTATATTGGGTGGGCAAAATCCTGGTGACCATCGTTGGATATACATCTTCTGATTCTTGAAGACATTTGAGAAATCTCAATAACGATCCGATCAGCACTCTTTCTTGCTGTTTACTCGTGATGTAGGTCTTATTTATCGGTGTATCATTTGAAATGTGTCGTGTAATCTGTGTTAGTGTATTTAAATGTATGATGAGTGGTTTGGGAAATACCCGATTGGTTAATAATTGTGTATACATTTTCATTTCAGTTTTGTTGAAAATTGGTTGACACCGCCGCAAGCGCGGGTGGAAGCCACGAGAGTGTTTTACATCACAGAATGAGGGCTTACAACTATTTTAAGAGTCATTAATAAAATCTGAGATACATTGGTACCTATTTTTGTGTTTATACTCATTTTCTTTTGTTCTTCCTTTGTAGAGCCAACTTTAAGGGGAAATGCATAACGTACAAAGATATTACACCACGGGCTCCTGAGCAATGTGGTATGTTTTATTCTTTTAGAAACAAAAAGATGGCACATTATATTACATGATATAAAGCGATGTTATGTCACCGTAAAATAATGGACATGGATTTTCATTTCTTGAACGTAGGTGTTGCTTCACTAGCTAAACCTCTAATGTCAAAAGATACGAAACACCTTCCTTTAAAAGCACGATCCGAATGCATCAAAACCCGCATGGATTTTAACGTGTTCAATTTTTATTATGATTTTTTCTCCCAAGGTATACAAAGTTTTTCCCTCATCCCATAGTGTTTCCCAAAAACTTTGAGGCAGGTAGGGTGAGATTCCGCTCCCCAAAAGAGCCTTGGTCGTTTTTTATGTCAGTTTCTTTTGGTCTATATAATAGTTGTATTTAGCAAATTGGTTTTAAAAATAAATTATGTGAAACCCGTGGCGCAACGTGTGGCAAAATAAACGTATGAACCCGCGGCAACGCGCGGGCACTACCGCTAGTCAATTTAGTAAAAGGAAGGTTATACTCTTTAAGTAGTTATTAATTTTTTTTATTTAAAGTATTTTTAACTAGTTTGTTGACTCTTATATTAAACCACCGATTTAAGAACTTGTATTTCAATATGCACCGTATTTTGAATTTATAACAAAACTCAATGATTATAATAATTATTATACAACTTTAAAGGAAAACAGTGTATTTATTTTATTGTATGACTACTATATAAATAGTTGCATTATCTATCTATATAATAATTGAGGTCACTTGGGTTGAATGAAGACCTAGGAGAGAGTCTCATGGATCCATATTTTATTTGGAGCTCCAACTTCTTTCCTATAAATAAGGCTTTCTATTTTTTTTTCCTCCTTTCTTCCATCACTCTCCAAACTTCCTACACAATTCTTCTTCAATCCTACATTTGTCATTCTTCTTTTCCATTTTTTCTTCAAGTTAATATTTGTTCTTCTAGGTTTGTCCAATTCTCATTATCTTTTTAAATGTGACAATCGAAAATCTTCATGGTCATCGTTTTGTTTATGAGTCGGACATGTTGAAGACAATCGAAATTATTTAAAGTTTTCCAGATTTGTTTTCTTTATGTCATCATTTTGTTTATGTATCGGATGGTATATATTGAATTTTTTGATGTTTTTTCATTTGAATAATATGGAACCATTTCAGAAAGTGGAAACAATCTTCATTGTCATCGTTTTGTTTATGTGACGGACATGTTGAACACAAGCCGAAAATATTTAAAGTTTTCCAGATTCGTTTTCTTTATGGCATCGTTTTGTTTATGAATCGGATGTTATATATTTAATTTTTTGATGTTTTTTTCATTTTAATAATATGGAACCATTTCAGAGAGTAGAAACAATCTTCATTGTCATCGTTTTGTTTATGAGTCGGACATGTTGAACACAAACCGAACATATTTAAAGTTTTCCAGATTCGTTTTCTTTATGTCATCTTTTTGTTTATGAATCGGATGGTATATATTGAATGTTTTGATGTTTTTTCATTTGAATACTAGAATACCATCCGAAGATAAAGAGTCGATTATGGCTTATCACAAGGGTGAGCAATTCTTCAAGGTCATACATGACCCTTCCGCAAGAGTTTTGGTATGATTCTAATTTTCATCTTGATATTTATCTTTTTTACATTACAGTTATTCAATTTCTACTAATAATTTGCTAATTTATTCAAAGTTGCAAATCAATTCGGATTTAAGTCCCTAATCAATCAAAGATCCCGAATTTGCACTAATTAATGGCTACATTAATGACATTTCTTATGAAAAAAATCTCTTATTAATTGTTATTTATATTACTTTTTTTGAAATTATGTTTAATAAGATTTAATCATTTTTAATGTATTTTTAGTATGTTACAATTAATATTATTTATTGACATTAATGATAATTGACCGAAATCAATGTTATTTATTAAAATTTTTAATCTCATTTTTTTATATTACTTTTTTTAATTTATGTTTAATAAGATTTAATCATTTTTAATGTATTTTTAGTATGCTACAATTAATGTTATTTATTGACATTAATAATAATTGACCGAATTAAATGTTATTTATTACATTTTTTAATCTCATTTATTTTTATTAATATTAGGGGCTGTTTGGTTGATTAAGTGCTGAATCATTAAGATGATCTGAATGGTTAAGAGGCTCTGAATGGTTAAGAGCTGAATCATTCAGCATCCCTTATTAGCTTAATGGTTCAGCACTTAATCATTCCATTCAGATGCTGAAACAAACAGTCTGAATGCTGAATGATTCAGAGCTGAATGGTTAAGAGGCTTATTAAGAGGCTACCAAACAGCCCCTTACTATGAAATTATGTTTAATCTACCTTTGTTAAATTACGTTTAATATTATTTATATTACTATTCGTTCGAATTATTATTGGTCTTGCCAGCAATTAATAGGATTTATTCATTTTTTAATGATATTTATTATGAGTTTATAATCTCATTTATTTATATTACTATGTTTACGAATTATGATTAGTCTTGAGTGTAATTAATAAGATTTATTATTTTTTATGTTATTTATTAAGTTGTTTAATATTATTTATTGACATTAATAATAATTGACCACATTCAATGTTATTTATTAAAAATTTTAATCTCATTTATTTATATTACTTCTTTTGAATTTATGTTTAATAAGATTTAATCATTTTTAATGTATTTTTAGTATGTTACAATTAATATTATTTATTGACATTAATAATAATTGACCGAATTCAATGTTATTTATTAAAATTTTTAATCTCATTTATTTATATTACTTTTTACGAATTTATGTTTAATAAGATTTAATCATTTTTAATTTATTTTTAGTATGTTACAATTAATGTTATTTGTTGACATTAATAATAATTGACCGAATTAAATGTTATTTATTACATTTTTTAATCTCATTTATTTATATTAATATTACTACGAAATTATGTTTAATCTATCTTTATGAAATTATGTTTAATATTATTTATATTACTATTCGTTCGAATTATTATTGGTCTTGCCTGCAATTAATAGGATTTATTCATTTTTAATGATATTTATTATGAGTTTAATGACATTAATAATAATTGACTGAATTTAATGTTATGTATTACGATTTTTAAGCTCATTTATTTATTATTGACCGAGTTGACCGAATTAATTTAAGAATATATTATTAATACTAATACTAATATCATGAATTTTAATTTTAATTTTAATCTCATTTATTTCGCATTGACCGAATTAAATTATGAATATATTAGTAATATTAAAACTAATATTACGATTTTTAATTTTAATCCCATTTATATCTTATTGACCGAATTAAAATTTTCTATTACTATTTTTTCGAATATATTACTAATTACTAATAATTACGATTTTAGTTTTACTATTCGTAAAAATAGTATTGTTGACCGAATATGTTTCTAATACTAATTGACATTAATAATAATTGACCTAATTGAATGTTATTTATTATGATTTTGTATTCTCATTTATTTATATTAATATTACTACGAATTTATGTTTAATCTATCTTTATGAATTATTATTGGTCTTGCCTGCAATTATTAATAGGATTTATTCATTTTTAATGTTATTTTTTATTAGTTTTAATGACATTAATAATAACTGACGAATTTAATGTTATATATTACGATTTTTAAGCTCATTTATTTATTATTGACCGAATTAAATTACAAATATATTACTAATACTAAAACTAATATTACTATTTTTAATTTTAATCCCATTTATATCTTATTGACCGAATTAAAATTTTCTATTATTATTTTTACGAATATATTACTAATTACTAATACTAACTAATACTAATACTAATATTACGTGCAGAAATTGTTTCTCAAGTCGCTAGGTTTGTTATTTGCATATTCAACATTTTTCTTTACAATATTCTTATTTTATAGTTAGTTACACATTCTAAATTTTCTATATATAATGCTTTTATAAAGGTTTATTGTGATTGGATGACCTGTTTTGCTTCAATCAGAAGATACTTCCATTGGCGAATATTGTGTCTTCAAATAGTGTTCAATCTAGCACAAAATGTTTGTTACTAAGGCTGCACCACAAGATGTCATTTAATTTGAAATTTAAATTATGATTTTGATGTTATTTATAGAGAGTTTTAATGTTATTTATGATGATTTTAATGTCATTGATTTGAATGATTGATTATGATTTGGTTGTTATTTATTAAAAATTTTAAACTTATTTATTGATATTACTAATATTTCGAAATTCATTTTAATATTGTTGACCGACTTTAATTTTGATATTACAACTTTCCTTTAATCAATTGTCATGAAACGATATTCTTTTAAACATATATGACTTTCTTTCAAACATTTATTTAAATCTATTTAACAATGTTATATCTATTTAACAGTTTATAATTTAAATATAATCCAAAGATAACAATGTATATTTATTTTCCTACACTTTTATTATTCTGTTAATAATAAATATAATTTAAATATATTTAACAGTTTCCTAAAATATATAATGTATTCAAAATAATTTTCAACTGAATATGAGTAAAAACTTTTTTCGTTTTTGTTAAATTGATGGACGTCAATTCTTTGACTATATGTCTTTGAGTTTGATTGTGTTAATTTTAAGTATTGTTGACTAATTCACGTCAATTACCAATCCTTCCATTTTTTATAATTCAAAGACTTTCCTTTAATCAATTGTCATGAAACGATATTCTTTTAAACATATACGACTTTCCTTTAAACATTTATTTAAATCTATTTAACAGTTTATAATAAATATAATCCAAAAATAGGAGTGTACATTTATTTTCATACACTTTATTATTCTTTAAATAATAAATATAATTTAAATCTATTTAACAATTTCCTAAAATATATAATGTATTGAAGATAATTTTCAATGCGATTACTAATATTACGACCTTAATTTTAATATTGTTGACCCAATCTGAGTAAAAACTTTTTACGTTTTTGTTAATTTGATGGAGGTCAATTCTTTGACTTTATGTCTTTGAGTTTGATTGTACTAATTTTAAGCGTTGTTGACCAATTCACGTCAGTTACCAGTCCTTCCATTTTTTATAATTCAAATATTCCTACTCAATCACGTCAATCGATGCACAGTATTTCCGATTTTGCAGAATTGTTTAAGACACAACAATATACAAACCTTAACAAATAATAAAATCATTTAATCGTCATACCAATTTTAAAACCGAAATTAAATGATAATATAAATTTTCAAAATTTTACTTTCTGTTAAAGAATTATATTACTTCAATCATAACTAATAATGATTATTAAAGATGTCAACAATAATTTGTATATAATGGGTAATGCAATTCGAGATGCGGATGATTTTAATGTCATTTATTTGAATGATTGATTATGATTTTGATGTTATTTATTAAGATTTCTAATCTTATTTATTGATGTTACTAATATTACGCATTTCATTTTAATATTGTTGACCGACTTTCATTTTTATATTACTACTTTCTGTTAATCAATTGTCACTAAACGATAATCATCATCTTGATTTCAATAAGTGTGCTAATTTTAAGATGTCAATAATAATTTGTATATAATGGGTAAGGCAATTTCAGATGTGGATTATTTTAATGTCATTGATTTGAATGATTGATTATGATTTTGATGTTATTTATTAAGATTTTTAATTGTTAAGTACTATATTTACACAGTTTAAATAATGACGTTTTTTTGGCGGTATTTTGTAACATGTCAAAAGTTTCCTAAAGTGTGTGTACAATGGGTCCTTTTGGCTACATGTTCAAATGGGTCTGGGGTTGATCCTTTTGGTGTCTATTTTTTAATAAAATATAGGAAATTTATATTACAACATGTGACATTAGACCCATTTTCTTATTAGTTGTTTTTTAGCTATGTAATCGGTTTGAACCATTGGAGAGATAACATGTAAAATTTAAGCTACCCATTCAAGTAAGTGAGTTAAGGATTGTTTCTTGATTTACTAATCACCGTATCCATATCTTTACAACAACTATATTTTATGTAGAACACAAATATGGAATACAATGGTGGAGGTTTTTATAAATTATTGAAAATGAGCTGCACTCCGAGGATCGTGATGACAATGATAACAACTTCGAAGGTGAAAAATCAGCTATCAATGAGCAAGACTTGGAAGATTTTGATTGAAGTAATGAAAATAGACCATTGGTTGAAGTTCGTTAAACCCCAACTAAATGATAAGTGTTCTATGCTTAAACTTAGTTATGATTAGAATATAGATATTACCCAAATGATGTAATCTGTGATATTGGTTGAAGTTCGTTAAGCCCCAACTAAATGATAAGTGTTCTATGCTTAAGCTTAGTTATGATTAAAATATACATATTACCCAAATAATGTAATGTGTGATATTGTGATAGTATGCTATGTAGTTTGCAGTCGTCAAATTAAACTTTACTTACGTGATATATGCATCATTTCGTTACATTAAACTGTTAGATGACATTTTGCATTTAACATCAAAATTCATACATATTGCATTATCAAACATTTAGTAACCAAAACAAATTGCATAATACAATTCTTATTTTCCTACTTTGTTTTCATTTTACTTTGAGGTGAACCGTGGGTCCCCACGGGAGTCTAACCTAGTATAATATAACAAAAGTTATAAAACAAAAACCTGTACCGTGGATTAGTCAATTAGTCAGAGTCAACCGAATCAAAATCCACTTAGTCAAATATATCAAATTTTGTTTGCAACTCCGCATCATTAAAAGTTTTAAGTAAGCATACACACTTAAAAATGTCACTTTTAATAGAAATTAGATTGAGAGAATTATGTGAATTCGTATTATACTTTAATGTTTATGACAAAGTGTGTTTATATATATATAGGGGTAGGTTATTCTATAAAGGCAACAAAAAATGAGAAAGTTGAGAAGCCACTAAAAATAACATGTGTCCAAAGGATTAAACAAGTTGGAGGAGCAATTTTGTCAAAAAAAAATATGCACACGCAAGTCACATGTCATTTTCACATTCATTTTTAAATGTCCGTAACTTTTTTATACGTCATCTTTTTTTTAAAAAAATTATTCCATAAATTGAGCGTCTTTTTATCTTTAATATGAGTACCATATTGTTATACTTCTGAAAAAAAAGTCAAAAACCCACTTGCATAAGACACAATGGAGTGTAAAACACAATGAGCACAAATTAAATATAGGGTATAAAACATAATCAACAGTCTAATAAAACACAATGGACGATATACTAAAGACACAATGAATAGAAGACTCACAATAAATACTTTTGAAAAAGAAGTTGAAAACCTAGTTGCGTAAGACACAATGGATGACATACTAAAGACACAATGAACAGAAAACTAAAACACAATGAATACTTTTAAAAAAAAGTCAAAAACCCAGTTGCGTAAAACACAATGGATGACATAATAAGGACACAATGAACAGAAGACTAAAACACATTGAATACTTTTGAAAAAAAAGTTGAAAACCCAGTTGCCTAATACACAATGGAGATAACGTAAAACACAGTGAGTATCAATTAAATATGCAATGAACGATAAAGTAAAACACAATGAACAGTCTAATAAAACACAATGAACGACATACTAAAGACACAATGAACAGAAGACTAAAACACAATGAATAATAGACTTAAACACAATGATCAACATAATAAAACACAATGTACACCTAAATGCAAAACTCATTTGCGTAAAACACAATGAAAAGTATAATAAAAACACAATGGACAAAGTTAAATCATGTGTAGACTAAAAAACATAAGTAACATATTTATAAAGCACACGTGCATACTATAACACAATGAACGAGAAGAAGACACAATGGAGAAGAAAACTCATTTAACACGAATTTCTTTTTTTTCAATTTTAATGTAGCAATGTGGTACACATATTAAAGATGAAAACACGCTCGTTAATATGGTGAATTTAAAAAAAAATTCCGTATGAAAAAGTTATAGACGTTTTAAAATGATGGGGGGAATTGACATGTGCATTGCATGTGGAGAGAGAAAATCAACAAATGTGGTTTTCCTTTTATGCCATTCCTCTAATTTATTATTTATTTTTTTCAAACAAACTAATCTCAACCCTTCAAATATATGATCAATGGATCACAATCCTTCTCACCCTTCCTAAAGTTTCTTGTGTATTTGATCCTAATCCTATATACATATATATGTAACTGTAAAGTAGCTATAGGGGAAGAAAAACTTGTCACTTGTATATCTGATTTATAACACTCTCCCTCAGATATACATTAGTGTTCATTATACACTATTAATAACATGTTTCGGGATGATATTAAATCGGTACTTCAGGACCTATAATATAAACTGATACTACTGGATCTTTTGTGATAACTGCTCGAAACTGCTTCTAGGTAAAGATTTTGTGAACAAGTCGGCTAGATTTTCACTTGACTTGATTTGACGAACATCAATTTCTCCTTCCTTTTGAAGGTCATATGTTGAGAAAAACTTTGGTGAAATATGTTTTGTTCTGTCACCTTTGATATAGCCTTCTCTGATTTGAGTTATGTATGCAGTATTGTCTTCATAAATAAGCGTCGATTCCTTCTTGATTTGTCCTAATCCACATGCTTCTTGTACATGATTAATCATTGATCTCAACCACACGCATTCTCGACCAGTATCATATAATGCTATTAATTCGGCATGATTTGATGATGTTGCTGTAAGTGTTTGCTTAGTTGACTTCCAAGAAATTGTTGTGCCGCCGTAGGTGAATACGTAACCTGTCTGAGATTTTGCTTTATGACGATCTGATAGATATGCGGCGTCAGCATACCGAACAAGCGAGGACTTATTATCTTTTTGATAGAAAAGATCCAAGTCTTTTGTCCCGCAAATATACCGAAATATGTGTTTTATTCCGTTCCAATGTCTACGTGTTGGATTAGAGTTATATCTCGCTAGTACTTGCACCGCGAATGCAATATCAGGTCTAGTGTTATTTGCGAGATACATAAGAGCACCGATCGCACTTAAGTGCGGTACTTCTGGACCAATGATTAAAGATCCACAAGAAACAACACGATTGTTAATTAATGATTACCAAACCTAACTCTCTCTAATAGATCCCAATTTTATAACTCTCAAAAATTGAAAGATAAAGAACAAAGTTACAAATAACATTCAACCGTTTACAATCAATCAATAAAATAAATAGCAAAAAAAAAACATCAAATGCCTAGATTGCTAGATCCGAACAAATAATAAACCTAGGTTAATAATTCTACAATAATTTATTTTTATTATTATTATTAAATCCAAATGAATAAGATGTTTTTATAATAAGAAACAATATCGTATGAAAAGATAAAAGATTTTAAAACTTAAAATATATAAAAAGAGCATTGCTTGAATGAATAATTTGTGATATAAATATATATTTTTTTTAAATTCCTACAAGCAGTCAGGTGACACATTTAAAGGGGGAAGAGACCACCAATGATTGTCACGTCATCAAACACCCATTTTTTTATATATATTTAATAGATAATAGATGACTAAGAAGTCAAAATTTAAACTTACATCAAACGTTTCCATTGTGCAAACCGTGTTCTGATTTCGGTTCGAGAATGCCAAATAGAACTAGTCAACCTTTTTATTATTATACTTTATAACTTTTTTAGGCTATGTTATAAAAATAGTTTGCCTTAACTTTACCTTTATAACATTTTAGAAAATGGTTTTGAATCTTCTCAATTTGACCATTTCAATCATTTATTTTCAATCTTATATACTTTACTTGAAGGTTATAAATCCTACATGATGAAATATCAACGTCAGAACATGGAAGAATATTTGTACATTTTTAAAAGATTGCAAATTTTTTAATGTAATCAATTGCAAAGCAAAGGACAACCGTGCGCGTAGAAGAAATCTTATTATTGAGAAATCGGTTCAACTCCGATTTATTTATCGAAAATATTTCAGTTTGAAGAACTTTGTAGAGCTCAATTTGTATATCAAACTCTTTCTCTTTCACATAGTAATATGTGAAGTCGTGAAGACATAAATTTGGTTTTGTCTTTGTATCAATTCAGCTAGCTGAATCGATCTTGAATACTTTGGTTTAATTGATCTAGTTACGAGTAAAAGAAATATACATGCGTGTAAAAATTAATAAAAAAAAAACTAAATAAGTTGTAGAATTTGTCTTGCTATTTAGGTAAAACTAGTATTAAGCCCCCGCGCGTTGCGGCTGGGGTGTAAAACCATACCTTGTAGCACTAATACCACACCACCACCAGCGACCACTAACACCAAAAAACTCGTAAAAGTAAAATAAATAAAAAAGAAAAAATAACACCGAATGAAAAGAAGGCGTAAAATCGTAGAACCACGCACGCTCGTTACGACGTGTTAATGCCAAAGGCGTAAAATTGATGACTTTTAATAACTATGGTTAATGTGGAGTAACTAAGCCGGTCTAGGACCTGCGCATTGCGACGAACTTGTTATAACTCACAAAATTTAGAACGGAACTTAAAACGAAAAAATCGCGTAAGATGAAAATTATGTGGGACCAAAGTTGAAAGAAAAAAATGTTATGGTTAAATTGTAAAAGATGAAAATCTTTGCGTTAAAAGTAAAAAAAATGAGAAGTTTTGGGTTAGAAGTGGAAAATCAAAATTGTTAGTGTTTGGGATTGAGTTTCAAAACAACTTATTGACTTATTGGCTTTTTGGAAAAGCCAAGAAGTCAATAAGCTGTTTGTGTAATCCAAAAGCACTTTCTGTTTTGACTTTTGGCTTTTAGCTTTTAAGGGTGAAAAAACTGTTTTTGAAAAAGTTAGAAATCCTGGCTTTTGGCTTTTGACTTTTGGAAAACAAAAATATAAATCTACCACCCATACAACCAATATTCACAATAAGTTAAGCGAAACACTTAAAAAAATAACAATATATTGACTTTTTGACGTTTCTCATCTTAAAAGCTAATCCAAACACTTTTCTTAAAACTTCTTTTTAAAAATTCATAAGCCAATAAGCACTTTTGACCAAAAGCACTTTTGCATTTCCAAACTCAATCCCAAACACCCTCTTAAATTATAAAAGATGAAAATATTTGTGTTAAAAGTAAAAAAGAAAAACATTTGGCCAAAAGTGTAACATCAATTTTTTTTTAAAAACTCCTAACCATAGAGTACAACTCCCCTATGCATAAAATTTTGGTAAATAAAGTATTTATAATATAATTAAAACATCAAAATAATTAGTCAATAATCTGTTGGTCCGGTGGTCCAACAGTAAAGTTAAGAGGTTTAGCCACTTATGTGGGGCACCTGCCCGAGAGGTCCCCGGTTCGATCCTCACCACTTACAAAATATGTGATGGCCTGGTCTATTTCAACCCCACACCTTCTATTTTCACCCCCTCAAAGCGTCTCGCTTAGGCCTAAGCGAGACGCTTTGAACTCATTTCGAGGAGGTCAGTACGAGGGGGTAGAAAAAGCTGATTTTTAAATTCGAAGCGCCTCGCTTAGGCCTAAGCGAGGCGCTTCGAATTTAAAATTTATTTTGGTAGTTGTTTTGATGTTTTGAGTTGGTTTTTTTATTTTTTTATTTAATAATTATAAAAAGTAAAAAAAAATTAAAAAACAAAGTAATAACCCTAATCATTTGTCAATGACTAAAACTTGACATCATCAACCACGTATAGTCAATGAATACGGTATGCGCGTTAAATTTCATTAAATGCGGCAATACTTGGATCCGGTTGGAGTCTAAAGCTTCGTGTGTCATCTGTCATCCTTGTGTTTTCAAAACACAGGCAAGTCCTCGTCTGATCCACACCACAAAACAACTTCAAAATTTCAACTTCCCGTTCAGGTGCTTAAGTCCACCTTGAAGACTGGATTCGGTGCAATCAGAATCCGAATGCGGTATGCGCGTTAAATTTCATTAAATGCGGCTTTATTTTGGTAGTTGTTTTGATGTTTTGAGTTGGTTTTTTTATTTTTTTAAATTTAATAATTATAAAAAGTTTAAAAAATTTAAAAAACAAAGTAATAACCCTAATCATTGTCAATGACTTAAACTTGACATCATCAACCACGTATAGTCAATGAATGCGGTGTGCGCGTTAAATTTCATTAAATGCGGCAATACTTGGATCCGGTTGGAGTCTAAAGCTTCGTGTGTCATCTGTCATCCTTGTGTTTCCAAGACACAGGCAAGTCCTCGTCTGATCCACACCACAAAACAATAATCTTGAAGTTTTTTAATATAGCTATTTTTCCCTGGTTTACCAGGAATGGGTTGAAGGTGTGTGTTGCACCGGCTTGAGATATGAGTTTGATTAGCTTAAATCTCTCTGATCCATGGTATCCACTGGATTCGGTGCAATCAGAATCCGAATGCGGTATGCGCGTTAAATTTCATTAAATGCGGCAATCAAGGGATCCGGTTGGAGTCTAAAGCTTCGTGTGTTGCTCTAAAAATCCACGCGGCTACTGGCTAGTGCCTATGATTTGGGTTTAAGTGCAACGCCTTCCAAGTCAGCTCTCTTCCTCTGTCTCTCATCGCTTATCGATTATATTTACGTACATGCACCTTTGTTACATTATGTTATATAAATCCCTGACTTGAGCGGTGGTACATTCTCTTGGACCTTCACCTCCGGATGTCATCTAACGAGTTCTTTATGATGCAACTCGAATCTAAACTCAGGAACGCTAGATGTGGACTAACTCAACCTGGATTCAGATGTAGCTAACACTACTTATTATATTTTTAAATCATATATATTTTATGTATTCTCAATGATATTGAAACGAAGAGATACATAAAAAGCCTAATGGAAATCTTGTAAGATAGAAAAAGCAGAGTGGAACACTTGCGAATCTCAAGTGTGACTCCGTGCAACTGGAAATCTGTAGTGCTTGTTTCTCTATCATTACTTTCCAGAAATTAAGGTTAATTGTGGTTAGGGTAAACAACTTTGCTTTAATTAGAGAAACTTAACGGCAAATCATTCATAATGGCTTTACATTTTTTGTTAGAAAAAACAAATGGCAAACACATATACTTTTTTCGTTGGAACAATAATGACAGATTTATTTCATTATTTAGTATTACAATTTTTCAAAAAATTATATATATATTATCATCTATAAGGGTTGGCGGCGCAGCGCCCGTCTGCCCGCTATCTTGATGTAATTTTTCACGGTTATGCGTTAATAAAAAGATTAAAATTTTTAACCAAAAAAAAAATCTATAATAGGTAAAATAATTAGCTAAAATTATTAGTAAAATGATTAATATGGATAGCAAAGTAATCCTTTCGAATGGAAAATATGAGATCTAAAACATTTGAGACGGGTTTTCGGATATACGGTAGTTTTGGAAATATTTTGGAATTGGGACGGATATGATATTAGACCATCCACATTGGTGAACAAACTCAAGTTTGTTTGTCAAAAATAATATTAAAAAATTCAAAGTTGCCAAACAAACTCACAATCCGTTTGTTGTGGCAACCATGTTTGCAACCAGGTTTAACCCCCCACTAACTTAATTACTTAAATAACTTATAATATTTAAGTTTAAGAAAAAAATTTAAATACACTGTATTTCTTAATTTTTTTTTGTGAACATCCCGATATAAATTTTATTAAAAACCGAGTTCGTTTAAAAATTTATTTTTTAGGTTGAGTTGGGTTGTGAATGTGTGTAAAGTTGGGTTGTGTAGATTGAAGAGAGAGAAATTATTTTTTATTACTCTTGATTGTTCACCATTGTGGATGGTCTTAGGTGAAACACGTCTGATTACTCAAACTCATTTACACACAACACTAAATATATTATATATTATAAAATCGCATAGCAATATAACTAATAATATGTTAAAGTCACTTATGGTCTTAAAACATTAATTTATAGAAGTGTTAGAAGTATAATAGAGCATTTGAATTTTTGATTTGGTTTTCAAGGTGATTTTAATGTCGAGTTTTAGGTAATGTACCATAATAGGTATTTTTTAACCACATGATGCTAGTGAGTATACCCATGAACCCGCTAAAATGAGTAACGAGGGTGAAATGGTTATGAAAAGCAGTTATATAGGGTATGTTTGGCAATGAGCTTTTATGAGCTTCAAGCTTTAACTTTAAAAAAAAACTTAATAAAAAGCGTTGTTTGGCTGGAGGAGCTTGAAGCTTTTAGGTTGGGAGAAAAAACTTTATATTGAAAAGCTACTAGTACTAGCGTTTAAGAAAAAACTCATACCAGCTACAAGTTTTTAATAAGTAAATGACAAAAATACTCATTCTATCATTAAAAAAAACACGCATACAAGCTTTTAATTAATGCTCATTTTTGTCATTTTATATTTTTTATCAAAAGCTCCAGCTACCATGCTAAAACACCAAAATATATTTAAAAAGCTACAGCTACCAGCTTCTAGCCACCATAGTCAAATATACCACATTATTATCGTTAAGAATATTGGTCTTAACTATATTAAAAGTTGAATTTACATGTAACACTATTTTTTTTGTTGTGTGATAATTGCATTTTGAACTAAAAAACTTAAATATACTAATTAAAATTTACTCGTTTTAATTTGAATTTATATTAGTTATGCCAAGTGAATCTTCAGAAAGTAATCAATTATTTTTAACTACAAAGAAATAAACAAATAAAAGCACAACAACACGTGGTAACCCAATGGTAAAAGACGATCTCATACGTCTCTTCAGAAAGTAATCAATTATTTTTAATGACAAAGAAATAAACAAATAAAAGCACACCAACCCGTGGTAACCCAATAGTAAAAGACGATCTCATAGGTCTGCGATCACAAATGACGTTGAGTAACTTATGCCCATCATCTCCAGTTCTAAGAAAACCGTTCATTCAAAGGCCTATTACGATAAAACCTGATTAAAATTAGATTCGAACTTAAGACATCTGACCTCCACCCCAAAACTTCACTACCCCTCTAGTGCCAATCAAATTACAGCTCATTGATGAAAGTAATCAATAAAACCTACCATTCAGACTAATTATACATTTTATTTTTCCAATATTATCTGTATACCATAGTTGTCTACTTGTCTACAAATAATCAAAAATAATATATTAGGTTTAATAATTATATAATAAGAAAAATCCTTTAATAAGGGCAAAGTAACTTTTCCTTTATGATTTTAACATTGTAAACATATTCAAAATAATAAAAAATAAAATACAAAATACTTTAAACTTAAAACTTTCTTTTTCAAATGGCACAATTTTTTCTTCTTCTTTTTTTTATCTTTGATGATCGATCAGATAAAAAAAAATTAGTTATTCATTATTTTATGATATTGCTTAAGTGTTGTACAAGTGTTTTTAAACCAATATATATTATGTCGAGAAACGCATTACATATTCTTGATGGTAGTATAGGTATCCATGATCTCCACTCCAACATTAGTCCACATTGTGGGAAAGCTTCCTTGAAAGTGAATCACCTACTGTTTGGTTTGATATTTTGGTTTGATATCCCAATAAGAGGTATGGGTTAAAGTCTAGCTTGAAATATTTAATGGTGGGGCATTGACCTGCCACTTGGGTAACATGCAATCTTTGGGCTGTCTCGTATCAATTTAGCAAAGCGTGATTTAGTCGATTGCCTATTTTATATGGTGGCACCAAAAAAATATACTTTTTAGTCCGAACATCTATTTATGACATAAAGATATAGCCAATTCAACAAGATATTAATATATATCTTAGTGATTATGGGTTTTTGTGTCTTCTGTTTTGGAGTCTCAACTATAGTTGGCTTTGGTTGTGACTTTAGCTGGGTCTCGTGGTTTTTTATGGGTTAACTTTTTTGTAGGTTTAGGTGAGTTTGGGTCCTGGTTGAACCTGTTTGTGGGACTCGTGCGGTTTGTTTGTGCCTTTGGTAGAAAAATTTGTTTTTTTTTTCGTTAAAATAAATAATATGAATTAAGATAGTCTTTATATTTTGTTGGAAGTAGTATATTACTGCATGCAAAATGAATTGTCATTACGTAACTTAATCGCTACATGCATGAATGTAAAAGATTCAAAGATTATTGTCAACGGGTAGTGTCTGCAACGGCAAGAAACGAACGAATTAAACAATTAACATTGTATTGTTGGATATGGCCCGTGCTTAAGATACTAATGGACTTTTTCGCGTCTTTTTATTGTGAAAAAAAGGACGTGGTGAGTGGAACAGTTAGAGAGTACTCCTCTCTAAAAATCTAGCATCTTTTAAAAGGGAGTTCTAATGAGATCTCAATTCTCAAATTTCATATCTGCCTAGAGTATTCATGTTCATCATCTCAAAAATGAACCATGCATGTTTGATTTATGCACACAAAAAGAAACGGTAATGTTAAGTGAGCCATCAAAACAACACATTACGTCAATCGCCAATGGTCACAATGCATACATGTGCTAAGAAAGCAATATTTATGTAAGGATTCCACATATATACCACTACAACAAGATTTGTTCATTATCCTAGCTCAGTTTTAAACACACGTTAGTTTGTTGCGAAGTTTTTATTAAGAAGAACACAAACCCATAAATAATTAATTATATAACTCATACATACATGCATATATGTACAAAGTTAAGTGAAAGAACATTGGTTCTTCCTATGAAGGGCAGTAGGAGTTCAACTTTGAATTGGTTGTTATGGGTTTTTAATACTTAATACATGCACGAGTTAAAATAACTAATGAAGAAAAACCCTACCAAAAGTCGTCTAACTAATTAACAATAAATATACTAATATTAAGGAAAAGTAAATCCAAAATCTCCAATTTTTAAATTCAAAGTCTAACATGATTCATCAACTCCAAGTGAAGAACCACGTACCTAAGCCACCTTCTCCTCATTCTATTTGCACAACCCCACCAAACTTCTTCTCTACTTCCAACTTTGTCTCCTTCGACATCTAACTTTTAAAATCAAAACCAACCATTATATTATATTTAGGGAAACTTGACTTGCTATTTCTGATAGTAACTCTCGTATAAAAAAATGCATGTGTCACTAAAGTAATGTGTTTTTTAATATGTTTATACCTTTGTTGTATATTTGTTATATGGTTGTTTGCTTTGAACACCGACACACTATTAATTTTATACTAAAATGAGCTTTTTACTAAATTTTTTTATCCTGTTAACTCATTCCAAATAATTTAATGCACCGTTTAGTTATTGGAGATAACCGGATAAAAGTGATAATGTGATTGTTACATTTATTCAAATGGCAAAATAAGCATATTGATTGAAATAGCACAAATAGGAAAGTATATTATTGTTATGTAGAACTATTAAAAAGAAAAAGTATCAGGATAAGAATTTGTATATGTATTTAAAAGATTTTTCTTATATAATTATTAATCCAGGATGTATTCAAGAGCATACATTTTGCTTTAACAAAGTGGGAGAATTATTGCTTTAACAGAGGGAATCCTAATTATAAATGCATTTTTATAATGTTAAAAACAAGAACATACTATGCACAATTTACATGCAAATGATGATTTGTTAATAATCCTCTATTCCTTGATGTTGTAAAGCCTAAAGCCATACACAAATGACAAAAAGATATATCTATAAACCCGTAGCCGAGCCGATCCGAGCGGAGCTTTGCTCGTGTTTGGCTCGTTTAAAAACCGAACCGAGCGGAGCGGCTCGTTTACAATCGAGCGTAAAACCGAACGAGCATTCTTCGAGCGCAAATTTTCCGAGCGAGCGTCGAGCGAGAATCGAGCGGAGAGTGATATGTACGATCATAAAATTGCGATGTTTCATTCGATGTTTTCATTGTCGGGTGACAACTAAGGTCGAAATGTTCGATAATAGCACTAATATTGAGATCCTAGTGTCCAATGATGAGGCTTAGATTGAGGCTGGTGAGATGATAAGCATAAGTCAGAGAACAGTTATCGCATTGTGACGTATGTTTGATATCAAACAACAATTAGCGATGAACGACTAATAACATAAAGAAGTCAAGACTGTCACCTCATGACTTATTGTTTTACTATTAAATCTAGTGTTAAATTTCTAATGATTTAAGTGGGTTAGTTATATTTTGTTTGCATATATTGAGGCAAATCCAATATAATGTTATATAAAAAGCCATAAATTTATCTATAAATTGTGTGTGTATCTATTATTAAATAAATAAAAATGTATTCGAGCCGAACCGAGCCAAGCGTACCTTTGCTCGTGCTTGGCTCATTTACAAACCGAACCGAGCCGATCGGCTCATATACAACCGAGCGGAAGACCGAGCGAGCATTTTTCGAGCATTTTCCGAACGAGCGGCGAGCGATTTAAGCAGCCCTACCCGTACAACAGTTAATGGCATTGACCACACGCGGAGTGCACAGAACAAAACTCGGAAGACATGATGAACAAGTTCCACAATCAATACTAAGGGGGGACGGGGCGCCACCCGAATTGGTCACGGGTACCCACTACCAGCACGGTAACACCGCCGCCACCCATGCTGGTAGTGGTCCCGTGGACCGTTTCGCTGGTTGTATCTACAATGCTGGTAACCGTTTCTATTTTATTTTTGAATTAATATAATCAGTTTTTTTATTATAACCGTGTGTATTATTTTTTGTTTGTTATTGTTTTTTATAATTTAAACCGTGTGTTTTGAAAATAATAAAAATAAATTAAAACAAAATTAAATAATATAAAAATAAACATAATTCATTAAATATTAAATATTAAATATTAAACATTAATAAAAATACATTAAAACAAAAAAAAAATAAAGCTTAAAGCTGGCGCATGAAGTGCCACGTCTGGACATGGTCAAATGAGCCGTTGTAACGACCCGCATAGGTCGCCTGGTCATCTCCACAGCAATCTCCACCCCAATGCCCGGGTGGCGGCTCATTGTGCGCTCGTACAATGTCGTCCACCGATCACACTTGACATTTAGATCAGCCCATTTTATTTGTAGACTCTCGATTGTGCGGGCATTTGGGCCGACCTGTTGACTGAAGTCACCCAAAACACGGTCCCAGAACTGTGTGTCCCTGCCACCCGACCCTTGGCGGCGTTGGCGCTGCAAGGATGGGTCGTTTTGTGCGTCTTTGACGCACACAACCAGAGCGATTTCTTCATTTTTTGTCCAACGGGTTATTCTAATGTTGTGTGGTGTGGGTGCTCTTGATGTTGTGTTGATTTGAATTGTGTTTTCACCACTGTCGTATGGTGGTATATATAATAAAAAAATCTAACCGTATTGCATGTAAAATTAAAGGTAATCTGATGGTTAGATGAGACCGATTTTAATGGAAATAAATATATTTAACCGTTTTGGGTGCAGACGGTTATGAGAATTTAAATCGTGCGGACGGTTTGGTGTTAAATTTAATAAAACCGTGTGAATTTTAAAAAAAAAATATTTGTATTTAAATAAAACAAAAAAAAAAGAATCAATGGAGTGTTGCCTCTAAAAAACTGTTTCAGTGAAGAAAATCAGTGAAGTGATGTGACAGTGTATCATTAGATAAAATTAGTCAGTGAAGTGATGTGACACTGTATCATTAGATAAAATTAGTTAAGTGAAAAGAATTTCCTACAATCGCCACTTCCACCTAAGATCGAGTCGAGCATCAACCGCCCATTGCACAATAAACATGGGAGGAAGTAAAAGTAGAAGGGTCTCATTCAATTCCGCATATTGATTGTGAACACATTTTTCTCAACAATGAATTGATTGTGGTGTGTTTAGTCAAGGTTTATTATTGTGAATGCCAAATTCAATATCATGCAAAAAGCACAAAACCCATAAATGAAGAGGAATATATGATTAAAAATATCAATTCACAAAGCCTGAAAAATTTTAAACAAAGTTTACAGTAGACATATAATACATGTAAAACAAAGTGTTACCAATCCAATGAAGTTTTATAATGCAAATGTCCACGCAATATATTCAAAATTTTGAACATACCTATAACACAATTTGGAACTTTAAATGTCTAAATATAGTTGAAGAAACAATAAGTAAGGTTTTCAGAACCGAACCGGACCGGACGTCGAACCGGACCCGCGGCCGGTTCACCGGTTTGACCGATCCGACCGGTCCAACGAACCGGGCCAAAAATGATTCGAAACCCAAAAATAATAAAAAAAACCGGTCCGACCACCCGGTTTCCGGTTCGACCGGGCGGTTTTCCGGTCCGAGGTCGGTTCACTTGCATGCCGGTCCAAACACCCGAACCGGACCGGTCCAGGTCCCGGAACCCGGTCCGACCGGCCGGTCCGGTCCGGTTTTCAAAACAGTGACAATAAGTCTAACCTTCGGTTAAATATAACAAGATTAATGATTCTACAGGATTGATCTTTTGCTAATTTTCTACGGCTGGGAGATGATGACCTGAAAATAAAGTATTTGAAGAGTGGAGGTGACCGCTAAGAATTTTTATTTGGAGAGTGGAGGTGACTGCTAAGAATTTCTTCTTGTTTACAAACACAAAAACATAGTGTTGGCTCAATACTAAGGTAGGCCGAGTTAGGGGGTATCTTCACTCCTCGGCCCAATATCAGTATAAGACAAATAATGTACAAACCAATAGGAAAAAGAGGAACGTGTACTACCTTAACTTGCGCCACGTGGCATAGTCTCGTTGGTGGATGTTCTGCTGCGGACGAATAACACTGCAAGAGTGGTCACGCGTCAGAGGGCTCTGATTAGTTGAATGGCGCTGACCGTTAGTGGAAATTACTGGTGACGTGGCTTCCTGCATTCTCATTGGTTGAGCAGCGCTGACATGCATAGATGTGGTATGTTATATCCGAAATTGAAGTAAATATTTATGTTTGTCACTCCAATGTGTGTGTATTTGTGATGTATACATAACATATTCACATAATGTTTCGAGTGATGAGATCGACAAATTTGTTACTAAAACATACGTCAAGAAACGAAAATGATTAAAAAAGGCAACTCGTGAGCTATTGTTAGAACCATATGGAGGAACTCTTTTACGAGCATGGTAAAAGAATAGGAATATGTAACCCTCTAAAAGCCTATTACATTAAAAGGTTCTAGAAGGTCAGACCCTTTACCCGACCTATGAGAACCTTTAAGACCTGGAACCACAAAGCCTTTTAAGATTCGGTTCGTGGTTCCTAATTTCAACAATAAAAGGGTATGCGGTTCTAGTGGGTCCGGGTTGGGTCGGGTCGGTTCCTGAATCTTTGCACAACCCTAGCTGGCACAGTACTTGTTCTCTCCTCTGTGCCTAGCACGATCGTGGAACACCAACTATCTAGTGCTAGCGTGCTCTTATTGGTTGAATGATATCAGGTCGTTAGAATCTCCTTGCTGGAGCATTCTTATTGATTAGATGTGCACCATGTTCTTGACACGCGTCCCTTCGCTCCGATTGGTTTGTACGCAATCGTTCTTTCTATATTGTTTGTCTCCTGGCACTACGCATGTATGACGATGCACATCCTGCCTTGGGAGCTTTCATCATAGCAAAGTTGATGGCCTGTTTTGCGCTGTTGCAGGCTTCTGCCAGAGGTCTTATCTGGCGTATGAGGTGCTACCGGCGCCCCTTACTAGTTATTTAAGGCTTTGTGCCTTTGTGGGATATGGTTTAACCCTATTTTAGTACTCTATCCCTCAATAGTTAAACTTTCAATAATTATGCTTGAGATCTTAAGTTATTGGAAGAAACTTCTATTAGATTAAATCTTTCTTTTGAATACACAACTTGCTAAGTGATGCAACATATGGCACTTTGGGTTGGTTGTCTAACTTTCCTAATAGTTTGAACTTTATTCTCCTAAGATAGTCAAGTCTTTACTTTTGCAAATTCCTTAAACTCTATAATTTAGTATGTTACTAAGAAAAACATGCAAGCAAATTTTTTTTAACATTAAAGTGTAAAACTATATCAGTTAAAAATCTATAATATAAAATTTTGTGACTGCCCATGCACAATTTGACCTTCACATCGTCTGTCCGACCACTACGTCCGACTACTAATGCAATTCCAATTCTCTTTCTCTAGATTAAAAAAAAAAACGAAATTCATACTCTCACGTGATTGTGTGTTCATTCATACACATCATTCAAGCAAAAACACTGGGTGACCAAGATATAAAGGTTTGCAAAAACAAAAGTGTTAATGCTATATGTTGTTACCTTAGTTATCAAAACAATGTATTTATAAGTGGTGATCATTACCAAGTTAGTGAAGAAAACAAATATGATCACCATCTAAACTTGTGAGTAGAGAAATAGAAGAACGTTTTCACTAAAAGTGAAAAGCTAGTGTTGTTTCCTAGGGGTGTGAACCGGTCGGCTCAATTCTGTATCGAGCCCCAACCGAACCGAGACCATCAGACCAAAGTGTTTTGTTATCGGCCAACCTCGACCAATCAGTTTTGGTTAACCAGTTTTTTCCTCAATTATGGGTTGATTAACCATATGGGTGCTTGCTTCATAATATGGTGGAACAACTATGGGCTTTGATGGTAAGTTATATTATTGCACATGCAGTTTGTAGACAATTGAAAAATGGGCTTTTGATAGTCAGTACTCAATTGTCATGTGCTTTGTGATGGTGTTATTTATAAATAAAAAATGGGCCAAGATCAAGCCGTTTAAACAGAAGCCCAATAAAGATAGGGCCGAATATGATCATCCAGTTACGACAGCAAGAGATCTATGACTCGTACAAAACTCAAGTGTGGTGGCAGTCTACTACAGCAATCTATCTCGGAATAAATGTCTTTCCAATCGCAGCCGTCCATTCCATATTTCACTATTTCAAGCCACTCTGTCATCCACTTTCATCACACCTTTATTATTATTGTCACTACCAAACAAGTCTTCTGTACTTCTTTTTCACTTTGACCATCCTACCCCTTCTTCTCCCCCGTATTTCCCGTTCTACCCTGCTTTATAACTTCCCCCTAAACCTATCTATCTTCATCAACATATCCACCAAAACTTTTTTGGTATGCATAACTTTATCCAAGTATCCATATACCACCCATTATTTTCTTAAAACTAACCCTTCATATTTATGCATTTGCATTTCTTACTATTGTAATGTATATATACTAATATGAGTTCTTATTACATGGGTTTGTGACTTTCAAATCATTTTAATTAATTGGAAACCAACAAGAATTACAAGTAAACAACAGGTAAACGGGCAACAAATTACATACCTGAATACTTGCTCCAAATGCTTCGGCATTCGGGTTTACCTGCCAGGTTCGGGTTCGTTCACCAACCTTATGGCCTAGGGCCTGGTTTCGCCAAAACAATGTACAACAATGGTAATTTCCGAGCACAAAACATGTAATTTGTCGTCGCCAAACACTTCCAAACGCATATAATCATCTAGATTTCAGATCAAACTATCAAAGCCTAGTACTAATAAGCATGGTTCAATTCAAACATAGCAAAACGCATTGGCTAAAGTTTCGATCCTGTTGTGCAGTAAGTTCCTAACTTTGTTGAACCCAGAAATGAGAAAACTGTTTCCAAAATGCATGTTTCAATCAATAACATTACAGTTTTATTCAACTGGCAGAAGAAAGGAACAACTCTTTACAACAAGAACAACTAAAATGTTAAAACAAAGCAACAAAAAACAAAAGGCAGCAGCAGAAGCAGCACAAAAAGAGGGCAAAGTAGTTCTGTTTCTGCAAACCCTTCCTTTAAAGAAACCTTTATCCATCAAGAATTTATAGAGTAATAACAATTACCTTATAACCATAAAAACAAAATCAATCAAAATTCATACTCATACCAATACATACAACAACAATCCTATACACAACAAAACAACCAAATCACCACCCCTAACCATCGCCGCCGAGCTCAATTCCTCCCTAGACCCCGGCGGCGACGTCGGCCCATACATTTCCTGCGGAAAATTCGCAGGCGGCGTTATCGGAGACGCCGCCCCACCCTCACCAACAGGCGGGGCAGTCGCCATCACCGCATTCTTCCCGAATATCTCCTTAGGTAACAAAACCCTAGAAATCCCAAATATAGCAACCGGATTCTGATCAAAAACAGTTTGTGTAACAGAAGCCTGAACAATACCAGTATTAATAGCAACCGAACCATTAACCCTAGATATATTCAACGTAAAGCTACCAGCACCTTTATCCTCAGTAGCTAAGGTCGGTTGAACCGGGTTCACAATCGACTGTAACGAACCGAGTGGATAATACGAATGCAAAACATGAAACTTCAACACGTCAGCCTTTTTATCAGCCGGTAACGACTGAAAGTTCGCCGTCGACGGCAGATCGGCAAACGCGTCGTCCGTCGGAACGAACAGCGTTATCCCTGCACCACCTTCGTCAGATTCAAACTCCTGCACGACTCCCGATGCAGCTAGAATCGAAGCCACGACGTTAAAGTTATGTCCGTCGATTAACGCTTTACTTATGTTTAACCCTAACGGTGGCCGTGTCTCAGACGCAAGTAGATCGAAACCGTACGGAATAATTAACGAATCAACGGTGTAGATTGATACATTATAAGGTAGGGTTTTAATTAAGGAAATAATATTAGCAGAGTTAGGTGGTTGAGAGTAGGTAGCTGGAGAGTGAATAACACTGGTATTGGATTGACCATCAAATGTGATGTTGACGTAGCCGAAGTTATTAGTGGCTCGACCGGTGGTTTGGAAGAGAGTGGTGAAGAGCTTACCGTTAGAAGGAAGGTGATGAAGGTCTGAAAGGGATAGGTATTGTAATAAGATGTGGTAGCGGATGACGTCAGCTAAGGAGGTGGGTGACGTAGGGCGGTGGAGAAGGGAGGAGGAACGGAGGATGGAGTTAGGGACGGCGAAGAGGGTGAGGGAAGAACGGTCGGAGAGGTCGGAGATGACGGTGGTGGTGGAGAGGAGAGAGGAGAAGTCGGAGAGATCTGGGTATGGGGATAAGAGATGGGTGATGTTGACGGCGGAGATTAGGGTGGTGGTGTGGTGGTGGAGAAGGAGGAGGGAGATGGTGGTTATTATTAGAGGGGTAATTTGGGAAATGTGGAATAATAATGGAACAGCCATATTGTTGTGTGTTCCAGTGGAGTGTGTGATGGTGAATGATGATGACGGTGATGATTTGGTGATGGTGTGTTTACATTCGGGAGTGTAGAACAAAACAGACATCAAGTGTGTGTGGGGTTATGTGGTTGTTGTTTGGTTTAGTCCTTTTGGTTTGTGGGTTATTTGGTTTTAGTCCTTTGGGTTGGGTATGTTCTGGAAAGTGTAAAGGTGGGAGGAAAATACATTGATAAAAAAACAAATGTAATCATGGAAAGTTTTTTAATATTAAAAGGTGCGGGATTATGAAATAGTACAAGTAATGTGTTAGGAATTAATACGGTTAATAATAACTAGTCTTCTTGGTACCATCAAGTGTGGATAGCTATTGAGTGCAAATTCGACATAAGCTTTCTAAATAAATTGATCGAAAGCAATAAAATAAGAGAGTGAATTCTCAAAGAAAATTGGATTTGAGAGCTCGGTCAAATGTATCGTTAATTCTAGTCTTTTTCTTTATGTAAGAGTTTGTCGACTCTTGGGTTAGCTCCTCGTCTAAACGTAAATTTAGCGCAAATGATAGATATACGATGTGGATTAATTCTAGTCTTTTTCTTCCTTAAGACAAGTTGTAGTGGCCAAGTAAGTGTGATAAAGGTGATGTCACCTCAACACCCCATAAGCAAGACGGACACTCACAAGTGGGGTGTAGTGGTCATCTAGGTGCGAGGAGACTTTTGTTTTGAATCAACACTCCACAAACAGTACTAAGGTATCATTTACGTGACCACACTCATGTTGGTGCCCCCTGCCCTAGCGACGCCTTTAGGGAGAAGTGTGCCACGCCCAAAGGGTTGAGGTCGCACCCTCCCAAGCCATTATTCATGTCCATTACGTATGATCTCACTACATGACCAATTTTTTTTTTTAATAATGCAATTGTTTATACGGTAGAGTTTCGAGAACATGGTCTACCACATGTTCATATTTGTTTGTTCATGAAATATGAAGATAAGCTTCCTATTGTGAACATATTGATCCTTTCATTTATGTTGAGATCCATGATAAGATGGAAGATCCTGAGCTATTTACACTTTGTGAGTGATTTCATGATTCATGGCATGTGTGGTGATGCAAATATGAATTCTCCTTGTATGCTTGATGGTAAGTGCTGCAAATTTTTTCCAAAGAAATTTGAGAATCATATAACTTTCGATTCAAATGTGTTTCCAGTTTATAGAAATCGTGATTTTGGATTCTTTGTAGAAAAACCGGGTATTAAATTAGACAATAGAAGTGTAGTTCCTTATAATCCTACGCTTCTGAGATATTATTAAGCGCATATTAACGTCAAATGGGGTAATCAGCCTAGCTCAATTAAATATTTATTTAAATACATTAACATAGGACTATAGTTGCCGTGTACAAGATGGTGGTGAAGGAGATCAACAATCAGGATGAGATGAAATAGAGGAGTACTATGATTGTCGATATATTTCAACTTGCAAGGCATCATAGATGATTTATGAATATGATGTTCATCATAGGTATCCATCGGCTATAGCCTTCCATTTCATCTAGGGGTGAGCAAAATTAACCATAACCGACATAACCGAACCATAACCGACATAACCGAACCGATTTTAACCGATAACCAACATAACCAATGGTTATGGTTATGAAATTTCTATAACCGACCGAGCGGTTATGGTTATGGTTATGAAGCTTTGGTTAACCGATATAACCAAACCGAACCGAACTTGTATTGTTAAGTTTATGTAATAGATTTATGTTCTATATGAACTATATAGAGGTTTTTTTACTATAATAAAAGTATGTTATTAACAACATGATATTGATGTAGTATTCTTTTTTTATGATGAATTAAACTTGTAAGTTGTAACCAAGGGGTTAAATATGTTTTTTTGTTAATATCTTATTAAAAGGGATCCTACATTGGTACTTTAACTAGAAAGGGTAGTCTTGATTAACTTATAAATAATAACCCAAGCTAAGTCTATCATTGTAGGTTCTGAGTTTTTAAGACCCATGGGCTTTTAATTTTATAATTTAGCCGAAAGTTAGCTTTGGTTGATTTTTTTGGTTAATAACCGAAATAACCATAACCGAACCATAACCGAATTCATAACCGATTAACCATAACCGAAGTTTGGTTATGGTTATGGTTACGAAAATCCCATAACCGAAATAGCGGTTATGGTTATGGTTAATGGTAAAAACCGACCCAAACCGACCCATGCACACCCCTAATTTCATCTACCCGGTCAACAACAAGTAATATGTGGTCCAAATGATGTCATTGATAACATTCTAAACAAGCCTTCAGTTACTTCTACAATGTTTTTATCTTGGATGAAATGTAATCGAACTGATCCAGATGCACGTAAACTTAGTTGTGTTGAATTCCCCACAAAATATGTCTAAAAACTGGAAGACCCTATATGGTTACCACGTAAAACAACTGCTTTCTTTATTGGTCATATTCATGTTATCAGTCCATCTTTGGCTGGAACTTACTTTCTAAGAATTCTGCTTAACAAAGTAAAAGATCCAAAATCATGACTATAAATGGCCAACCTTACCCCACATTTAGAGACGCGTGCTATGCTCTTGGCCATTTAAATAACGACATGAAATATACAAAGGCTATTAGAAAAGCTAATGAAACAAGAACGGGACCATATCTTCATAATCTATTTGCTTTATTTCTGGTCACTAATACTTTGTCTAGGCCTGATTATGTATGGCAACAAACATGGGAGATTTTAGCAAATGGTATTTTGCGAAAACACCAAAAATATATTAGGGATTAAAGGTATGGGTTATTTTCCAACTATTTAGTGTATGATGAGATCAATAGTGTCGTTGAATGTAACAATTGAGGTCTTTTTTTTTGTCTACGGATATGGTGGTTTTGGTAAAACTTTCTTATGGAAGACATTGTTTTCTTGTGGTTAGGATAACACATTCAACATTTCATATACCATTAAATCTTACGGAGGATTCACTCTCACATTCAAGTAAACAGTGACAATATTCATCTGCTTAAGGAAACAAAGTTGATTATATGGGATGAAGCTCCAATGATGCATAAGAATGCATTCAAAGCACTTGATTGTACTATGAAAGACATCATGAAATCATATAATTTCATGAGTTCTGAAATGCCATTTGGAGGTATAGGTATAGTCTTGGGGTGGTGATTGTAGGCAGATACTTACTATAGTTCTAAATGGTAGTAGGTAAAATATGCAAATGCATCTATTAGTTCATCTTACATTTTGAATACATGTAAAGTACTTACATTCAACAAAAACATGTGATTGACTATAGGTAATAACATATATGATCTTGAACAGTAGTCATTTGCTAAGTGGCTAATTGATTTGGGTGATGGTATAATATTAGGGGTATGAATGATGGTGAGGTAACTGTAGTTATATCCGAAGATCTATTAATTCCTGAACCATCAGATCCAAAGTTTAATTGATTTTGTATGTCCTTCAATTATCCAATGCTAAAAAAATATAGAATTTTTGAGAAAGGGCACTTCTTGAACCTATAAGTGAAGTGGTTCACGAGATTGCTGATAGATTGCTGCAAATGTTTCCAGGAGATGAAGTTGAGTATTTGAGCGCAAATAGTATATGCCCATCTAAACAGCTTAATAATCCTCAAACCATGACGTTCTTAATGGGCTCAAAATTTCAAGATTGCCGAACCATAGATTGGTACCAAAGGTAAGGGTCCAACTAGTGTTGTTGTGAAACATTGACCAACAAAATGGCCTTTGCAATGGTACTAGACTACATATTACCACATATTGAAGCTGAGATAATATTTGGAAGAAATATCGGAATTCACACATACATTCCGCACATCAATTTGATACCTTATGATAGTAAAATTCTATTCAAGTTTTAGCGACGACAACCTCCCATATCTGTGTGCTTTGCAATGGTACTAGACTACAGTAAAATTCTATTCAAGTTTCAACGATGACAATAAACAAAATCCAACGACAATCGTTATCTAGGGCTGGGGTGTATTTGAAATTCCCAGTCTTCACTCACGTCCATTTGTATGCTGCTCTATCCAGAGTAAAAACAACAGATAGTGTAGAGTTGCTAATACTGAATATAGATGGAAATGTTTCAAATAAAACTTTTAATGTGGTGTATAAAAAAGTTTTGGGAGATTTATGAATTTTCATTGTATTTTGTTAAATACTCTGTAAATTTAGTATTTTATTCCTTTAAGGTTTTTAAAATGTTAAATTGTTACACCGAAACCATATCACACGAGTACGTAGAGGTGCACAAACCGGGTTTTTTCAATACCCAGTTTCGGGTATGGAACTGGTTCAGGGTAGGGTCGGCAGGGGCGAAGTATTGTTGGGGCTAGGGGTGGCCCTGCCCCTCCTGTTTTTTACGCAGTAGTGGAAATTAGCGATTTTCATAGGTAAATTGAGTCCGGGTTGAGTCCGGCCCTCGCCGATTTTCCACTACCAATCGAAAAAATTTGAGTTCGGCCCCCGCTGATTCCGAAACCAAGCTTCGCCACCGAGGTTCGGGTATTACTTCTACCGGGTATTGAAAGAACTGGTTCCGGTTCCTATCATAAAAAACATACCCTGTATATCGGTTCCGGGTATAGAACCGGGTATGGAACCGAGTACGAAACCGGGTATGGAATCTGGCCATATGGATGGCCATATTTTGCAAGGAAATTAATCAAAGTATTGCTTTTGCAGGTTGGGTGGAAATACAAACGTGATTGTATTGTGCATATTGAGTAGTATATATAAGAAGATATAAAACAAAAATTCCTGTCTAATTCAAGTTAGCCGATTAAAAGTGTCAAATATTAAGATGTCAAATGATAGCATAAATCAAGTGCAAATATTAAACAATAAATGAATAATGCATATTGATGTAGAATAAGTCAACTGAATCAAATATAAAGATATGTCTACTGTATAGGACCAAACAAAGACCCATCACGACTCAAGTTTTCAAAGAGTTAAAAAGAGGCACCTCACGAGGCACCAAATGCCGACATGGTCTCTAGTGGCACTAAAGTTCATATATATTAAAGGTTTGAAATACTACTAAGTACTAACACATTACATTTAAAAACATATAAAACACATAGGTTGGTGTCCATAAATTGGGTTTTTGGCTAAGTCTAAATTGGGTCATGAACTGGGTATTAGGAAAACCCGGTTCCGGGTATTAAAAAACCGGGTACAAACCGGGTCCGGTTCCGGTTTCGGGTACGGTTTTTTACATAGAAATCTATACCCTATGCGTACCCGACGGGTAGGGTTGGTTCCGGGTAGGGTCGGTTCTGGTTATTTTAATACCCAATTCCGGTTTTTTTGTGCACCTCTACGAGTAGGTAACCTAGTTATAAATGTGATATAGAAATAGATTAGCAAATACAGGCCCAAAGATGGGATGCGGGCCGCTCTTAGCAGCCCAAAATATTATTTATTATTATCCAGCCAGCCACAAGCCCACAAGCAGCTGAACCGGAAGCACACCGTCGGCCGTCGCTGCAGACGCTGTCGCCGCCACATCATAACCAGGACCCTGATGCACTGCTGCAGTTTCCATCCGGGACACCTCCGTTCGCTCCACACTCGTCCAGTCGTTCACCGGCCGTTGGGTTGCTCATTGAGTCACTGCTCCTTGTAAGTTCTTTTGTTTCTTGAGCTTATCTATCTATGAAAATGATTATTGAAAAGAGAAGTGTAGTATTAGAGTGAACCGACCCATTCCATCTAGTGAAAATTCGAAGTATGTAGGGATGCCCTCCAGCTGTTCGATCATTTGTCTGAGTGAATTTGTGTTATGTTTTTTGGTCTAGCTGTTCTTATGTTTTGATTAATTTGGGTATATTCTTCTAGGCTTTGTTAAATCTGCAAACCGTTGATTAGAGATTAGACAGTTTTAAACTTGTAACTGTCTTCGTTTTAAAATGCACGCCTAGGCGCAAGGGCAATCGTTTTTTACGCTTAATGCCTCGATTAAACCCAAGAAGCGCCTAAAAAGCAAGTTTTTTGTTTTGTTTTTTTTTGCCTGAGGCGCGCGCCTCTTGTACATTGGGTTCTTTTTATGCGGCAAATTCCTGAACCTTGTTTCTTTTGGCTTGTACATGTATGTAAAATCAGATGAAAACTTTATTTATAGCTATATTTTAGCAGTGGCTCCAACATTGAAATCTAATGAAAACTTTATGAAAACCCACGCTCCACTCCCCACAGTCTAAATCATCAACATGGCTCCAACATTGAAGACCATATAATGTTGTTTTGCAGTTAAAAATCTAATGATTGATGAACATGTGTTTTAGTTAAAAATCTAAAGTTGTGTTTCTTAGTTCTTACATGGTTAGAGTTTTCATTTTTTTATCGTTTATATTTGCTTGATATTGACAGTAACCTGTCGGACTTGGAATTTTCTTTTTACATTGCTTTTCTCCCTGTTACAGATTATATACTTATATATAACTTCTCATCTTTTTTATGTGATGTTTCAAATTAGCTATGGTTTTTATTATGGTTAGTGTTTATTTCATGGAATTGTGTAGCATTTTTATAATCATAATTGGCAAGAAACAAACTGCTATATATTATACCAAATTAGTTCAACAGTTAACAGTATATAAGAATATCCATTTTTGGTCATTGTATCTTTTAAGTCCATAAATGATCAGAATTTGACATCAAACATGATTGTTGCAACATCAAACACTCGTTTTTAGTCCTCAGTGTTTTTCTTTTTCAGAAATCAAGCGAGTCAGCTAGCATTTTAAGATGTGGTTACGTTTTAAGAACCCTTTCAATTATTTGGAGGCCTTCCAAAAATACACAAAATCGCCATGGATTCTCCAAACTTCTGGATTTTCAGACACCCCTTTTAAAAAACCAAAGCTTGCACCCCTACAGGTTCCTTTCTATCTCTATTTTTATTTTAAACAGCTCCGATTGCTTTTTAGTTGCATTCAAATAATCTTTCTGCCATTAGTTGTTCACTTTTGCTATTATTGAAGGAACGTAGAATGATAGACCGGCGTAGGCTGTGTGCTAAAGGTGGAGACGGTGGTAATGGTTGTTTTAGCTTCCACCGTAGTCGACATGTGCGTCATGGGAAAGCTGATGGTGAGCAATTATGTTTATATAATTATTTTTATTGACCCTTTTTGTATCAAAATCAAACAGTTGTTGTTATGTTTGTATAATTAATACTGATTATGAAATATAAACCTTTCTTAATCTGTGGAATTTAGGCGGCAATGGAGGAAGAGGCGGTGATGTGATTCTAGAATGTTCCACAACAATTTGGGATTTGAGCAGCTTGCAACATCATATTGTTTGTTATATTTTCCCTTTCTTTTATATTTTCTACAATTAACACATGATCTCACACATTATCTGTAGTTAGGACTTACGAGTAGTGAATATGGTATTTTACAGAATGCAAAGAGAGGGGGGCACGGGGCTTCAAAAAATAAGATAGGAAGCCGAGGAGATGACAAGGTATTTTAATATATTTAGTTACATTGTTTTCTTTGTCACTTTCTAGAGGTGGCAATTTTAACCCATTCTTTTGTCACTTTTAACTCATTTAGTTACATTGTTTAATCTGTAACATGTCGGACGTGTAAGATCAAAAATTTAGATAAAAAGGACGAATGTCAAATGGGTTGAAAGTCACCCAAGTTATATTTTTAGGATACCAGTATACCACCTTCAAAATAACTACCTTCAAAAAATCGTATATATCATCATCATACTAAAAAAATCGTATATATAGTTTTGTAATCATGTTTTACCGCATAAGTTATTTTATAGCAAAAGTCCTAAAGAGGGTACAAAAAACTGCTGTTGAGTCAACCTTGGCCGGCACTAAAAAGTACCTTTGGATCCAATCCACTTTGATATGTTCAACATAAATGGTGTTACTAATCACCAACATTTTTTCAATAGGTTGTTCTAGTACCCGTTGGAACCGTACTTCATCTCGTTGAGGGTGAGATGCCCTCTATGGTTGGGAAGGGATCCTCTGCACCTCTGAACCCGTGGGAAATTCCTACGACCCTCGAGAGTAATCACAATGAAATGAGCATACCTAAAGTTTCTTCCAATAAGAGTAGCAAAAGCAAGTCCAGTGTTGACTTAAAACACTCTGACTTCACATATGAAGAAAAAGTAAGTTCATGGGAAGCTCAAGTGACTAGCAATGGTGTATCTGAATCAGATGAAATGGAAGAATCTGAACAAGAAGAAGAACAAATTGAATATAATGTTGCTGAGTTGACTGAACCAGGTCAAAGGATAATTGTGGCTCATGGAGGTGAAGGTGGTTTAGGTAATGTCTCTCTCTCAAAATCCTATAAAAAATATAGTCAAAAAAAGCACGACGGGTTAGAAAAGGCCGATGACATTGAAGTACAAGAAGACGAAAATGAGGATACTTCATCACTCACAACCGGTTCTCCCGGTTCAGAGTCGGTTCTCATATTAGAACTCAAAAGCATAGCCGACGTTGGTCTAGTTGGAATGCCAAACACGGGTAAAAGCACACTTTTAGGAGCATTATCTAAAGCACAACCAAGAATAGGTCATTACGCCTTCACAACTTTAAGGCCCAATTTAGGAAACTTAACTTATGATGATGTATCAGTCACTGTTGCTGATATTCCCGGACTTATAAAAGGCGCCCACGAAAACCGTGGGCTCGGGCATGCTTTTCTCCGCCATATAGAAAGAACCAGAGTTCTTGCTTATGTTTTAGATTTGGCTGCTGCATTAGATGGTAGAAAAGGGGTCCCGCCATGGGAACAATTGAGAGATCTGATTCTGGAGCTCGAGTTTTACAACGAGGGTTTATCTGATCGACCCGCATTGATTGTGGCTAATAAAATTGATGAGGCGGGGGCCGAAGAGGTATATGATGAGTTAAGAAGAAGGGTGTGTGGTGTAAACATATTCCCGGTTTGTGCGGTTTTGGAAGAAGGCGTGGCCGAGCTAAAAGATGGTCTTAGGATGCTGGTAAATGGTGAGGATTCCAATAGATTGACATTGGATGACATTGATGTTGATTAGGAACAGATTTGTGTTTATTACAAAATTTGTGACAACTATTTCTATATCTATAGAAGACCATGAAGACCTTCCATAAATGGTAATGTAGATCTAAACTTAATCAGTTTTGGTGTAACATTTGTTTTTGATAGTGACAGCAATTTGGGGGCGAAATAATAGATAACTTGAGAACCAGTTAATATATTTGATTTTTGTTGTGATACGCAGTTTTACTATCATGTTTAGGAGTTGAATGCCAAAGCTCTCTTTTTCCACTCGCGATTATCATATTTATCTTTTGTCGCATGGTTTTATTTGCTATCTTTCATCCTTAATGTTCACCAATGGAAGGGAAGTATGCTATATCAACAAATTGAATGAGCACAAGCGATCAAGTACCCCACATGTATGACTAGGGCTGCAAATGAACTGAACTTTTAGCGAACAGTTCATAAACCATTCGGCGGGAAGTTCATTTGTGTTCGTTTGTTTAATAAATGAACAAACACGAACAGAAAATTCAGTTCGTTTAGTTAAACGAACAAACATGAACAAAGGTCGTGTTCGTTCGTTTATGTTCGTGAACATTCGGTAACGTGTTCGTTTATGTTCGATAGATAATTGAGGTTTTTAATTTTTATACTTTTTATATTCTTTTATTTTTATTTATTTTACCAAATAAATAGTATATATATGAGGTAAATATATGACTATACGTGATCAATAAACCTACTTTTTGTATCCAAGCTTGTTATATGTTTCCATGTTCCAGCGTTAATGCCCTCCACCTCCAACGCCCTCTGCCATCCACCTCCAACCAACGCCCTTCTCCAGTAACTAAGTATGTTTGGACAATTAAGTTATATTTTGGTTGGATCTAGCTAATGTCTTAATGTATGTGAATTCAATGTTATTCAAAAGTTAATATATGTCCGTTTGTGTTTGTTTACGTTCATGAACACTTGTTTGTGTTCATTAATGTCCGTTTGTGTTCGTGTGCGTTCATGAACAAAATTAACAAACGAACACGAACATGAGTGTTTTCTTAACAAATGAACATGAACAGAAAATCTCGTTCGGTAAGTGTTCATGAACTGTTCGTGAACATATAATTTTCTTAACAAACGAACATGAACAAGGTCTTATTCGTGTTCGTTCGGTTCGTTTGCAGCCCTATGTATGACTCGTGGGTAAATTGAAAACAAAACGAGTTGCAACAGTACCGCTCCTGATGTGTACATATAAGCATCAAATCGTGTATGTATCTATTGGAATGTTTATTAACTCTCATTTTTTTTAAATTCATTAATCTTTTATTCCAAGTCTATATATATTATCATGCTAAAGCAAAAAAAAAAACATATATGCATTTTTTTAATATGAGACGAACATTATGCGATACATTTAGGCAAGACAATAGTGATGTGGTATACATACATATAGATGCAATCTAATATATCATGACACAGGCCTCCCATTGGTTTATGACTTGTAACCGGCTACCGGACCCGTGACCCATGAACCGAACCAAACCAAACCCGATTAACCCAACAACAACCCCTTCCTCACTCACACCTAACGTATAAATTTCACATGTTCATGAGCCAAACAATATAACCAGTACTAAGTGATTTCACCTAGTATTATTTTATAATAAAGTTATAGACTTTTCGTGTTTTCACACGGGATTTCATATAGTTTTATTTTATAAGACAATTATGATTGGTTATTGTGTAAATATCTTCAAAATTTAAGTTAAACTAACGAGCAACAAAGATGATTTAATTAAAAAAATAAAAAATAAAGACACTAACTTGCTATTAATGAAATAGCGAACTTATTTAAATAATTTCATTTTTTAGTTCAAACCCGAGCAAATGAGTGTTTTTAGTATAATTGGTGTACTATAGAGCGCGAGTAACATTTTATTAAGCCATCACTGCTGTGGTGGAGGGGTATGAGAAATGATGGTTAGAGCCTAGCCTTTTTGAGGTATCATGTTCGATCATTGATCCCATCGGGTTTTACTGATTTCCACTGTTGTGCCTTTGGACAGGTGGGGGGGTCAGGTTTTCTCCAAAACTGATGGCTTGGTGGGTTATGGCTACCCAGCGCTATTTGTGGGCGGGCACCTAAGACGTGTCTTCACCCAGAGACGCATGAGGTGCTTTTGTAACCAATTGGGGGTACCCGAATAGCCGGAACATCGTTTGTTGTAAGTTAAAAAAAACATTTGTTGTTAAAACTTGATTTACGCTCTATAACATTTATTTCAAACTACATTTTTACCCGTCGCGCGGTGCGGTGGCGGGGCAAAGTATTCATCAAGTTTATTTAAATCAAACATAAATACCTATGATGATTTCACAAATTGGGTCAGAAAGCCTTCGGCATTGTATTACAAACCTTACAAACCGTAGTGTTTACATGAAACTATGTACTATGTACAATGCAATTAGAAGAATCAAACTAATACCAAAGCAAAAATTCAACTAATAACAATAAAAAAAAGCAATATCTTAAACTAATAAAAAACACTAAATGGTTAAAACATAAAAGATAAAAATGAATCTTGACCAAATGGGCGCGCACCACCAGGCACCATCTGACCCCACCTTCGAACACCCAATGCACACATACTTCCTCCTTGCATAAGATTATATAAGTTGGCTCCATATTGAATTGTTCTCCTGCATAATCAAAAAATAACATTCAAAAGGGTCTCATGAGGAACATTAAAGATCACACTATGTTCCATGCAGATCTTCCTCAAAAATGCATAAATGTAACCAATTGATATCCTTTTGTAACACCTAGAACCCTTCCTTGCTGTGACCACTGTGTTCCCCATTATATGCACCAGTCCGGCCGCCCTGTTACTGATCAGAAACTCCATTTCATCCACCTCAGTATGACTGCTCACTTTCCCGGATGACACTCTGGTGGTGTTCGCTGCCACAATTGAATCGCCAGCAGATGAAAGTGAATCCTTTTCAGTCAGCATCAGTTCATTAGAACGCGCAGTTTGTTGCCCCGATTGCCCGGATCCATATATGCTGTAGTCGTCTGAGTCGGAGCACCCTTCCATCATCGACTCGAGTCTTATGAACAAAAACAGATTATCGAAAAGTTTCTTCTCGAACTCGTTAGGTCTAAATTCAAGACAAAACAGTTTTATGAAACTGTGAATTAAGAAAAGACTCAAAATGGTCATTCCCATTCACATAATTTTGAGATTCACAGTCTCAACACACTCACAAAAGCCCAATTAAGATGAACAAACTCGAAAAACAAACACTAACTTCACAAATCAAATAAACAACGGTGACATTGGCTGGTATAATATGCCTTGTTTAAGGGAAATTTTTTTATTTAGAAGTTTGAAAAATCGTCGTCACCAAACCCAAATGCGGTGTTTAGCTCTTTTTAAAATGGTCGAGTAGCTGCCCTTGCCCTTTATAGTGCGAAAATCGAATACAGTAGAACCCTCTAGTTAGGATTCAAACGTGAGCCACCATGTTACGTGCCTGTCTTATATAACCTTATGAGGTTGTGTAGTTTTGTATCAATTAATATTAATTTTGTAAAACACATGACCAACTATATGTCAGTGAAAGCTAGATAGCATGGTGATATACAGCCGAGTCACCTAAGTGACTCGGTCATGCCATTGGCTATTTATCTGATGAATCAATGCGCAATCTAAATAAGCACATAATTCCTATTGTAAGCTATATCCCTAACTATGTTTGGGGTTGAGTTATAATCACCACACAGGTCATTTACTTTACTTATTCAACTCAAGTGCACCTACAGAGTACCATAAAAAAATACTTTTGTTACAGTATAAATGCTGCAAGACATAAAGAAAAGGATTGAAGGAAGTAGTAAAACATAAAATCATTTACTTTAGTACTATCATAGCATAAAAAGATGGTTCAATGTTAATATTCAGCGTCTAAGTTGTTGAATAAGCTGATGAAGGCACTTTACTAACATTCAAAGTACCATGATTTAGACCTAACTCTGTTGCATTTTACTACTTAGGTGGTGGATTACTTCCTGTTTGTAATTGTATAGACCATATGTTGTGGACAATGTCGTAACCACCAACTTGGCGATTACTATCCGTCGCCAACATAATTTTCAGGATCTTGGTAATAAACTTGGCGATTAAGAGCCGTTATAGTAATCGCCAAATCGCCACCATAAAATGATTTTACCGTTTTTTTTGTGCCCTGCACTATAACGGACAAAAAAAATGTTTTTTTTTTGTGCCCTGCACTATAACGTTTCATTAATTATGTTGGCGACAGATCTTGGTAATAAAGTTGGCGATTACTATAACGGCTCTTAATCAGCAACAGCCTGCTGCACAAAAAAATTATTTACTATAAGGCTCTTAATCGCCAACATTCAACTTGGCGATTTTACCAAGATCCGATTTGAGAAATAATCGCCAACTTGGCAATAAGGCTAGAACCAATGTTAAGAGCCTGGTGTTGTTCCACCAAACAAAGTTTAATTGACTGCTGCTGTTTCACCAAAGAGACTTTGTCCTTTTCATCTAATTTACAGTCATTATTTGAACACTTTAATTAGACGCAAAGCACTAATCAACTGATTTTAGCAACCAACTTATGCTGTAACAGATCATCAGTTGAGATATACCAACCCTAACTCAACAACAACATAACTCTCGAACCTTACTACAGTCGGCGCAACCGAACGGTACAACTTAGTTCTTATAAATAGGGGTGGCAAAATGGGTAGGTTTGGTTGTTGGGTCAGGATGGGTTTGGGTTAGGATGGGTTTGGGTCAAGATGGGTAGATTTAAAAAATGGGTTAGGATGGGTTGGGTAAGGATGGGTTTGGGTCAGGATGGTTTGGATTAGGATAGGTTCATATCAAAATCGATTAAAAAATTTTAAAAAAATTAAAATAACAATAAAAAATAAAAAATTTAAAAAGTAAAAAAAAAAGAAAAAAACAAATTTAAAATAAAAAACAAAAATAAATTTAAAAATAAAATTTTAAGGATCCGAAATATTTCATTTTGAACCGGGCCGGTTAACAACCGGGACCGTTTCGACCCGACAGACCCGTTATCGATCCGGACTGGGGCCGTTCGACCCGACCGGGCCCGTTAGCGCCCCGAACCGTTTCGACCTGACCGGATCCGTTAGCGACCAGGACCGTTTCAACCCTGTCAGGAGCGTTAGCGACCGGAATCGTTTCGACCCGGTCAGGCCCGTTTGCGATCCAGACCTTTTCGACCCGATCTGGCTCGTCAACAACCGGCCCGTTAGCGACCCGGACCATTTCGAACCGTCCGGGCCTGGTAGCGACCCGGACTGTTTTGACCCGACCGGGCCCGGTAACGACCCAGGCCGTTTCAATCTGACCTGTCCCGTAGCGACCCGGACCATTTCGACCCGACCGGGCCCGGTAACGACCAGGAACATTTCAACCTGGCCCGTCCCGTAGCGATCCGGACTGTTTCGACCCAGCCGGGCCCGGTAGCGACCCGGACCGTTTTGACCCAATCAGGCATTTCGACCCGACCGGGCCCGGTAACGACCGGGAACATTTCAACCTGGCCCGTCCCGTAGCGATCCGGACTGTTTCGACCCAGCCGGGCCCGGTAGCGACCCGGACCGTTTTGACCCGATCAGGCCCGGTAACGATCCAGACCCTAAATAATCATTGAAAATGAAAAACCACAACAAAAACTGAAGGAGAGTATAATTGTATATGGAGAGACGATAGAAACCTAAAAGTTGGCTGGAAAATATAGCATCGCCCTGACGACGTGATCGAAGACAATAAGTCTCTTAAGGACAAGCACGTATATACATTCTAAGTTCTGAATTCTAGAAGATCTGTTTTTTTAGGGTGAATAGCTAATTACCCATCCTGACCCATCTTGCATTTGCATGCTGCCCATCCTAACCCATTCATATATGTCCATTAAATTTTTATTTACCCATTTCAACCCCTTTAGAAATACATGTAAACCCAAAATAACCCATGACTTCTTTTTTAAAGTCCCAAATCAGCCCAAAGTCAAACCCTTGGGTCAAATTTGCCAGGTCTACTTATAAACATAGCTAACCAAAAGTCCCCAAAACACAGAAATATCAATAGTAATAATTCGATTACCTGGACAGAATGATGCGACAACGAAACCAAACCCTGCACAATTCAGAAACCAAAACTTAAGAAAGGATAGAAGCAAGAAAACGAAATCAAAATTGTAGTCTCTGATACCTTCAATCGGCCGGAAAATTATCAGAAGAAGGGCTGCTCGGATGTGTGTAAAGTCTTGTAATACAAAGAAGTAGATGAAGGTAAGGTGGGAAGTATGGTGTGGGGATGGCAAAAGGTTTAAAAAGTTGAAGTACAATAACAATAGCATAAGTGACAACTCACTGAAGCATGTACAACCCTTGAAGCAAAAGTTACAAGTCACTATTGCACATTTGCTTTGGTTTTTAGAAGCTTATTAATTTATTGAAAATGGTACAAATGCTGCATGAGAGAACCCATTTTTAGAATTGTTTTCACAACCCTTGATCTTCTTCTTCTTCTTCTTCAAAACCCCCAAATCATCACAATCCTCTCTGCTCATCAACATCCCCAACGTAGGGTTTTAGTCTGTTTCTGAGTTTTACTCAAGGTATACAACTCTAATCCTTGTTTTGTCATATACACTAGCTTGCTTCTCTCATCATTTGTAAATTGTAATGTATATATCAAAACGTGACCAGTTTTGTAATAACTTATCTAGCTAGTTAATAGCAACAATTTGCAGTTGAAGTTACGCTTTTTATCACTTCATGGGCTTCTTATTCAGTTATTTCCTGTTAAATGTTGCTACTTAGTTAGTCGACTCCAACGGGTCATCATGCAATGTTATGTTATGACCCTGAGATCTATGAATGTTGTTTTAAAAGACTTGGTTTTGCTATCAAAAAAAGGCTAGCGGCGCAGCTTGTTGCCTTCTATTTCGATCTATTAGGGATGCCGGTGTAATGGCGGGTAGGTGTTGCCTCTCGTTGCTTCATCGCGTAGGGGGTTGCGGCTTGTCGTAGCTTAAGTGTATGTGTGTGTAGGTATGAGAGAGATAAAGAGAGAGTAGCGTGTGTAGAATGAGAGAGAGAGACAGAGACAGAGTAGTGTAAGTAGTAGTCTTGGTTTTAAAAAGCGCGCTTGAGGCGCGCTTAAGCGCAAAGCGCACCTAGGCGCAAATCCGTGCGCCTTATGTAACCCTAGGCGAGCAGTGTACAAAAAGCGCAAGAAAAGCGCGCAAAAAGCGCATTTAAAAAGCGCAAGAAAAGCGCGCTTTGTGTACACATGATGTTTTTATGCTTAAAATTGTTATACATGTAGCTAAAAAGGTTGTACATTTTAGTTAAATCATATATATACCTTATTTGTATCTATATTTTGAGTAAATAATGCTAAAAACCTATAGCATATATAAAAAAATTATATAATTGTCTTGCGCCTCGCGTACGAAAAGCCCACCGCTTTTGCGCTTTGCGCCTCGGTTTTAGACCTCGTCGCTTTTGTGCGCTTTGCGCTTTTTAAAACCAAGTGTAAAAGGGTGGGACTCGTGGTTTAGGGTAGTGTTGCTACTAATTAAGGTGTATGTTTTGGGGTAGTCTAGTGTAGTTTGGGCCTTGGGGTTGCAACCTTCCCCCCCCCCCCCCCCCCCCCCCCCCCCTCTAAGATTGCTATATCGTATTTAATATAATTGGATTTTGCTAAGAACTACCTGTTTGTTTATGACACATATACCTTATTAGATAGTCACTTGCAACTTCGATTTGATTTACTGTTTATATTGAGACCCGCAAGATTAGCTTTGGTGGATGATTGGCTGTATGCCTGTATCTACACACATAGCTTTACTGGGAAGTTTCACATGTTTTTAACTTTTTATTGAGGTTTAATGCTTTGTAATCTGGTTGATCTCCATAACCACTGCTGGTGATATCTTTGTAATACTAGTGAAACAAGATTTATTATTAGAAAACATTTCATGCTGCTAAGTTTTTGTGTTTGTGTTTGATATAATTGCAAGATACGTGTACGATGAGTCAGCGAGATAGAGATGCAAATAATGTTGATCCTGAGTTTAAAGAATATAGACACAAGTATTACAAGAAACTAAGAAACGGTTGGTTCAAAGTTAGATTTTCAGAACGGTTTTTAAAATGTCCCTTTTGTCCTGATAGTAAAGACTATGGTTACAATGACCTCCTCTGGCATGCGAATCAGATTGTGAGTGATTACGAAACGGCTACTTCTAAAGATAAAGCTGAGCATATGGGATTAATTGAGTACTTAGAGAGGGACTTTCATGCTAAAATCAAGTGCTTTGATTCAGAAAGTGTAAGTTCAACTACTAAGAAAAATGCTAATGAAGAGCTATATGTTTGGCCTTGGATGGCTGTGGTTGCAAACATTCCGGTTGAATATAAGAACGATTGTGGTAAAAAACTAACAGATGATTTGATTAAAGAAGGGTACGGCCCAGTCGAAGTTCATTTTCTGTTGAACTGGCAGGGTGGTTCAGAACTTGCTGTTGTTGAATTTGGGAAAACCTGGGATGGATTTTTTCATGTCATGAAGTTTATTAAGGCATTTGAGGTAAACAAGCATGGCAGGAAAGACTGGTTTGATAGGGAAAAGCGGAAAGATGATAAGCTGTATGCGTGGATTGCGACTTCTGAAGATTATAACCGTGATGGTGTTGTTGGTGATTATCTCAGAAAAAATGGTGATTTGAAGACTGTTTCTGATGTTCAAAAAGAAGACGAATCAGTAGTTTTGGGGTTGAAAGCTATACTAGACGATTTGGACAAAAGAATTGAAGACATGAATGGTAAAATGAGCAAAATAGATGTTCAATTGGAGACTGCTGTGAAACAGAAAGAGGTGATGGCTGAGAACTTCAATAGAGGTATTGTTTTCAGGTTTATATGTTTGTTTATCAAAGTTCAGTTATATAAGTTATCACTTGAATCTTCATCTGATTTTATTTATTATTGATTAGATAAGGAAATGATGCAAAAGGAGGCTGATGAGCAGGTTAAAATGATTACTGCTGAGCATGAACGAACCAAGTGGCTGCTGGAAGAGCGGGAAAAGGGACTAAGAGCACGTGAAGCTCTAAATGAAATTCAGCGACAGAAGCTTGACGATGAGAAGAGAATGGTACTCAGATTTTGTTTACATATGTATTTGTTTATGAATCTGCTATGTTGGTCCCTGATATGATCTAAACACTTGTTTGATCTAGATCGATCACACAGTGTGGATTCCTGTGTAGACTTTTATTAACATGTTAATTGTATGTGTATTGATGCTAGAACATTCATATAATCATTAACGATTCATTCTAAATTTTGGCAGAGTAACAGGGTAGTTACACGAATTCTTGATAAAGTTATGTGTTCATGCGTATGAGCCTGGTTTATATGACCAACAAATACGTCTGTCACTTGCAAACGTATGTGTTACGTTTCAGACACAAACGTATGACTGATACGTTTGTGCCTACATACGCTAGTTAACAAACTTTTCCAAAACCCTAAATAACTCTACCCAATATATCAAAATTCCTGCCCGCGCATTCCTGAGCTTGTCACATTCATGCACTAACATGCTAGATTATAGTTTAATGTGATAATTGTTTTTTCGGCAGATTGAATTGGAAATTTTGGAACAGAATAAGGCCAATGAATTAGGGTTGAAGCTAGCTGAGGATCAAAAGGCTAGTTAACAAACTTTTCAGATTAGATAATGTGTTTTTTATTTGATTTTGTATATTTCTATATTATTTACTAAAACATGACAGAGAGAAAAAGAAGTGCTTCTCCAAAAAGTTATTGGTCTTCAAAAGAAACTTGATGAAAAGCAATGCTTGCACCTAAGGATCAAGCAAATGAAAGAAGCCTTAGAAGGGATGAATTACATGACTGTTGAACATGAAGCAAAGAACAAAATGGAATCGATTCAACGTGATCTTAAAGAAAAAGAAGAGGAACTTGAGGATTTGGAATCTCTTAATCAAGCGTTAATAAATGTAGAACGAATAAGCTATGATGAATTGGTGGAAACTCGTAAAGAACTAATTTCTGTGAGTTTGTTTCCTTCCGTTTATCTATTTATATATATTTTATCAACGCCTACCAGAGTTAAGTCATTGAGATAATTGTATGCCCGTCACAGTTATGAGGTATAGCTATCGAAATCATGGTTTACTCTTGTTTGTTTGAACAATAGGGTTTGAGTGGAAATACTAGTCGTGCCCGTGTTATTGTGAAGAGAATGGGGGAGCTTGATAAAACGCCTTTTATTGCGGCTGCGAAGAAAATTTCCGATAAGATGGGAGATTCATATGGCAAAAAAGTGGCATCTGTGTGGGAGAATCATCTCAGGGATCCTAGTTGGTATCCTTTCAAAATGATCACCGTTGAAGGGAAAAGCAAGGTATTATATACCCTTCTTTCAAAACTACAGTGATCGTTTTACTACCGGCATTTTTTGAAGATCTTAGCTCTTATTTGCATCTATGCATAATTTATGAAAATTCATTTCTATTTTTGAACTGATCAGTTCAGGTGAATTTAGGCATATCTTTTGAACTCAAATGACTCGAGATTAATTTTGGAATGACCTGTATGAAGATTTAACTTTCTTCTTTCTAAAACATGAATATTGTTTCAGTTATACTTTGATGAGTTAAGCTGATTAATCTAGGTTAGTAATCTTTTTGTTTGTCAAAGTGAAAGTGAAACATGATTGCGTAGGTGATTCTGGATGAAGAAGATGAGAAGATAGTAAGCCTGAGATATGAATATGATGAAGACGTATATGATGCTGTCGTCACAGCTCTAAATGAATTAGACAAGTACAACCCGGGTGGCAGATACCCGGTTCCAGAACTTTGGAACAAAATGGAGGAAAGACCGGCAACCTTGAAAGAAGGCGTTGAAGTTGTTCTCAATAAATGGAAAAACTGTAAACGCAAGAGAGGTTAAACTAGATTTTGCGGGATACCTTGGTGTGGTGGGTGGTTTAAACTTTAAATTGTGGTATTAACGAACACTTCAATTGGGAGTTAGTATAACTCTGGTTTTTGTATGTTGACAGCTTTTGGAATTTAGTATTCATCTGTTGGTGAATCTAATTTAAGATATATTATTATATATGCTCAATGCTAGTTCTACAACCTCAAGCCTTTGGTGGTTTGCGAAAAACATTTGGAAATCCATTTCTAGTAACTAGATGCTACAAAGATCACCTGAATGTATATTAAAATTTAGCATTCAAATGGGATTTAGTGGTTGTGCCAAATGCTATTTGACATAGATGCTTTTAGTCTTTTACTTTTGTAAATGAGTAAAAACCTCTCTTTCCAGATCTTCATTTGTTTGATTGAATACCTGTCTACTCATTCAGAATCATCGGCTATATTGTTCATTGGTGTACACCCTTATGCTTTGCCATGTCGTATCGGCTCTCCGTCAACTATTCCGCTAGTATAACTCATGACCTAAGACCACAGGATATACTGTGGAGATAAGCCCTGGGCCCGTGGTTAAAAGCCACATAGTGGAACACTGTGTCGGCCTAGCATGGTCACAACGTGAAGATATCCACAAGTATGGAATTACACAGATTGTCCTTTAGTTTTACCTGAAATTGCATCCTTTGTCCTTTTTTTGAATTTTTAACTCCCTATGTCCTTTGTTTTGTACATTTGTTACACCGTTTGTCCTTTAGACCCAACCCCGTTAAAAAACTCAGTTAAGTGGAACACGTGCCCCTCACGTGAGGGGCAAACATGTCATTTCACCATAAACATAATAATAAAACTTAATAAAAAAAATGTTCTTCAACAACCCAGACATCATCATTGTCTTCATCTTTTCCCCTTCTTCAACAACCCAAACCCTAAATCACCTCCATACATCCTCCAAACCCAAACCCTATTAATAATATCTTCACCAACCTGAAACACAAATGTGAGCAACAGAACCCCAATCATTCGTCAGATCATCAAACCCCACATTGGCATAAACACACCACCACCAATCAACACCACACAACTACACCTGCGTACTGACCTTCAGCACCGTCACCTACACCAATCCACCGGTCTACCTTCTGTCGCCTCCACCAGTCCCACAACGTCGTCGTACTGCAACCGTTTAACCACCTGTTTCAATTCCTCCAACATTTCCACTTTTTTATTCACATCTTCTTCCTCTTGTTCCAACATCTCCGACATCCTTAACAACTCCGTAAGCTTGTCGGACTTCTTTTTGTTGGGTATTACAGTAGATCTGCAACTGGGTTTCTCCGGCGCCGGTGATTGGACGGTGGTACGGTGGCGGTAACCGCCGCCGCCGCCGCATTTTATGGTGTCGATGATTTTCCGGCGACATGTTGTTGGGATCGTGGGTGAGCTCAGAGGGACAATTATCATGTTTTAAGAGTATGCAGCGGAAATAATCTTGACAATTGACACCATGTGACTAACCTTATTGTAACTCAGACTCCCCCTCGGATTAAGCTATCACAACATGAATTAATAACAAAACAAACATAAGTGAGATGATAGATTTAACTTAAATATTTGTATGTTATTAGGCAAATGTTCAAATGTATGAATACATGTGGCCAAGTGCAAGTCTAAAGGTTAGGGGTAGTCAGGTATTTATAGAATACATACCTGACTGTTTCCACCCACTCTTAGATGTACTAAATACATAAACAAATACCTAGTGGAAAACAAAATACTAATATACTAACTACTGTTGCTTTATACAGACAACAACTGTTAAAGCTAACTTCTGAGAATCTGAAACTTCTGATGCTTTGGTAAAACTTCTGATGAGTAAATCGTCAGAAGTTGTTCTTCAGTACTTTGCAACTTCTGATGACCAATGCTAACTTCTGATGAGTAATTACATCAGTAGTTAGTTCTTCAGTACTTCTAAACTTGTTCTTCGGAAGTTGTCTGGTTTGTCCTTGAACAAGTTCATCAGTAGTTGGTCATCAGTAGTTTCCTTCATTCTTCAGTAGTTGTCTTTTATACTTTAGGACTTTGTCTTCAGAGATTTGTCTGGTTCGTCTTCAGAACTTGTCCATCAGTAGTTCTATTTAGTTCTTCGGAAGTTGCCTGTTTTATTCATCAGTAGTTATTATACTTAATTATTATTATTATGTGAATGATCAACTAAGGTTTTGTGGTTCATTAATCCTCTTTAACCCAACAATCTCCCCCTGGATTGATGAAGCCAAAACCTTAGCTGATAGCTTAGAAGCTTTATTGATTCACTTATTCAAGTTCCAGCCTGTTCTTGATGTTATGTCTGATTTGTCTGAACTTGTCTTGGGCTTGGATCTTGTTAGGGCAAACTGACATATCCAAATTGATCGTGTAGAGATCTTGAAGATCTCTATTTGACATATTCAGTACGTCCATTGCCCTTTGAAACACCTGCCTTGCACCATCCTCTCTCTCAATGACCATTTGTAAACTTGGAGTGCAGTACCATCTCTTAATCTTGGCATTGGAGGTTGACACAGAGGGGGTGACAATGGTTGTAGGTGCTGGGTTCTCATACACCACCAGAACTGTGGATGTTGAGTCCCTGGGAAGTGGCTGTGAAGGCTCTTGACCTTCAGCAGTAGACTTTGTAGCTTCATCAGCAGTTGCAGCCTTGGATTGATCCTGCTGAGTAGTTTCAACTGTTTGATGAGCTTTGGCTTTGGAGTCTCTTCCCTGTGGCTTTCCTTCCATACACACATCAGCCTTGGCTTTGGAAGCTTTGGCTTTGGAAGGTGAAGCCTCTTTAGACACTTGTTCTGAAGCTGGAGTTTTAGATTTTATAACTTCTGATGAAGACTGACCTGCTGGATGTGTTTTCTTTTGCTCAAGTTTGTTGTAAGCATCCAGTAGGTCAGCTTCACTCCACTTCAGCAGCTGCACTTTGCTACCAATCTTTGCAGCTGCAAGTTGATTGACAAGCTGAGTTCTCCTTTCAGCATTCTTCTTAGCTTTCAGCATTGATTCCAGCTTGTCAACCCTTAACTGTAAGTCTTTCAAGGGCAGGTTCTTGATGTTGGCCTTTTTGGTCTTTGAATGTTTCAATATGAAGGTTATGGCCTGTTGTCTATCAAATTCAACCTGTGTCTCTGCAGCTTCTGCCAACTCCTGCAGGTACCCTTGAAAAGCTTTGACTCTCTCATCTTCACCTGTAATCCCTTCTTCATTTACCCTTTCCCAAGCCATCTGTTTATGAAGTTCATTCCTCTCCACAGGAATCTCTTTCTCCTTTGCTTCATGTGATGCTTGTTCATCCTTTTCCTTCTGTTCTGGTGTATCCCTTTGCTTGATGAGCTGAGAGATAGGCATTTGGTCCAGATCAGAAGGATCAGGAATGGGTTTGGAAAAGGCAGGGGTTGTCTTCTGAATTTTGGTAACTACTGATGGTTGAGTATCAGCAGTTTTGTCTTCAGTAGTTGGGTCTTCAGAAGTTTCATCAGTTGTTCCCCTTGTCTTCCTTTTCCTGTATTGAAGTTTGACCTCCCTTGTTGATGTTTCTTTTTCAGTAATGGGAAGGTCAGTGGGCAGGTGTGATGTTTGTACAGCACCCTTCTTACCAGCTATTGTCTTCTCAAGAGATCTCTTCTGTTCAGCTTCCCTTGCCTTCTTGGAAGCTTCTAAGTCAATTTTCTCAGACACTTTCTCCCCCTTTTTGGCTTCATCAGCCTCTTGAAACCAGGGAGCAGGAGGAGCTACACCTGTGAGGTGTTGGATTTGTCTTCTTATGTCCTCCTGGCATCTTGAGATCTCTGAGACTTTGTCAGTTAAGGCATTGTTCAGCATGGTGAGTTGGGTGTTGTATTTTTGTTCCATCTGGACTGTGAAGTCTTTAAGATGTGCATTGATGAGTTGATGGAACATTTGGTAGAGAGGGCCCTGGGGGTTGCATAAGTGGTCTATGTTTATGCTCCCAGGTCCTGAATTGATGGCTTGTATAGAAGGTGATGTGTATGGGTGATCTCCTGCTGTGTTCGCTGGAGATGCCACTCTTGGGGATGTTTGGGTTGAGTGGTCTTTATCCTGAGCCTTATTGGTGAGCAACTCCTTGAGTTTGCAGACCTCAGACTCAAGACCTTCTATTTTGGCCGTCAATTCTGTGATTTTTGACTCATCAACCAATTTAATGGCATCATCTGAATCCCTGTCTTCTGTTGAGACAGTTTTGCCATGACCTGGTTCCAGTTCCAGATGGTCATGGGCCCCTTTTTCTTGGTTCTGGGGACTTCCTGCTGTTATGTCCATAGGTTCAGAACCTATGACAGCAGTTGCCACAAGTGAAGTCTGAGCAATGATACTACTGTCCTCCAATCCACCACTGGGTGGTAAAGGAGTAGTAGCAGCTTCACTTATACCTTGGACCTCTGATACTGGACTCAGGGGTCTAGGTTCATCCTCATCTCTTTGGTTAGAGAAGGGCATGTCCACATCCATGTCTAATAAGTCAGAGAAGCTCTGGTCATGGGGAGAAACCTCAATGATAATCTGAGGCATGACACTTGTGGATGGGACATCTGAGCCCAACTCATTGAGAGCTATGGCATTGGTTACTGTGGAGATTGTAGTGTTAATATTATCAGTAATTGGGCTTTCAAGCTGTGTACTCCTAGGCATTGGAGTAATAGTAGTGAAATCAAGTGAAGTCACAACTACTGATGATGGTTCCCTTGAAATAAGCTCTGTAACTTGTTGAGAAGTTACAGGCAGTTGAGGCTGGGAATGAGATGTGGCAGCCAACTGTGAGGATGTCCCAGTTGTTGCTTTAACAAGTTCAGATTGAACATTGACATCCACAGGCATCTCATCTTCCTGTGGTGTCTTATTAGGTTTTGTTGAGGGTTTAGGTTTGAGTGAAGACTTCTTTTTGGATTTTTCTTTGGGGGTAGAAGTCTTTTTGGGTTTTGATGATGTGGGTTCCTTGAGGACTGGGTTTGCTTCCTCTTGGTCATCATCTGCCAGATGTGCTGGCGTGTTATGTCTTGAAAATGTTTGAACATCTATCTTTTTAGAGACAGAGGCTACCCCAAGTAATGCATCATTACCAATGGTTGTAATGAGGCATTGCATAACAAACCTGGGGTATATTAAAAACTTAAACTTTTCTTTCTTATGGTTTATAACAAGTTCATTGAAAAGATAAGCTGATGCCCTGAAAGGTTGTTTTGCAACTATAGAATGAAAAATTTGTTGCAAGTCAGAGGGCATCTGATCCCATCCAGCAGTCTTAGGACTCAAGCACATTAACAAGTAATGAAACAGGAGCTTGTACTAGGGATCAAAGTATTTCTTGTAAATGGTAGCATGAGAAAGATTACCTTGATACTCACATGCTGTAAGTGTGGCATGAACAACACCAGTTGATATGGAAGTTGGAGCATCGTTGTCATTTAGTTCAAGAGCTTGTGACAACACCTCTGGTGTTATGGCCAACACTTTGCCATTTACCTTTGATTTTAGGGCAACTACTTCGCCATTGACCATTGAAGCTTTAGCATTTGCCCAAAACTGCCTGAGGGCGTCCACGTGGATAGGTGGATCGATGATGAAGGCAGTGTGATACCTAGATTTAACTATGGTATCGATGATATCATGGTATTTCTCCCAGTTCTTATCCTTTTCAAGATAAGCAATTTGATTGTGGGAGGGTTTCAATTGAAGAGCCATTTTAGTCGATTAGGTTTGAAAACTGGTTGTTAATCGCCGTCGAAGGTTTGAAAGAGGGAAATGTGATTTGAATTGTAATGAATGTGAAGAATCAGGGTTTCAGAAGTTATAACTTCTGATGAAAGGACTGTTATACCCTTTCTCTTAACTACTGATGAATACTTTTATTCGTCAGTAGTTGTCCCTGTTCTTCTTCAGTAGTTTTAAAACTGCTGATTTACAATCACCTCACACTTCCTACTACTTAATTACTGATTCACCACGTCAGCAATTAGGTCCTCAGATGTTATATAAGCGTTCAGAAGTTTCTAAGTTAGTGTGTTTTACTTATTTTCTTACTCCATTTTCCTTGTATTTCCTCTACCCCAAGACTCCAAAGGTGGATGTAGAAGTATGAAAATCTTCTATTTTAATAACATCTGAAGTTCAACAACCAAGGACTTTTGATCCAAGGAAGATCTCTAGCAATAAACAACCTTTTTGAAAATGGTTCTTTAATTAAAAATACCAAGATATAAACTACTGAGATTCTTTAAAATAGATATTTCATTTAAATCAGTAGTTTTAGTTAATTTACAAGCTTTAGGAATTATATATTCAACATTAAATCATAGATAAGCTCTTAGATCTAGATTTTAATGTATTTAGCCTGCTTGAATTAACTTATATTAACTTAGCTGTTTATATAATACTTATTTAATTAAGTACATATATGGTCAGCAAAGTTACCCACATTTTGCAACATCTTTTATGAAAAATCTACTAAGGAGATAGTTCACTTAAAATGTATGTGGTCTTCAGGCCTGGCTTTGTTTGAAACAGATTTATGAAAATAGGTTTCCAACAAAGTTAACCTACCTGGTATGTTGTGGCCATCATATCTTTTGTTGTTATGATATAGTTGATTGATTTGCAACTTATCATAGTAACTAAGATGATATCACTGAGTTTAAGTCACAATAGAGTCACAGTCAATCGAGTATCAATAATAATGAGCTGGTCTGTTATGTCAAATTGATTGTTAGATCATATTTGACTGGCCAAGCTCTGATACCAATTGTTGGGATCGTGGGTGAGCTCAGAGGGACAATTATCATGTTTTAAGAGTATGCAGCGGAAATAATCTTGACAATTGACACCATGTGACTAACCTTATTGTAACTCAGACTCCCCCTCGGATTAAGCTATCACAACATGAATTAATAACAAAACAAACATAAGTGAGATGATAGATTTAACTTAAATATTTGTATGTTATTAGGCAAATGTTCAAATGTATGAATACATGTGGCCAAGTGCAAGTCTAAAGGTTAGGGGTAGTCAGGTATTTATAGAATACATACCTGACTGTTTCCACCCACTCTTAGATGTACTAAATACATAAACAAATACCTAGTGGAAAACAAAATACTAATATACTAACTACTGTTGCTTTATACAGACAACAACTGTTAAAGCTAACTTCTGAGAATCTGAAACTTCTGATGCTTTGGTAAAACTTCTGATGAGTAAATCGTCAGAAGTTGTTCTTCAATACTTTGCAACTTCTGATTACCAATGCTAACTTCTGATGAGTAATTACATCAGTAGTTAGTTCTTCAGTACTTCTAAACTTGTTCTTCGGAAGTTGTCTGGTTTGTCCTTGAACAAGTTCATCAGTAGTTGGTCATCAGTAGTTTCTTCATCAGTAGTTTCCTTCATTCTTCAGTAGTTGTCTTTTATACTTCAGGACTTTGTCTTCAGAGATTTGTCTGGTTCGTCTTCAGAACTTGTCCATCAGTAGTTCTATTTAGTTCTTCGGAAGTTGCCTGTTTTATTCATCAGTAGTTATTATACTTAATTATTATTATTATGTGAATGATCAACTAAGGTTTTGTGGTTCATTAATCCTCTTTAACCCAACACATGTTGACCATAAGTTAGTGGTGGTGGTGGGTTGGTAGTCAAGAACAACTGAACTCAGATTGTTTTGTTGGAATCTACCCATGTGATTTATGTTATCAGTTGTAGATCATCTACATTGCAGTTATGGGTATAAAACTATAAAAGATTTAAGTGTTTATGAGTGTTTTAACTGTTTATATGATGGATCAAGAAGACATGAAGATGAATAATGGTGATGTGTGTCAGGGAAAAAGACTAAAGTTTAGAGAGAGAGAGAGAAAGACTGGTGAAATGACATATTTGCCCCTCACGTGAGGGGCACGTATTCCACTTAACTGAGTTTTTTAACGGGGTTGGGTCTAAAGGACAAACGGTGTAACAAATGTACAAAACAAAGGACATAGAGAGTTAAAAAATCAAAAAAAGGACAAAGGATGCAATTTCAGGTAAAACTAAAGGACAATCTGTGTAATTCTCTCTTAATTTTAATAAACAGAGAAACATTCAACATCTTTTATTATTTAATAGATGATTAATTTAGTAGCTTAATTGATTTTTATCCAAATATTGTACTAGCTAGTTAACTTTAAAAACAAAACTAAATAAAACAGTGTTTATATGAACATTTGGTATATAATGAAAAACCGAATTTTCAAAATAAAATTTTTATTGGTCTCTTAAAAAGCTCTGATATGTTTCAATATAAAACGACTTTGACTACCCAACGACATAAACATTTCCATAATGTAATGGCTGAGCAATGAAACAATCTTTGTGGGGAGGTCCGTTTGATATCAAAAAACTGCTCAGTAACCAATGGCGGGCCCATGAATTTCATCCACCTGTGTCCCCTTTTTCGGTGTTAAGATTTTTCACAACAAATAATGGAATTTCGTCGATCGTCGTTCGGGACAAATCGAAGTGAGAAACATAATAAAATACAATATCATAATAATAACATATGACATTATTCATTAGAAAATACATAATAAAAACATTAGTTTAATTTGATTTTATTTGAAACCCTTAGTTTTAACAAATTTAAATATTTTTTTTTAAAAAAAAAAGACATACAAGACTTGAATCACGGACCTCTTTGTTGAAAAGAAGGAAATTTACCACTACACTAAGTCACTAACTAACCTTCCAATTTTATGCGGTCCAACTAATTATTTTTGTGGGGTCTTTAAAAAATTTAGTATACCAGTTCTACTCGATTTTATAAAAACATTGGGGTCCGAGGACCCCAACCCACTATATGCGGTCCGCCCCTGTCAGTAAAGCCGGACAGGTGGGGAATGTTGGGGTGAACCAGAAAAGTTTGGAACGTGCAAATTTCCACACGTGTGTGGGAAACCATATTTCCGTATGTGAAAACCTAGATGAGACCGTATGTAGTGCAGCGCTAATAGAGCGTGAATTGCAAATTTGGCGTCCAAATTCAAGCCCCAACACCGCCTCCCTGGGAGCTAAAGCGGGTGAAATGGGGTAGGCTTGAAAGATTTCGTGGCATGAAAGAAAAGGAAAGGGCCAATGGGAGGGGTGCAATGGTCATCAACCGGTAGTTTGATTTTTTTTAAGGCCCGGTCTATTTCAACCCTCCCCCCCCTTCTATTTTCACCCTCCTGAAAGCGCCTCGCTTAGGCCTAAGCGAGGCGCTTTCTTTGCTTTTTAACTACCTCGGTACGAGGTCAGAAAAAGCTGAATTTTGACTCGAAGCGCCTCGCTTAGGCCTAAGCGAGGCGCTTCGGATAAAATTTTTTTTTTTTTTTGGTCTTTTGAGTTTAGGGTTTAACATTTTTTTTTTTTGGTCTTTTGAGTTAGTTTTTTTTTTTTTTTTGCAGTCAGACATTTTTCAAAAGAACATTTTTTATGTCAATGGGAGGGTAAACAAAATCGTCGATCCGACTGTTAATTTCTTTCTGCAACAAGGAACAAAATGTCAGTTTTTTCCTGCCACCTATCAATCTCACTGTCCGAACAACTGAATTTTACTTGCTTGCATGAAAAGTATATTTTAATTGTTCGTTTGACAAACATCTGGCTAACCTGTCCAGTTATCAATCTCACTGTCCAACAACTGAATTTTACTTGCTTGCATGAAAAGTATATTTTAATTGTTCGTTTGACAAACGTCTGGCTAACCTGTCCAGTTATCAATCTCACTGTCCAACAACTGAATTTTACTTGCTTGCATGAAAAGTTTATTTTAATTGTTCGTTTGACAAACGTCTGGCCAACCTGTCCAGTTATCAATCTCACTGTCCAACAACTGAATTTTACTTGCTTGCATGAAAAGTTTATTTTAATTGTTCGTTTTGACAAACGCCTGGCTAATGAATTTTACTGTAATGATCAGGAACATTCCAAATAACTGTTCAATTTCAGCTTTTGTTTAACTATTTTAGCAACTTCCATTGAGAAGTTATCAATCTTACTGTCCAGTTATATTACTCACTGTCCAACAACTGAATTTTACTTGCTTGCATGAAAAAGTTGTTTTTAATTTTTTTTGGGAATATATTTTCTGATAAAAAATATAAGGCCTAACTGTAATGATCAGGAACATTCCAAATAACCGTCCAATTTCAGCTTTTGTTTAACTCATGCAAGATCCACCAAATCATTTCTTCAAGTTCTTTTCACCAAAAAAAGCAAAACTGTAAATATCAGGAACATTCCAAATAACTGTTCAATTTCAGCTTTTGTTTAACTATTTTAGCAACTTCCATAGAGAAGTTATCAATCTCACTTCTCACTGTCCATGTTTACCTTCAACGATCAACACACACCGCTAACGTCCAACGGTAATGAGTAACCTACTAACCTCTATAATAGACTTCATTTATTCTTCTTCATCTTTTTCTACTTGAAGTAGCAGAGTAGTAACCCTTCATCTTCTCTTGTCGGAGAGATATCTGTCAACGATGAAAGAGGTATATGTACAATGATGTGATTTGTTTTTAGATAAGGAGGTATATGTACAATGAACTTTTTACGCTAAATAAAACTTACACATAACTTTTTGCCCTAGTGGTGGACTTCTATTGTTTCGGGTTCCCTTTCATCGTTGACAGATATCTCTATGAGATGATAAAGGTAGATCATGGAAAGTACAACTCAAGAAAACAAAGATGAAACCGATTAATGTTCTAGTGGTGTGCTCTACCTTTACGCAGGTTTGCCAGAGGGTCACTATTCATACACACAACTTTTTGCTCTAGTGGTGTGGTCTACCTTTTTGACAAACACCTGGCTAACATGTCCAGTTATCAATCTCACTGGCAATCATCGTTGGTATTAATGGCAAGATATGTGGCTTTAGTCGTTTACGCAGGTTTGCCAGAGGGTCACTATTCATACACAACTTTTATGTTCTTTATATATGAATAGTGACCCTCTGGCAAACCTGTGTAAAGGACTATATGTGGATTTAGTCCTTTACGCAGGTTTGCCAGAGGGTCACAATTTATATATAAAAGAGTTCAATTTCAAATAACAGTTCCAAATAACAATTCAATTTCAGTTCAAACTTTTCAAACACCTGCAACATCTCAAGAGTCGAGGTCCTCTGAAAAAGACATCGTACAATGATTTGGACTTGCAATATTTGAAAATTATCATTTCTTGACATGCTTGGTAACACCTTGATCTGCAATATTTGAAAACAGGAACATTCCAAATAACAGTTCAATTTCAGTTCAAACTTTTCAAACACCTGCAACATCTCAAGAGTCGAGGTCCTCTGAAAAAGACATCGTACAATGATTTGGACTTGTAATATTTGAAAATTATCATTTCTTGACATGCTTGGTAACACCTTGATCTGCAATATTTGAAAACAGAAACATTCCAAATAACAGTTCAATTTCAGTTCAAACTTTTCAAACACCTGCAACATCTCAAGAGTCGAGGTCCTCTGAAAAAGACATCGTATAATGATTTGGACTTGCAATATTTGAAAATTATCATTTCTTGACATGCTTGGTAACACCTTGATCTGCAATATTTGAAAACAGGAACATTCCAAATAACAGTTCAATTTCAGTTCAAACTTTTCAAACACCTGCAACATCTCAAGAGTCGAGGTCCTCTGAAAAAAGACATCGTACAATGATTTGGACTTGCAATATTTGAAAATTATCATTTCTTGACATGCTTGGTAACACCTTGATCTGCAATATTTGAAAATTATCATTTTTTGACATGTTTGGTAACACCTCTGTAATATTTGAAAATTATCATTTCTCGAAAAGTAATTAAAAACACTTAAAATAGAATTAAAAACAATTGTTGCGAGTTAGGTTTAGTCGGAGGACCACGTACAATGATTCATCAAAGTTGTACAAAGCTGGATGTTTTTACTGGAAAACCAAAACGAGCAATAAACGAAGCGAAACGGAGAGATATAATTTTTCTTGGCTTGGAAACAACTTAAAAGAAGCAAAAATGAATTAAAATTATTTTTTGGTGATTAACAGATAATTTTAAAGAATTAAAAGAAATTCAAGTTTTTAAAAAAAAAGGCCAAAGCGCCTAGCTTTGGTCAAAGCGAGGCGCTTGAGTGCCTAGCTTTGGCCAAAGCTAGGCGCTTGACTGGTTTGATTAGACCACAAGCTCCTCGCTTTGACCAAAGCGAGGCGCTTTGGCCTTTTTTTTTTAAAAACTTGAATTTCTTTTAATTCTTTAAAATTATTTGTTAATCACCAAAAAATAATTTTAATTCATTTTTGCTTCTTTTAAGTTGTTTCCAAGCCAAGAAAATTATATCTCTCCGTTTCGCTTCGTTTATTGCTCGTTTTGGTTTTCCAGTAAAAACATCCAGCTTTGTACAACTTTGATGAATCATTGTACGTGGTCCTCCGACTATACATTCGATACCCATATTTTTTCAGAACATAATTTTTGCATGTTTAATTGATATGTTTGACTTCCGGACTATATTATAATTGATCGTTGGTGGTTTTCATAGCACCTTGTTTGATTACACTCGTGTTCAGCCTTTATCAGGTTGCCTTCATCGTTGACAGTTATCTCTCCGATAAACAACTGAAAAGTTGTTTTACTAATTTCATAGTCTTGATACTTTTAACAACTGACTTTTACTTATGGAATCTTTGTACGAAAATCGAAACCATCTCATTCCATGTTCTCCATATCCATACCTTGTTCCAACCACTAATACCAGATTGATGATACTCAATTTCGGTTGATATAGAGTATATCAGAGAGAGATTTAGTTGAAAGTGGATACAAAATGGATTCAGTTAAAATCATTACCGACTCTAAAACTTATACATTACCTCAATTTTGAAGATAACTGTCAACGATAAAGGCAACCTGAAACTACATGAACATTTATAACCTTTCTGTACCTGTGGCCAAAAGAACTAGGCTTCAAACACAACTTTTTGCTCAACGTAATATTATTGTAATATAACATTAATTGACTAGACAGTAAAATCATCTTCTTGTAATTACTTTCAAGTTTCTTTATAATCATTGAAGACAACTTTTCAGCTGTTATCCGAGAGATAGCGATCAACGATGAAGACAACCTGAAAGTGGATACCATGGATCAGAGAGATTTAAGCTAATCAAACTCATATCTCAAGCCGGTGCAAGTTATGTTGTAGCATCTTTGATCATCTTCTTGTAATTACTTTCAAGTTTCTTTATAATCATTGAAGACAACTTTTCAGTTGTTATCCGAGAGATAGCGGTCAACGATGAAGACAACCTGATAGTGGATACCATGGATCAGAGAGATTTAAGCTAATCAAACTCATATCTCAAGCCGGTGCAAGTTATGTTGTAGCATCTTTGATCATCTTCTTGTAATTACTTTCAAGTTTCTTAGAATCATTGAAGACAACTTTTCAGTTGTTATCCGAGAGATAGCGGTCAACGATGAAGACAACCTGATAGTGGATACCATGGATCAGAGAGATTTAAGCTAATCAAACTCATATCTCAAGCCGGTGCAAGTTATGTTGTAGCATCTTTGATCATCTTCTTGTAATTACTTTCAAGTTTCTTTATAATCATTGAAGACAACTTTTCAGTTGTTATCCGAGAGATAGAGGTCAACGATGAAGACAACCTGATAGTGGATACCATGGATCAGAGAGATTTAAGCTAATCAAACTCATATCTCAAGCCGGTGCAAGTTATGTTGGAGCATCCTTGATCATCTTCTTGTAATTACTTTCAAGTTTCTTAGAATCATTGAAGACAACTTTTCAGTTGTTATCCGAGAGATAGCGGTCAACGATGAAGACAACCTGAAAGTGGATACCATGGATCAGAGAGATTTAAGCTAATCAAACTCATATCTCAAGCCGGTGCAACACACACCTTCAACCCATTCCTGGTAAACCAGGGAAAAATGGTTATATTAAAAAACTTCAAGATTATTGTTTTGTGGTGTGGATCAGACGAGGACTTGCCTGTGTCTTGGAAACACAAGGATGACACACGAAGCTTTAGACTCCAACCAGATCCCTTGATTGCCGCATTTAATGAAATTTAACGCGCATACCGCATTCGGAGTCTGGTTGCACCGAATCCAGTCTTCAAGGTGGACTTAAGCACCTGAACGGGAAGTTGAAATTTTGAATGATGTTCGTCGACTGCACCTTGACATGCCGCATTTAATGAAATTTAACACGCATACCGCATTCGGAGCCTGATTGCACCGAATCCAGTCTTCAAGGTGGACTTAAGCACCTGAACGGGAAGTTGAAATTTTGAATGATGTTTGTCGACTGCACCGAATCTAGTTTTCAAGGTACCATGGATCAGAGAGATTTAAGCTAATTAAAAAAAATTGGAAACACAAAGATGGAAAAACCCACTAAAAAGCCTAAAATTTCGGACCCTAACACACACAAGACGAATGTTGCAACATAAGTTCGACCAAGATGACACACGAAGCTTTAGACTCCAACCGGATCCCTTGATTGCCGCATTTAATGAAATTTAACGCGCATACCGCATTCGGATTCTGATTGCACCGAATCCAGTCTTCAAGGTGGACTTAAGCACCTGAACGGGAAGTTGAAATTTTGAAGTTGTTTTGTGGTGTGGATCAGACGAGGACTTGCCTGTGTCTTGGAAACACAAGGATGACAGATGACACACGAAGCTTTAGACTCCAACCGGATCCAAGTATTGCCGCATTTAATGAAATTTAACGCGCATACCGCATTCATTGACTATACGTGGTTGATGATGTCAAGTTTAAGTCATTGACAATGATTAGGGTTATTACTTTGTTTTTTAAATTTTTTTAACTTTTTATAATTATTAAATTAAAAAAAAATTAAAAAACCAACTAAAAATATCAAAACAACCACCAAAATAAATTACCCCCTCGAAGCGCCTCGCTTAGGCCTAAGCGAGGCGCTTCGAATTTATAAATCAGCTTTTTCTGATCCTCGTACTGACCGCCTCGAATTTAGATCAAAGCGCCTCGCTTAGGCATAAGCGAGACGCTTTAAGAGGGTAAAAATAGAAGGTGGGGGGTTTAAATATAACCACCCTTTTTTAATTCAAATTTAATATATTTATATACACATTCCTATAACTAACAATTCCAAACGTCTACAGTATTTAATCTTAATTGGTGGATTAATATATTATTTTATATTAGAATTTTATTTTATATATATTAACTTTACATTATTTTTACACTCGTAAGTATATTATTTTATATTATACATATATATGAATGTTATATTATGTTAGTGTTACCCTTGGGTTACGACACGTAAATAATACGTGTTTATTTTTATTGACATTTCGATGTGAATTTTTTTCCTTATGGTTGATATTGGTGTACAATTACGATTTGTTGAAATTACGAAAATATGTCATTACGTTTCGATGTTCAAAGCTGAGCCGCATTTACAACGATACGAACACATGTAGATATTATTTTGGTTAATGTTACGATTTTGTTTTTTTTTTTTTTGGTTTTTTTATACTTTGTCATAGTGTGCTTTACCGATCCAACTCTCACCACGTCCCCACCGCAAGTTCGTTTAGATTAAAGCATGCATGGTCTATATTAACCATTCAATACACCAGTAACAAATTTAATTATCTTTTTTTATTCACCATGTTTTAGTCAACGCTAACTTTTAGCTTTAGAGATCGTGTTGTCTGCTTATTTTTATTATCATTTAGATTAAGGGGCTGTTTGGTAGCCTCTTAATGAGGCTCTTAACCATTCAGCGCTGAATGATTCAGCATTCAACGCGTTTGTTTCAGCTTCTGAATGGAATGGTTAAGTCTAAATCATTAAGATTTGGGATGTTGCTGAACCGTTAAGCACTGAACTATTAAGCACTGAACTAGGCTGAACCTTAATGAGGCTCCCCTACCAACGTGGGATAAGAAAACTAACCATTAAGAGGTCCAACTTAATGATTCAGCGCTTCACCATTCAGACCTCTTAACCATTCGGACCTCTTAATGATTCAACACTTAATCAACCAAACAGCCCCTAAAACTTAAATAGTTTAATATATTAATATGTCGATATACCAGATAACAAATACATCAACGCTAGCATCCTTTTACACTCCCGTCGCGAAGCGCGGGCTCAAATACTAGTTCACACTCACACCCAACTACAACACGCCTTGTTAATTTCAATCTATTTCAAGTATCTAGTAGTACCCAAATACCTACAAAATTTACTCACCATTCCGTATGAGTTGGGAAGCGACAATAGATAGGACTTAGGGGACACTTGAATACTTATTGTATAGTCTTGTCAATGCAATGAATTAATGTTTCAGTACTTGAGTAGTGGGGCACTTGAGTGTTGGTTTGAAAATGGAATTACTTTAAAAGCTGGCAGAGAATCGTTTACTTCTTTTACTAAATTTATAACTTATGGGTATGGTTAGGGAAAGGCTGAGGTGGCATTTTCCCTAAGGGGAACACCGCCCCCCTCTCTTCCCCTTCGGTGTAAACGGGGAAATCTTCCCCTTCTCCCCGAGCTATATAATATTATTATATGTTTTGTCTTTTCTTCTAAATATTATATATATATATATATATTTTTTGTCTTTTTCCTCTATAAAAAATATTAAAATAAAGGAAAGGGGAAGGGGAAAGAAGGGGGAACCATTTCCCCTATAAGGGGGAGGAGAAGGGGAAAATGATGTGGCGCTGATGTGGACAAGGGGAAGGAAGGGGGAAGGGGAACCACACCCCATAGTCTTATAAGATCACAAGAGTGTGGGGAAAGAGGGGATGAAGTGTTATTATGTGGTACTTCTAGGCCTCACATGAAAGGTGGAAAATTATGAGGAGTGGAAGGGAGGGGGGTGACACGTGGAAATTTTTTTATTTTTAATTTTCTGTATAAATAAAGTTTAATAAATTAATAAACATAATAAAAATAATAAATTTAAAATATTTATTAAAACAATCTGAAAATTTTATTTAAAAACTTATATTTAAATAGTTAAAAAAATTTATTTAAATACTTAATAAAAAAATATTATTCAAACGTTTGAATTTCACCGTCAGTTTTCAAACGTTTCAAATTTCTGACCCTATAAATACAACATCAATGCTACCATTCTCAGTCACAATTCTCACCAAAACACCAATGAAAGATATGGGTGGCGGTTATCACGAAGGTGCCGGACCTTCCGGTCTCCGGCGATACTCTCGCCGGGGACGACGACTACCATTTTCATCTCCTCCTTCTGCTGCACAACCAACCTTTTCATATCCTCCTCCTCCACAACCAAGGTTCTATCCTCCTGCTGTACAACCAACCTTTTTCATCTTCTCCTCTTGCTGCATAATCAACCTTTTCATCTCCTCCTCCTGCTGCACAACCAACGTTTTCATCTCCTCCTCCATAACCAAGGTTCTATCCTCCTCCTGCTGCACAACCAACCTTTTCATCTCCTTATCCTCTTCCACCAGATGAGGATTTCACCGATGAGGAGTTGGCCTGGGCTTTGGATTATACCATGGCTCAGATGGAAATGAATCGTCTAAGGTTGGCGGCACCCACCCCCCGGTGTACCCAGAGTACACCCACCCCCCACCACCAGGGTACACCCACCACCCACCACCAGGCTACACCCCCCCCCCCCCCAACAGCATAACCCCACCCCAAACCCTCCTCCTCGGGAGCCATATGAGGAGGAGTACGAAGCACTTAGAGCTGTTATGGAAGAAGAACGATACTACTACTACTACTCGGGATCAACTTCTGAGTATTACCGCATCCCCTCGCGGTCCGACGGTCGCGATAGCGACCGTTCTGTGTCACCTCCAGCGTATATGCTGGAGGACTGGGACAATTACTCTCCGTAGTGGGGAGTTTAGGTTTAATTATGTAATGTTTAGTAGTTTAATTATGTAATCTTTTAGGTTTAATTATGTAATGTTTTTTTTTTTTTGAAAATAAACTTCATTCAAAACACGAGGGGGACCTCAAATAAAGGACCCCTCACAAACGCCAATTACAACATATACAGAGGGTATTTACCCCAATCGTTCCAATCAATCCTATTACATTTTGATCTATATTTAAGCGGAGTAAAAGCCATATACTTAACCAATGCCACCACTTCCACTACCTTCGGAACATTATTTTGAAAAACCATCTTGTTTCGTTCTTTCCAAATCGCCACATCGTTATCATGGAGATGCCACGCACTATCTTGTTACCCTTCTTAGAACAAAACATTTGATTCGGCCACTGCAAAACATCTTCGAAGGAAACAAATCCAGCCATATCCATTTTACTCCAATTCCAGATTTTGACCCAAACTTCATAGGCAAAGGCACAAGAAAAAAAATGGCTAACATCCTCTCAACAAAGTTACACATCGGGCATAAGGAACTCGGCAAACCTACATTCCTTCTGATCAGCTCCACACGAGTAGGGACTCTACCCTTTTGAATTCTCCAGCCAGAAATATTGATCTTAATCGGAACCCAATTCACCCACTTAAACTTTTGTGTAGGCAAGCCGTATAGATTCTTTCTAAAAGATACTTTGACTTCAACAACAGAGAAATTCTTACCTGTATTATTGTCCCAAATCCATCTATCTCTGCAATCTTTAAGCTGAATCGGTGACAGCATATACATCACGTCTTGCACCTCTGATATACCTTCAACCGAATACCCACCCACTTTCCAGCTATGTGCAATCTGATTCTAGTTCCCATCAAACCAGATCCTGCTGCTAATAACACAATCTTTATCTTTTTCTTGTGAGAACAGGAGCGGCCATCTAATGTGCAGGGGAGTATCACCATACCATAAATCTTTCCAGAAGCTAATGCTATCCCCATTCCCGAGAACACAAGAAATAAGGCTGTTAATGTTCTGTCCGTTAATAATTGTCTTCTCCAAAAGATTAACAATAGCCTTCCATACCCCCGGCAAAGCTTTTTTAACTGGTAAAAATGACCACTTACCTCGCCCTCCATGAATACTAGAAACCACATTTCTCCACAACCCATGTTGGTTAGTCTTAAACCTCCACGCCCATTTAACAAGTAACGCCAAATTAACCTCGGACAATTTTGAAATCCCCAGACCACCAAACTTCTTTGGACGGGTAACCACCTCCCACGAAACCCAATGAATACCTTTAGAATCTCTACCACATAACCACAAGAAGTTTTTCATCTTCCTTTCAATCGCTCCAGTCACCTCCTTTGGGGCTTTGAACAATGAGAGATAATACACCGGAAGACTAGCTAAGACCGATTTAGTCAACGTTAAACGGCCACCCATGGAAAGTAACTTAGCCTTCCACGATTGTAATCTGTTTTGCATCATTTCTATGACTGAATCCCAATGAATCAATCGGTTCATATTCGCCCCAATCTTAATACCAAGATACTGAAAAGGAAGCCCTCCAACCTTGCATCCCAATACCTCTGCCATATCATTAACCTCCACAAAAGAGACCCCCAACCCAAAAATGTGAGATTTTTGCAAGTTAATTTTCAAACCCGAAATCCAAAGAAAGATGCGCAAAAGCCGATTAGTCATAATAACGTTTCTAGAAGACCATTTACCCAACAACAAGGCGTCATCAGCGTATAACATGTGCGAAATACTCGAACCCTCCCCAGGCACTTTAATCCCCTCAATATCCCCCAAAAGGCAAGCTCGCGAAATCAACTTAGCCAACGCCTCCATAACAATCAAGAAAAGAAACGGAGATAACGGGTCATCTTGTCTGAGCCCTTTTTGACAGTTGAACTCAAACATAAGCGACCCATTAACCAACACCGCCGACCTAGCACATTGGACGATGCCTCTTATCCACGTACACCATTTATCCGGGTAACCCATTTGGTCCATAATAGATAAAAGAAAATCCCAATTTACAATGCCGTACGCCTTTTCGAAGTCGATCTTCAACAAAAACGCCTTTTTATCAAACTTCTTTATCCACCCGATTAATTCATTAAGCACTAGAGGCCTGTTCAGAATATATCTTTCCTTAAGAAAAGCAGACCGAGATTCAGAAATAACATCCCCCATCACCAATTTGATTCTAGAGGCAATCACCTTAGAAATCACTTTATTAATAACACCCACAAGATTGATAGGCCGATAATCCTTCAAACCCAATGGAGTTTTATTTTTAGCGATAAGGGTAGTATGTGATAGGCTACAATCTTTACCAATGATACCCGTATCATAAAAATCTTCAAACAGCCGCATAAAATCCTCTTCCAACAATGACCAGAAATGTTTAATAAAATGGAAATTAAACCCATCTGGACCAGGCGCCTTGTCGGACCAACAATCGAACACGACTATCTTGATTTCTTCCTTGGAAAACGGGGCAATCAAACCTTCTATCTTTTCAGTAGGGACCTTATTCAAATCGTCATACATAAATACCGGTCTTCTAGACGTAGTCTCACTAAAAAGCTCTCTGTAGAAACGAAGTACTTTTCTTTTGACAAGAGACGGTTTACAAATCCACCCCCATTAACCATAACCCCCGGAATATCATTGGCCGCTTTCCTACCATTAATACAACGATGAAAATATGCCGAGTTTTCATCGCCCAACGAGGCCCAGTTAACCCGCGATTTTTGTTTAAGATCCTTATTTTTCAAGAACAAAATTCTTTCAACCTCTTTTTTACTTTCCTCCCAAACCCACACCTCATCTTCTTCGAGATCCCGAGTTTCCATAATCAATTCTAACCGCGCTATATCATTTTTAAGGCTGATCATATCTAACTCTTCCTTGCTTGAAACCGACTTCCACCATCCCTTAAGAGCTGACTTAACAACCGCGAATTTCTTCATTAGCATTGTTTCAGCGGCGCCTACGAAATGAACACTAGACAATGCTTCCCGAACCACCACTTCACAATCTTCCCTATCTAACCACGAGTTGAACCACCTGAAAGGTCTAGCACCAAAATTCGAATCTTTAATCGTTAACAGTAAAGGAGAATGATCTGACAATTCCCTTGGTAAAGCTCGGAGACAAGCACCATGCCACCTACTAAAAAATTCCTGGCATACCAACATACGATCAATCTTGCTCATCTTTGCTGACTTGACGAAACCTGTCAGATATGTGAATCTACTACCCTGCATCTTGAATTCTTGTAAACATGCTTCTTCAATAAAATAATTAAAATCCCGGGCAGCCCTGCTGTTAAACTTAGAAGTTTTTCTCTCGCAATCCCATCTAACAGAATTAAAGACTCCTATAAAAATCCACATCCCCGACAAACCCCGCATTAAACCCAAAAGACACTCCCACATAACTCTTTTCTCCCCCACTTTCTGAGGAGCATAAACATTCACCACATGAACCACCGACCCATCTTCAACTAGCTAGATTCCTAGTCGTAATTATAAAACCATTATCCGAAGTAGTTTTTAACTTTTTAAACTTTCTCGGGTTCCAAATGCTTATCATTCCACCTGATCTCCCCCTAGACCCCAATAAATCAGCATCAAAACCCCCGTTACCCCAAACCGAAGCAAGATCAAAATTCTCAGGATCGGAAAGTAACGTTTCTTGAAGCCCCAAAAAATCAACTTTAAACTTTGACACCAAACCTTTAACCCAGGGGACTTTCCCTACCGCCCCTAGCCCTCTAACATTTAACGACATAAAATTCATCTCTTACCTGCTTGTAATCCTTCACCTTCAATAGTACCCGAGACCATATGATCGAAGCCCTGTAAATCAACACCTAGTCGGCTACCGAACTCCATAGTCTCTACCTTCTCCTTGTCCAAATCCGCACCTTCTGTTTGCAAAATAAAACCCTTATCTCCACCGTCGACCAAGGAATCTTGATCTTCCTCTCTAATTGGAGTCTCCTGGTCATCGAATAAAACCTGAAAAGAGTTTGAAACTTGAACAGGATCCACCCCTCTAGTTTTTAGGACATTACGGTCAAGGCCCAATAAATAATTTAAGTTAAAAGGACCCTCCAAAGATGGACCAACGTTCTTGGGCTCCTTGGTGGGTCGGTCATTACTGCTTGAGTAATGTCCCCCTGAAGCCTGGCCCAACTCAACTTCCTTCTTTTTACTTTTTTTTCCTCTTGAGGATTTTGCCTGGGCCCCCTAGACCTTCCAAATTGCATTGATTAACACCACCTTTATTACATTCCATAACCTTCCCCGTCAAACCAGCCTCCACAATCCTAGGAGAATTAATGTTGTCATTAACAGTTTCCTTATTCACCTCCGTTTCCATATTTACGATATTCACCGGAGTCAACTCCGGCTCCTCCATCGGAACGTCGTCTTGGACATCATCAACTTCATAAACATAATCTGAAATCCAATCCTTATCGTCTTCCTCAAACCAGATCTTGAGAGTTTTACCGCGCCATTTCAAGAAACGTTCCTCCTTGATCCTAGCTCCGAGTCCCACCATAACACCGATGTAATGGAATGAAGAGTCAATCTCCACTCTATCCACCGGTGGTTTTTTGATCACCGAACCAAAAAAAGCACCGATATTATCAAAGACTTTATCGTCTAGAAGGCTCAGAGGGATCCCAAAAACCTTTAGCCATGCAACTCTTTCAAAAGGTAAATCTTGACCTTCCTAAACCACCACTGAGCAAAACAGATCCGGTCGTCCTACCAATTCACCCAAAGCCATTGTTGCATGCTCCTTGGATTTAAACGTGACCAAGATCAGAAAACCTCCCAAACATCGGACCTCTCCTTTTCCCAGCTTCATCTCCTTCAACAATCTCTTTACTCTTTTAAGGACATCCAAAGAACATACTTTCATAACCAAAGACCTCCCATGCAGACTCTCGAAGGCACAAACCGAATCTTCTACTTCTTTGGACTTCCATCTAGAGGCTCCAGAGAACGCCTCCTTAAAAATCATAGCATTAGCATGAAACGTATTCTGAGTTGCCTGTCTCCTATTCCTTTCCTCCGCGTAAAACTTTTTATCCGGTCTCTCATTCTTGGGGGGAAAGAAAGATCTCCGATCGTTCACTTCTCCTTCCTCCAAAACGAACCTCGCCACATTCACCTTAAGCTTATATTCTCCCAAACGAATGGAAGATAACACTTTTTCCATCTCCCGACGATCTTTAACATCTAGCAAAGAAACAAAAGCAAATCTTCTTCCAACCTTATCCCTTTTTCTCACCATGTAAATGTCGAAGATCTCCCCAAAATTCCTTACTTCTCTAGCCAAATCCGCCCCACTACAATTATCAGGAAGATTCGTAACGTAAAATTTTGTTATTCTTGCCAAATCTCCACCAGCATTGGATTCCGACGAGAGCCCATGGAGAGAGAGTTTTTTTTTTAACTTTCACTGATAGATTTCTGACTAAAACTAAGATTATCTCTTTAATTATGTAACGTTTAGGATAATGTAATAAGTAATTTGGATTATGTAATGTTTAGGATAATGTAACAAGTAAATTAGGATTATGTAATGGTTTTATTTAATGTTTTTATGTAATGTTTTTATTAATTTTTATAGGGTTAATTATGTAATGTTTTTTTTTATTTTTCTTTTATTTTTTCATACCCAACATTATTTTTTAAATATTTTTTTTTCTTTTTTTCTCAATTATTTGGTAAATTTTTAATTTTTTTTATAAAACTCAAGGCCCAATGAAATAGCCCCACGTGCCAAAAGAAACCCCCCACGCCGGTGGAATCCTCCCCCCCCCTTCCCGCCCCATCTCCACGCCAAACCGGCCTGGTGTTCCCCCCTTCACGCCCCTCTTCAAACCCCACTCCGGATGGTCTAAGACATGTGTAGTGGTAACAAAATTAAGCATTTTTGCCCTAAATTCACGCCCCCAACAGAATTAAACACCGCCCCTCCCCTCCCCCTCCCCCAAGTTTTTGGGCGTTTTTTGAGCTCCAGGAAAAAACAACGGCGTGAATTCCAATGATATTCAATCTTTCCAATGGTAATATTGCTAAAGTTCGAATTTAAAAAAAAATTTAAACAACATCAATTATTTAAACCACATCTTTCACACCTATATTTTTTTTCATTTTCTTCCTTATTTTTATAAAAAAAAACTCTCTTTTTTATAAAAGTTCTTTCAACCTTACACACCCAAAATGCAACCATTTCGTGCCCCGTTCGGTGTTCCATCTCGCCCAAGTAACCCAAACGTCGTTCGCCCAAACACAACGCAACCGCTACCAACTTTCAACCCAAACGAGTTCAACCCGAACACGATGGGTTTCTCTCAACTTCTCAACATGCCCTATAATTTTTACGGTCGTCCAATAGGTTACGCAACTAACATGACATTTAACGTTGGCGTTATGACAAACTAAGAATGCGTATTTTATTATAGTCGCTTTTTTATCCTCATAACTCCAACTTTCTTTCCCAGGAGTGTAGTGGGATCTCAAGCCAACCAAGAACTGGACATTGAAATCGTGTCGGACACACAACATGAACCCGAGCAACAACCCGAGCTCGAGCCGACCCGAAAAAGATGGTCCCACAAAAAAGGGAGAGGCGACGATGAGTAGTCCAAAATTTGTCTACCAAAAGTGGACCAAAGACGAGGAGTACGCACTCGCACGTGCGTGGTTTGACGTTTCGGAGGATTCGAAATTGGTAAGTTTTTTTATATATGTTTGTTTTTTTATAAAAAAAATTAAGATAATATATGTTTGTGTTTTTGTATGTTAACTTTTTGTTTTAATTTTTGTAGCAAATTATCAAAATTTGATCCTTTTTTGGTAAAGGGTTCGAGCAACGTTTTTCAAGGCGATGAACCGAGGCGAGTATCGGGACAAGGACTCCATCCCAAGTAAGTGGACCGACATCAACCGTTCTTGTCATTCTTTTCAGAAGTCTTCCAACGACTTAAAATTAATTGGGGTAGTGGTCGGGGCGACGTCGATATATTGAAACGAGCGTTGGAGGAGTACAATGGAATGCGTGACAACTTTACTTATTTGAATTGTTGGAAGCTGCTTAAAGTATCTCCTAAATGGTCCAATGTATCGGCCATGACGTCGACGCCTAGACGCAAAGCGAAACGGTCCAAAACTTCTTATTCAGTTGATCCCGATACGCCCACGTCTGATGCTTGAAACGTGGATTTAAATGAAGATCTTCCCAATGACGACGACGAGTTAGCCCGGCCACCCGGTAGAAGAACTGTGCGAAAGGGAAAAAGTTTGGAGTCTTCGTCGACGAGTGGTGAGTTATTGAAGCAACGTTTCGGTGAGATGAATCAACGACTTCAAGATATTCATGACCTTAGGGCTAGGCGTTTGGAAACAATGCAAAGAAAAGTCGTAGCAAACGAAAACTTCGTCGCGATCCAAGATGTGAGGCTAATGGAAAAAGACATCGAATTTTTGTCTAAGCCGATCGACCACCTCACGGGAGACGCGCTACGCTAGGCTTAAATGTATAAGCAACAAATCCGCGAAAAATACAACCTTTAGATTGTCTTGTATTTTTATTTTTTTTAGCATGTTTCGTGTTTTTTTTAAGTATGTTTTTTTTTTGATGGTAGTGTAATCTTTTTTATTTTTGTTTGATGAAAAAAGGTTTATGAAATATTACTTGTTTTTATTTTCAAAATAATTTTTTTTAATTAATATTAAATGATTGGAATGGCTTGAAAATTTTCACCTTACCACTACACTCTTTTTTCATTTTAAGCCCCATGTGAAACCCACATACCACGTGTCGTTTAATGCCCATGAGGCTTGAAAATTTCCACTTACCATCACACATGGTTTAATAGGTATTTATGAATCATAAAGATACTAATATAGATTTTAACAGGTACTAATGAAACCCATAACCCTTATAATATGTTAAGGGGGAAGGGAAGCTACTTGTAGATTTTTTTCTTTCACTGATTTTAACCAATTATGCACTGCCACATCACTTTACTAATTTAATTTACTGAAACACTTTTTTGGAGGCAGCACTTCACTTTTTTTTTTCATTTAAATACAAATATAAAGCTGTTTTTTTAAATTCCCACGGTTTTTAATTTTTACCACCAAACGGTCAGCACGATTTAATTTTTGTCATAACCGTTTTTTTGATATGGTAGTGTAATTTTTTTATTTTTGTTTAATTTTTTTAATTGTGAAGCTTTATTTTCATTTAAAACAGAATACGAAAGTTACATCATAATAGAAGGTAGACGGGCAACAAGCTGCGCCGCCAGCCCTTTCTGAATTGCAAACCCTAGTCTACTAAAGACAAATCATTGCCCCCCTGGGGATGAAAAATTGTTGTGGACGACCCGTTGGACCCTGGTCAAGAAACGAATAGCTTCTGGCGCCAGGGAGCCAAAGGTGTTTAATGAATTTTTTTTTATGAAATATTATTTGATTTTATTTTCAAAATAAAAAAAATAACTAATATTAAATGATTGGAAGAACTTAAAATTTTTCACCTTACCACTACACTCATTTTTCATTTCAAGCCTTATGTGGAACCCACATACCACGTGTCGTTTAATGCCTCATGAGGCTTGAAAGTTTCCACTTACCATTACACATGGTCTAATAGGTATTTAGGAATCATACAGCTACTAATATGTTATCTAGTTTTTAACATGTACTAATATAGATTTTAACAGGTACTAATGAACCCAGAACCCTTATAATATGTTAGGGGGGAAGGGGTGCCAGTATAAGATTTTTTTTCTTTTACTGATTTTAACAAATTATGCACTACCACGTCACTTCACTAATTTACTTCACCGAAACACTTTGATGGAGTCAGCACCCCACTGATTTTTTTCTCATTTAAATACAAATATATATATTTTTTAAATTCACTCGGTTTTTAAATTTTAACACCAAACGGTCAGCACGATTTAATTTCTCATAACCGTGTGCACCCAACACGGTAAAAAATATTTATGTGCATTAAAACCAGTTTTATCTAACCGCCAGAAACTTCAATTTTACATGCAATACGATTGAGATTTTTGTGTATATAAACGACGGTGGTGAAAACACACTTCAACATCAACAACACACACCTCTCAAAATGACTCGCTGGACCGAAAATGAAGAAATGGCTCTGGTTGTGTGCGTTAAAGACGTACAAAACGACCCATCTTTGCAACGCCAACCCCTCAGGCCTCAGGGGCTCAGCCGCTCAGGGGGCTCACGGGGGAGGGAAACAGGGTTTTGGGACCGTGTCTTGGCCGACTTCAACCAACAAGTCGACCAAAGCGACCGCACAATCGAGAGCCTACAGAGGAAATGGATCGATTTCAACAACAAATGTGATCGGTGGACCACCTGTTACGAGCGCACCATGAGCCAACACCCGGGCATTTGGCCGGAGTTGGCTGTGAAGATGACCCATGTGACCTATGCGGATCGTTACCGCAACACGTTTGAGCATGTCTAGGCATAGCAAATCATGCATCAACTTTAAGCTTTATTTTTTTTTTTATGTTTTGAAGTATTTTTATTATGTTTAATATTAATGAATTATGTTTTATGTTTTTTTATTGAATTTTGTTTTAATTTATGTTTAAAACACACGTCTTAAATAAAGAAAACAATAACGAAAATGTGGTAATAAAACTAACGGTTATAGTAAAAAAATTGAATTATATTAATTCAAAATTAAAAAATACACGGTTACCAGTCCGTTAGATAAAATCAGAAAACAGTTCATGGGACCACTACCAGTATGGATAGTGACAGTATTACCGTACTGGTAGTAAGATACCCGTAACTATTTCTGGTGACTCCATGTCGTCCCACATTTTCATGTTAATTGTGTTCAATTCAATTTGTTTAAACTATTGTGCACACACATTTTCATCTATTCAGAAATTCCCGACGATTTCTCTGCACAGATGCACTGATCCCGATGTCGAAGTCCCGTGCCAGTGATGAAAGACCGATACGTAAAGGTATCAGCCTCGCCAACACTGTTTATTCTGAAGTTACTCCTCGCTTGCCGTTGCCGTTGCTGCCGGTTTTCTGTGGCCAGGACCTGCGGTTAGTTGACGAACAGCCTGTCGGTTCGGTTAACCAATCGACGAGGTGCTATGATGTTGTTGATCAGGCTGGCAAAATAGCTCAACTGCTACAGGCTGCTGATGTATCCTACTTGTGAGTTTTGGAACTGTTTGAATGTTGCTATATGATGTTTTGGATTGTTTTTACAGTTACCACTTTGCTCGCATTTTGTAGAACTGACTACATTGTACTAAGACCACCCGAAAGGGGGGGGGGGGGGGGGAAGGCCACGTGGAGGCCTGTGATTGGCCATATTTTTTAAACTTTAACACAATATGAGGAACATTTTACGGTAAAAAGCCAAAGCATGATTAAGGATGGTTATAGGCCTTAGAATAGAATAAGGAATGAACATGAGATAACTAGTTTTTTGAAAATTAGGAATTAGTATCTTATTCTAATTGTAGCCTAATCAATCTTGTGATAATGATATGAGAGTTGATTCAGTTTTGAGCTATTTTCCGGATTCATACTATTGGAGAGGGCAGTCCGAAATTTGTGTGTTTTAGGTGTTTTGATTATCAATTCATTCCGTGATAAATGAATTTTGAAAGACTTAGCAACTCCATGCATACTTTTGCTGGGCAATTTATTCTGCATAGAAGTTTCATTTATTTGTTCTCATTGAGTTTTGTTGCTTTGTAATCTCGTTCATTTCTATGGCAACTGCTGGTGACATTACACCTTATTCGAGACATGGTTTTGGCTTAGACATTGTGTGTTTGTTATGTACCTACGATTGTTCCGTTGAATGATTTGCTGACCAAAGGGTCGTCTTTGTCTCGTTTTGACACTCTTCGGTCCAAGCTTCACGTCGTTGCGCCACGTTTGGCTTGAGGGGGCATATTAGTGCAGATATATAGTCGGTTACAGAGTTAGTTATAGAGCACTAGAGTTTGTTAGCTTTGTGATGTTAGTTGCTCGAGTTAATTAGCTCTCTGACTCTTGATTCCTTATATATAGAGAGAGAGAGAGATCACAACATGTATATTGATTCATTGAGTTTATGATATTGAGAGAGATTACATACCATCTTTAATCTTTGTAATGAGAGTTAACCAAGATTAATTACTTGTTAAGATCAAAGTATAAAACTATTTGTAGATGGTTTGTGTTAGAAGTGATTTCGTGTTGCTCAGTTGTTGTGTTTGATATATTGCAAGATAGGTGTATGTCGAGTCAACGTGTTGAAGATGACATTGATCTAAAATTTAAAGACTACAGAGACACGTATTATGAGGAACTAAGAGACGGTCCTTTCCAAGTTACGGTTTCAGAAAAGTTCTTAAAATGTCCCATCTGTCCTGATAGTAGAGACTACGGTTACAATGAGCTTCTCAGGCATGTGAAATGGATCATGAATGAATCAAAAACCACTGGTTTTATAGAAAAAGCTAAACATTTTGGATTAATTGAGTACTTAGAGACGGACTTCCACTTTCATTTTAAATTCAAGTGTTTTGATACAACAAGCGCAAATCTAACGCCTAATCAAAATGCTAAAGAAGAACAATTTGTTTGGCCTTGGATGGCTGTGGTTGCTAACATCCCTGCTGGTAAAAAACTAAAAGATAATTGGATTGAACATGGTTACAGCTCAGTCAAAGTTCATCCTCTTTTGAAACCGCAGGGTCGTCACTCAGGGTTTGCTGTCGTTGAATTTGGGAAAAATTGGGATGGATTTTTTCATGTCATGATGTTTATGAAGGCGTTTGAGGTAAACAAACATGGCAGAAAAGACTGGTATGATAGGGAAAAGGGCAAAGGTGATGAACTGTATGCTTGGCTTGCAACCTATGAAGATTATAACTCTTATAATCTTGTTGGGGATCATCTTAGAAAAAATGGTGATTTGAAGACCATCGCTGATGTTCAAAACGCAGATGAACCGGTAATTCTAGGGTTGAAAACTATGATAGGTGAAATGGACAAAAGAACTGAAGAAATGAATACTAAAATCAGCAAAGTTGATGTTCAAATTGATAATGTTATTAAAGAGAAAAAAAAGATGACTGAAAACTTCAATAGAGGTATTATTTTCAAAATTGTTTTACGAAGCGCAGTTATATCTATAATTGTTTGTATCTTAATTTGATACAATTTTTTCCTGATTAGATAAGAAAATGATACAAAAGGATACTCATCATCAGCTTAAAGTGATTAGAACTAAGCATGAACAGGCCAAGTGGCTACTGGAAGATCGTGAAAAGGGACTAAAAGCACGTGAAGTTCTAAATGACTCTGAGAGAAGGAAGCTCGACGATGAGAAAAAAAGAGTGGCAGTTTTGGATCATAATAAGGCAGATGAAAGAGTGTTGAAGTTAGCCGAGGGTCAAAAGGTTTGTTAACAAACTTCTCACACTAAATCATGTGTGTTTCTATAAACTTTGTTTAATTCTATTTGATTTATCAAAAACATGAACAGAGAGAAATAGAAAAACTTAACCAGAAAATCATTGGGCTACAAAAGAAGCTTGATGAAAAGCAATGTTTGGAGCAAATGAGAGGAGCCTTAGAAGTAATGAAACATATGATTGATGAACATCTTGAGGCAAAAAGAAAAAAAGAATCAATTCGGAATGTTTTTAAAGAAAAAGAACTTTGGAACAAGATGGAGGAAAGACGGTCGAGCTTGAAAGATGGTGCTGAAGTTGTTCTTGATCAATGGAAAACCTATAAACGACACAGAAGAGGTTAAAACTAGAGTTTGTGGGTAGGCTAAACGTGAAATTGTAGTATTATTAACAAAGACTTCATTTGGGGGTGTTGTTTAAGGCCTAACTGTGGTTTTTGTTTAAACAGCTTTTGGAATTTAGCATTCATGGTTTGTGAAAAGCATTTGTCATTGTGTTCAAACATCTCCATGCTAAGCAAGTTATTTGAAAAATATAATTAGATTTAGCATTTATCAACTTCTTTACCTGTTTGACAATGTAATTCTTTTGGCACTGAAGCAAGGGTGTGTTTTTTTTTTTTTTTGGAACGGAAAATTTCGTTAACAAAACGGCAACTAGCAAGATGCTAGAGCCAAACACAAGAAGCTTGCAAAACATAATTACAGCAATCTTTTTCAACCTAAAGCTTAAAAAGGGTATCTAACTTTAATCCGCACAAACATGAGCGATTGTATATCCTCCACAACTTTGGATATGAGAGCCGTCTTTTCCGAGAAAATGTGATGGATTTCACTCCTTGAGTCCTCCCTTTTCAAGTACACCAACATGTTGTAACGATAACCCCATGAAACACTTTCTTTTTAGAATTATCCATGTGAGCCGATTTATGCATGTTTAATAAATCACGAACTAAAAGCACATAAATCGGTGGAACTCTACACCAATTGCTAACAAATTGCTATACCACTGATGTGAAGTGACACAATATGTTTCTAGCACGTAACACCAATAAAGTTGGAATAGGATCCATCTCCGCATTCCACATAAATATGTTAACTTTTTTCAGGATCCACCCATTCTAATCCGTAAGAAACAGGGACCCAGCAAATGAAGCTTTAAACAAAATTTGTTGGATAGATGATACTGAGAAGAACTCATTGGATAAGAGTACCTTGCTGAAGCAAATTGACACAATCAGCAAGCTTCCTCCTTTTCACCAGATTAAGGGGGTGTTTGTTTTTTCAGGAAAAAAGTTTCTGATCACTTATGTCTGCTCCGTGCAGACGCGGGCAGATATTTAGGACGCGTAGACTGTTTGTTTTTTTAGAAGACATTCCACTTAAAAACCTCTTCCCCACCTCTTCCTCAAACAGATATGACCCCTCCTTTTTTTAACACTTCTCACACAATAGACAACACAAAACACAACTCCGTCCTTCATCCTCTCAAAACCCTACCCATCCACCACCTCCGCTTCTCTCCTCCTCCTCACCACCTCTCGCCGCCTCTCTCCTCCTCCCCACCCCTACCCACGCCTCCCTCCTCCTCCACAGCCCAGCCCGACGTGCGTAGGGTATGTTCCTCCACAGCCCAGCCCGACGTGCGTAGGGTATGTTCCTCTCTCGTTTTTAATTGATATATGCTTGTATCAATATCAGATATTGTGAGTTATAATAAATTGTATCCTTTTTTTCTTTAATCCTTTTTTTTTTGTTATTTGTCCTAATTCAATATCTATAATCGATATATGTTTGGCTCACAGGTATCTTTTTTTCTTTAATCCTGTTGTGAGTTATAATAAAGTTTTATAATAACTATTATTTACATCTAGTTTCGTGTTCTTTTTTTCAATGGAAATTACTTTGTGGTTTTTTTTCATAGGAAATTATTGTTAATGAAGTGAATTTTTCTTTGATAAATACTTGTTGATTTTTTAAATCAGTGTTTTTTCTTTATATATGTTTTTTGTGTGTTTGTTTAGATGATGAGTTTGATATTAGTTATGAGTACATATGTTTGTGATATTAGACCATGTGTAGTGCAAGCCCCTTAAGGGCATTTTTTTGCCATGTGGACGCCATGTCATCACAAACATTTTTAGCTAAAAAAGAGTGTAGTGGTTCAAGCCCCATCATGTTCTTCAATCATTACCCAATGAGTTAATAATATTACAAATTTTTTTCAATAGTTTTTAAAATAAAAATAAAATTTGATAATACTTGATAAATAATGGGCCATCGAAAAAACAAATAATAGTTTTTTATTAACTTCTCAAATGGGCCAGAGACAAAAAGTAAAAAAGCTATGAAATAAAATAAAAAAATAGATCATTCACATTTATCGATGCATCTTCTTCTTCATCTTGCAAACTACAACTGAAAGTATCTGAAAGTATAAACTATCGCCATCTTACAGCCATCTTACCTTCTTCTTCTCTATTTTTCGTTAATTTATTGTTTCCTACAATTGTCAAATGGTCAAAATCTTGGAAGAAGCAAAATGAGGGGTGTTTTATATTTCACGCCGGAAGGAATTTTTGCTTCGAAAACGCCCGGAGGGGTGGTGTACCCAGCGTTTTCCGGCGTTTTCGGTCTTCTCCACGGCCCATTACGAAAGGTCTTAGATGTTTATGAAGCATTTTGATTTTTTTAGTATGTATTAGTTGTGAGCATATATGTTTTTGTGTGTTTGTTTAGATGATGGAATTGATAATAGTTGTTAGTATATATGTTTGCCGATATTAGTTGTTCATGAAGCATTTTGGTTACTTGTTTGAAGAGGATGGCACCATTTCTATTGGTTACACAAAGGAACATCAGCATTGCATGTTTTGCTCTACATAATTTTATAAGGAAAGAGGGCTTGAGCGATGGGTTCTTTACAGAATACGATCAACCGAATGTGTCATTAGGAAATAGCAATGTGCACGTTGATGCTGATGAAGAAGAGGTTGAGGTATACGGTACTGCATCGGATCGAGAATATATGACCCATTTACGAGATGAAATTACCGAGCAATTAATGCAAAGTACAGAATAAATTATTTGAAAAATTGTTGTTGTTATTTAAAAAAATGTTATTGTTGTAGAACTCTTATTTAAATTTAAATGTTGAAAAATTTTTGATTGTTTTAAAAAAATCAGTTTATTATAATTTTCAGTTTATTTCAACAATCTGCAGAAGTTAAAAAACAAACAGTCTTCCTCTTACAGACTGCAGACCTTTGGTCCATCTCATCTCCTGTAAATGTGTGCAGACGTGATCTGCAAACCTTTTGCTTCAAAAAAAACAAATAACACCTAAGATTATTCCTTTTCCATCTCCGGTACTTCCACGTCATATTCTTTTCCCATCATAACATTCTTTGATTAAGCAGGAATTTTGTTTTTCCAACATGAATAAATTAGCAAACACAACCTTTAAAGGCTCTGAAGCAAGTAATTCTAAAAGCTAGTTAATCACTTTTGAAAATAATATATAAACCATATGCTTGAGTCTTAACCACTTGGATGAGATGAGAAAGGTTAAATTGTTTGGCTTATAATATGGATAAGGTGTAACAAAAAATCACTTTGAAAAATAAACGTAAAGTTAGATGTGTTGGTCAAGTCAACGAACAATACATTATTCATTCTCGTTTATTCACTATAATTTAACTAAAAATCAACAATTTTCAGCTTGTTGCACGCTTACCCACTATTCTAATGTAACTTGTTTTTGTTAATAATAAAAAAATATATATCCTCTCGCATGCCTAGAAAGATCCTTTCCTCTTGCAACTGGAGCTCTTGATGGTACGTTCAAGCGAGTTTATGTATGTACGTACTTCATGTTTTCGCCCGATTCAACAAGGGATATTTTGGTTGCTTGAATTTTCGCCGATCAAGTTTTCGCTTTAGTTTTCTCTTAAATTATGGGTATGAGGATTGAAAATTGGATGAAGTTAGTTTTTTAGATGATTTCTTCAAATTTTAAGGATAGAAAATAGGTTGGCAATGTTCTAAGTTTCAAGTACATGAAATCCCAATTGTCGTTTACCTTTTCTTTGTGTCCCTTCATTTCAATATTTAGACTTAGCCCTCAAAGTTCAATCTCCTTGATATTTAACTCAACTCATACACACGTCCAAATAAAGGATATTCACAACTAAGATCTACCCATTTACCAAATCAATCTCCATGAACAAATCATACCCTAATAGATCACAAAAGCAAAGAAAGACCAAAGATGACCGGTGAGTGAACGAATAAAATAAAAACCTCTAGAAAAAATTGTCTATAAGTCAAATGCACCCCTAGATCGAATGAAATGTAAGATGAAGTGACATGGTTATGAAGAAATTGACGAATAAAGATGCTCAAAAGTGGCTCACATGCGAGAAGAAACTTGAAGTTGAAATATGCTTATCCAGTTATCCTATCGGAAATGAAGGTTGTGTGTCAAACACTCAAACTACTCTCAATTATAAACTCAAGAAAGGCAAGTTGGTGCAAAAATCATGAATTATGACGAAACATGGTCGGTACTTGATACAACACATGATCATAACCTATATGCTTTAATTTTCATCCAACATTTACGTTCTAATAAGTTACATCATTCGATAACAATTTAAAAAAAAACATACACTTGCATGAAAATCTTATACTCCCTCCGTCCCACTTTAAATGTCCCACTTTCAAAAACACACATTTTAAGAAATTTTTTGTTTGTATGTGGTAAAATGACAATAATATCCTCAAAAGTGGTGATTGTGTTTTGTCTTTTATGGGCAAAACTGGAAATTACATTTCCATTTTTGGAAAGGGACATTTAAAGTGGGACAAACAAAAAAGGAAATGAGGACATTTAAAGTGGGACGGAGGGAGTATATTTTAATTACAATCTAAAATACATAACACAATTCAATAATTCATAAAAAACATTGTTTCTTTAGAAATTCCAAGTAACTTTGTTTCTTCACACTCTATACAATTTTCAAATTAAAAAAAAAAAAAAAAAACAAATCCACGTCAGCAATGGGGAATGAAAATAAATAGCCAATAGCCATTGAAGAAGCTTGTTTATTGAAGAACGCAAAGGACGCTTGTCTTTTGATCTTTTCTGACACATTTTCTTCTTCTTGCAAACACTTCACAACACCCTAGGGCTTTAGTTTGTTTCTCAGCTTTACTTCAAGGTACACAACTCCAATCTTTGTTTCTTAACATCTCTATTTAGATCAACACAAAACATGATCAGTTTTTGTGTAACATTTTTACTTCATAATTTTCATTACAAATTAATAGCATTTGCATCGATTTAGAGGTGAAATAATATTATCGCTTTTCCCTTTAGTTGATACATTTGTGTAAACTTAGGTTTAAGTTTGGTACAGAGTTCCATCTTACTTATGATCATGTTAAGTTTATTTCGTGGCTTATTTTTGCCCGACGGATACACGGGTGGCTCGACTGTATAAAAAAAATAAACCATAGCTTCGGGGGCCCCGCATACAAGAGGCCCCCAATTTTCTTGATTATATACTAAACCCTGTTTTTTTTATAATATATTAAAGGGTTTAGGATCAAATACACAGTGAAAGAAAAATAGGAAGTCGTAGGAAGGGTATCAAACGAACTCTGATTGAACTAATTCAAGCGGCATTGGAACCGTCTTATCGAACCCTATGACATTAGTTTTTAGGTCTTCGTTTTTTTTTGGGGGGGGGGGGGGGTTTAACTTGTAGTTTTTAGAATATGCTTTATATCATTGTGTCTTTTATGTACCATTGTGTCTTTTTCTTATTTTCATCATTGGGTCATTTTTTCAATTCATTGTGTCTTTTTTCTTCAGCATTGTGTTATATTTTTTAGCACTGTGTTATATTTTGTGGCTCATTGTGTCATATTTCATGATCTATTGTGTTTTTCGTATCCTTCTCACCCTTTTCATTTTTATTACACTGTGTAGAATAACTTGACCGTATTTCATTCTTTGATTATTTGAATATTGTTTTGCAACTTTTGCTCTTTTCAGCATATTAGAAAGTGTTGCGATAAGGATTTTCCGTCATTTATAAGGTTTAACTTCGTTTAGTTTAGAGTTTTGACAAGGACAACAAATAAGTAGTATACTTGGAAGCAAGGGGGAATTTAACGCCCCTCCCCCCACTTTGGTTTAATAATCTCATTGGTCAGCAAAAAGAAACCATATTCCACGCCGTGAAAAAAAAAAACACACGACCAAATCCAATTGTGACAAAAATGCCCCTGGCAGCTGTGAGGGGGCGTTTTTTTGCCCCTTTCACGCCCAAATTGGTTTCCATTACACACGGTTTAATGTGTGTGCTTGTGTGCCTTTTAGAAATTTTATTTAGTACATGTGTGTCATGATATTGCTAATTGGCGTGTTTAATGTATTGCAATTTGCTAATCCATGGTTAAATGTTTGCATCGTTGGTGTTAATCTCTTGTTGATTTTGTGTTGGTTAAATGTGTGTTGGATATTTTAGTGTAATTGGATTGACTGTTTGATCAATATCTTCATAATAAGACATCATATAGGTATGGTGGTGCGGAGTGCACGCCTATATGAATTCTCAATCTCTGATTGTATCCGATTGAATATTCGATTGAACTGTCGAATTGATTCAATCTGAAAGCGATTACGTGCCTTCAGAGATTTCTGTTCATCCGGTTGTTCGTTTGTATTACTGAAATCCCCAACAATGTGTGTGTGTATCGTTTACCTGGTGGTTTTAGTTTTGTAATGTGACTCAAACAAGTATAATGTATGTTGAGATCACGCTTTTTGTAGATGTTTTGTGTTATAAATGACTTTGTAATGCTAAATTGCCGTGTTTGATATGTTGCAGTTTGCAAGACAGGTGTAGGATGAGTCAGCGAAGTAGAGATACGATCAACATTGATACTGAAATCGAAAAGTATAAACGCAAGTATTACGAGGAACTAAGAGGTGGTCGTTTCAAACTTGAGCTTTCAGAAAGTATATTAAAATGTCCCTTCTGTCCTGATAGTAGAGACTACCGTTACAAGGACCTCCTCAGGCACGCGAATCGGATAGTGAGAGAATCAAAAAGTGCCAGTTTTAAAGAAAAGGCCAAGCATTTTGGATTAACTGAGTATTTAGAGAAGGACTTTCATGCGAAACGCAAGTGTTTAGATTCAACAAATGTAAATACAATTCCAAAGCAAAACGCTAATGAAGAGCTACTTGTTTGGCCTTGGATGGCTGTAGTTGCTAACCTTCCCGTTGAATATAAGAATGGTAAATATGTAGGTGATAATGGTAAAAAGCTAAAAGACAATTGGACAGAAAAGGGTTACAAGCCAGTCAAAGTGCATCCTCTGTGGAACCGACAGGGCCACTCAGGGCTTGCTGTGGTTGAATTCGGGCCAACTTGGGCTGGTTTAAGTCATATTATGATGTTTATGAAGGATTTTGAGATAAACAAACATGGGAGGGAAGACTGGTTTGGTAGGGAAAAGTGCAAAGATGATGAACTGTATGCTTGGATTGCAACAGATAAAGACTATAACTCGTATGGTCTTGTTGGGAGTTATCTTAAAAAAAATGGTGTTTTGAAGACTGTGGCGGATGTTCAAAAAGAAGATGAAATAAAAGAATCGAAACTAATTATGGGCTTGAAAAGTATGATAGATGAAAAGGACAAACGAAGTGAGGAGATTAATAGTGAAATAAGTAAAACAGATATTCAGTTGAAGAATGTTATGAAACAGAAAGAACAGATGATTGAGGACTTTAATAGAGGTATAATTTTCAAGACTGTTACTTGAAGCCTAATTATTAATTGTATCTTTGGTTTATCTTAATTTGTTTATTTTTTGTTCTTGACTAGATATGGAAATGATGGAAAAGGAGGCCAATGAGCAGCGTAAATTGATTAGGACTGAGCATGAACGGAGCAGATTGTGGCTAGAAGATCGTGAAAAGGAGCTTAGAGCACGTGAAGCTAAAAATGAAAATGAACAAAGGAAGCTTGACTATGAGAAGAAAATGGTACTCGTATTTTGTTTCACATATGTTTTTTTCTCTTTTTGTGAATCTGCTAGATTATTTTTGAAACGATGGTATGTTTTTTTGCCAGAATGAAATGGCAATTCTGGAGCAGATAAAGGCCGATGAACGAATGATGAAGTTAGCTGTAGATCAAAAGGTGTGTTGACAAAGTTTTCGGATTAAATAATGTGTTTTTGGTTAATTCTGTATGAACGTTTTATAAAAACATGACAGAGAGAAAAAGAAAAACTTCACCAGAAAATTATCGAGCTTGAAAAGCAGCTTGATGAAAAGCAACGACTGGAGCTTGAGATCAAACAAATGAAGGGAGCCGTAGAAGTGATGAAACACATGACTGAAGAAGATCTTGAAGCGAAAAGCAAACTGGAATCGCTTCAAATTGATCTCCAAGAAAAAGAAGAGGAACTTGAGGATTTGGAACAACTTAATCAAGCATTAGTTGTTAAAGAACGAAAGACCAATGATGAATTAGTGGACGCTCGTAAAGAGCTAATCTCTGTGAGTTTGTTTGCTTCTTATCTTTATTATGTTTATCTATACATATTTTTTTTAACAGCAACCGGAACATTTCATTTAAAACTAGCAAAAGCTTACATAAACCAGCAAGACACTGGATCGAAATCTAAGAGAGCATACAGCCCTTTACATGACATCTCTTGTAAACTGCCTGGCTATAAACTTACTGAAATTACCCTTTTATCCCGGTTTGTTTGAACTTTGAACAACAGGGTTTGAGCGAAAACACGATTCGTGCACATATTGCTGTGAAGAAAATGGGGGCGCTTAATAAAAAACCTTTTATTGCTGCTGCTAAAAGACATTGTTCTAATAAAAATAAAGTAGATGAGAATGCCACAAAGTTGGCATCTTTGTGGGTAGATCATCTCAGAGATTCTAGCTGGCATCCCTTTAAAGTCGTCACTGTTGGAGGGAAAAGCAAGGTATAACATAAAACATACCATTCGTTCTTTCAGAAAGGGGTGGCGGCGCAGCTTGTTGCCCGTCTACCTTCTATTGTGATGTAAATTTCGTATATTGTTTTCGCTTATTAATTTGTTATGTTTGTGTATTACATAACCTATATATAGTATATATTGTTATGTTTTTATATTTATAGAATAAATAAATGTTTTTTTTGATTTAATACAAAACATCAGTTAGCCATTTATGTTAGTCATTTAATATTAATGTGGGAAAACGGAACATGACTGCAGGAGATTCTTGATGAAGAAGATGAGAAGATTGCAAGCCTGAAAAATGAATGTGACGAAGGTGTGTTTGATGCTGTTGTCACCGCTCTAAATGAACTAAATGAGTACAACCCTAGTGGCAGATATCCAGTGTTTGAACTTTGGAACAACAAGGAAAAAAGAGCTGCTACATTGAAAGAAGGCGTTGAATATCTTCTCAAGCAATGGAAAAATCATAAACCACGCAAACGATGATACAAAAGATTGCAGTCACTTGATAACTTTGGTGAGTAGTATTAACCTAAAAGTTATAGTATTAACACTCCGTTTGGGAGTAGTATATGATTTGGGAGTTTGGAACTTACCTAAAAACGACGACTTGATTAATATTTTGTGCCATGAGTTTATATTCTCCATCCAAATGGAAGGTAGTTATAATTAAGTTATTATCTGGATTTTATCTAAACACTTAATCAGTATTGCATCTAAGGTATTAACATCTTCCCCTCTCTCTTAAATTTGATCATTTACGTTAGTTTACTTGATTTAGTTTAAATGAAAATATGTTGTGAATTGTTATTAACAACATTTATGCATAAAGGTTGAATAAAATACATTATAACATTTTGCAGTAGAATTAAATCTAAAAAAAATGTGACAGGTTGATAAAATATTACTAGATGTTTAGACACATGGCAACTAGAACCTTTACAAGTGTTATTGTATACTTTATTATCTTTATGTAGCAAACGGTTTTCCAAAATAAATATATATGTTGTTTATATATGCCATTAACGTTTAAAAGAGGATCGTGATAAATAAAAAAAGTGAGGCCGGTTGAATATGTGAACGGTTAAAGTGGCGGTTTAATTACCATGGTTTTTAAGCATTTATAAAAGTTCATTCATACAACTTGGGTTAAGAGGTCTTTGGTCGAATGACATTGGGGAATTTCTCTCGTTCAAGTGGTGAGGTATATTGCTAAACAAAGAAAAACCGAAAAAGAAAAATACATGGCAACCATGTTCCACCGTAATAAAACTAAATCTTGTGGATATGAGGAGAATAGGTAACTTTAGGATAAAGTCAATGATATCCCACATGGGCCCTAAAGTACATGTCTAGACTTATAGTTCTTTGGATGTTTGTGAAAAGCATTTTTTTAATGTCAAAGAATTCTTATTATACCAAAACAAAACGGCAACTATCAAGAAGATAAAAACATCATACACTAAAAGCGTCTAGCATCATGTACTAAAGATGTATGTCTAGCATATTATTATGGCCATTTATTTCTGGCACGAGGTGCTCAAACTTAAGAAAAACCGGCAAAGTTTCAAATATTCAATAACTCAAGGCAACTTTTTTTGTTGCTTGTTTATGTTAATAATAATGCTCATTTGACCAAATTTGGCTAATAGTATGAAGTTGCTATTAGCTTTAATTATCTGTATTAAAAAGAAAAAAATCATATACAACCTCACAAGAATTTTTAAGGAGTGGTTGCAGATGGTCCTTGTTACGGGGGAGGGGCACTACCCACAAGTTTTTTAAACTTTACTGTTTTCTAGTAATCATGTACTAATATATCACTTCACTGATTTATTTCACTGAAATAGGTTTTGAATGCATCACTTTAGTGATTCACTTCACTAAATGTTTTTTTAGTTTTCTTTTTTTAATAACCGTTTCATTAACTAAAATAAATCAGAAAATAGTAATATACTTTTTATGTCAATAACAATCATCAATATTTTTAACAAAATAATAAAACAAACAGTGTGAACAATAGTTTTTAGATATTAGTGATTTTAACACTTGCGGAAAAAAGAATAATATAACAAACTAAAGCCCTTATTAGGTTTTTAGGAGTCAAAGTCGTGCATTCTTTTCTACTTCAACAAACATTTCTTCTCTACTTTTAACACCTGCTACCCCATCTTCAACATTCAAGGTAAATGAAGATATTATTTATGTCAAATCCATTTTTACTTTTAAATTTGTAATTTAAAGTAGAAAGAATAAAGCAAGTCAATAAAAAAAATAGACAAAACATTTCACTGCCCATTAACTACAACCATGAAACATTCCATGGATCCACTACCAGCATCATCAGTAGTGAGGTACCCATGACCCCTGGTTGTGCCCCGTCCCCCTTAGATCAAGAATGATATAGTGGCGTAGGAAAATACAAAGAATAGTAGGCAGATTAATATTATGTACTAAAGTTTGCTTTACACATTGAAGAGTTACTTTTAAAATTGATTCCCAAATTGTTGTGTCCCTTTCCCTACATATGTGCTGAGAGTTATCGTGCGTATGTTATAATTCAACCAAAGTACATACAAATCTTACTTCAATGGATTTACATCCATGCCCCCTAATGAAAAGAGCAATTCAATAGCTAAAAAAATTTCTAACTATCTCACATATTAACCACCGTAATACTATAGAATAATAGAAAAACAACTATTACTTTAAACACAGAATGAATTAGAACATATAATTAATATCATCATACTTTGCAAATTGGTTGACTAACACCGACACGTTTTGCAAAGGTTTGTATTGTACAAGAAACGATGATTTTTTTAAGTAAAGAACCAAATGCGACTGTTTTAATCCAGTCACTCATGGAAACAAATTAAAATAGATTAGATGGGTGACATTGTCCGTTCTGGCATCTTCATACCCGGAAGTTTTTCCCAGTGAAGGTTTGACCGAATTGCCAATTGGCGGGTACAATGTTCCATGAGGTGGAGGTGCGTCGGTCACTTCCTGTAACTCTAAAAGAGAGTGATTGACCGGTGAGAACAGCATTGGATTGCCAGTTTTGACCCCAGTTTCGGCTCATGCTCATCCAGTTAGTCTTTGTGCCTTTGACCCACGCCTTTTGAATATCACCTGCACCCGCAACGTTGGTGATCAAAACCAAGTTGAAGTAACGGAAACCGTTGATTGTGAACCTAATTCCCCCTGCTTTCTTGCAAGGTACCCTGCAAAGATAAATCATAAACAAAAAGGTCAGTTTCGTCATTAACATATATATAAGTGTTGACATGGTAAAGCAAAGGTGATGTGGGTCCTACAGACTTTACTCTTATCACGGGCCGGTAACCGGTTGTCGTACCACTTGTGATTACATTACATTACAAAGATAATAAGATAACATTCTACTCTATAAATATCTTTTATGTTTTTAAACTCCATAAATCATATAAAAAGATAACATTCCACATGGTCGAATAATAAAGTACAACTGAAAGATAATAGAATACTAAATTGAATATTACTTAATAGCAAGGTTACAATATATAGAGATTATAAGAACCCTAAAAGCATAACCGAGCCCGTGGGCTTACATTAATAAACCCTAATAATAATATAGTCCAATACTCCCCCGCAGTCATAGCGGTAGAAAATCGGACGATTAGACTGGAAAAAAAACAAATAAAAAACAAGAACACTAATAAACCCTAAATAAATATGGTCGACAATCTCGGTCTAAGAATTCAGCCAAAATTCCATAATCTTCAATAACAATTTGTAGTCTTCAAATAATCTTTAATAAAAATCCACAATTCATATGGATCCCGTACTTCGACAAGAGGCATCCGATGCAGCAGGGCAGCGGCAGCGAGTAGCAGTGCGACGACAGACCGTGCTTCAGAAAAGAGGTGAGATTCGTAGATCAAAGAAAGGGATTTGATTAAACCGCGGTTTGATCGGCTGAGATTGGTGGGAGAAAACCGACCGTGGTCCCGAGAGAGTGTTGATCAGAAAAGAAAGGGTTGAAGATTTAGAACTAAAGAAAAGAAAATGGGAAAAGTTTGAAGAATTAAATTAAAACCTTTGTCTGGTTCTCTCGAGGAGATCAAAAAACCTTTGTGGCGAATTTGTGATCCCGCATCACTCACCGACAACTAAAAAAGGTTTATTTCAGAAAAAAAAAGTTTGGGAATAGTGGCTGAAAATCTAGAAACTAGACCGGAACTTTATTTAGAATGGGAAACTAAATATAGAAAATAGAAGAACAAAACTAAAAAACGAAGGTGGGACAGGGCGGCGCAACGGCGGTCACGGCACGCCGCCCTGTCTAGGGTTTGAACTCGGTGATGACGGCTAGGGTTTGTATGTTTGTGACGGCGCAGTGGTAAGGAAGAAGGTAACCAGAACCCTAAGGCTCTGATACCATGAAAGATAATAGAATACTAAATTGAATATTACTTAATAGCAAGGTTACAATATATAGAGATTATAAGAACCCTAAAAGCATAACCGAGCCCGTGGGCTTACATTAATAAACCCTAATAATAATATAGTCCAATAACAACCAACAAATGGTTCTTTTAAAAAATCAAAGTCAAATAAAAGTTGCAACTTTAATATTTTAAAACACGATTTAAAAAATGTAACACTTTAGCAAATTAAAAAAAAGGGAGGGAGAAAAAAAAAACATACCGGCGGTAAGAAACGGGGACAATGCCGGCGCGATATTCGGCTATTTTAAGGAACATTGGCATGGCTAGATCGAAGTGAGTACGAGGAGGGTTACACCAACCACCATTGTCGTTAGGTAAGGCGTAATTTGGCGGACAAAAATTGGTTGCGGTGATGAAAATAGAGGGGCTTCCGGGGTGGCACCATTGAGGTGTGTTGACACACTTGATTTCGAAACACGCGCCGCAGCTAAAACCGTTGTTAAAGAGCGCGGTGCTTAATGCCGCCGTGTTAACACCGTATCCTTGGCTGTATAGGTTCCCATATCCACAAGCACCTCCTATAAAAATTTAAAACAACCTTTATTATTATTATTATTATTATTATTATTATTATTATTATTATTATTATTATTATTATAACATAGGGCCTATCTTTTACCAATATTAATATAAATTTGTTTTTGGTTGCTTGGATGTCACCCATCCTGGTAGTACTATTACATAAGTACGCTTAAAAGTAAAAAAAAAATTCATTTTCTCCTAAGGTATTGCGCTCAAAATGCGTTTGATTATGTTTTATGGTGAACCATTTATGATGGTCCAATATATCCACAACCAATGTGTTGCTTGTATCTGAGCCAACTTAACTGTGGAGTTTTTCATTTTTTTTTCTACAAGCATAGCGCTAAAAATGCGTTGGTTATATATTTAAGGCTCGACATTTTTCTTAGGACTCAATATCTCTCATGTGAACAAAACAGAACATAACAAAACAATGTGGATTTGACTAGGGTGTCACAATTAACGTACCCATCGTGCCGGATGCATCACTACCGCCGTAGAAAGTCGCATGAGCACTTTGCCAAGGGCCGCCGGCGTAGTTGCCGGGGATTCTAGCTTCGATCAACGACATCAAACAGACGACGAGGAAGACAATGCTGCCGTAGATTCCCATATTAATGACAGCTCGCAGTTGTGTTTGTAGAGAGAGATTGTAAGTAAAGGAGGGTTTTTAGACTTTAGAGGATGAAGAGAAGATTAATGAAGAGGATAGGGGTGGGGGTGTATGGTATTTATGGAGGGAACTCATGGGTATGAGGAGGGTAATTATGTAATTTCAGTTGTTTGAATAACTGTTTAAAAATGTGAATAAAGCATTGAATAAGAAGAGATTGTGTGGGGCCGGTGAAAAAGTTGCTTGTTATATTACTGGTTTTGACCGGTTGGAATTATGTGGACCGGGGTGTGGTGTTGTAGAATGTACATAAACCGGATTAGGCGGTTATTAGTTTATTACATGTATGCATCAGGCTAGTGGGTACACAGACATCAAGAATGTGATGTCTCCAAGCCAACTAGGATGTCACATTATCAAGGTTTAATTTTCTCGCACTTGAGACATGGGTGGGATGTGGAGACACCCACAAGATTCATGTCTCTTCCTTGACTTGTTACCTTCGAAAAAAAAAAATTGTGATTGGAGCGTCCCATATGTCCTCGGAGAGACGGGAGGGACGGGGGTGTCTGGGACGGGGGTGGCGGGGCGGTGTTGGGTTGGGGGACGGGGGCTATGTGCCGTCTGTGTACCCACTAGCCTCATGACATTTGAGATGTATTTGTATCATTGTATTCAACTCTTTTTTTTAACGGCCAACTAAACAACGCCGGGTACTTCGTACGCGGCCTCCCAGGGGCAAAAACAGAGGCACAGCCCGGCCCACCCCTGACGCACGAAGCCCCTAGCTCGCCCGACAGCCCGCTTCCAGGGAAAACCCGACCCACATACCCGCCCGAAGGCACGACAGTAGTGAACCGGTAAAACCTGGCGAGATCAGGACTCGAACTCATGACCATAGGCCATGAGTCATCCATCATTTCTCATTATGTCCTTCGTGGAATCGAACCTGAGACCTCCAAGAGAGATCCCTGGTTCATTCACCAACTGAGCTACCCGTGAAGGACTAATTGTATTCTAACTCGATAACATTTTTTCTGAAATAAAAAGGGTGATTTTTTTAACAGGCATGCCCCTGGGAATTATATTATATATAATAGACCTTTGAGTTTAAATAGTGAAGTTTGTCTTTTTTCATTTTTGCCACTTTTTTTTTTTTTTTTTTTTTGCTTTTTTGTTAACTTTTTTTTTTCATTTTAACTACCAAATTTTTTGTTAAGTATTGTTTTCCTTATTTTGGCCACACAAAGTTTTTTTTACTTTTTGTTTAAGTTTTTTTTTCCCGTTTTGACCACCAACTTTTTTATTAAGTTTTTTTTTTCACGTTTTGGCCACCAACTTTTTTATTAAGTTTTTTTTTTTTCATTTTGGCCCCACATTTTTTTTGTTAACTTTTTTTTCCTCATTTTGGCCACACAATTTTTTTTTTACTTTTTGTTTAAGTTTTTTTTCCCGTTTTGGCCACCAACTTTTTTATTAAGTTTTTTTTTTTCATTTTGGCCCTCGACATAATGCGTTTTTTTACCCGATTTCGCACGGGTTCGGTTTTTGTCTGTTTATTATCTATATATTTAACGACCACGAAATGAATAACTGCTTCACTCTAACGTACGCAGCCGACCACCGACCACATCTACCGTGCGCCATCTCCAACATGTTCCGCGGACCGCGGGAGATTCCTGGTATTCTCCGCGTAGCTGCTGCCACTTTTGTATTTTCTCATTGTCCAAGGTTAGTCTCTATGCCTTTGTTGGTTACCAAAATCCGTATTAACGCGTCAGGTGAAAAACGCGCAACGCGCGTATTAATTAATACACCTAGTTTATATATCACATGGTGTATCTAGATAAACATGGTAATAGAAAATTCTTCAAATGTCTCTATGCAGAATATGAATGTTGATTTTTTTTTATTTTTTTTAAAATTAAGATGTGTTTTTTATTAGTTGAGATAAGAAAATATATGTATTGTTTTGAAGGGTTTGACAACTCAGAAAGAATATATAAGACTTTTTAAAACTTTTTAATTGCTTTCTCTCTCAATTATTATTTTGATGGATTAATTTGTACGGATTTTATATTTAAACTCTTAACAATTTTTCTTTTAACAATAAAACTGTTTGTAGTTAGTTATCTAACCAATAAAATCTCGATGACAAATATAGCTTTATAACTAAAAAATATTAGAAAAATATGCATGCTTTATTTTTCTGTTTTGTAAACAAAGATGACATTGAAAATATTGGATTATAATTCCTTAATCCATATGGGTCAAAGTAAGGGTCTTAAAGGTATAGTAAATACATAATAGTTTTTTTTTTTTTTGAACGGCCAACGAAACGATCTCCAAGCCCCCGGGTACTTAGGCCAATTCCCCTTGACCCGAACCCGCCTGCCGGATCGCCCCAGATGCGCAGAAAACCCTTGGAATAGGAAAACCTTCGCCCCGCTTGGAGTCGAACCCGGGTGAAATCCATTCAAACTCTTCATTGCGATGTCCATCAACCAGTTGAGCTAAGTAGTCAGGACAAATACATAATAGTTAGTTTGGTTGTAATTAGATCGCTTGTATTATTTAAGGGTTAAATGTGACAGGACAAAAAATCTAAACCCAATTAAGGATTGTGACATTTAGAGGCTTCGATCCAGGAGATATGTCGATTACAACTTGGCACCAAAATCAGTAGGGGTACAACTCTTCTCGGGGATGCACCAATTCTACAAAATCAAACAAGAGATGCATCTATTTATCAAGGGTTGTGTTTATTCATTAAGGGTTATGTCTATTAGAAAGTGTCTATTAGATTAGCATATATACGGTTTGTATATTTCAATTGTAATCATTTACGATCTTGTATTCAATTAAAAGTAGTTTGATTGTGTTCATCATTGTGTTTCATAAAAGATTCTAGGCAACACTGGTATCAGAGCCAAAGGCTCATTTCATTTTGGGAGTTAGATCATCACTAAGGGTGATTGAAATCCATTGTTAGATTCTGATCAAGGCAAGATGTGACGACCAGATTGTGTATAGGAGAAACAGAATAACTACCAAGGGTATTCTGGTTTTGAAAAATATCGCATATCAAGAGGGTTTAGGGTCATATTGTTTGTTCGTTTTAGCAATTGCATCAAGAGAGTACAATTGTTTGATAGAGAAATCGATTCATCATGAGGGTGTTCGATTATTAGAACCAACTGTGAGAGGGTTTGAGGTTGTATTGTTCATTCGTGTTAACATCAATCACATCAAGTGGGTGTTCAGTTGTTTGTTTGAAGACTAGTCATGAATCAAGAGGATTGCGAGTGTTTGTATTTGAAGAAACAAAATTATTCGAGTGGTGCTCGTGAGGCTCCATCACAAGAATAAGAAGATTACCTTTAGAAATCAAAGAAGGAATCGACAAACTAGGAGAGTTTGCTAAATTAGAAGTCAGAATCACACGGGGTGGATTCGCACATTCGTGGTTTTGTTTTCTTATTTAAGAGGTGGGTTTAGATTTGGTTTAATTCCCAATTAGAGAGTTTTTTCAAAATTTTTGTTTAAGTAGAAAACCAAAAGTGAAGGTTATTGGTAAAGAGATTATGTAATTAAGATTCAGGGGTAGATAATAAAGAGATTGTGGTACATAAGGAAGTTGGATTGTTTTCCCGATTCCGATGTCCTATTTTAAAGTCCACAAATTCTACTGTGTGGGCAATCCATATGAAAATCATATTTAGGGCAAACGGATTGTGGAGAATGATAAAACGTAAGGAAAATGCGGAACCAAATGAAAAGAAGGATATGACGACGACTACGCATCTATTTCAACCACTTCCTAAAGATATTATATTACAAGCTACGAGTTGCAAGACTGAAAAGGAGATTTGGGATGCACTAAAAATAAGGCATGTTGGTGTTGATCGAGTGCAAAAGGCACGTCTTTAAAGACTCATAAATGAGTTTGAGATGTTAAAAATGAAGGAGGAAGACGTAATCGATTCGTTCACAAGGCTAAATAGCATTATCACTAGGGCAAGTGGTCTTGGATCAACATATGATCAACCGAGTTTAGTACAAAAACTTCTAAGTACTGTACCAAGAAGTTTCGTTCAAATTGTTGCAACCATTGTACAATTTGCTAGTCTAGGAACAATAACAAAGATTTCTTTTTTAATGAAATATTTGTTACATATTACTGTGAAGGTTCGTTAATAGATGCGAAATGTAAACAAAATAGTTCCTTATTCATTAGCAAAGATAAGTATGAAAATTTCAATAATCTTAATACAAAAATGAATTTGTCAACATGAAAATAGTTTTTTTTTATATATAAGATCAAAAATGTGGATCAAAAGTCTAATGTAAAGACCAATTGATCGGGTTGTTAAACCATTTACCAATTGTCTTAATGTTCTATTTACTACATTTTACGATCGTGTTCAACTGTATAACGAGAAAAACTACTGTCTATGGACATGTTAGTCCTTAATGACTTTGGACATCCTTTCGTAACAACAAAGTTCTCGACTCGTTCTCATTGTACGGACATAGAAAGGAATCATGAGCAAAAAACTAGTTTAACAGCCAGTGTGTACTTCACGTATTAAATGTGGTACAACTTAGTTAGGTTCCGTAGCTTTTGAGCAAAATTAATAGGCATGAATTAAAGTCAAAATCAAAAGGTCAAAGCGTGATAATCGGCCGTGATTAAAGGAGCACAATTATTACTCAACTTTTAAGAAAGACATATGCAAAAGGGCCTCATAAAATGACATTATATAACTTGATAAAATATAAGCCTATTCAAGATTCATTTACCCAAAGTAAACCAAAAGTTATTTAAAAAAAAAAGAAAGTTTTTGGTATTTATTAAAAGGTTTATAGCTTAGTGATACTATGGGGTGTTTAAAGAATTAAAGTGGTGTTTTCCCTCTGGTAGAGGGTTTGAATTTCATAGTGAACTTTGGTGTAAATTTAGAGGGTATGTATCAGTCGTATTAAAAAAAATAAGAATCTTGATTTGTAACTATACTTATTATTGATTAATACCTATAGTTTTTTTTTAATCAAATTTATAATCTTTGACAAAGCAACATACTCACTAATAGATAATTTATCACACAGTTAAGCCGAGTAAAGTTACTCGTGAGCTATTTGAGACTATCTCGCTAAAAGCTCGAATTGAGTTGATTGTAAACAAGCTTGAGCTAAACAATTTAAGGGTGTTCAAAATCGCCTATCCGAATTTCATATATTGAAATGGATATCCGAATTGCTAAATACCAAAAAAGTAGTTGAACACAAGTACATTCAACCCGAAATTACAAATGACAAATTGCTAAATGCTCAAATAGTCAAATACACTACCTATTAAAAACTAAAAAGGTCCGAAAACTAAAAAAAAAATGTATAAATAATAACTACTAATAAATATAGTTTTAAATCATTGATTAGAATACTTTAGATATTCGTTATCCAAAATATCCTAATTTTATTAAATCGTCATCAGTTACCGAATCCAAAAATTCGGATATCTCGGGCTCAGTTTCGGATTCTAATATTTTTAGCTAATTTAACAAATCAATCCTAGTCCAACCTTCACTTATGGGGCTTAACTAGCCACGCTATGCAAGTCTAAACACAAACGTTTCATTTATGTGTTCTATTTTTGTAAAGATCATTTAGTATCACTTGACGATCAAAATGGCTCTTGGTATGTCCATCTGGGCATGGCATGCTTATTTCAAGATGAAGCATGCATGTGATGATTTTCGAATAATACTATGGTTCCAAAACCACGACATCATGATGATTTTAACTATATATAATAATTAATCGAGAGGGTGATACAAATATGATTATGAGGTGACATATGATACAAGTTTTTTTTTGTAATTATCTTTCAATCCGTCCTTCTTACTCTCGTGACGACCGTACCCCGTTCGTATGTGAATATTATTCATATAGCGTCCAATCATTATTATTAATGAATGTTCTTAGAACTTATGCATATAACGTCTAATCTAATCATTATTATTCATATAAATATCATACACTTAGAGAACGAACGTGCACTTGACGTCTTGAACATGATGCATAGATTTTAATCATATATAAATATTTACTATGAATTACTGGAAAAAAAAATAACGGTAAAATTTCATTTCGAGAAAAGAAATCATAATAAATTACAGAAGAATTGCAGGTAGACGCGCAACAAGCTAGCTGCGTCGCTACCCCCATTTTGAATTGCAAATCTTATCCTGCTAAAAATAAACTCTTGGTTACTGGAGGCCGGGGAGTTGCAGTGAACCACCTTTTGCACTTGATTCAAAAAACGGGTTGCCTCGAGGGCAAGTGACCCTATCAAAGGCATTTTTCAATTTTGATCTTCAAAAATGATGGCATTATCCGTTGTCACGCTAGAAATGTCAAAATGTGTTACATGGAAAAGTTTTACATAAAATTTCTACGTTTCTTATAACTTCGACTCACACATCTCGTCAGTCCACGACACCTTCACTTGATCCATTTATTTGCTTCGAAGCATTTCACCTTGACATGTAGAATTGAAAATAACTCGAAGCAAACTTTTTTTTGGGTATCCTTTACTATGAGCCAACGTATTGTACATCGAATTGATGTTTAATAATGTCACACAATATAGTTTTGTGTGGTTCATATGTTTGCGAGAGTGCATTATACATTGAAGGGACATTTGATATTGATACACGAAGATAAAGCTGATAAGAGAAAATGAAACATATATGTGAAATAGTTTCACGTTCTCATGGACTTATGTCAATTGAAAGTACATTATGTTGATACACAAAGATATAGTATATATGCAAGATCATTTCACGTATGTGATAGCTATAGAGTATAATTCTGTTACTTTGTGCGTGGACCTATAGTTGAACCCAAATACATCGATCTTTATGATTTCTCACCAGGATTAATTGTTGGGCATATAGAATATACGACTATATTATGTCAAATTTTATGTGAGCAATGAGTATAATTTGTCAAAAAGGTGAATTTATTGTTATTTCGAAATTTAATTCCCCTTGAACATGCATGAAGTTTATCTCATATATATTCTTTGAGTGTTACAAGTTCCAACTAGAGTCTAGAGATAACGTCACAAACGTAAGAAAAATAAATTATAATCTCATATAAAAGTTAAAACCGCAAGCAATGTGAAGGATATAGGGAATACTAAATTATATAACCTACTAGCTGATTACCCCGGGAATGTCCCGGGGTTGAAAAATCTAATATGACTCAATAAAAATGATAAAAGTAGAAAACATACCAATCGTAAACTCAGTCATACGGATCATTAATTCCCATTTGTATTCACTGACCTAAACCTTGAAGCAAATGTGGCGATTCATAGCTCACTTAAGCAGTAGCTTCGACTTTCTCTTCATACTCCTGTAGTGGTTGAAAATTACAGATGAGGTTTTGACATTTTTAAAGTTTTCATCGTTTTGGTCTTATATGATTTTATTAATACATATATTGAATTACAAACGTTACATATTTAATTAAAGTAAAAATCTCAACTAATAAATCTACCAGTGTACACGCAATTATCCGTTATTAAGGGTATATATGACAATTGTTAAAGTAATTAGTGCTTTGTTTTAAATCTATCAGTGTCATCGTATGTTTTATTTGTCAAAGCAAAGGTTATAATATTTGTGCATTAGATTATTGGTATAAACTTTACCTCCTGATCAAAGGTAGAAGCTAACGGAATATTCACCTATATTTATAATATTCAATATTCATTTAATAAATGCTTGTTAGATAAATTGGAATATAAATCCTTTTATTTAAATTTGAAGATATCCATATCTTCTTTGATTTATTTTTAAAAACAATAATTTAAAAAAAATTCTAAACATATATATATATTAATATAATATAAAAGGTAAATATGTTTATTTTATTTTGAAGATAGTCATATCTTATCTTAATAAAATATTTGAATTTATAAGCTCATTAAAAAATCGAAATCTTTCAATTATGATGTCACGTGGCAGTTTCATAGAGAGGTTGAAGCCATCATTGCACGCCACATTAGCAACGTTCAATTCTTTTATATATATTATTAATAGATTAATAGATAATAGATGTTGATCGTTCAAAAAAAATCTATATATATATATATATATATAGGGGACGGTTATTCTACAAAGTAATGAAAACGTGCGAAGTGTGCGAAGTCACGTAACATACAAAATTACGTAACATAGACAGAATCACTACTAGTTCATAACTAAAATCACGTAACATATAGGTCATTACGTAATTACGTACCATAAGACAGAATCATTCAAAACTTTACATAAAATTTTTTTCATACCCTTAAAAAACATAACATACAAAATTACGTAACATAGACAGAATCACTACTAGTTCATACCTAAAATTACGTAACATAAACAGAATCACTAGTAGTTCATAACTAAAAAAAATCACATATACAAAATTACGTAACTTTTGGTAATGGACTATATGTTACGTGATTTTAGTTATGGAACTAGTAGGTATTCTGTCCATGTTACGTAATTTTGTATGTTACGTGACTTCGCACACTTCGCACGTTTTCATTACTTTGTATTTGAACCTGTCCCTATATATATATATATATATATATATATATATATATATATATATATATATATATATAGGGGGCGGTTATCCTACAAAGTTATACAAACGTGCGAAGGCTGCGAAGTAATCCCAGCCGTCGATCAACCTACAATCTTACGTCATTAATTAAAAAGTTACGCGGTGGCAGTTTTGTAAATAAGTGAGAGATTAGACAGTTAATGAGGGTATTATCGTCAATTTTTCTACAATCAAATTATAAGAGACCGTTCCTTCTCTCATTAATCACATAATTTCTCCCCAAAATTACACAATAAACTCTGAAAACCCTACTTAAAATCATCAATAAACTCCATTTCTACGAAAGATTAACCATGAAATACTCAAAAGTATACGAAAGTAAGTACATTACGTTATTCTCTACCAAATTTTACATTGAAAACTATATAATAAACTTACATTATGCATGTTACAGGAAGAAAGAGAGGAACAGAGTATGAGACTGAAAAGAACGACATTGATGAAGGTAAATAAGTATTACGTGAATTAGTATTGTTAATTCTTTGTGAAATTTTACTAAAATACGTATTTGTAATTATCAGGCCCTAGCAAAATTCCGAAAACGACCGATAAAACTGACAAATCAGAGAGAAGAAGTAAAGCAAACCATGACAGGCCAGCAAACACAAACAAAAATGGTACATTACTTTACATTAAGTTATTTGGTACAAATATTACGTATTTTTGTTTGGTACATTACGATTTTGTCATTATTACGCAATTTTTGTAATGAAAATTAGTAGTGATTATGTTATTTTAGTAATGCAAATAGTATGTCTGTGTTACGTAATTTTATTAATAGAACTATAAATGATTATGTCTTTGTTACGTTATTTTGGTAATGAAATTTGTAATGATTCTGGCTATAGAATATGATGATTATGTGTTTGTTACGTTATTTTGGTAATGGGAAATCTAATTATCTGTCATTATTACGCAATTTTGGTAAATGAAAATTAGTAGTATTTAGTAATGCAAATAGTATGTCTGTGTTACGTAATTTTATTAATAGAACTATAAATGATTATGTCTTTGTTACGTTATTTTGGTAATGATTTGTAATGATTCTGGCTATAGAATATGATGATTATGTGTTTGTTACGTTATTTTGGTAATGGGAAATCTAATTATCTGTCATTATTACGCAATTTTGGTAAATGAAAATTAGTAGTAATTATGTTATTTTAGTAATGCAAATAGTATGTCTGTGTTACGTAATTTTATAAATAGAACTATAAATGATTATGTCTTTGTTACGTTATTTTGGTAATGATTTGTAATGATTCTGGCTATAGAATATGATCATTATGTGTTTGTTACGTTATTTTGGTAATGGGAAATCTAGTTATTCTGTCATTATTACGTAATTATAAATGATTATGTCATTGTTACGTAATTATAACTTTTGATAATAACGCAGTGAACTATCAAGAAAAGCCTGCAGTTGTTGACGCAGTTGTTGACGACGATTTGTTGATGCGCCAGAACACCCACAAAATTCACCACCAAGAAAACAGTTTGTTCTATACTCAAATATAAAACTACAGGTCAGGAACACTGTTAATAACATGACTGAGGCGATGGCAAGCTTATCAAGTGCACAGAAAAAAGCACTTAAACAAATGGGATTTGAAGCTTTTACATCAATTAACGTTAAAACAGTGCCAACAACATTAGGGAGATGGTTATTGGTTAATTATGATGATAGACGAGATGAGTTGCAAATAGGACACCACATCATTCAAGTAACAGCCTCTCAAGTACAACAAGTCCTTGGTGTCCCAATGGGTAACCAGACAGTAAATGAAAAGAACAAACCAAGGAAGGGTTCATCTAACACACTTACTGTATGGAAGTCCCAGTTTGAACATAACAAGATTTTACTCACAGATGTGAAGAATAAAATAGTTCAAAGCAAAAGCGGAGACTGGATTTTCAAGTTGAACTTCCTTGTACTTTACAACTCTATATTTGGGCAAGTAACAAAGAGTTCAACAGTGAATCAAATGTTCTTGAAAGGAGTGCCAGATGAAAAATCAATCAAAAATTTGAATTGGTGTGAGTACTTAATTTTCTGTCTCAAAAGAACGAAGGCAAGTTGGAATGGAACAGAAGCATATAATGGACCTTTGGCTTTTCTTGCGGTATTTTTTTTACTCATAAATTACGTAATGTGTTCTTGCTAATTACGTAATGAACAAATGTTAACTTTATTCACATTACAGCTACTTTATACACATGAACAAAGGTTATCTTATGCTCCTGAGACAGCACAAACACCAGCACTTAAATACATTAGCACCGAGAATTTGATGGACATTAATCAACATTTGTATGACAATGGGCCATATTCAACTGACGAAGATGATGATGAGAATGAAGAAGGAAATGATGATGAGAATGAAGAAGATGATGGTGGAAATCAAGCTGCTGGAGATGATGAAGATGATGGTGGAAATGAAGCTGCTGGAGATGATGAAAATGATGCAGAAAACATGGAAGAAGATGGTAAGAAAGAAGCTGGAAATGAAGATGCATTCATTCAGCATGATGAACCGGAAATGATTGTTGAGCAACAAATCATGATAAATTCAGAAGAATTCAACAATGTCTATGAAACAACAAAATCACTATCTGACATTGATGAATTCTTGGAAAATTACAACACTCCAGAAGTTCCTAATGTAAGTGCAATAACTGTATAAAATTACGTAACATGCATATGTATATAGGATTTTAAAAAATCACGTAATGTTTGCAGGCTGGTGATGCAAATGATGAAAACAATAATCAAAAGATTACCATAGATGAGGCAACAACAACACCAAAGATACAAAAAGTTGCAACTCAAAAGTCAACAGATGAGAGCATAAGAGGGTCGACAAGGAAAAAGACAACCGCAAAGAAGAAAGACAAAAGTCCTTACCCAGTTGATGAGAATGTAAGTAACTGTAATTTATTATAATATAAAAAATCATGTAATTTATTCACGTGTTGTTTGCAGGAATGGCTTTCAAAGATAGAAAACAAAATGGAGAAGTTTGAAACATATGTTGCTGAAATAGATGAAATTTTTGAAGAAGCCACTTCAAATTTTTTAGACAGCAACCTTATACGTGAGAAGCAAAGAAAATGGAAGTCATGGGTATCAAGTTACAAATCAACTAATGAAGAAAACATAGAAGGTAAAAATTACGTAATGTATATTTAAATGATAAAGAAGTTAGTTAAAAATTACGTAATGGATATCAAAAAGTATATTCGTAGTTGCAGGTGAAAAGGAAAACCAGAAACAAAAGCAAGCCACATCACAAAGTGTTAGAACAGGGATGCTAGACGCAATAGTGATTGCAGCTGAAACACTAGAAGGTAAATAAATCACGTAACACAATATTTGTCAAAACTTATTAATGATCAGAATACGTAATTACAGGTGAAAAAGAAGATTTGAATGAAAAGGCAACAACTTCACAGAGTGTTAGCACAGGAATGCTAAATGCAATAATTGCCGCAACTGAACAATTTGAAGAAACAAATAAGAAAGAAGCTGTGAAAGAAGGTAAAAATAACGTAATGCATAGTTACAAAGAATGCTTATTTATCCAATTAATTGAAACTTATATTGATCTATATATACATTTAATTGAAATCAGGTAATGAGATGTCTGATAAACAACCCACGAGAGAAAAGTTCAGCAAAGACATAATGGATGCTTTGAAAGATGCAACAACAAATGATGCCCTAGAGAGTGACAGCACAACTATGGTTGCTGAAATGATCAATGCAGTCGAAAAAGAAGAAAAGAATGCAGCTTTGCAAACTTCAACAACACAAACCTCATCCGAAGCTGTGAGTTCGCAATTCTTAAAAGACTTGAATGAGCTTGAAGAAAAATCTAAAAAAGGAAAAGAAATCGAGAAAGATGATGCATCAAAAAAAGGAACATCAGAGGCAGAAAAAGAAGAAAAGAATTCAGCTTTGCAAACTTCAGCCACACAAACATCATCCGAAGCTGCCAGTTCGCAATTCTTGAAAGAATTGAATGAGTTTGAAGAAAAATCTAGGAAAGGAAAAGAAATCGAGACCGGTTCATCAAAGAAAGGAACATTGGAGGCAGACAAAGTAGAAGAAATACCGAATGAAAGCTATGAAGGACCAAGTTTCGATCTGCATCTCTCCCAAGATGATGCACCTACAGATGCAATTCCAGATCTACCATTCCTACAAACCTCTCAAGATGATGTCGAAACACCAAAAACAGTAGGAAGACTAGTGTTTACTCAGTCACTGGAGTCACCCATAATCGAGAAACAAGTTGAACGTGCAAAAAGAGGAAGGATGTTGGCTGAACCTCTGAAGTCTCCTTACATTCAACGCCAGGTGGTAATGAAAAACAAGATCACTGAGGATGAAAACATAGTTGCACAGTATGTATTTGCAGCAACAGAGGAAACACAGTAAGAAAATCTTATATTAATTAATTTGTTGTTAGAATAATTACGTAATGAATATTTTCAGTACATAGTTTGTTACAAAAAATTACATAATGTGTATTAAAAACTTATCTTCCGCAGTGATATTGTATTCGAGCCAGAAGATGGAACTCCATACTTCAAAGTAGTATTTGAATGCTTATACCCTGGAATAACAATATCATCTAATGTTTTGGATGCATGGACGCATGTGCTGAACCACGATGAGAAGAAAAAAGCTCCAGGTTCACCATTTAGGTTGTTTGTTCAAACAAATATTGTGGTATGCTCCTTAGCTTTTTCGAGTAATACATAAATTATAATCACGTAATGGTTATGCTAAATTACGTAATGAATGCTAAATTTGCTGCCGATTGAGTACTTCAAGCCTGAATATGATGATTTAAAACGAATGGACACCATGACGGAGAACTTAAATATTGCACTTAACAAAAATGAAATAAAATCACTCAATGAGGTGGATTTGTTGTTCATGCCCATCGTATCTTCGGACCACATATATGTAATATGTTTCAACATGAAGACACCGAAGATAGAAATATTGGACAACAGCAAGCTTGGAGCTAATAGCAAATACGACAACATCATACTGCCACTGGTAAAAAAAATATTTTTACTTAATATTATTTTGATGTTAAGTAATTACGTAATGCTTATGGTAAATTACGTAATGTATGCAGAAAGAAGCTCTGTGCAACTACATGATGGTTAATGGACACCCCATTACTTCGAAAATGGTTAGCAAAAACCCAGTAAGGGTTCAAATGGAATGGAGAACAGCAAAAAACAAAATCGATTGTGGGGTGTTCACAATGAGGCACATGGAGACTTTCATGAGCACGTATATGTCACACCCTCAAATTACCACATGCGGAGTTCTACCGCGAGGCGTGTGACACACCAGGATCCAAGTCAACGGTCACAATAAACGACGTCTAAATGTAAAACATACGTAATAAAAACCATGCATAAGATTTAAAATTCAACATTTAACAGTGCGGAAGCATTGTTTTACAAAACTAAATCCCAAAAGTTTCCAAACTTGTTTAATAACAAAACCATGAACCTAAACTAGACGCCGTGCAGACGCGTGCGCCTAAGCCCTGAGATGCTGCTACCTTAGCGACCTGAGAAATCATGCCAAAAACGGGTCAACATATAATGCTGGTGAGTTCACAGGTTTAAGTTTACAATAAGTTTCCGTGTGTTGAGTGTTGATCACAAAATACCATGTCATAAGATACGTTAAACGTATAAACAAACGAACAAACAAGCGTTTCCCACTACTACCACGACTGTGATGCTGAAACCATTACTGACAGCGTTGCTTGAGTTGCTGCCCGTGTTTGAGTTGCTTGTGTTGCTAAACTAGAGACAATATGCACCCGCCCGGCTCCTAGCCGACGGGTGGGGTTTGTCAGGCCCAATAGATCTATCCACATTTCCCCGTTGTGCTACCCCGCACATTCATGGTTTCCCCCGGGACTCCTTGTTTCGTCGTGTAGTAAACAAAAGTGTTGCAAATCAAGAGTTGTGTTTCAAAAGCGTTGCATTCAAAAGTGTTGCTTTCCAAAAGTGTTACTTCCCAAAAGTGTTTCAAAAGCGTAGCGTGCTTACAACAAGTTACTTCCCAAAAACAGTTACGTATTCAAAATGAGTAAAGCGTTTCCAAAAGGAGTTGCATGTTTATACGAAAGCATTGAGTTTGTTAAATTGCGTGGCATGTTTCTCCCCCGAAAGAAAACATATAAAAGAGGGGCCGTGAACTCACCTTGGGTTGCGTTACTTCAAAAGTGATTTAAACCAACAAGCTATGCTAGCCCCGTAAAGCGGCGACCTAACATATGACAGTTACAAGTACTTAGACTAACAACCCGTAGGTTAGTTAGTCCCTAGATGCCCAGACCATAACCAGGTTCGTTTGAAAATGCGTTGACTGTTAAACTGACCAAATGTACAAGACTCGACATCCCATTGGTGACCCGAGACCCCACGTGTTCATCTCATACTCAAACATACACAAATCATGCAACTTAGTCCTTAACATGCGTTAAGTTCAATGATTCTAACACATAGGTCAAATAACGTACGAACAAGTCCGAACACGTGTTACTATGTTACTAGGCATGTCACGGGGTTCCTATCATGTTCCTAGGTGTCGAATCGGGTTTCGGGATGTTAAAATACACTTATAACAGCATTACACGCGATTAGGAACTTAGCATGCAATTAGGAAAGTCAACACGTGATTAGGGATGGTCAACAGGCAATTACCAGGGCTAATCGCCACTTATGTTAGGTGATTAGGGCTAATCACATGCACATTAGGCGATTATGGTCATGTGGTATGCAATTCAGGGCTTAACTAGTGATTAGGGTCACAATTGCATGACATGAAGGCAATTAGGATCACAATTGCATGGACTGCTAGCAATTAGGATGCTACTCGCCATCCTAGCACACGAGTAGCCTCTTGTCTTAGGCGATTATGCCCCTAATCGCCTATAACATAGGCGATTAGGATTGCTAATCGCCTATAGTGCAGCAAATGTGGTTTTTCGCGCGTTTAACCCTCCAAATCAGATCCGAAACGTGCGTAAACACCCAATAATCATTCTAACATATTAACAAACGTATTCCAAGCAAAACCCCTAAGTTTTCATCATTCTAACAGTCCCGAATGCGAGCGTTTTCCCAAAATAGCAATTTAACATGAAAACATCACATCAACATGCAATAACTTGCCCTAAATAGCAAATATCCAGATCTAATCACATAATCACGTTGTCCGAAAGCATCCTACTGTTCTAGCATCATCCTAGAGCAAACCCTAACATCAAACAATCAACAACACACCCCATATCATCCTAAATCATCCAAAATCCTTCAAACGGGTCAAAACATCAAGTATCCATAATACCCGACCAAAACCATCCAAACTCCTAGGACATCATCATACTAACTTGTAACAGCTATAAACATCATAATAACACAAAAACAATCATGATTAGATCCCAAAAACTCTATCTTTAATCACATATAACACATATAACACATGTAAAGGTGTGGGTTTGTTTAGAAACGGTTTTAAATGGATTTTCAAAGACAAAAACCTTTATAAATCAGGTCTGGACATTTAGGGAGTAAAACATAATCATTTAAAGGTTTGGGTTTGAAGAACACACCTTGTATTTAAGAGTAGATGATGGAATAAGCTTGGAAATGGTTGTTTGTGTGTAAAAATGGGTTCCAGAGGGTGTTTGTGGGTTGAGATATGTTATGGGACGGCTAGGGTTGTGTAAATAATGTTTTGGAGGTCAAGGGTGGTATTTATAGGTGTTTTTAGTCGTCAGACATGTTGCAGGCGATTATGAAGTTCTATCAGGCGATTAGGGCTGCTAATCGCCTTCACTACAGGCGATTAGCCCCATAATCGCCTATAGGGCAAGGCTAATCGCCTACAGAGAGTGGCTAATCGCCACCTTGAAGGCAATTAGCCAGGCTAATCGCCTACAGGGTCCATTGTGGTGTATTTGGCGCGTTAAACTCCGTTTTAACATATGTTAACACATTTTCACATACCGATAAGTCACATAATGATTATAAACACATAATACATGAAAGTAAACACGTTCACACTCGTTCACCAATCCCCGGGACTCGAGACTTGCGTATGTTAAAACTCTAATGACGTGCGACTCGACTCGACCGACCGTGTTTTGTGTAACGTATGCGCGACTTGCTAAGGTAGACTTACTAAGTTTTCGAAAGTTAGTTACCGGAGATTGCCGGGTGTCACATCATCCCCCTGTTAAAAGAATTTTCGTCCCGAAAATTTCCCGAAGTCGAAAAGAGAAGACAAAATAAGAAGAAAAATTTTCCGGGTCGTTACAGTATAAGAAAAAATGGGTCAGTGAATTTCAAAAAGAGGGTCCAGGTCAACAAATGCAGATTGATGACCTTCGCTACAAATATCTAGCAAAAATCCTACTCTCCGATGCCAACAAAAATAAAGATTTAATTGATCGTCTGGCTAGGGAATTTCATCAAAAGGAACACAGTGAAAAAGCGAAGTACAAGCAGAACCTGTTCCAAACTCTTGTGAAAAGACAAAATGATCATGTTTGACAAGTTTTAGTGTCCAGTGTCGTAATGTCATGATACAATTTAACATTTGGTTTTTGTATGGTATGATACAATTTAACATTTTGCTTATCAGTTACTACATTATATGAATGATGGTATGAATGATTATGTATGTTCTGATTATATGTTAATCATGTATGATACTGATAATGGTTAGCTAACATAAAATTACGTAACATGTCAAAAAAATGTGAAGTAATGGTTATATGTGAATGATTATGCTATGATACAATTACGTAACAAGTGAACACAATTACGTAATGAAATGCAAAAACCCATCTGTGTAAAAAAAAATCACGTAATGAAATGTTTCAATGTCAAATTTAACAAAAAAACATAATCAATCATCGCCAGCTTCATAATCCGAATCTGAACTATTTTCCGCATCTGCTTCATTGACGGGTCCTTTCCCTTTGTTGTTGGCTGTTACAGTCCCTTTAAGAACATCACAGGTACGCCTATCATGACCACTACCCCCACATAGTTTGCAATTTCTTGATCTCTTCCCTGCACGACTAATCGCTTGTTCACGTTTTGATTTAAACCTTTTGCGTGACCCACAACCCTTATTCCTAATACCATGAGGGACACGAACAGCAGCCTCAGTTTGATGTGGAGCCCCAATAATAGCTTGAATAATTTCTTTCTTCTTGGCTGATATCCTCTGAATACCAGCTTCATCTGTCTTCTCTTTCATCGCTTTTAGCTCGTCTCTAAACAGCTTCAACTTTTCAAAATCAGTAATCAACTTATTAACTATATACTCACTCGACTGCATTATATCACGAACAACATCATTGACACTTTGATGATCTCCATTTTCATCATTATGCATCACCAACGACAAGCTCGACCGAGAGGGACTATTGCAAATAACATCACTCCTCCAGCGATCAAGAATGTATCTGCTAGGAATTTCATTTATACCACACAACCTTAAAACTGAAAAAGCATGTCGACACAATAACCCATATCGCTCAAAACGCTTGCAAGGACATAAAATTGTCAAATCTTCAAGGTTAAATTTAACCTGCAATACAAAAAAGATCTCCATAAAAAATAAATTACGTAATGAAAACAAATAACCACGTAATGAGGTATATGAAATGTGAAAAACTAATGAAACACATAATTACGTAATGTCTGTTACAATGATATGTAAAAAATTACGTAACATAAAAAATACCTCTATCAAACCGGCACCAAACGCAAAACGATCTTTTATTCGAAACGTCCCTATATCTCCTTCATATGAAAGAAAGACATTTATGCATTTATGCACAGCTCCGTAAATTTCTTCTTGGACATCAAAGAAAATACTTCTTGTATATATTTTCGCAGCTTGCACCTCAATAGGATAATCAGTCCAAAAATCCGGTGTTTTATACCTCGTCTCATGATCATTTTTCCTATGAGTATACCTTTGGGATTCCATGGCAGTATCAAAATGACTAATAAACTCAAGAAGCGTTAATTGAGCATTGGAAACTTGACCAAAGAAATGATTTTCACATTCAGATCTTGAAGTAGTACGCATAAGACCTGACATTGCCTCATCGCGATAAAAAGCAGGAATCCACATTGCTCTATTTGAATAAATGTCACACAACCAGTCATGATAAAACAGATTAAAATCAAAAACAAGTTGCTCCCATCCCTTCTCAAACTCTTCTGGGGAAATAGAATCTGTCCAAACAATGTCGCAGATACGCTGTTTAAAATCATCATTGTTGCATAATGCAGTACCAACCTATAAAAAAACAAAACACATATTGTTAAAAATCACGTAACAAAAAGACTTGAAATCACGTAACATACACAAATCAAAAATCATAGCATAAAAATAATCACGTAATAAAGCCTTGAAAATTACGTAACATACAAAAAATCAAAAATTATAGCAAAAATGACATACCTTATCAGCAACCTTTTTCATGATGTGCCACATGCACAATCTATGCCTACTATTAGGTAAAAGTGATGCAACGGCTTGTTTAATAGCAGGATCTTGATCGGTAACTACAACAAGCGGTTCTTTACCAAAACACTTCTTGAAACAAGTTAACAGCCATGAGTAAGATTCAATTGTCTCTGAACTCAGCAATCCAGCACCAAGAGTTATATTGTTGCAGTGATTATCGATACCGGTAAATGGAACAAATACCATCTTGTATCTAAAAAAGCAAATAAAAAATAAATTAATTAAACTGAAATAATTACGTAAAATGAATAAAATAATTACGTAATAAACTTACTTGTTAGAATTGAAAGTAGCATCGAATGAAACAACATCACCAAAAACTTTATAACTTCTTCTTGCATGCTCATCAGCCCAAAATAAACCAGTTAACTGTCGTTTAGTGTCATGACTATACTCAAAATAAAAATCAGGAAGAAACTCTTTCTTCTTCTGCAGCATATTAACTACCATATCAGCATCATACTCGCCAATATATAAGTTCAAATCCCTTTTAAAATTTTTGAAATCTGCAGCAGTAGCACCAACTTGTTCAAAACCACCATAAATCGTCCTCATTAGATTAAAAGCCTTAACAGGACCCATGTTTACTTTGGACATATTGCATAACACTTGCATTTGTTGATATGTCAAATTACGTGATGATGGAAGAAATTGCATATCTTCTGGAGAAACCAAGTAATGGTTATGCTCCTCAACAAATCTGAAAACTTTAAAATTCTGCCCATCCTCTGACGAAAAAGCTATATAAGCATTACAACCTGTTCTCTGCGACGGCTTATTCCTACTTTTACCCTTTTCAAGACTATCAAACACTTTACAAGTTTTGAATCCTTCCTTTGAACAAACAAAGTACTTCAACTTAAGAATCTCACCATGTTTGTAATGACCTCCTTTTCGAACACTAAATCCAGCATTTTTTGCATATGTTACATAAAACTCATACGCATGATCAATAGATGGAAATACCATATCAGCTGATGGTGTCATAGAAGCTGCAACTTGTGGCTTATAAACTGTTGAAACAGCCTGAGTAGAACTACTTTCAGCTATGTCATTGAAAATAAAACCTGCAAATCACGTAATAACTATTAAAAAATACAGTAACATAATGGCTTAATAAGCATAAATATAATAACGTAAATGAAATTACGTAATGAAAAATCACGTAATAAACACTGAAAACACAGTAATATAATGCCTAATAAGAATAAATATAATAACGTAATGAAATTATAGTAACTTATTGAACTAATAAGAATAACTATAATAAAGAAACAATAAAACGTAATAATATTGGCCTAATCAGCATAAATCATGTAACACCCCGGTTCTAGGCCCGAAATTTTTTTTTAAGCTTAAAGTATTATAACAAATAAATAAATAATAAATAAGTATGAATACATGACGCGAAACCAAACTCGAGAGTTAAACATTTATTTTTGGCAAGATATACATGAATGCTAGTTGCGTAACCGAACCGATATACGATACGAACCCGCCTCGTGACTAATAGATTAGTCATCAAAGGGACACATGGCACTCATGCCATGTGCCCCATGGCATCTTTCCATTAAGACACACACACACACAGACTTTTTATAAATCCCTCCTACCTCACACGTATCACACACACACTTTACACAGATTACTGCATAGCTAGAGAGAGAGATGAGGATGAGGGGTTCCGACAGTCGCTCATGGCGGAGCCTGGCAGTGGTGCTCTCAAATAATACACCCACCACCACCCTTCACTTCTAAAGGGTCTAGAGAGGGAAAACCGACCAGAAGCGAGAGAGAGGTGAGAGAGGAATCGGAGAAAGGGAAGACCAGACCAGGTCTCCGATCGGTCGGCGTTAGTGGTTCAGCGGTGTTGGCGGTCACAATTCTGATGGTGGCGTTGGTAGTTCTGATAAAGGTTTCAAGTAACGATTAAGGTAATCATTTTGAGATTTAACCTTAATATATAATGTAGAGGATGTTAAAGGCTGTTGATATTTATGGTTGTGGTGTAAAGCATGTGTATAACCGTAAATAATAATACCAAGGTGCTGGTTAAAATATTAAGCAGATGATGGCTGTAGTGGTCATACTTAAGATACCGTGATGGAGTTAAGAGTCCCAACTGGTAATGTTTGTAGCCAATTCTATGGGGGTTTCATGACTAAGAGGCCACAACACTTATGGACAGTTAATAGTGGTAATGAACCAGTGACGTTTGGAAGGTATGGAGCTGAAAATAAGGTTCTTAAAGAATTGGGTTAAAGGCTGGCTAAATGGTCAACTCGGGTTAAGGAAGAGTGAACATAGTCAACATGAGCATGGAGCGCCTGTGGGTCGGATTACAAACGAAGCGGCTGCACGTGAATAGGACTATGCACCTGAACGATAGGTGGGCTCCCGACCTTGGAATACCGTACGACCATGTGACACTACATGAGGAGATACTGAGGTGAGTTCGCGTATTTCCCTTTTTTTCTGTTTTACTATTTTGGGGTGAACATATGCTTCCGTGTGTAAACTGTTTTGTATAAACTTACTTGATGTGACAAGGGCTCCCGAAACCAGATGCACACTCATTAACCCAAGGGAATTGGGCCACTTAATATGTGGGTAGTACTACTTGGGGAATCCCCCACGCACAGTGGATCCGGAAGCCCGGAAAACCCTCCACTGAGGTCTGCGGACTGTTGCGGCATATATTATGCCGTAGGGAATCCATAATGGGAGTAGATGGATTCCGTGTTAGGATTGAGGTGTGATACTTGTACATCACCATGTGTTTAATTGTGTAAACTGTTTTGAATTTACTTAACTATTTACACGGACTCACCGGCATATTTTGCTGACCAAACTCTTTTAAGCATGTGTTTAGGTACTGCGGATGAATGGATGGCAACACGAGGTATATGATAGCTAAGTGCGGATTAGAGATAAGCAAGGTAGAGATTGGATCGACTAGTGGATTACACTGCTACGACGACCGCCGCGATTCGTCCTGCATAGTTATTAGTCCATTTATTAAGTTATGTATTTATATTTTTGGATTAGAAATTGTATATAACATTTAAATATTAGTTATCGTTGCTTCCGTTGTGCAAGTCTGTTACCAAACTGTCGTAACGTCCAGCCCCCTCCTGGTCGGGTTGTTACAGTTGGTATCAGAGCAACGGTTGTAACCAAATAGGATATCCTCAGATATCCTATACCACACCATGATAACTTAGAAAATTTAGCGTTTAAGGATCTAAGACGTCATAGTCAGAAAATATCTTGGAATTACCTAAGACTGACCAGAGTAGCGATAAAATATTTCAAAGATAAGTCGAAATTTGAGTACCTGAACACACCAGAATGCTTACACGGATTTGGAACCGATTTGACCAGTAAATGAGCAATAATTGACACTTGAATTATGACTACAACGGAGACTATTAGGATGATCTCGTGAGGTAAATTTATGATTACATTAGACGTCATGTAATTGTAAATTTACAGGCACGAGAAGGTTCTAAGAAATCCAAGGAGTCGCCAAGATGAGAAGTGTCAACCAGGAAGGGCATAAACTTATAATAGGAACATGGACTATGTTAGAAAGGAACATGGACTATATTAGAGACATGAATGAAGATGTGATATACACGTATGGCAATAGTAAAGATTTTGAGCTAGACATACTTGTATAACTATGGTGAAGGTTTTGAAGTTGATATAGTTAATATAACTTGACAAATTTTGATAAGTATGGATATAAAAATATGTACGCATCCATGATCACCATGATACTTATCATCTTATCTTAAGCCTATATATGTATATGAAACTATATGAATATTACTCTTTGTAAATAACCTTCCTGACCAAGTATTGAGCAAACTATGAAAGCTAGGTACCTCACCAAAACTTGGCGCCGCAATTTGAAAAGCCCAAGATACCAAAGAGAACGTCGATCAACCAAGTAAATGGATAATCCGATAAGTTTATTCTTCCAACCAAATAAGTATTGTCAATCGTATGGCTCGTTATTATATGATTCATGTTTATGTATAGGTTGAGTTTTTGCGTTACCAGTTAGACTGAAGATAAGAAATTAAACCCATTGATTATTAGATTATTTAATTGGACTTGATTGATGTTAATTTCTACAAATTTAAGTTAAAGTATAGTATGTTGGATTTGTGATCACCTATCAGGTATTAGAGATGATTCCTAAGTATCAACTAGAGTACCGATAGCCTTCCAAAAAAAAAAAAAACTAGAGTACCGATAAACCACAATTAAGGATGTATGTGCACCATATATACCATAACCAACGACCCGAAGAAACTAAGATAAAATGTTGTTGAGGTATTCTTAAGGATGAATGCATGTTTTGTTACTTTAAAATTCTCGTGATGTCTATAGATTAGCGTCAAAATCTTTGTATTTGTTCCATAACTTTTTAATTTTAGTGACGAGTTATTAGAATGAAACTTGTTAAAGAGGTGTAGGTAGGCCCTAACGGGGGGAGCGAAAGCATTCGTAGTATATGTTATAAGAAATATTTGACAAATACAAGAGAACCTAGTCTAAGTTAGTAGTAAGATCTTCATTGATAGCGATCCAGCCCTATAAGAAGACGAGAGCTAGGATACCGAAGGAGAAGTTACGACCCCTTTGATACGGATAAGAGCAATGTAGCGTGATTTGGATGTCTAACTTTCCATGATTCATGACACTTAGTCACAAATCTTACACCACCCGTCGTGGAAATTTCGAAGGCTTAAGAATTCAACTATGTTGCGAATAATATAGACAACATTAACTCCAGTATTAGGAATAAAAATTTGTGAAAATAACATACAAACTCTAAGAACATAGTCTTGCATAAGGCCCCCATTTCGGAGGTGATCAATCTATGCGAAAAACGTAATTTTTAAGAACTAGTAACTTTATGAAAACACATAGGATTTTTCGACCTGGTACGTTTTCTATCAAGTTTTTGGAGAGATTTTCAGAACGTTTGCGAAGTATCATTGGTGTGGTGGGTTGGCTGCGGTACACCCTATATATAAACACCAATGATGCATCGAAAATAAAACTGAGAATCGAACCAAGAACAACCGTAACCTTACAAATGTATAAATCATTTGTTTTAAACCTAAATATGGTGAGAGGCTTAGTATGGAACAGCCTAAATTTTGAATGAGTTTAGGAAAATAACTATGTAAACACAAGCGCGTAGACCCGAATGTTGAATCCGAGTATGGAATATACTGGATATGGTAACAATGGATAGCCCGAAAATAATCCCGAGGACGGAATTCCTTTAACGGGGGGAGAATGTAACACCCCGGTTCTAGGCCCGAATTTTTTTTTAAGCTTAAAGTATTATAACAAATAAATAAATAATAAATAAGTATGAATACATGACGCGAAACCAAACTCGAGAGTTAAACATTTATTTTTGGCAAGATATACATGAATGCTAGTTGCGTAACCGAACCGATATACGATACGAACCCGCCTCGTGACTAATAGATTAGTCATCAAAGGGACACATGGCACTCATGCCATGTGCCCCATGGCATCTTTCCATTAAGACACACACACACACAGACTTTTTATAAATCCCTCCTACCTCACACGTATCACACACACACTTTACACAGATTACTGCATAGCTAGAGAGAGAGATGAGGATGAGGGGTTCCGACAGTCGCTCATGGCGGAGCCTGGCAGTGGTGCTCTCAAATAATACACCCACCACCACCCTTCACTTCTAAAGGGTCTAGAGAGGGAAAACCGACCAGAAGCGAGAGAGAGGTGAGAGAGGAATCGGAGAAAGGGAAGACCAGACCAGGTCTCCGATCGGTCGGCGTTAGTGGTTCAGCGGTGTTGGCGGTCACAATTCTGATGGTGGCGTTGGTAGTTCTGATAAAGGTTTCAAGTAACGATTAAGGTAATCATTTTGAGATTTAACCTTAATATATAATGTAGAGGATGTTAAAGGCTGTTGATATTTATGGTTGTGGTGTAAAGCATGTGTATAACCGTAAATAATAATACCAAGGTGCTGGTTAAAATATTAAGCAGATGATGGCTGTAGTGGTCATACTTAAGATACCGTGATGGAGTTAAGAGTCCCAACTGGTAATGTTTGTAGCCAATTCTATGGGGGTTTCATGACTAAGAGGCCACAACACTTATGGACAGTTAATAGTGGTAATGAACCAGTGACGTTTGGAAGGTATGGAGCTGAAAATAAGGTTCTTAAAGAATTGGGTTAAAGGCTGGCTAAATGGTCAACTCGGGTTAAGGAAGAGTGAACATAGTCAACATGAGCATGGAGCGCCTGTGGGTCGGATTACAAACGAAGCGGCTGCACGTGAATAGGACTATGCACCTGAACGATAGGTGGGCTCCCGACCTTGGAATACCGTACGACCATGTGACACTACATGAGGAGATACTGAGGTGAGTTCGCGTATTTCCCTTTTTTTCTGTTTTACTATTTTGGGGTGAACATATGCTTCCGTGTGTAAACTGTTTTGTATAAACTTACTTGATGTGACAAGGGCTCCCGAAACCAGATGCACACTCATTAACCCAAGGGAATTGGGCCACTTAATATGTGGGTAGTACTACTTGGGGAATCCCCCACGCACAGTGGATCCGGAAGCCCGGAAAACCCTCCACTGAGGTCTGCGGACTGTTGCGGCATATATTATGCCGTAGGGAATCCATAATGGGAGTAGATGGATTCCGTGTTAGGATTGAGGTGTGATACTTGTACATCACCATGTGTTTAATTGTGTAAACTGTTTTGAATTTACTTAACTATTTACACGGACTCACCGGCATATTTTGCTGACCAAACTCTTTTAAGCATGTGTTTAGGTACTGCGGATGAATGGATGGCAACACGAGGTATATGATAGCTAAGTGCGGATTAGAGATAAGCAAGGTAGAGATTGGATCGACTAGTGGATTACACTGCTACGACGACCGCCGCGATTCGTCCTGCATAGTTATTAGTCCATTTATTAAGTTATGTATTTATATTTTTGGATTAGAAATTGTATATAACATTTAAATATTAGTTATCGTTGCTTCCGTTGTGCAAGTCTGTTACCAAACTGTCGTAACGTCCAGCCCCCTCCTGGTCGGGTTGTTACAAATCATGTTAAACATTAATTCAAAACCTGTAAATCACGTAATAAATATTGAAAAACACAGTAAGATATGAAACAAAAAAAGATGAATTTAATAACACGTAAATTGTGACATTGTGATATGAAACAAACAAAAACACAAAAAAACAACGTAAATACTATCATGAATCCAAGAAATTAATAAAAAAGATGAATTTAATAACAAAACAAAGAAAAAAATAACGTAATGCTTTCATAAATAGAAAAACAAACGAACAATCAATATAACAGGCTGAATTTCATTCTAATTCTAATAACAGAAACGAAATCTTTAAAAAGAAATCGATCGAAAAACATTACGTAACAGATAGCTCAAAAATCATACCTGGACAATCGTTATTAGCCATCTTTGATGAATGAATAAAGGAAAATCGTTTGGAGATATAATCGAAAGAGAATGAACTGATTTATGATTGAATGAACTGAATTATGATTGATCGTATGAATTATGATCAATATTTATACTGATTTCAAAATCTAATACCGACTAAATAAGAATTTGAATCTCTGATCCTTTTATAAAAGATATGGATTTAAAATCTCAAGTAAAATGACGATAGTACCCTTCAATAAAACGCGGGTAGAAGCCTTCGCATCCTTCGCACGATTTTAGACTTTGTATTTGAACCGATCCCTATATATATATATATATATATATATATATATTAATATATGCAACTAATAATGAAATCAATACAAGTAGCAAAATTCTGACTGGAGTAAAAGCAGACCGGTTGGGCACATGGGCCATGGCATGTAAAGTGACAGACGCCATGCATGACGTAATAATCATGAGGACTTGGTTTCAAACTTTGATGAAACCACTGTAAGATAGTGGTTTTTTTTGGTATTTAACGGCAGTTAGCGGTTCTTCTCACATTGTCACATGTATCATTGCTTACTTTAAGCTGAATTATAATCCTTCGACTTTTGGTCAAAATTTATTTAAATTAATACCCATTTGCATTGTACAAATATTCAATATAATTTGACCATATTGCGTGTTACTCTTATATAACCTCCAACAACATTTTGTGTTTATGTACGGTTCACTATGCAAGTGCAAGCCAATATTATAATATTAGTCTTAAAACTTTAATAAAGTTATTATTCCAATATTAGTATTTAATTATACTTATTGTTAACTTAAAAGGTAAAAACATTTATTATATAAAATTTATAATATATAAGTAATAACACGTTTTTTATGAAACGCATCTGATTTAATTATAAGTTTAACTATATAAAGGGAATTTATAAATTTATACATATATAATGCTAATTTTATACCTTATATGTATAAATTTAGAAGTTTAACTCCAAAACTCCCCTCGAGACATCCATGTGCATGATCATTCAACTTCAGTAGCCTTTTGTGTGCACGAAAACTCACCTGCACAGTATCTTCGCGAGGCTTGGTGACGATGTCACCAAAAGGGAATCTCCATGCGAATACACACGCGCGGGACAACATGCAATATCGTATACAAGTACGGCTGCGTACGGAAGATCCTGATTCAGAAATATCCGGTTAGAATCTGGGCGCATGTCCAACCAATCAGAAGACGACGCGTGTCAGGGTTGGATCAACGACCCTGACAGCTACAACGACATGACAGCCACCATGCGGAACATGCTGAAGCCATACCATGTACAGTACCGTCAAAGGTACTATACACCGCGCATTGCCCTGCAACTCGTCAGACGTCACGTCAGACGCCTCTAGAAGTCAAACCACTCTGCCCGTCAGAAAAGTACCCGCCTACAACCACTCACGTCGCATCACGTGGCTCTATAACAGTCCGGTACATTTCTTCTCTCACATCAACATTAATTATCACATGTTTTTGTACTAAGTTACTAACCTATTTGGCCGAGGGGAGGCAAGCCCTTAACCCGGTCCCAGGACCATCGTCGTAGTTAAGGGTTAGTGATGTTTGGCCCATGCATACTCTATATAAAGGAGATCACCTTTCATTGTTTAGACATGTTATGTTACAATTAGTAAACCAACACCATTTTTGTGCCAGTACATTGGAGTCGATCTCTACTACGTAGCAGCCGCCTCCCTTCATACGACCCTCTTGTTCATTTTTTATAGGTTGGCTAAAATCACGAGTGTGGTACAAAGGATTATAACCTGCAACAACACCGAGTTCAAACCAAAATCATCCCCTCACGAGGTAATTATCACTCGTTTCTTTAGTACGAGTGTCAATTTTTAAGTTGGAGAAGATAGAGAATGAATTCAGATCGGAAGAATTGGAAGAAAGGATAGCGAAGAAAGCGGGAAGAAAGAAGAATGTAATCACACTCTTTCTTCTTTCAGTCATGACTAATCTCCTACTTGCTTAGCAAATATTAGTGGTTCCTATATTCTTAAAGCTCTGATTAATCTCTTTATTCATAACTTTGTAGTTACTCGAAATGCACTTTTGATTTGTTGAATCTTTTTAATTGACTAGTAGAAATGCCCGCGCGTTGCGGCGGGTGTGTCTATTTTATTGCGTCGTACTTTTTGGGGCTTGTGGTTTAAGTTACAACAAAAAAGGTCCCATTCTAATTACTATCTAAAATTTTAATCTTCATAGTTATGCCGCTAATATGGAGAAAATCATGGCTAGCTTACCCATATAAATTGAGGTGTTTAAGGTAATATAAATCTTGTTGTCGTTTTCAATCAATCCCTTTTCTAGTGTAGCTTTCCGAAACGCTAGAACCCCTTCTATAGTGCGAAGATATTCTAATGAAGTAGGCCTTCTAATGTGGAAGAAGAATTCGTAAGTAGTACCTTAGTGAAAGGGTACATTTTCTTGTTTTAGATTTATCCACATGTTAGAACTTTGTTATGGGATTTTATTTATATTAATTATGGGTAAAACTATATCACAATATAATTAAAAAAAGTGAAGCTTTATTTAAAAAAAATATTTAACAAATTTAGCCGAATTATATAATGAAACAAGATATATCATTTTTATTATCTTTTTTATTTTTTGAACGGCTAAAAAAACACCAATTTCATTAAACTATCAAAACGGCTAGCTAGAGGTTAGCAATACATCCATCAATATACAATACAAAGCAAACAACTTCCACAACCAAAATCTATATACCTTACATCATAAACATTCGCCACATATTCTCCTAAAATTGGCGTATCAATCACTTATCAGCAAGATCCTGTCTTCAGAAGTAAACACAAAATCAGCAGTTCACCTGCTTCCAAATTCAATATCTAGTTGATTGATAATTATATTTTTAATACAATGATGTTATTAATAAATCAGCCATTATAATATCAATATGTATATAAACTGATATCTAATGGTTGATACCTATCAAGGCAACTGTATTGTGTAGACATTCAAAGTCGTTGTATGAAGCTCTGTTGTAATCCCTCTATGGCTCTATCATAATGCATTCTCATCTTACATACATACACACATACACACACATATATATACCTATACATAAACATAAATATGCATACTCTGATATAACTTGCTATGCCACATAACATGCTTGAAAAAAACTTGCATACTTGCTCCAGTAATGTCTTGAGGTCAGCTCCAACACAATATTCTAAAATCAGCCACAAATGAGTAGAAGTTTCATACCTATTTCAAAAGAAAAAAAACATATAACAAAAAGTGATAACTTCCATTCCACCATTAGATATCATATAACACCAATGATAGTTCTAGAAACTAAAGAATTCAAGATTTTCAGGAGACTGCTTTACCATGCATGAAATTTGAGTACATTAGGATGATCCGATGAGTGAAGAATTCTCACTTGCAGTTCAAATTCCAATCTAGTCAGTATAAGATAAAGAAAAAAATGAAACAAAGCATATGAACAAAGATGCAAATATATAACACTTAAAAGAAAGACAGTAGAAACCACTTACAGCCGATGCTTAGGATATAATATTAGATAATGAAAGTCCTATGCATTCTTATTATTATGGTGTGTGAGGTATTACAGCCATAAAAGTAAACCCCTCTACTACACAAAACTACAAATAAAGAAATAAGCTTACTTTATCTAGAATCTTGCTTTTGTGAGATTTATCGACACTCTTAAGTGCAAAATATTCAATGTTTTTCTTCTTCCACCCTTTGTACATAGTCTGCAAAACAGTGTTAAAGTAACCAATGGTAATGAAAATACTAAAGTCAAACAACAAGGTGAGAAACGATATAATGTCAAGAAAAGGAATTTATTACCAAGTATTTTCCTTGGCCAACTGCTTTGTATATGTGATAATTGATGCTACCTTATTTAATATAATCTTATGATGGGAACTAATGGCATCAGTTACATGAGTTGAAGAAGTTGTATGACTTTAATTTGTGAATTCAATGCTGGAATCAATGAGTTGAAGAACTTGCATTATTATTTTGTGCAATTGTTATCAAAGGTGGTACACAAGGGTATAATTGGAAGAAATGGGGTAAGAATATATGAATTGCACTTGAGGCTTTTGGTATGCCATCTTAACTTTGTCAATTTGGACAAAATTGTCCATGTCTCCTCCTTTATAATGTAGTATAGATGTAGTATAGATTGAAGGGATAGGGAGCCCAATCCAGGCGGAAGAGGCATCCCTATCCCCATAACTCAGCTTCCCCGCGCCAGTCAGTAGCGCGAGGAACCAACGGCGCGCAACCAGCAGTATATGCAGGGAGGCGCGCAAGAATAACAACTGATAAGCAATAGCATCACCTGATAAGCGCGTACCATCACACGCGGAATCTTCCCTTGACAACCATCGTACAAAGTACAGAAGACAACAAAAGGAAGATTCACAAAGATTACTGACAGTGTACGCGCCAATAGGAAAGCTACAGGTGGCAAAAGTGGTCCAACAACTACAAGACAAGGACAGCAGCATGGCTGCAGCCATGCTTCCACCATACCAGCGTCTACAGTGACAGCAGACATACCTTGCTGCTGTCAGGAGCATGGTCAACGACTGACAGGGGCGCCGTCTGCCAACCACAGAGCGCCACGTGTCTGCCTCGAGCAACAACCATGCTGCCTCAATGACGTCATGAACAGTACACCTGTTCTCCCGCCAATTCCAGGGGAAACCTTGGGCTTGGGCCCAGACCAAGCCCAATAAAGAATGGTTACTCGTAGGCTTTTCGATCAAGCCCACGAATTCTCCTATAAATGCAAGGATACCTCTCCTTGCTAAAGGATCCGAAAATAGTCACTGGTAGCCTAGAATACTCACTTGTAACCTTTGTATTCGATCATCAATAATACTATCGGCTATTCACAGTGGACGTAGGTCATTACTTGACCGAACCACTTACATCTCGTGTTCTTACTTACTTTCACCACACACACACACTTGTATTATCATCAAACGGGTTTAACCTCACGGTTTGGGTAAAGGATTAATCCTGACGGACTTAGGTATTAACCCCACGTAGATTATACGTAATCTCCGTGATACCTATTGTTTCTTCATTGGCGCCATCCAACGGTTAGAACCGCTCTTTTACTCATCTTTTTAACCCACCCATGGCTGAACCCAACCCTAATACTGCTGCCGTAAACCGTTCCGGAGAGGGGGACACCCAGCTCCCGGAAAATCAAACAACACCACCCACAGTCGTCAAGAAACCCACTTCCAGGCTCCAAAGCCAAGAAGTTGAGGTTCGGGACGCCAACTCTGACGACGACAGCAGTGCTAGCTCTGAGGAGGACCTTGACCAATGGCTCCTCCGTCAGAATACGAAAAACGCTGCAATCTACCAGCGTAAGCTCCTACAGCAAGCAAAGAAAAAGGGCAAAGCCCTTACTTATGACACCCCATCCAAAAAGGGGAAAGACACAGCTGTCTCGGGTGCTGGTCGTAGCGGGGAACTCGGCGGAGACGCCAGAGTTCGGGGCTACGCAAAGCAACGGACAGAGCCTGATGGCTACGAATCCTCTAGTAGCGACTCGGGCTACAAAGGGAAGAAAAGTCATCATCGCTCACACCACAACAATGAGGATGATGACTTAGTCAAACCATTCAGACCAAAGGCCTTCGCCGAAAAGTCAAAATTTGTCGCCCGCATAGCGACAGCAACAATACCAAGAAAAGCAAAACTTCCTAGCAGCATCGGCAGATACGATGGCCTGCGTGATCCAGATGACCACGTGCACGACTTTGAGTGCGCGGGAATGTCGGTAGACTGGCCCGTACAGGTTTGGTGCCATTTATTTGCGCAAACTCTGACGGGCGCAGCCAGGGTCTGGTTCGATAACCTCCCTGCGGGGAGTGTTAAAGACTTTGACGACCTCACCGACAAATTCACCAATCACTTCTCGCATTTGCGCAAACACAAGAAAGACAAAGCGCACATTCTGTTGTGCCGCCGAAACGACAATGAATCCATCGAGGACTTCATTGTTCGATTCAACAAAGAGGCCCTGCTCATAGGGTGCGGGGAAGAACTCACAAGGGCAGCGTTCGTATATAACGTACGCAGCCCAGAGTTAATGAAATGCCTCACAGGCAAAGATGGCATACCGGAGTCCTGGGATGAGCTCATCCACTCCGCCAAGATATATGCCTCGTCTGAGAAATCCTTCAATCAGACACACAATTTCCAACACCACCATAATAATAATAAAAATAAAAACAAATCAGTTTGGAGCCGCATCTCCGGCGCCGCGGATGAGGGAAAGTATTCCCCAGCCGGGGACGCCAGGCAGATGATCAGTCCCAAACAAGCGCGGGACCAGCGCGGTCATTCAAAGAAAAACTATGACTGGACCCCGCTGACAAAGACACCATCTCAGGTCTTAAAGACTGAACAAGTCACGTTGAAGGCCGCCCCTCCCCTGGCCAAGCGCAGGAACGTAGACCGCAGCAAATTCTGTGAGTACCACAACGACTACGGTCACCTCACAGATAATTGCTACACCCTAAAGATGGAAATCGAAACCGCGCTGAAGTCAGGACAACTCGGCCATCTGGTTAAGAACGTGCACCGCACAGGCAAGAATCAAACAGGTGACGAGAATCAAGATGAAGGATCACGAAAAAAGATCCGCGACCTGAACACTCACGCTGCCACATTGATTCCCCGTCACCACTGCAACATGACAAAGAAGGGCAAAAGCGCCTACCAAGGAAAGCGTGCCCGAGCGCCACCACCAAGCGATTCATGGAAAGAGGCTGATGTCCTCATGCCAAAGATTAGAGGCGGCGCCTCATGCACAGCCCCTCTTGTCATTACCGCTATCTTTGGACACTATCGCACGCGATATATGTTCCTAGATGGCGGCAGCAGTACTGATATCATGTATGAACAATGCTTTCAACAATTAGACCCGGAAGACAAAGCAAAGCTCGTCCCAGTCAACGAGCCCATCTCCGGCTTCATTCACGAAACCATCATGCCGCGGGGTATGCTGTCCATGCCAGTAACATGGTCCGACGGCACCCACGAGCGCACGGAGATATGTGATTTTATGGTTCTACCGGCCAACTCCAATCATGACATTCTTCTTGGACGGGAAGGCATCGCACGCTTTAACGCCAATGCTTCAACGGCGCATGCGATGGTGGGGTTCCCAACCAAAACAGGCATTGCTTTCATCAGAGGCAACAAGGACTGCCACACCACAGAAACCGCCAAACCGCCAAAAATGGTGAAAACTGACACCCGCGCCGAGCCGGAAAAATGGGTTCTCAACCCTAAATTTTCGGAGCAAACGGTGATCATTGGCCATGAAATCTCCGAGGCCATTCGAAATCACTTAAAACAGCTTCTAATCAGTAATATCGATGTATTCGCGTGGCAACCAGCCGACATGGTTGGGGTCCCGCGCGACATAGCGGAACATAGACTCAATGTCTACCGCTCAGTGGAACCTATAGTGCAAAAGAAGCGCAGCATGGGCCCGGAGAAAACAAAGGCCATGAACGAACAAGTCACCGAGCTGCTCAACGCGGGTATACTTCGCCCAATCAGGTACCAGATATGGGTAGCTAACCCAGTCATGGTAGCCAAAGCAAACGGCGGGTGGCGCATGTGTGTCGATTATAAGGATATCAACAAAGCATGTCCAAAGGATTGCTACCCTCTGCCAGAAATCGACCTAAAAGTGGATTCTTTAGCCCCATACCGCTTTAAGTGCTTCTTAGACGCGTATAAGGGCTATCACCAAATCCAAATGGCAAAGGAGGATGAAGACAAGACGGCATTCCACACAGACGCTGGCATTTTCTGTTACACAAAAATGCCATTCGGTCTGAAAAACGCGGGCGCTACATACCAGCGCCTCATGGACACTGCCTTCATCAACGAAATCGGCGTACGGCTTGAAGTGTACGTCGACGATCTCGTAATCAAGAGCAAGGATGAAAGCGACATGCTTAAGGATATCCAGCAAACGTTCGCACAGTTGCGCAAAGTGCGCATGAAGCTCAACCCAAGCAAGTGCTCCTTCGGGATGGAAGAAGGCAAATTTCTAGGGGTAATCGTAACGCGCGATGGGTTCCGCGCTAATCCCGAAAAAGTACAAGCCATAGAAAGGATGCCTTCACCCGCTTCCGTCAAGGAGGTACAAACGCTCATGGGCCGCCTCGTGGCCCTCAACCGATTTTTATCCAACTACGCTTCAAAGTCATTTCCGTTTGTAGACACTTTGAAGAACTGTTTAAAAAAGAGCAATTTCCGTTGGACACCAGAGGCGGAATCGGCATTCAAAGAAATGAAACAATGCTTGATGAACCTTCCGACGCTAACAGCGCCCCTCCCCAAAGAGCCATTAACACTGTATCTATCGGTCACGGACCGCGCAATAGGTGCAGTCCTCATGGTGGAGCGCAAGAATGTGCAAACACCGATATACTATATCAGCCGCACGCTTTTAGACGCGGAAACAAGGTACACAATCATGGAAAAGCTGGTCCTCGCTCTAGTACACGCATCCCGGAGACTCCGCAGGTACTTTCAAGGGCATCCGATAAACGTCCTCACGGACTACCGGATAAACGACATACTCGCCAAGCCCGAGTTGTCGGGGCGCCTGGCCAAATGGGCCATCGAACTAGGGGAGCACACGATCCACTACAAACCCCGCCCCGCCATCAAGGGCCAAGTTCTTGCGGACTTCGCCACGGAAATCCCCGCAGATAAAGTACTTGAATGTCAAGCAGAAGAAACCCCCGCGTTAGCGCAAGACCCATCACAAAAATGGTCCTTATTTACGGATGGGGCCTCAAACGAGGATGGCGCTGGCGCGGGATTACGCCTTATCAGCCCAGATAAACAAGAGTTCACGTACGCCATCCGCCTCGACTTCAAAAGCACGAATAACGAGGCGGAATACGAAGCGCTGCTGGCAGGCCTCCGCATCGCGGAAAAAATGGGGGCCAGGCACGTGGAGGCACACGTGGACTCACTACTTGTGGCGCGGCAGATCAACGGGGCTTACGATGCGAAAGATGAGACCATGGCGTTATACCTGGAACAGGCCAAACAGCTGATGCGCCGATTCGACTCATGCAAAGTCGAGCACATCCGGCGCAGCGAAAATAAGCCCGCCGATGCGCTAAGTAAAATGGCATCAACGGTCTTTGAACATATGGCCAAAGAAGTCCGCATCGAGGTCCTGGACAAACCATCTGTTCCCTTGCGACAAGTCAACATAATCCAAACAGGAAGCGCATCCTGGATGACTCCGATCAAGGCCTACCTATCATCCGGTACCCTGCCTGACGACAGGTCAGAGGCCCGGAAGATCAAGAACAAGGCCCTACAATACCAACTCATCGACGGTACCCTATATCGCCGCTCTTACCTGGGACCGCTATTGCGCTGCGTAGACTCCGCAGATGCTTCCTTTCTCCTGCGAGACATACATGAAGGGACATGCGGATTACACGCGGGCCCAAGAATGGTAGTGGCGAAGTTAATGAACGCGGGGTACTACTGGCCGGGCATGCACGTGGACGCGGTCAACGAGTTGCGCAAATGCGACAGTTGCCAGCGCCACGCCCCGAACACCTTGCGACCCAAGAACAACCTGGTGCCAGTCACAGCGGCCTGGCCGTTCCAAAAATGGGCAATTGATTTGGTAGGCCCATTCCCAACGGCTCCAGGAAATGTAAAATACCTAATCGTCGCCATCGACTACTTCACAAAGTGGGTTGAGGCGAAACCACTAGCAAAAATTGACGGCGCGCACGTCAAAAAATTCATCTGGGAATTCATCATCTGCCGATTCGGTCTACCATTGCAATTGGTAAGCGACAACGGCACACAATTTGAAGACCAATCTTTACAAGAATGGCTATCTCAAATGGGTGTCCAACAAATCTTCACATCTGTCGCGCACCCTCAAGGCAACGGTCAAGTTGAAAGGGCCAATCGTACGATTGTTGAAGGTATTAAGGCACGGCTGGGTACCAAAAGAACAGGGTGGGTGGACGAAATACCCCATGTCCTATGGGCATACCGCACCCTCACGAAAACCAGCAATGGCGAAACGCCATTCAGCTTGACGTATGGAACGGAGGCGGTCATCCCCGCCGAAATCGGCTGCCCCTCCGCAAGAGTACTCATGGCCAACAAGAGAGACAATGACAAAGAGCTCCGCCTAAACCTTGATCTCCTGGATGAACGACGTGAACTCGCCGCAATCAAAGAGGCGAAATACAAAACGCAGCTAGAGCGCTATTACAACAAGCGCGTCAAAGCCTGCACATTCAAGATCGGCGACTACGTTTTCCGAAACAACGAGGCTTCCAACGCCGAAAAGCCTGGGAAACTAGCCCCCACTTGGGAAGGCCCATACAAGATACAAGAAGTACTTGGCAAAGGCGCATATGCGCTAGAAAGGCTTGATGGGACACCTATTCCCAGATCTTGGAACGCTGCACAACTGCGCCGTTGCTACTTGTAAAATATTTGTAATTACGGCTACACATGCCGCGTCTATCAATGAAAATTGTTCCCTCTATCTGTTATTCTACTTGTTTTTCCGCGCCAAGGTCTTCAAGACTTAAGCAAAACTATCGTCGGACCACAAACAGGGCGGTGTTAACATGATAAAGTCTTCTAGACATGCTTCGCGCACGTCGGACTTATAAAAATCATACACCAACGCCACATAAGATGGTCTTCAAGACAAGTTTACTTGCCGGACTTAAAGACGCGCGCCACTAGAACAAACTTAAAGCCTTGTCTTCTAAACTTGTAACACAAGTTGGACAAAGAGCAAACTAGTTCAGCGCGCAGTCGTGGGTCTTCTAGGCAAGGCGCACACGCGCTTAACTCGGACCTTATGGCACAAGTCACGCCCCGCTATAGTCTTCAAGGCAAATACTTAACATGCCGGACTATCTAGCAGGACGCGCGCCTAATTCTAACTTGTCAAACCAGGTGACGACTTGGTTAGATAAGTTAAGTTAGGATGAGAAACACAAGATATAAGGAAAAATCAAAATTTTCATTCATAGTAAGGGACTTAAAAACCCTTGGTAATTACAAGATATTTACAAGACAAAAGGAAAAAAAAGAGACAAGCGCCTATTAAAGTTATACATTTGAAGTACCCTCGCCACTGGCTCGTTGGCGCTCTTCTTCAAGGCGCTTGCGCTCCTCCTCCTTGGCCAGCTCGTCAGATTTTTCAATAAAACACTTGAGGGCAGACAGAGGATCAGCATTCTTGTTGCAATCTGCAACCACTTGAAGAATGGGGAAGTCCACCTTCTCAAATTTAAGTAGCTCCGCCTCATACTCGTCTTTCAGTGGCTTCCCATAATGCTCCGCATCCTCGATCCGCCCACCATTCTGAGCTGCCAGAAAGCCATCCTCATAGCCTTCACCATACCCATAGGCATAGGCGGTGGCGGCTATGGCAGCGACTTGGTCGCCCAGCTTAGGTTCTTGCCAGAACCTCTTGAAGACCTGCAAAAAGACTTAACAAGTTAGCATATAAAACTTCAAAAGTTTGTAAGAAAAGCGCTAAAAGAGATATGCACTTACCCCAGCGATCCCATCAGTCATCATCCACTTGATGGCGTCCTGTGTCTGCGTCTGGGCGGCCATCGCCTCATCCAAAAGACGCTGGGCTGTCTCACACTCTTTGACAGCCGCAGCGCGAGCTTCCTCGGCAGAGCCAAGGTCTTGCTCCAGATCCTCTTTTGAATGAAGGATCTGGACCCTCTCCTGCTCTAAGAAGGAGACGCGCTCGGTAGCTTTGACAAGATCTGCATCCTTAGATTCAAGCTCCAAACGTTTCTCCACAACTTGCGCAGTCCGCTGGGAGAGGGCCTTGGTCTTTTCTTCCAACTGCCGAGTCAGCGCCCGGCTTTCCTCCTGCGCCTCGGCCAGAGTCTGCCTCAACTTCATAGTTTCAGCATTAGTCTTCTTGCAAGACTCTGACCATCGGCGCTTATCCGCCGCCGCGTCCCCTTCCAACTTGGTAACTTTGGCCTCTGCATCATGGGCGCGGCGACGGTACTTGGATATTTCAGCTTTGAAGGCAGCCTCTTTCTCAGCAAGGTCTGCCTTCTCCGCCTCCAAGCGTTTAATGTCTCGCCACACCGCCGCATCTCGGCGGCGCAGCGAGTCAATCATAGATAGCTGAGTCGCTTGATTAACGCACAAGGCAGCCATAAGGTCTGCGCGACTCAGCATATCTTGGTGCGCGCGCTCGTAGGGAGGCACCACCTCCCTCACAAACTCCTCGGCGGCCAAGGAGTTAGAAAATAAAGTATTCTCCCTGACCGCCCACCGAGGGCGCCAAATGGCATCACCCCCTGACCAGCTGGAGCCATCATACACCCCTGATGGCTCCCTATCATCAGCCCTAGAAGACTCGCGTCGCGCTTGACGCGAGCCCTCCGCACTGCCACCAATGCCTGACGCCAATATGGCTCTTTCAAAACCGTCCATCTCCTGGGACCCTTCGGCGCTGGCATTGGTGCGCTCCTCTTCCTGCCGCTCCTTCAAACGGCGAGCCTTCTCCTCCAAGAATTGCTGCTCTTGGAGGCGAAGACGTTCCGCCTCAGCATGTTTGGCCGCCTCAGCCTTTTGCCTAGCTTCATCGGCGGCAGCCTTCCTTTGGGCCTCAGCCCTTCGCAGCGCCTCATCGGCCGCTGCCTTCTTCTCGGCCTCCGCCCTTCGAAGGGCTTCATCGGCCTCAGCCTTCAGACGGGCCTCCTCCCGCTGCGCTGCCTCTTGCTCTTGAAAGAGCACATCCACCTCTGTCCTGCTCGCCTCCGCAGATGGAGACGGGGAAGAAGGGGTTGGTATAATTTTGGGCGCAACTGCAACAAAGACAAAAACATAAAGAGGGGAACAAACGAAAAGACTTAAAGAAAAAAGGACTTCAGAAGAGGCAAAGGGAAATCAACTTACCAGGGGCTTTCTTCTTTAATAGCTTCTGGAACAGAGGCTGACGCGTAGGCGCAGCGCCTATACCCACACTAAAGGTGGGGGCAACAACCCCTCCAGCGCTCGAGCTTTTCTCTAGCACCACCCCTTGCGCCGGCGACAAGGGGGAGGCAGTGGTCTCTGTAACAGGGGTTTCAACCCCACTACCCTCCCCGCCAGTAGTAGCAGCAGCCTTCTCCAAGTTAGCAGCTGCGCTGCTAGAAGTGGCACCAGTGGTGCGCCTCTTTTTTCTCTTCTCCAACTTGGAGGGTTCTTCCTCCTCTTCATCCTCAGAGGCGGGCCCGTCCTTCCTCCGGCGCCGCCCCTTCACCACTTCGCCTACTGAAACGGAAGAACCCGAATCAGAACTTGTTAAAGGACGATGGCTACGTTTACGCCTCCGCGGAGCGTGTTTCCAACGGCCACGCCCCGCGGGCGCCTTCTGAACCTCCACAATCTCCACTGAGGAGTCAGAGGCATCATCGCCAAAGAGGCTAGAAAACAAAAGTTGGCTAGACTCACCTGTGGTATAATAAGGCTTCGGCGCGATGGACATGTCAGGATAATAAAACCTGTCCACAAATGCCTCGAGGCAAGACACGTCTCCCTCCGCCAAACGCCTCCACTTTATGCCCTTCTCTTGACGGGCAGCATAAAACTGGAACTTGCTCACACCTGCGCAAGAAACAGTTAGAATAATATGAAATACAAAATAAAGAAGTAAACATAGAAACTGTGCTTACCCTCCTCAGCGATGTAAGGTTCCTTCCCCGGGCGCAAAGCTATGCGGCTCATCCCCAGAAGGTAAAAGATACCATCTGTGAGATTTTTAAACTCCAGCTTGGTGGCGTTGGCGGTGAGGGTGGTAAACCAAGCCTGCTTCTTATAATCCTTCATCACCGGTATGTCAGCCACCTGCTGACCGTCTGCAATCACCTTCCAAGGCAGACTAATGGGGATGACTCCCCTCTTCACAAAGAAGAACTTCTCTTTAGCCCAGTGAAGGGACTTGGGGGTGTGAGTGGCCATTGGGGGCACCTTGGGGCGCGGCTTGAACGAGAACCACATCTCGTCGCGCGCAAGAAAATAGAAGACATTGAGCATCTCCACAGTGGGCTCAATGTCCAGGGCGCGGCAAGACGCCTCAAAATGTACCAGCCTTAGCATCCCAAAGGCGGTAAGTTGGGTTGGCCCAACACCATAAGCTACCAGAGTATCGATCTGGAAGCGTGTGCAAGGTAGCCGGAAGCCACACTTGGTGAAATGGGCTTCATAAAGGGCAAGTTGCCCAGGCCCAGCAGAAAGAACATTCTCCGTCGGCGATGGCAGAGTTGGCTCCCACTCCGGCAATATGTCATAACCCCTGCAAAAATTGTCGAAAGCCTCTTCAGTCCAAACACAAAAAGTGTTTGTCATGAGCTTTCGCTCCTTTATCTTTCCATGCTCCACCTGCACCTCCTCCTCCACGTCATCCATCACCGGTTCCTTACCGGTAACATCACCGGAGGGAGAACCAACGTTGGAGGCTTCTGACATTTTCACAAATAGATGAAGGAAAGGAAAAGAAAAATCTGGAAAACAAACAAGAATGGTTGAAGACTCGCCGGAAAACTCAAAGGGTTCACCGGAAAACCCAACAGACTCAAAGGAAACTTTGAAGATTGGTCGGAATCTTCAAAGAGAACAAACAAGTGGAAACAAACTAAGAACAAACAAAGAAGACGATGAAGATCAAGAAGAAGTTTCACGATAAATCTTTGAAGATTGATCAAACAATCTCTGAAGATTCAAAGAAAACTTCAAATGATCTGAATTGTTTTTGAGAGTGAGAGAGTGCAAGTGAGAAGAAGGGATGAACAAATGGACAAGTAACCGTCTAACATGCATCCCAACTCATATATATACCCACTGCATTAATGACAGTGGGGCCCAAGGAGAAGCAACCGTCGTCACACTTTTTCAAAATTTGAAGAAGCAGATGACGACACGTGTCCTCATGTGTGAGTAAACGGCTAAGATCAAGCAAGGATAAATAATCCAACCGTCACTCGGCGGATGGCCGACACGTGTCACTAGATCTCACCAATTTAAACTGACCAGGCGCGTGAAGCATCACGCGTCTGACGAACTTCACGTGCCACTCGACACGTGGCACAAGCACAACCACACAAGCAACAAGTGGGGCGCGTGACAACACACGCGCCTGACACAGACGAAATGTTGGTAACTGCACCACAGTGAGGGGACAGCCAACAGTCAGCACAGCAGACGAGGCTGACTCGTCACCAACCCTCAGGCTTCCATCAGAAGCAACTGATCATTCGAATTCCAGGCGCCTTAACTCCCATTTATGAGAGACAAATTAAATGCCAATGATTCAAGATTTATTACAACTGCTGGAGAACCACAACATGGCGCAAATTTGACGTAAAACCAAAAAAGACGTTCTCCGCCCAGCACCTTAACAGGTCATGGCGGCAAACTTCTTTCATGGCGCAAATTTGACGTAAAACCAAAAAAGACGTTCTCCGCCCAGCACCTTAACAGGTCATGGCGGCAAACTTCTTTCATGGCGCAAATTTGACGTAAAACCAAAAAAGACGTTCTCCGCCCAGCGCCTTAACAGGTCATGGCGGCAAACTTCTTTCATGGCGCAAATTTGACGTAAAACCAAAAAAGACGTTCTCCGCCAAAATTTGCAGAGGAACGAATTTCAAGGCACACTAGCAGATGAGCTCTCATCCGCGACCTCATACTTTGAGTCTAGCGCTCCACCTACTCTTCACAAAGAATAGGAGAAACCCTAGACTAGGGGGACTTGAAGGGATAGGGAGCCTAATCCAGGCGGAAGAGGCATCCCTATCCCCATAACTCAGCTTCCCCGCGCCAGTCAGTAGCGCGAGGAACCAACGGCGCGCAACCAGCAGTATATGCAGGGAGGCGCGCAAGAATAACAACTGATAAGCAATAGCATCACCTGATAAGCGCGTACCATCACACGCGGAATCTTCCCTTGACAACCATCGTACAAAGTACAGAAGACAACAAAAGGAAGATTCACAAAGATTACTGACAGTGTACGCGCCAATAGGAAAGCTACAGGTGGCAAAAGTGGTCCAACAACTACAAGACAAGGACAGCAGCATGGCTGCAGCCATGCTTCCACCATACCAGCGTCTACAGTGACAGCAGACATACCTTGCTGCTGTCAGGAGCATGGTCAACGACTGACAGGGGCGCCGTCTGCCAACCACAGAGCGCCACGTGTCTGCCTCGAGCAACAACCATGCTGCCTCAATGACGTCATGAACAGTACACCTGTTCTCCCGCCAATTCCAGGGGAAACCTTGGGCTTGGGCCCAGACCAAGCCCAATAAAGAATGGTTACTCGTAGGCTTTTCGATCAAGCCCACGAATTCTCCTATAAATGCAAGGATACCTCTCCTTGCTAAAGGATCCGAAAATAGTCACTGGTAGCCTAGAATACTCACTTGTAACCTTTGTATTCGATCATCAATAATACTATCAGCTATTCACAGTGGACGTAGGTCATTACTTGACCGAACCACTTACATCTCGTGTTCTTACTTACTTTCACCACACACACACTTGTATTATCATCAAACGGGTTTAACCTCACGGTTTGGGTAAAGGATTAATCCTGACGGACTTAGGTATTAACCCCACGTAGATTATACGTAATCTCCGTGATACCTATTGTTTCTTCATAGATATAGATAGATTAGGTCTAGAACTTGATTTTTTAAGTTTTTTTATACATTTCCTTGGTTTTATTATGAGTTTTTTTATTTTATTACTTAAATCTATTTTTTATGTATGGTGCTATAGAACAAGATTGTAACATTGCGTTGTTCAAATTATACTATGCATTTATTGAACTTTCTAGATCAATTTTATATACAAGTTGAAATTTTTATTTGTTCTTATATTTGATTAGCCTTCTTTTCACTCTCTTTTATTTACTTTTATGTATTTTGCTTTAAACAACTTTACCACAAGTGTAATTTTTTAAATTGCAAATTCATGACAAATTGAACATTCGAGTTATGCTGATTTTTGTGGTGCTATAGGAATCTATGCATCTCTCTTATTAGAGAAATTGAGAGAACTACCACAAAAGCTTATATAAAAGACACCGTTATAGTTGAAAATATCGAACAGTTTATATTGTACACCTGTTTGTTGCTATAGTTAGCTTTTAGTAATTATCTCATTGCATATCTTGTGAATGGTTTTAATAGGTTTCTAATAAGGCTATTGTTATTCATGCTGCGGAAGTTAAGCCAGCTAGATGTTCATATACAATCCATCATCTCAAAGTCATCAGGTCAAATGGTTATTACTTAATTCGATGCCTATCTAGTTATTTCACTCAGTGGTATGCTTAAGTTATTTACTCTTTTCGCTTGTTTATTAATATTAGATTTTTCAACCCGGGACGCTCCCAGGATATAATCTAGTCTATATATATGTGTGTGTGTGTGTTAGGATCCAAGGTGTTAAATCATTTTGTTTTAAATATATATTTTTCTTATATTCTTATTTATATACACCTCCAATGGAGTCGTATATATTCAATATTGTTCGATTGGTAGAGTATTTAAGCATATATATGAAATGTGACAACAGTCAGTAAACCAGGTCCGTATCCGTACGTTTTCAGTTACTGATATTATTATATGTGCATATTTATGTAATTTACATACACTATACCCCCCAGTCTAGTGAAGCATGAGTTATCTAGAAAACTCAACGAAGGCCAATTGTTTAGTCATACAACACCCAAACAGTCACTAAACAAGACTTCAAAGAAAATGCTATACCCTAACACATGGTAATTTCTTTTTAACACATGAACATGGAAACGAGTAACTATGTTGTAATGTACAAAATACATGCTAGTGTCGTCATTAAAACCACAACTCATATTATCACTTGACAAACCTATGTCCACACTTATACAATCAAATCTACCACGCATGGTGTAAATCAATATTTACATGTAATACATACCTATAACCACATGTGTACGCATGAAATGTGTGTGTGTGTGTGTATATAGTGTTAGGTTATTTTCAGAAGAGTGTTTTGTTGCGAGAAGTGCGAGAAGAAACCTAAATCTTACTTTTTATTAGTAATGGTTCATAAAATTTTGAAGTTTTTACTTTTTATATATCATTGTTTATGTTACATATACAAAAACTCATTAAATTAATGTAATCAAATGTTTTTTTAATGTTTAAACTCTTTCCTACACTTGTGTTATATTATGCGTAGGTAATGTGCTTACACAAAATTTGCACACGTGTAGGTTATATAAATTAATGAAATTTCTTCATATATTTGTTTTTTTTTCAAGATAGATGAATAAACAACACATTTCAACAATGTTCTTACATTCTTATTTTTTTAAAAACAAAAAAATGATTTATTAATCTTCTTCTCGCACTTCTCACATTAAAACATCTTTTGAAATGAACCATATATATATATGGGAATTCTAAATTGAAAACCACCCCTTAGTTAAAGAAACCAAGAAAACCTAATTTAATGGTTGTCATTCATCCACGTATTGTGTTTCCAACTTGTTTGAAAGGGTATATTGGGGAAATCACTATTGTATCAGACTGACACCCTTTCTTCCCCTTTTCTTTTGACCCACAATTGTACCAAACCAACTAAATAAAATCTTTCTCTCTTGTCCAACACTTGTAGCCCAGTTGGTTGAGGGCCTAAAGTTTTCTATGGGAGGCTTGGGTTCAATTCCCACTAGCTACATTTGAAGGACATTGGTGGAGGGGAAATGAGGGATGACCCGGCCATTGGCTTGGGTTCAAGTCCTGATCCCGACCGGTTTTACTGATTATTTCACTGTCGTGCCTTCAGGCGGGTGAGTGGTCGGGTTTTCCCGGAAATTGGTGGAAATTGGTGGCCCGGGTACTCTCGAGTAACTTATTCCCCAAAAGGGTGCCCGAGAGTGCTCGGAAATTGATTCGTTGGCCGTTAAAAAATTCTCTCTCTCTCTCTAAAAAAATCTCTCTTTCTCTCTCTCAAAAACTTCTACACACCTTTATTTCAAGATCTTTACTCCTCTCTCTAAACCTTCTACTTTCTCTCTCTCTCTCTCTACACCTCCTCCACCGGTAAATAGTGGTGGTGTGGTGCTACGAATGGTGGTGGTCGTATCAACCAGTGGACCCGTAAACTTCAAAAAAAAGTTATCCGAAGCTGTCAGGTGGTTCGACGGGATAAGGGATCGATGGGATTTGTTACTTTGGCGTTTGTATGTGGATCTGTAACCTGAAGCTATCCGGTGGATCTGTAACTTGAAGCCCATGTCGGAATAGGGGTTCGACGGCGTCTGTTACTTTGGCGGTTGTAGATGGTTGGGGTGGGGTTGCCGGTGCCTTCTGTCTGTTACGTTGAGGTTTTGTCTGTAACCTGAAGCATTCTATCAAACTTCAAGAAGGTCAAGTGAGAAGATCACATTCAAACAAAAAAGAAGTCTAAAAGTGGAAGTATTAAATTAATTTTGGGGTTTCGTCTGCTACGTTGCCCCTTATTTTTTGTTTATGTTTTGTCATTTAAAACACATTTTGTTTTCCATTTAAAAATATATGTTTCTATTTAAATTTGGGTTATAATTTATAATTTGATATTTTTAGTTGAGTTAATAGCCAAAATCGTCCCTGAGGTTTAGTCATTTTGCCACTTCAGTCCAAAACCCAAACCTTTTTACATCTGGGTCCTTCAGTTTTATTTTTCTTGCCAAATTCGTCCCTGACAACGTTTAAGTTGTGGACTGAAGTGGCAAAAGTGACCAAACCTCAGGGACGAATTTAGCAAAACCCAAACCTTTTTTGGGACGAATTTGGCAAAAAAATAAAATAAAACTGAGGACCCAGATGTAAAAGGTTTGGGTTTTGGACTGAAGTGACAAAAGTGACCAAACCTCAGGGACGATTTTGGCTATTAACTCTTTTTAGTTAGATAGGTTTGTGAAAACATGTGTTTTTGTTTGTTTGGTTATATTTTTTGGTGAGATAAGTTGGGAAAACATATGTTTTTTGTTTGTTGGGTTATATTATTACATGTTTTTTTGTGAAATAAGTTGTGAAAACATATGTTTTTGTTGTTGGTTATAATTTATTATATTCTTTTGGTAAGAGAAGTTTGTGAAAACATATGTTTTTATTGTTGGGTTATATTTTTGTATATGTTTTTTTGTGAGATAAGTTGTGAAAACACATTTTTTTTTTGTTGTTGGACTATAATTTATTATATATTTTTTACTGAGTTAAGTTGTGAAAGCATGTTTTTTGATACAAAAGTGAGAGAGGAGAGAGATTAAGGGAGTGCCTGATTTTTGTCAGAAGAGAGATGACTATCAATTTTTTATGGACAACATTACCCTTTCTTTACTAAAGATGCAACTTTAGTTTTGATCAAAATCATGAAATAATCTCCACCCGATATCACTTGGAATGGATGGTTAAGATATGGGTTTAATTGGTTTTCTTAAGTGGGGAGGGTTTTCAAATTATCCCTCCCATATATATATATATATATATATATATATATATATATATATATATATATATATATATATATATGACACCCGAATGGAAGCAAGGTCTATAGCTATCATACTACCTCACACAAGACCCTATGCCATTGCTTCCATGAACCTATGTCTAGCACACGATCTCCTTCAAAAAAAATTGTCAAATCTATCTTGAATTGAAGTGTCATTTTCCTAAGATGATAACTACCTAGTGATGTAATTGTTCATTACAATTCGGCCGATTACCAAGCCCACAATAATCACCTACAAGTGTCCATTGTATACACCATTTTGGCAAAGAAAACACCTTGTGCATACCCTCATAATCCATTATCTCAAACCTTAAATGGAAGGATGTTATCCTTCTCTTGTTCTCAGCCGAAATCCATACACACACACATCAGATGTCATTTTCAATCAATTCAATCTTACACTCACAACTACGAACCTTCCCTAGGCAAGAAACCAATCGGATTCAAGAGGAACAAGGACAAGTCACTATCATAAATCTTTGTCTTAAAGAGTAGTCTCTGTCACCTTTCTTTCCTCAAAGTTCTCGGCCGACAATGACACCCCCAGAAAAACATATGATTGGTTCAAGTATGAGACAAAACCTTAACTCAAAGACCCATCCCTTTCACCCCCTAAATCGGCTATGTCCACACACGCATACCCTAGTACACTTTCAAACACTTTCCTATTTGATATAATATCCATATCCGATAAAGAGGATAAGAGCCTTGTGTTTGGTTGTCAACTTATACAAGAATGGATAATAAGCCAAGCTAGGAACTCAATGCACATGGAAGGTCAATTCCCTCATTTGTTTGACCCTCCAAAGTCAGCCCTATCCTACACATGTAAGCCACATTTGTTTGCATCCATCTTACACAAAGATCTTACACCAAAACATGATAAAAGCCCCTAAACATTACCCTTTATTTTGTTTGTCCTCACCCCTTCGATCCACTATAAATAGGAGCACCATTGGACACTTGAAACCACACCTCACATCTCTAACTCTCTCTCGGCTCTCCTTAGGCCAAACCACACCCCCACCCTCACTCAAGAACCCACTTCTACAAGCAAGGAAGCTTCAAGGGACAAGACCAAGCTCTAACATTTTAGCATTGCTCGATCTAGGTAAGTAAACCCACCCCTCTCTCCTTGTTTTCTTCGGCCTACTTGGATCACATGATTCTCTTTGATCTATGATCAACCAACCCTTCACACACCACTTAGAATAACACCTTGTTTTGCAAAATAAAAACTTATATTAATGGATGATTCCAATCGGTTCTATGGTTGTACACTACCACACACTTATGGACACCTATTTAACCATACACAAACACTAGTAAGACCTATGTTAGACCTTAAACAATCGGACACTAGACTAGGTATTAACACCACTCACTATGCTTGTATACAATCGGATTAAGTAATCCACATTGTCAAGAAACCTCTCTTGTTGATTGACAATCGATTCCCACATCATGGTAGTAACTTGAGTAATAATTTTGATCAAAACTAATGAGATTAACCAACTAATAGATCGACTTTTATAATCTAAACACACTTGATTTACCATTCGGCATCAAAGGTTTAACAAAAAATGAGATCAATGATCGGGTTCTACCATTAGCACCTCGAAACACATTGCTTGGCTTTAAGAGGACCCTAATCGACCTAAGCTAACTCATTTTGAACCCCTAAACGAACGGGTTCAAGGCTTACATATCACTTTCATTTCGGCTATAATGCCCTAACACATGTTAGGATAGCCCGGAACACATGTTAATACCATCTTGGCATTAAAAGAAGGTAGAACCTTGGTAGAGTGTGTATTTCTTTACGAAACTAATCACACACACACACTTGAGACCAAAGCACACGAATGTCGGGTGAACAACTTGCATGACAAGCAACCAAGAGCATACAATTTACCATGCTATTCATTACTTTAGGGCAACTATAGTTGGACGATAGCTATCACACCTTGTCAAGCCTCATTAAACGCTATGAAGTGAGTTTTCACGGCCCCATTTTACTATTTTTACATTTCGTGACTACCATGTGGGACACATGAGACATATTGGTTCATGAGCTCATTAGTCCTCGCACAACATTTACTATAACCATTAGCTATCAAAAGCCATGGAACACTTTAATAGATCTATTGGGTTGACACCCCCACTCTTGGTTAGTCGCTCTAACCGGTTACATACAAAAGAGTGTTAGTATTCTACTATACATACATTGTCTTTAGTGTACAATGTGCGAGGCACAACATTCAAGAGGTTTGGTTATGGGACTCATGGTTTGCACAGTAATCATTCGCTTAACTAGCCTATGATTGGTCATACACGAATTACACATTGGTTTTGCTTGTTACATTCAAACCCGTGAACTCACCAACATTGTTGTTGACAAACTCTTTATGCATGTTTTTCAGGTAACTAATGGAGGGCCACAGGGACTTGATGGAGAGGTTCGAGCATGCACCTTGTGGTACCACTTGATGGGTTTTGTCAATCCTCTGATGTTTTGTTTCAAATCCATGAATGCTAGACACTATCTCATTTTCTAGATATTACTATGTTGTTTTGAATAATTTATGACAATATCCATCCTTCGTGGTGGTACTATTTTAATAAAAATATGTGTTGCTTGAACCTTGTGCTTGAAAACCTTTTGATGGTTGCATCCCCGTGTTTTCGCCTTGGCGGGGTGTGATATGAAAATTATCAGTAACTGATTTTGTAATTAATATATATAAAAGAATTGATAGTTGCTGACGTGGCATTCAATGGTGGCCTCAACCCCTCTTGAATGTTCCACGTGGCATAATGAGGTGAAAATTTTATTATATTTGAATTTTTTTCGTTATGTATATATTCATCCTTCTCTCCCAAAACCCTAAAAAGTTTCCATCAAATCTCCTCCACCTCAAAAACCAACTCCACCCTAAAACCTCCCTCCTCTCCACCTCTTCCCCGTCAATTAAGTATCTTCAATCGTCAAATCATGTACAAAACTCAACTTTTATTCTAATTATTTTTTTTTAAAATTTATTTTGGGTGGTCCTATCCCTGATTTGAGTCCTTTGAAGTCTTTGGAAATCGTGTAAGTGTAGGATCGTTACTGCTGTAGTTACTATGACTATAATAATCTTTAGTTTACATTTGGTTTTATGCATTTTCTAACTTTCCGGTTATCTTAATATTAAGTTTTGAATTTCTAACCGACCCATAGTATAATCATCTTATAACAATACTCTATTGTGACCTTCATAACTTAGGTGAATCAAAACTACATATATTATCTTCAAGACGTGTTCTTATCCGTTGTAAATTCGGTTTGCAACATAATAAAAAAACATGAAGGTTAATATAGAATGAGGTTCGGGTCTCTCTATTTTTCTTCCCATCCGATCGTCCTAATAATGTCTCAACTCACCAACAATTTCGTGCATCTACGTTCTGCGTAACACATATTATGAATAAGAACATTATTAAAAAAATATATATCATCTTAGTCTTTTACAACCGCAAAAATTATGAAAATGGGTTTCCCATCGTTCAAAAGGCCGGTGGTGTCGGCTTTTGAAGAACGGTGATTGAAGGTGACGATGTTGGGAACAGAGGTGAACGGCGACGTTATTGAACCATATACTTATAACTGATCGTGGAAAGCAGATTGCAGTTATTGAAAATGAGGTAATATTATGTTCTTCTTTAGTTTTATAATTCATACACTGTTGTGTATAAATGGGAGTGGATTTAGAAAACTTGGACTAATTTTGATTTACCAGTCCTATTTCTAACTGCATTTTCAGCTCATATGCATGTATTATTAACATAACATAACCCTTCTTCTTAACCATAATTCATCATCATATATTATATATTAATTAAACACCATGGCTTTGTTTGCTACGGTGGGTATATCTTCTTCTCGATCTCATCCTAACAACATCATCATCATTAATACTTTTACATATGTTTGTTCCAATAATGAAGAAATTTAATGTTGATGCAGAGGTACTGCTGGCGATCAGTTTCTAGGTGCAGCAAACAAGTCTCTATTTCCTCAATCACGACCAAGTATGCTGCCAACACAAAAACGAGCACCGCATCCAATAAGCTTAAGTCGAAGGCCGATATGTTCCCCATATACATTTTGCTTGAGTTTACAGACGGGCGGTGTTCCTCGTGGTGAAGAGCGTTACACCACAGCTGTTTCCTCAGACATGGATTTAGGTAAGTTTTTTATGGGTCAGCATTAATCGTAATGTAGTTATACACTTACACTCAAAATATATAATGGAAACGGGTCAAAAATGTCTAATGTTACTTAAACCAGAGGATAACTAAGTTCACTTGATTGAAGATATCCTAATTTTTTGCTTCTTTGGCTTAATGTGGCGATAAAATCATTTGAGGGCAGATGATCCAAAAGACAGTGATACCGAGGCGGATGAAGATGAACAAAGTCTTATTCTGATGCATTATCTAAGGAACTTAAGAGTACTACACTCGACAAACGTTATGTTCACGCAAACGAAGCGCCTATAAAGAAGGACGAGGTTAGTTCAATATCCAGCAGCATTTAAGGCTTTCATAACTATTGTTAAATTTGACACATCAACTTCTATTTTTGTAAATTCAGGTTGCATATCGAGAGATGGATGATAAGGAGTTCACTCCAGTAGATGGGGATTTGCCTTGTGAAGAGTTTTCTTGGTTCCTTTTCTTCTCAAGAAGTTCTACCGAGACATGCGTCCAATATGCTTGGTCTCATGGGCCTTCAACTCCCACAAGACAACAACAAAGGTAAATGATTATCTTTATGTTTAAAATACTTGATCAAAGGGATATCATAATGGTAAGTGATAATGTATTTGCAGGCTGACTCATTTATGATTTGGGACTACTTTGTTTGAGTCACTATAAGTAGTAAAGGATAGAAGAAAGAGAAGTGGTGGTCCATAAGTTTAGCTTTGGTTTATTTGATAAAAGAGATACAGAAGGTGTGATTTGTAGCGTATTAGGCAGTTAGGCATTATGGTAACAGTCGAAATGGATTATATTTCTTTGTTCAGATTGTAGATAATTGATGTTATAGTTGTGATGACAATTCGTGATTTGAGTTTTGTTTTAGATTTAAGTTTATGTCCTTACTTTAGTTTACGTAGTGATATTCTATTGTTATTATTAGTGGCTAATATAGGAATCAAATCCATAGGGGACCAATATAATTGAGATGGTAGCATCTTAGACGGTTAGGGGATACGGTAACAGTCGAAATGGTTTATATTTCTTTGTTCTGATTGTAGATAATTGATGTTATAGTTGTGAATTGTTTAGATGATTACTGATTAGGTTTTTTGTTAGGGAATATGGGTTATTACTGATTAGAATACTATGGACATGTAGTGATTGAGAGATTTTGTGGTTAGTTAACTTGAGGCATTTACAATAGGTTATCACGTCATATTAGATTTTTCAACCCCGGGACTCTCCCAGGATAATCAGCTAGTGGTAGAATAAAACAATAAAAATATGGAATTTGATAACTTTAAAACTATTTTTTAAAGAGAAGCTATGGAAAGTAAGAAAGAAAGAGACTGCCTTAAACTCACCCTTTTAATTTCTTTATTTTCTTTTTCTTATTGTGCTAAACTTCTCAATAATTAATAATCTAGCATATTTGTATACATATATTACAAACAACACCGCGGCCATGTTCATAGCATTCAAATTCATTCTCAAGATCAAGTTTTAAAAGAATACCTTAAACAATGGCTATAAGTTTATCACAAATTCAAATTGATTTAAGATAACATATTATTTGTATAATTATAATATTTGATTTATTTAAAAATTTAAAGAATTTTACTTTTTCATCATGTTTAGTTAACTAAACAAGTTTTAACATGGGGAGACTTTCCATCCTTCAGTGTGGAAATCTGCATTCATTTACATTTCACCAATAGATGACATATGTAGTCCTAACAACGACTAGTGACATCTGGAAAGGTTCTAAGCTCAAATGGTTAGAAGCTTAAAAACATCTATTTTGATAGAATATCTATAGTGACATCCATCAGCCTTTATTTGCTGAATACGATTACCTAGGATTCATGCGTACATGGTTGAGTGAGGATGTTTTATTGTCCAACATGTAGTAGCCTTGCTCACTTAAAAGGGTAAAGTCTTTCATGCATTTGCGAAAATAGAGTCAACCCATACCCCTTTGAGCCTATGAACCGGCTCCCCAACTCCAGCCAACCTTACACTCCTTCTCCATGTATTGGTGCCTTGGGCACCTAAGGTGACACGTTCTGATCCTTACTCTCACTTTACACTCTTACACAATCTTCTCAACTCTCTTGAACTACTGACTTATTCTTACGTCGGAGTCCAAACACAGGAGACGTCCTCCTGCGTTAAGATTAACGGGTTTGTTTGCGTTGCAAAACTTATCAAGCCTTGAAGCCACAGAGACGTCTAAACCATCCTCCTACCCTTGTTTGTTGTAGACACATTCATAACAATTGATGACATTGAGACGTGACATTTCTTATAAATATATTTTGTATATAAAAATGGTGCAATATCTTTTAGAACATTTCAGATTTAATATGTCGTATATCATCTATATATATAATAAATGAACAGGGGTATGCCACATGACACTATGTGAGGCATTCACACCTCTTGATTTCCTTCCAAAAGTCCTTTCTTATTACATTTTAAATAAAGATAACTATTGATTATTATTTTAAATTTCAAATATGTTAATTAATATTTTTATCTTTACCTTTTCCTTATTTTCTGTAAGACCCTATCCCATAGCTCGAGATTTGTAGTAGTTCAAAAGTAGGTTTAAACTTAACTTAGCATCATCAAGACAATTATATTACTTAATCGACTAGATCAAAATATGTGTTTTAAGTGTGACCATGTGTATCATGTTATTTACGATAATTACATCCCATAAAAGTTAAGTTTAAAACCTTTGAAACATGAGATTCGCGGAAGCCGGCAAGACATATCGTTCTGTTCTTCAAAAACGTGCTTGATCTTCATCCTTTTCTCGCCCTTATCATACCTAGGGTTAAACAACATGAAAATAACCCAATGAAACGTGATTAGTTGAGTTTAGGAAACAATTAACAAAGCTAAAACTTTGTTGCAATGCTCGTCGTAGCTTACGGTCTGAGGACCGTAGGCTACGGTTCATCATTTCTTTAAAAAGTACACACTGTAGCTTACGGTTGGCCACCATAAGCTACGATTCAAACTCTCTGAATGAAATTCACCTTATGGACTGTAGCTTACGGCTCACAACCATAAGCTACGGTTCAGGGCTGCTGATTTGCCTTGTTTTGCATAATCAAATCAACCCAAAGTTTATACTTATAGGACCCTAAGTGGTCCAAATATGATATTAAGTGTTTGTTATTATCGTTTGTGCCAAGCTTAACGTTGGCATACGATTCGGGATGTCCGTTTCGTGGTTTTTAATTCCCGGACCATCCAGCCCGTTTGAGTGAAACCTTACTAAATTTTTACTTTAGCCATTTCAAGTCATGCTTTTATTACCTAAGCAAGTTCATACCTGCGATTATAACTTACCATTGCATTCTTGCATAACCCAAACTTACCCGTAGTGTGTTTAGAATTAATTAAGCATGTCATTTGCAACAAGATTTATACTAAACAATCCACAATGAGTTAAGTCTCCATGACTCCCTTAAGTGACCCGTGACCCGTTTGAGTTAGCCCCTCAACACTAGAGGTGGTGTTCAAGTTTCCCCTTGGACAATATGTCGTTGTGGCGTTACCGCAACGTCTATGGCCCCATGGGACATTTATGCGTGGTTTCATACGCCCAGTCCATATTGCCCATTGGTATATCGATTTCACCGGTCACTTATCACTTGGGAACCACTTGACTAATGAATTACAATGTATGCATATAAGTTACAAGATTTGAGTCCAATAAGGACTTACCTTCAAGTGTGCTCTTCCCACGAGATTGCTTCGACCCTTGACCCTCTGAGGCCTCACCTTTGCTACCTAAGAGATTTATTTGATCATGTAGGCTATTAGAATCAAACTTTCAACATGGATACATATGATCATTCAACCTCTTGTCAATTCTTACCAAGCTAAACTCATTTAACAAGTTTTAGTCCAAACTCACTCATTTGGACATTTCAACAAACACTTGGTGGGTAGGAATTATCAATACTAAATTCGTTGGGTTTCATAGGAGTCATTTGCCCACCAAGTCAAGTATAAGCCCTAGTTCTTCATATGATGGACAATTTGACAACTTCAAGACCAAAGTCTAGTTCTAAAACACAAAATTTAGCCTTTGAATACATAGGTTTTATACACCCAACACTACTACACACTAAACTACTTTGGTGATTTCACCCAACAACAATGAACTAGCATGATTTTAAACAAAATTTGTTGGGATTAAGGTTCCTGTAACCTCGCGTATTTCCAATTTCTTTTTAATTTTCTATCATTCGGATTTTTCATTTGTATCCTTTATTTTTAGTTCGAACTGTCATGTCGTTTTAAATTTTTTAATCATGTAAGTTATCCATAATCTAATTTTTATTTATAATATTTCAATTTAGCCTTATCCTCCTTCTAACCAATTCAAATTCGTGAGATTTTTGTACGGATAATTCATTCTATTCATTGGATCCTAATCAAAATCGTAAACCAACATAAACTGCTGTAAATTATGTGATAATAACAACTCTAAGTCGGTTAATTATTCGAATTTTCGAAGATAAACATAAACCGGGTTTAAACCATAGATAAACATCAACAAATCTCTTTCATTATCGGTTCTTACCCTATAAATACCCCTCCCCATTACCCTCTACATTCATACCATCAAAAACCACAAACTAATTTCCTCTGTTCGAAGCCTGATTAGCCGGAATCGAACCTCCTTATCTCGTTTCTGTTCTTCATGTTTTCCATCGATTCTGGTACGTTTTAATCCAATTAAATTATGTTGTTTGGTCGATTTTATCCAAGTAATAAAACCCCTACATCAGTTAGGTCGATCATAGTCTGTTGTTGGGTAAATTAAATCCGATCATAGGTTAGGGTTTGGTGTGGAATAATTGGGGAAGATGAACTGCACATAGTCTGGTTATATACATTCTAATCGGAATTAAAACCAACTGGTCGCGCGGTTTGTCTGCTCGCTTAACAAGCCAAGGACACTGGTTCGAACCCTATAAAAACCGATTTTTGTGTTTTTTTTCTCAGAAACAGACCATTAGAGCACATGTTTAAAAAGCTTATTCAAGGATTACATACTAACTGATCTGGTAGACCAGATGGTTGGTGTGTTTGTTTTCAAGAGAAGGTCCCGAGTTCGAGTTCTGCTAGGACCGATCTTATACATTTTTTTTTAAACTGAATGTTTTATTTAATATAAAATAATATTATGAACTTGTTTTATTCATAACTAATTCATAGAAATTCCGTTTTTAACGATTCAAAAGCCAAAAATTTTCTAAAATTATTTCTAATCTAATGGATAAAAAATATAAGCTTTTCGAGAAAAAAAAATAGATACTTTTATATTTTATCTTATTATTTTATTTGAATCCTTTGTAAAAATAAATTGTTTAAAATAGAAAATAATTTATAGAAAATATTTTCCATACGTTTAAAGTGTTATACCTTTTAGTATATGTAAAAAAATATATATATAATTTTTTTTAAATATTTAAATTTTAACTAAACCACTAATATATAAGCGTCTTTCCCCAAAAATAGGATACCCTCATCGATCTAGAGATCTTAGACTTTTAAGGTATTCGTATCCTTAGACTTTGTTTGTATCATCTAGGTTGATTCCTCGTGAATCATATTACTAGCTGTTCGTTGCGTTGTGGATACTTATTTGCTTGCTAAGGTGAGTTTACATATCCCCACTTTTTACTGTTTTCAATATTTTTGGGGTGAAACATGTTTGAAACTTGTGCAATTACATTTTTGCATCATACTATAAACTCATATGCTTGTGAACTGGTTGTGGTATATATAGTCCGACTCAGTACATTCATTAACTTTGATCAAGCCGCCTGTGTAGATTATAGCGCTATAGGTCTGACAAGCCCATCCCCCGCATAAATTCAGGGATGATCGAAACAGTAACAACATTTACTAACTTGCGAGTTAGGTCTCAGTCGACACAAGGGTTGATTGTACAAAACAATGACTTGAGCTACCAGTAGATCATGTTCACGCATATTATCTTTGATTGTTTTCTGTCACAGTAATTGCTACATGAATTCTTATCACTATTTTATTTAAAACTTATGTATTCTCACCAACTATTTGTAGTTGACCCCCCTCCATTTTCCAAACTTAACATGTTTCAGGTATTCAGTTTTGCTTGGAAGTTTTAGCATTTGCTTGTGGATCACATAGGAGCTGAAGCCTTAGATTCAATTTAATTAAACTTATTTATTTGAACCTATTTGAATTGTATGCAAATGTTTGCAATTTATTTAATTATTATATCGAAACATTTATTAGTCACCATGAGCTATTGAGCAATCGTCACTACGTGGCACCCCGATGTTTCCGCCATCGGTTGGGGTGTTACAGTTCCCTTGAACTAGAGACACCTTTTAATTCATAATTTATCAAAATCTTGAACATGCAAGATTTCACCATAATCACCCAAACTAAAAATTCATCAAATAGAATGATATAAAAGATACCTTGACATGTTCAAGGCCTTAGATGATCAGATTTTAGTTCATGCAAGGGCTAACACCTTGATTCTTGACTGAATTGAACTATAATTAGAGATTTGGGTCTTGTGTGTGTGCGTGGTGTGTATGTGTTTTGGTGATCTCCTGATGAAGAGATCGATTGTTCTCTCTCCCTCTCTCTCTCTTTTAATTTATCAAAATGTAACTTTGGGTTTTTGACACTGTTATCCCTTCCTAAGTTTCCTCACAAGTTTGGTTTGGTTAACTCTACTAACCAAGTTAGCATTATACATTTATTTAGGCCATTTTTTTTACTAACGGAGTTAACCCGGTTTTCATGCTATGTTAGAAACACTAATATTTCCTCATCGTGCGTTCAGTTAAATAACATCCTTTATTTGTTTGAACAAGATTACCATTAATAAGAGATTTTAGGGCATTAGATTTCCCCTCAAATTTTCTTAAACGTTAGTAACTTTTATATATGACATTATTTTTTAAAAAAAAATTACACCAAATTAGCAAGCGTTTTATTATCTTTCAAACGAGCACCATAATGCTTTACAAAAAACAAAAAAACCTCGACTATTTTTAGTGGGTTTTTGTTCATGCAGAAATAAAACACAATTATGTGTTTAGATAATTAATTAATTATGTTTAGGCAAGTCACTAATCATGTTATGATAGTATATATGCTTTTGAACCTACTATTACATATAAGAACCCGCTAACTACATATATATTCATAGATGTAGTCAGTTTGGTAAGAATCAGTTTTTTTTATATTTTGACTGGTGTTGCTAGGAACATTGATTACAAAGGTTGCTAAGTCGGTTAGATGTATCCTATGATTCTTAGACACTAGGCAGATCTCTAGCTGATACATGATAATTAATCACCCCGCCATGCACGTCTTTTAAATCAATCATCATGACATATCATTTAATATCAATTTGGTTGTTTTTTTTCTGACGTTCACATCACAGCTTTTGAATGTTTTGAGGATGTTACAAAGTTGTGCAGAGACTTCATTCGAGCAAAATGTGCACACATAGAATTAGAAGTAGGTTTTATGAGTTATCATGTGTTGATCATTTAAAAAAAAATCCTAAAAAAACGACATAATTCTTTACGGTATACACATTTTGTCACTTCATCATATTAGATTTGTCTATCACGGTAAGCACCCAAGGATAATCTAGTTAGCTTCCTGAGGAAGATAATCTAGTTACATACATGTGATTATCAGTTCGAAAACCCACGTATCATGATATTAATTTGTATCAAAATATTATATTTCTTGTTGTCAAGTTGGCATGTTGATCAGGAACATGACCTAAAGATCGAAAGAACGTGGGTAAACATGCATTATTCCATGCACCGTCCGTAGTTCGTACCCGTTCAATCCGTACCAAATTCAATTACTCAAACCCTTCTATTTAATACAAGTAATAATGTATAACCCATTTAATATAGTTGGCTTTAAACAAATGTAACTTATTATATAAGTTATAGCTAGATAAGAACGATAAATTATCATTTAAATAATCAAATAATCCTTATTATAAAAACTTGAATTAGTTGTAACTCATGTTATAATTTTGTAACATCTTTCAACAGAATATATATTTGAGAGAATATATATATATATATATATATATATATGTAGAGGATCCGGTA